>CM060873.1:3015306-3682806 GCA_030737845.1 Acorus calamus | reverse complement strand
TCGCTTTTTTATTTAGAGTTTAGAATTATGTTTTTACCTTTGTTGATAAAAGAAGATTACTAGAAAAATTTAAAAACAAAAAAAAGACACTTATTCTTGTTGAGTCACGCATTTAACTCATCATTTGGGTGAACAAAAATAAAATGCTGCTCTTATTATTGAGTCATCCAAGTCACTAAAAAATCAAAGATTCATAAAGCGAAATCTAAAACAAACGGTGAAAGAAACAACAATCAACAATATGGATCATGAACATGTTAGCCATTACTAAAAAAAAATTCGAAAAACACAAAATTAAACATATGTTAATGAAGTATAAGCATACATTAGAAGAACCAGTTCATAATGCTATATGTGATTTGATATACTGAATCTTTTGAAACACAAAGAACTGTTGTCATGCATGGAAGGGTAGCTCACTGAGGGTGTCGCCGACTTCGAAGCGGTTCTTCGAAGCCCAGGTGTTGTAGAAGGTGGTGTTGTTGGAGGGAGGGATGACCCAGCCGACGCGTTCCCCGACCTCGAATTCGAAGGATTTGACCAAGTGGTGGTGAAGAGAGGAGGTGAAGAAGATCACTAGGAGGAGCTTGAGAGAGGTGTTGAAGTGGGAGGCCATTGTTGCTTGTGTTTTTTGTGCTTTTGGTTGGGGGACTTATGAAGCATGTTTTATGAGGGAGAGTTAGAGCCAAATAGTGGGTGATTTGTTTTTAAAAAATATTAATTATTATTGTTAAGGGAGAGGGGGGTGTGGAGGAAGTGGGGGGGATATGGCGGGAGTGGTTTTGGCAAGTCTTTGACTTGGTCTTTAGTAATTTTTGAAAATATTGAGGGTGGAGTTGGAATTTTGGATGGAAATTTATGTAATTTTTGTTACTATTTTTAATTGAATTTTAGTTTAAATTTGAATTTTATTCACACCTATAATTAAAACTCATTATACCAACTTATTTGTATCAAGGTTCTGTTTTTTTTTATTTGGTACGCCAAATTATTTTTTTATTATGAATTGGAATTCAAATTAACATGAATTCACATAAATTTATGTTATAAATTGGAATTCAAAAAACATGAATTTTCATTTATACAGTAAAAAAATAGTGTTATGAATTGACTGAACAGTGTTTTTTATACAGTAAAATTTGAGATCCCATGGTATATTAACTATTTGTATGACTATATATTTTTCCCCCCTTTTTTTTATATTGGTAAAAAAAAATTTGTTAAATCTTCCCTTTTCAAGCGGCAAAACTCAAATCCAAGTTTCTTTACTAAAGAGGGAGTACATCTTCCATCCTATCGAGAGGAGGTTCAGTTATTTGTATAACTATACTTAGATGTGATAGATATCAATATATACAAAACAAGATATTTTCATGTGGTGGTCTTTTTTGTTATTCTGGTGACTAGGAAAACGCAAAAGTTATTCTTTTGTACCCCGTTTGGGAAACAGAATAAGCGAGTATAAGAGTAGTATAAGGGTGGTACAAGAATGGATAGGGAAAATGATTGTTTGTTTACAAGGTATAACTTGGTATTACTAAGCCAGTTTAAACGAGTATAAGAGAGTATAACAATTCTAAGTAACCCCTACGATAAGCTACACTCAGTGTATCTATTCCTATGGGTCCACATGTCAAATTAACTTTTTACATCTTATCACATCAATATACCTATCAATACCTCTTATACATCAAAAGGCCCACGTGTCAAATCAACTTTTTTATACTTTATTTATATTTTATTCTTTATCAACCAAACAATTCAACATTTATTCTTACGTTTTCCAATGAGAATAAAAAAAACACAATCAAACAGAAAATATCTTATTCATGTAGATTTGTTATCTATACTAGCATAGTTATCTATCTAGAATAACTCAATTCCGCTATCCAAACGGGGACTTGTTGTTTGTTCACTTTGAATAAATACTTTTTAATGATAAACAGTAGATAAAAGATGAATAACAATTTATAATTCCACCATTAAAGCAGTTGTCACATTTGAAAATGTGGGTTGAGAGTTGTGACAAAAATGAAATGTGATGGATTGTGTGCAAGAGTAGATGAAGGAATATTTAAAGGGCCCGTCTATCCCCACCAAACAATTTTCCAATCCCACCGATCAAAAAAAAAAAAAACGGTGTTTGTCTGTTCCCACCGATTCAGTTCGACCGATTTCGGTCGCCATTTCAAGTTTTGGGCGACCGTAATGGGTCGTCATTTCAGGTTTTGGGCGACCGGAATGGGTCGAACAGAGTTCAGAATTATATCTACTTATTTTTTTGTAAACAAATAAATTTTTAGATTTATCCATCATATTCTACATTTATTCTTTCATCCAAACAACAACTAAGGGATTAAAAAAAATGTAAGTAGATATACTTTCAATTAATTCAAATTTTTATAGAAAAATATCTTATTAGACAAATATATATCATTTTTAAGTTTCATTTGAATTCGTAGTTAAGATGAATTTTTGTTTGAAAACAAAAAAAACGTAATAGTTGATTCAAACACATTTTATATTTGGCTTTTGAAATTTGTCTGTAACTTATGTAAAAAAAAAATTGTTCTTATATTCTACATATAAGAATAATGATTTATTATCCCTACATTACAACTCAGACTTGAAGTGATGTGAAAGATTCAAGGAGGATACACGTCGTGAGATTATGTTTTCAAAAAAAAATTTATAAACTTTATTACAAATCCTGTTCGACCAGATTCGGTCGCGCGAAACCTGAAATGGCGACCAAATCCGGTCGCGCGAAACCTAAAATGGCGACCAAATCCGGTCGAACTGGTCGGATCGATGGGGATAGCAAAACACCGATTTTTTTTTTTTTTTTGACTGGTGGGGTAAGAAAATCGGTAGGTGGGGCTAGACGGGCCCATATTTAAATGACACAAAAATGTATTTTAATCAATTGATATAAATAGTCCATTCTATTTCTTTAGAAGGAAAATAATTATAAAAAAAATAGTTTACAAAAAAATGGACAAAAAATCAATAATAGAAAGAACTTTACTCCAAAATGACATGTCATCAATTTAAAATGTGGTTGGCTTTCCTTGATCAAAATTAGATCACAAGATCAGGATTATTCTTTATATATATATTGAAAATGATTGCGTGCGGCGAACGGCAGGTGCGGCCGCGACGTGGGCCATTCGATCGCGGGTCCTTCGCATCCAACGGTCGACATGAATTGCACCCGACCGTCCGATGCGATGGACCCGTGATCGACGGCCTGTGATCACTGCCGCACCCGCCGTTCGCCGCACGTAATCACATCCCATATATATATATAACACACACACACATGCTCACGATTAGGTGCGGCGAACGGCAGGTGCGGCCACGACGTGGGTCGTTCGATCGCGGATCCATCGCATCCAACGGTTGGATGCGATGGACCCGTGATCGACGGCCCGTGATCACTACCGCACCCGCCGTTCGCCGCATCTAATCGCGAGCGTGTATATATATATATAGACTCGTGATATGGTGCGGTCGTGCGGATCCGACGTGCGGCGCGATCGGGTCCGATCGCGGGTCCATCGCATCAGACGGATCGGGGGCGATTCACATCGACCGTTGGATGCGATGGACCCGCGATCGGACGACGCACGTCGGGTCCATCGCATCAGACGGTCGGGTGCGATTCACGTTGACCGTTGGATGCGATGGATCCGCGATCGGACGGCTGCCGCACCGTGCGGCCGCCGCACCTCATCGCACTCATATATATATATATATATATATATATATATATATATATATATATATATATATATATATATATATATATGAGTGCGATGAGGTGCGGCGGCCGCACGGTGCGGCAGCCGTCCGATCGCGGGATCCATCGCATCCAACGGTCAACGTGAATCGCACCCGACCGTCTGATGCGATGGACCCGTGATCGGACGGTCTGTGGTCGACGCCGCACCGTGCGGCCGCTGCACCTAATCGCTCGAGTAATATATATATATATATATATATATATATATATATATATATATATATATATATATATATATATATATATATATATAGTGATTACCGTGTGCGGTCGGTGCGGTTTACGACGTGGGCCGTCCGATCGCGGGTCCATCGCATCCAACGGTCGACGTGAATCGCACCCGACCGTCCGATGCGATGGACCCGTGATCGACGGTCCGTGATCGCGCACCGCACCGACCGCACACCGCACGTAATCGGACTATATATATATATATATATATATATATATATATATATATATATATATATATATACACGCTTGGGATTACGTGCGTATGCGGTCGGTGCAACGATGTGGACCGTCCGATCGCGGGTCCATCGCATCCAACGGTCGACGTGAATCGCACCCGACCGTCCGATGCGATGGACCCGTGATCGACGGCCCGTGATCGCGCACCGCACCGACCGTAAACCGCACCTAATCGGCTCCCTATATATATATATATATATATAGGGATCCGATTACGTGCGGTGTGAACGGTCGGTGCGGTGCGCGATCACGGGCCGTTGATCACGGGTCCATCGCATCGGACGGTCGACGTGAATCGATTCACGTCGACCGTTGGATGCGATGGACCCGCGATCGAACGGCCCACGTCGTAAACCGCACCGACCGCACACCGCACGTAATCACGACCATATATATATATATATATATATATATATATATATAAGGGGTGATTACGTGCGGCGAACGGCGGGTGCAGCAGCGATCACGAATCGTCGATCACGGGTCCATCGCATCCGACGGTCCATCGCATTCACCTCGGACCATCGGATGCGATGGACCTGTGATCGAACGGCCCATGTCGCGGCCGCACATGCCGTTCACCGCACGTAATCATTATATATATATATATATATATATATATATATATATATATATATATATATATATATATATGAAAATGATTGCGTGCGGCGAACGGCATGTGCGGCCGCGACGTGGGCCGTTCGATCGCGGGTCCATCGCATCCAACGGTCGACGTGAATCGCACCCGACCATCCGATGCGATGGACCCGTGATCGACGCGTGGTCGACGCCGCACCCGCCGTTCGCCGCACGCAATCACGTCTATATATATATATATATATATATATATATATATATATATATATATATATATATAAGTTCATAATGAATTTCACACACTTTTTTTTTTGTTTCTAATATATATTATATTAGAAGAAAGTGAGACTATAAAAAAAAGATGTAGGAGTGTCTGCATGTATCAGTCCAAAACACACTTTGAGGAGACAAATTAAATGAAACACACGTATTTTCAACCAAATAATGATAGATTCATTTCATGATGATACATACATCTTTGAAAGCAGCGGAACTATACTTGTCACAATAACTCAATGTATCAAATTTTGAATAGAATAAAAGAATTAGGGTCAATCTGACATTCAATCTTTCTCAATATATTTTTGTTGAGACACTCGGTAGCATTTGAAATCCTCCATTTTTTCTTACTTTCTTGCATATCTCAGATAAAAAATAAATTCATTCTTTCTTCTTACATAATCAACTACAATTGGATTATATTCTTTTTTTTTATATCAAAATTATAAAACTAGCCCTTGAGTCTTTCTAAGGATATGTTTTTTTTTTTTTGAAGAAAGGTAGATGTTTGCTACCCGATTTCATTTCTGAACTCGAATTACAAATTCTGAATGAAGGGAGAAAAGAGTAAAATAAAGCAAGAAAGAAGCATATTCACAAAAAGAGAGATCTCATGGGTTAGGTTAGAAGAGGCATCTAAACCACCCAGCTAGATCAAAAGCTCACCCTGTCACCCTGTAATGCATATGGTCCCTTCCCGAAACTGGACCTCCCCCGCTCTCGCAATGTGTCGACCCCAATCCGACATACACCCTCGAAACATGTCCCACATGTTTTCTTGATACACCCTTGTCCCTTTGAAGATGGCTTCGTTGCGTGTCTTTCTAAGGATATGTTAGACTATTAAAAAATTAGAGGGCCTGGTAAATAAAATAACACATTGATAGGATTTCAGAATAAACAGGAAAATAATACAAGGACTTATTCCCAAACAATGAAAATTGAGTGAGACTAAAAAAACTTACCATTTAGATTTCAGTGTATCAGTCTATCAGTGAATAAGGAAAGCAAAAGACCGTTCAGTGAGGAACCAAAAAAAAAAAAAAAGGGACAAATCCAAATAACCCCCTGTAAACTGTCTTGAATCCATATAACCCCATGACCTTTTCAAAAGCCCACATAACCCCTTCGTAAACACCTACAAAATCCAAATGTGCCTCATAAATTAAATTTTCATTGATAAATAAGGAATATTTTGTTTAGTTAACTCTGGTTAAAATCATGGTATACAAGGGCGGATCTAGGACAATATTTTGGGGTGGGCTACATAGCCTATGTTAAATATTTATATGAAAGTTTTTTTGTTCTTATATTTGATAGCATATATTAAATATCTATATGAATGTTTTTTATTCTTATATTTGATGTAATTATTTATATATCAAATAATGTGATATTCAAAAGACATATATATATGTAAAGAAAAGAAAAAATGAAATATAATTAAAATTGAGTATTTGATTTTGTAAGAATAAAAATGAGATATAAACTCATCCTACATGGTATATCAACAAATTTTATAATTGAAATAACCAAACATGTTTTCATAAAAATAGGAAGAGTTGTTGTTAGAAAAATAAGAAGAGTTGTTTTATTGATATAAATGTTTATTTATTGTTCCATTGACATTAAATTAATTCTTATGATAATATTTAAATTTTAAATTTTAGAATTGTTAAAATTTATAATAAGATTAAAGTTGTGTTTGGTTGCACGATTGCAAAACTGATTTTAGACAAAGCTAGGTTTAAAACTGATTTTGTACGAATATGTTAATCCATAGCTTTTGGAAAACTTAAATTTTAGACACTTTAATACATTACGAATATATAATCTCATGACCTTTTCAAAAGCCCACATAACCCCTTGTAAACACTTACAAAATCCAAATGTGCCTCATAAATTAAATTTTCATTGATAAATAAGGAATATTTTGTGAGTATTTTATTTAGTTAACCCTGATCAAAATCATAGTATACTAAAACACTCATGCAATGTGTTAAAAATACAAAAAATCTTCTGTCATTGACGATTTTACTCCTCAAAATAAAGTTTTATAATAAGGAGTAAAATCGTTATTTTCATATATATTTTTTTAGCTTACTGTGTTTCCCATCAAAGTTATTCAACGGAATATTTATAAAATATTTCTCATCAAAGTTAACTCATATATTTATTTAAATTTACATGACTGTAGAAAAACTCAAAGGTTACGTACGTGGGTTATTTGGATTTTCTTTTAAAAAAATAAAAAAACCAATCACGTGGGTTCCTTTGCAAACTTTTCCAGTGCTTTTACAAATGGAAAAAGAGGATTCGGATTCCACCAAAAAGAAAGGAGATGTTAGGCACACATGGGACGGGACAGTTCCGCAGATATTTTTATTTTTATAAATCTTTTTTCAGTAATGTATTACTTTTTATGAAAAATATATATCTTTTTAATGTGCTACATAAATTTATTGAATAAAAAATTATTAAATGGGATATATACTTCACTTGGCCCGTTTGGATACAGAATATGACTTATTCTTCGATATACATTTATTCCTGCATAAGTGAGAATAAATAAAGAGAAAATGATTTTGTGTTTGGTTGTGTTTTGAATTATTTTCGTTGATAAACGTAAGAATAAATTTTTAGATGTTTAGATAAAATGTGAATAAAGTATGGATAAGCTAGGATTTATAAAAGGTGAAAAAATAATGATAGTTGATTTGATATGTGGTTTATTAGAGGTGATGACAGTTGATTTGACAATAGACCCACATATTCTTTGAGTGGAATAACCTGCAATAATTTGATTATACCCTTAGGCTCCGTTTGGTTGCGCATTTAGGGCGATTCCGCTTTTTGAAAAACTGAAAATCCCCAAACGCGCAACCAAACGGGGCAGCTTTTGACGGAATCAAAAGCTGGATTCATTTTAATTTCTCTCTTGAAATCCGTGTTTTTAAAATCTCAAAAACAACGATTTTTTGTCGGAATCGATTTTTTGAATTGAAAAACAATTTTTTCTACCAAACATTAAACTCCTTCCAAATATTGATTAAAAAAAAAACATCCAAAAAAAGTCAATGTCTAAAATCAACTTAAAAAATAGCTTTATTCCAAAATCTACTTTTCAATCTGCATTTTCAAACGGAGCCTTTAGTTTGAAATAGCTATCCAGGATTATGCAAGCTTATCTGGGAACATCTTATGCATGGTTATTCATTGTTTCCATACATGTTATTTTTCCTATTCTAATTAATATCATAATATTCTTGAGTTTATTCCCTGAATAAACGGGGGCTTAAGAAAGTATATGCAACGTTTGGATTATTCACAGAACAAATGTAAAAACATTTTTTCAATTATACTTTACCCCTATATATTTCTAAAAAGCCTATATGTACTAGCAAACCACTATTGCCTATGTATGTACTGCCCAGCAACCATAAGATGGGGACATGTACCGGTAGAGCACCGATTAGGTCAACCACGATATCCATGCATCGGAATTCAAAATGGAAAAAACAATATAAAAAAATAGTTATTCGAGAATGCAGCGATGTTCGAATCGAACGGTCGATGTGAATTGCAACCGTGTTCGTGATGCTTATACCGCTTCTTTTGGATTGGACCCGCGATGAACGACCAGCATGCGACAGCACGGTATCACGGGCTTCGATCACGGGTCCATCGTATTCGGGTGCGATTCACGTCGACCGTTAATATACCGTGCGACCGTCGCACCTAATATCGATATATATATATACAGTAAACTATATAGTATACACAAAAATATAATACATGGGAGAGGGTCCAATGATACCGTTTTCACTTATGATATTTTATGAGTAACATAAACATAACAAGATTACAATAGTATAAACATAACCAAGATAGTCAGGCTACCCGTGACTGTCACGGGGTGTGGGGGAGCGACAATTAACACCCTATCAACTATTGTCCTGGCACCACTTTGCCCTTGGAACATCCCAAGGCATTTTCTAGTATTCACTGTGTATTCTCTATTCTCTCACCCCTAGACTTGTAATCGTGCTTTTGTAATAAAAGTGACCGTGATAAGAGTCCATTTTCAAAAAAAGATAGTCAGACTAGTTAGATAAGCATAAGATCAGTCAGGCTAATCATGTTAGTCCGACCAGTCTTGTTGAGCCAAACTGGTGGATTAAGCAAGGTAGGTTGGTAAGGCTGGAATATCATCGCACAAATTTGAATCACTAAATTGATGCTTGGACAGTTTAAATTTATGAATGTGAGTATTTCATCAATGAAAACGAGACCACTTAAACATATCATTATACATAGTCCAATTAATTGAATATACTTATTTTATTACACTTTTTTTTATGTATATCCGTATAAAAATATTGCTTGCCGAAATGATAATCGAAAATATGTTGAGTGTATCCTCACCTAAAAGGATTTTTTTAAAATTTGGAAGCAACAGAAAAGAGAACCGTGTGGAAAAAATAAGAAGATAATGACAGAAGTTAAAAATCATGACTTTCGCAGGGACTTCTGATTTAAAGAAATGAGAGATATCTAAAAGATTGAGTGTGTTACGCCAAATTTTTTTTCATTATAATCTTATTTATTTCATTACAGATATCTCACTAAATTTTTTTTGCATTTATTAATAATAAATTCATTCAATTTGAAATGAATTGATATGCATTTTTTATTAAATCATATATTGTATCAGGTAATATTACTATTTTTTTTAAATTGAAAACATGTGGTCTAAGTTTTGGTTGGTAAAAATGACTCTATGACATTTTTCTAAAAAAATTGTTAAACTTTTTTAAAATATATATTTAATATACGTCATGAAGATTTTATATATAAGATTGAGATTGATGGTAAATAAAAACCTATACGTAACAAGACTATTTCCAAAATATAAACGACATGAGGGACTAATGTAAAAAATAAAAATAAAAATTTATTTTTTTAAAGAACAGCACATCTTCCACTGAATCCGTTCTGACCTCCATCCAAGTTCACTCAGCCTCACTTCCATTGACGGTTGCTTAAACCGTCTTCTGTCGGTCTTGAAACCATTCAAAGTGTCATCTTGAAGTCTTATGAGTAGTTAAAGACCGACCATTGCCTTTTCAGTGGTGTTTTGATGCGTGTCTGTTGTTATTTGCTTCTAAGACCCAAAAAGAATGTATTTTGAGTGAATTTTGGGGGAGATACGGGGTTGGGTTTTGATAGGTTTTTGATGTTGGTCTGTTTTGATTGAAGGTTTTATTTCTTTGGGTGTTTCTTTTTTTGTGGATTAATGGAGCCTCCGAAGGGTTTTTGGGCCACCCTTTGGAGCTTCCTCTGCTTCTTGCCATTCTTCATTGGTCTTCTGCTTCTGGGCATCATCAAAGGTTTAAATTTTACCTGATATTTTTTCTTTTGTAGAAATGTTTGTAATGAAATGAAAGAGTTTAATTTGAAAGAAAGATTGAGTTCAGCTTTTTTAGATTATTCTATGTTTCAATTTTGTATAATTGTTTTTGGTGTAGTATATTGAGGATCTGCACTAGTTGTTTCTTATTGGGACTGCAATTTTTTTTTTACCATTTGTTAATCCTATTATAATAATTTGTTGATTAGATTTTAATCTGATGTTTGTAATGCTGTATTTTGATGTGATCTTGTAATATCTAACCAATAATGGGTCACTTTCATTTTATGTAGGGTATTGAATATTACTGCTAGATAGATGAACTTTTTATACATTTATGTACCTCCATTAGCAATGTCATAATTCAACCAACTGGGAAAAGGTCTTAATTGAATAATGGTTGATTATCTATGCAGGATTGCAAAATCTTATGTTATTTCTTTTACATCACTATTAGCTTGATTTCTATCATGTAATATGGATCATGACTTCTAATGTTTTTGTTATTCTGATGAAATTTATAACTTTGATATCGTATGTAATAGATTATCGAATCTTCATTTATTTGTTTGTGCTTGTTCCTAGGTTCCCTTGTTTTCCCATTTGTATGTCTGATAATTACAGTTGGGAATACTGCTGTTATTCTTGGTCTCTGGCCAGCGCACGTGGTCTGGACAAATTATTGCATAGCAAGGTATTATATTTGTCCCTTATTTATGTTCACGGTTTGTATATAATTGTAACTCCTGATACATTGTCATTTGCTGTCATTGATTTTTCCAAAGGCAGAGCCAAACAATTAGGACCAGTTTTGAAGGTCACAATGTGTATTGGAATCACATTTGTATTAATATTGTGGCCGTTAGTTGGAATTATTGGGAGTATTCTAGCAGGTGTTGGATATGGTTTTTTTGCTCCGTTGGTCGCCACCTTTGATGCTGTTCGTGAAGGAAAGGATGAAAAATTTATCCATTGTATCTGGGTAGTATTTAAATTCTGGTTGTTTTTTCGACTGCATAGTCAGACATTTTAAATCATTTGTATCTATAAAGAGATTTTTCTAAAAATGTAGGATGGAACTTGGAGCACTATGAAAGGAAGCTTTACTGTCGTGAGAGACTTCACGGATACTTGCTTCCATTCCTATTTTTCTGTAATGGACGATCTCTGTCTTCAAGCACCTCCGACTAGGGAACCACATGAGATCAGGTTTGCTCAGCTTGTTTGTTTCAATTGCATGGTTGTGGTTAACCGACATCAGGAAATACCGGATGCTCTGATAATAAAAAAAATCAATTGAGGGAGGTCCACAAATGCATGTTGGTTTTGTCCTGAATGCACATTAATATTTTTTTGGAGTTCATGTTATATTATGGATGAAACGCATGCATATCGTGATGAGTTCATGATTCATGTGTATGTCTTTAGTGAAAAATTTAACAAGCTTTTGAATTAAATGTAAGTTATATAGGCTTATCCACCCAGGATTTCTTGTTTCCAACTTTGTCGAGTATTTAATTATATGTTTTGTGATTACTATTCCTGGTACTTTTTTTTTTTGAGGGAATGGTAGGTATTCAGCCTTAATTTCATTACTAAAAGAAAGGCAATGCCCAAAGCATACAAAAGTGATATAAGAGAAAATCAGATAAACTAACGAGGGTCAGATGACCAGTAGAAGAGATGTCTACAGGCATACCTGGCCCCAACCCAGACACCCCTATGTCTCAATACAGATCCTTTCCCTGGAGAAGGATACCTTGCTTGCACCCGCACAGTGCATACCCTAGTCCATAACGAGACTCACAACCATATTCCAGATGTTTTCAAAATAAACCTTAGTACCCCGAAAGACCAAGTGGTTGTGTGAAATCCAAAGGGCCTAGGAAACCAAAGGGACAAATGTTTGTAGCACCTTTGCCCGTGCACTACTATTCTTGATACTTGCTAAAAAAATTTATGAATGCGGTTATTTATTCTCATGAAACAAATGAGGGGGAATGATTTCTAAGTGACACTGTCCGTTATATACTTCCTTTATTGTTATGACTTTCTTGTCTCAGTTTAGTCACTATATGCTAAAAACAACTTATGCATATATATGTAGAAGCCAAAGCCAAAAGTGGGCCAATGTAATTTTTTAAATAATGTTATCCAAGTTCTGAAATTTTGGAGTGCATGAAAATCATGCAAAGAAAATAATTTTCTGTATGAGTATTAAGACCATGTAGCATAGGCAAGATCCTTGTGTTTGATGACGGAAGCTCAGATTCTGACTTGGTAATGACTCCTTTTGATGAAGAATGATATTCTGAAGTTGAATATCTATGAAACATATATAGGAAACATGCTTTATCTCAATGATATCTTAAGTATAAACAGGTCTCCACATGAAGGCAGCATTTAGAAAGAAGTTTGGATTGCTTTTGGATTCCACTTTGCAGGAATAATACTTATTTCTAACTCATTTCCGAATGCGTCCAGTGGGTCCTAGCTTTTGATGGAAGGGAAAAATGGCATTTAGTTTATAAAAAAAAAAAAAACATTTTTTTTCAGGAATCTAGCTAAAGTGTGCTTTCTAGAAAGTTGTTTCAAAAGCTTCTTTAAGTGACAAGATACTCTTTTCCAAACACACCCTAAAGATGCTATAGTCGCATGATGTGCTCATCAACTTCCTAGAAGTCATTGTCCTGTAGAATTCTTCTCTATACTACCTTTGCAACGTAGTAATCTCCATTTATTTGTGTTAATTTTATTTTACTTTACATTGCAAGTTTGTTGAAGATTTTACCAATGTAGTTACATTAATGCCTTGCAGGCTGCTACATCTTCCCGGTGCTTTTTTAGTTGGTATACTTGGTGTCATCGTTGACGTGCCTGTTATTACTATGGTTGCTCTGTATAAAAGCCCATACATGCTTTTCAAGGGATGGCATCGATTGTTCCATGACCTTATAGGTCGAGAAGGACCATTTTTGGAGACTGCATGCGTGCCATTTGCCGGTCTTGCCATTCTCCTCTGGCCATCTGCGGTAATAGGAGCAGTATTAGCATCCATCTTATCCAGTTTTTTCTTGGGCTCCTATGCCGCTAATGTTTCATATCAGGTTTGGCTTTATTCGTCTGCTTGTTTTTTGTGTGAGAAGGGAATTTCTTTAGTTTTTTTTTCACCTCAACTGATTATATTTGTTTGCTTAAAAAACAAACTAATAGTGAAATGCAATGTATGTTGATTTACTTGCGTTCTTTTTCCATCTTTTGTTAACAAATCGACTTTTACTCATGGACAACATTATCAGGTATGGCCCCCTTTTGGCCAAGCATACTACAATGTAGGGTATTGTAAGAAATGCAATGTATGTTGATTTACTTGCGTTTTTTTTCTTTTATTTTGTTGACAACAAATCGACTTTTACTCACGGACGACATTATCAGCTATGGCCCCCTTGCATACTGCAATGTAGGGTATTGTAATACCTATGAACTTAATTCACTTTTATCTTTGGAAACTTAATTAGTCTTGATATACCACTTTCATTGTAGTATAATATGTTTCCATATCAATTCTACTCATAAGTAAAGTGATAATATAATAGAGAAGGGAGAAGTGATTGATGCACCCATTTACATCATTTATACCTTTGGTGAAAAAATGGTATAAATTATGATCTATCTTTTAAGGGAACTAGTTGAATCATTGTTTGGAGGATCAAAAATGTTGTTCTAATAACAAAATTGTTCGTCTGTTCGTATTAGAATACCATTTCAGCTTATACCTATACCATGAAATACCAATCAATATACCACTGCTAAAGGAGACCTAAATGATTTGAATATATCATCAACATAATTTCTAGAACATTTATGTCTAGTTTTAACTGATTCTATTGATATATTTATATTATCTTTTGGATGTCAGGAGTCCTCTGTTAGCATGGGTTTGTCCTATATCATCGCTTCATTGTCCATGTACGATGAGTACAGTAACGATGTTCTTGACATGCCGGAAGGGTCATGCTTTCCTAGGTGATTCTACGCTCTTCGTATATTCTTGGGCTTGAATATCATATAAGTTGTCTATAGAAGTCTGGTAACTCATTCTTCAAGATCTGCAGGCCTCAGTATCGAAAGAAGGCACCCTTGCACTCTACCTCACTCTCCAGTCATACCTCTTTTCAACGCGAGAAACAAGATGGAAAAGCACCTCTTTCTCGCAATCTATCCCTTAAGAATGCTATTAATGAATTGAAACCAATTAAGGTAAAATATTTTGTATGAATGAACTGATAATTGTTTACTAAGTTATATGGCATGACTGATGCATTGCTTTGACATAGTTACTTGAACAACTATTTGTCGAGTGCAAACACTATGGGGAGAGTTTGATCACCGAAGGAATGATAACAATCACTGATATAAGTGAATGCAAATCAGGCAAAGTTGGTGGCGGAGTAATAAGTACAGGTTTACCAGCGTGTGCAATACTTCAGGCACTTCTTCGCTCCATCAATGCTAACTCAGATGGTCTGCTGTTAAGTGAGTTGAATGACTCTTTGGTTTTGATTAATTATCTTGTTGATATTTTTTTTTGGTTTATCTGATTCACTAAGAACTTCACTTGCACAAATGTAGTTGACAATACAGAGATAACAAGCATGAATAGACCTAGAGATGTAGTCTTCGACTGGTTCTTCGACCCGATATTGATCATAAAGGAGCAGATTAAAGCCGAAAATTTTTCGGAGGCTGAACAGAACTACTTGAGTAAGTTGGTTTTGTTGATCGGTGACCCAATTCGATTGAAGAGTCTGAATGGTGGGATGAACTTTGAAAACAAGCGCAGACAAGCTGAGATCGATGCATTCGCTCGAAGGTTAGTGTTCAGAGAGATATTTCAATTTTTTTTTTATCCATTCCTCATTTTATTCACCAAGTGTCTTTAAGCATGTCAATATATCTTAATATCCATATCTTATCCTAAACTATTCGGATTTGGAGTAGATGCGGATGTTTCGAATAATTGACATGTCTAAATATAGGCACTAGTTTGGTGATCAGGTAACATATTAAAGAGATGGGAGAATCAAGATTTCAGAGTTCTCGTCTCCTTTTGTTGATCAAACCAAGAAAATACAATAGTTATTTAACTTTTTAATGTTATGATTAATCATGTATGATAATTTAATTTGAAAATTATATGATGCAAATAAAATTTTACAATTTATGTCATTTTTTTTTGTGGAGCGGACGTATATCGGATAATTTCTAAGTATCCAAAGATGATTTCGAAGCAAATATAGATATTTTTTAGACAATTGACAGGCTCAAGTGCCTTGTTCTGTAAAGGTTGCAAGGAATCACAAAGTTTGTATCAAGATATCCAACATACAGACGCCGGTTCGAAACCATGGTAAATTCTTTGAGGAGCATCTCGAGACAAAGATCAATGGAAGTCAATCAGTGAATGGTTCGAAGACAATCAGGAGGTCGAGGAGCGGACTCGGCCGGATGTTTAGCCAGAAGTCATTTGGTAGCAGAACCAGTAAACAAGGAGGTGATCAGGAGGTGCGGGCAAACACCGTGACTGCCCCAGATATTCCATGATCAGTTGTTGCTAATAAATGTTTTTCCATTGATTGTTCTATAGATCTTACATGGAAGGATATAGTCATATTTAGGTTTTATATGTTATTTTAATCCTGTTGTGCTGAGAAGATATGGGTGGTTTTGTGTTGTGTACATGTTGTTTGATTCATGGAATCAAAATTGTGTTGTATTTGTGTTCCCTTTCCGCTTTAATTGTTCCTTGTTGTTTGTATTATCCTCACAAAAGTTTATATTTGTACAATTATCATAGTTTCACTCCAGGGCACATGATTCATTGATTGATATCACAGTAGTCACAATGTGACACTCATAACATGCAGTCTTTACATGTTTTAATTTTTTTTAAATAATAAATTTTGCCTAATAACGTATATATTTTGATAAAAATAAAAATAATTTCATTTTGAATTAAATGAATCCATTTTTAACAAATATAAAAAAAATAAACGAGGTATATATCTCACCCGAGAAGGTATATAGGTATATAACTAATTGGATGACGAATGAGTATATGGGATATTTGGGATTGTAAAAAAAACATTTAGTTATATTGCAAAATTATTTGAGAATAAACTGGTATTTGTATTCCAAATCCCCCTAGAATTGTGTTATTCCTCCACTAATATAAAATGACTCAACGGTCAAATCACATGTCATTCATCACCTCTTATACATCAATGGATCTACATATCAAATCAATTTTTTATACTTTATTCATATTTCATTCTTCATCAATCAAACATATTAATCTTTATTATTACGTTTCCTAATGAAAATAACAAAAAACACAATCAAACAGGGAATCGCATATTCCATTGATAAAGTTATATATTCCTCAAATAGATATAAACCCTAGAATAATCGCATATTCCATTGATAAAGTTATATATTCCTCAAATAGATATAAACCCTAGAATAATTTATGTTTTTATCTAAACGAGCACTGTGGTACAACAATTGTTTTTTTTTTAAGATATGGTATAACAATTGTTAACCAGCCAATCACAGGAATAGAGTTTAGCAAGACTACTTTATTAAGAAACAACACGCTTTAGAAATGATTTTAAAACTCCAATTTATTTTTTGAAAAACCTATTTTTTCTTCTTAAAAAAATCGTCTTTTATTATTCAAGATTGTTACAATTGAAGGCCTCTGAGAAATATAATTCTTTTCCAAATTTGGATAGCATTTGTAAATGGTGTGCAGACAGATTTTAAAGATTCTACTTTTTCAAAAATCATACTTATCTAAAGCCAATTTCAACACCCCTTCAATGAAAAAAACTTTTACTTATAAAAAATGTGTCAAAAAAATTATTAAAAATGCGCTTTTTGAAAAGTTAAATTTAAAAACTGTTCCAAGTAAAATTTATTTGTTAAACTCGTTATGTTTTATGTACAAATGAGATCCAATCTAATTCTTCTTTTGCCAAATCATACTTAACCCATATATATTTACTAACTCTCCAAGTAGTCTCAATTTTTTATAGAAAGATTAAAAAACAGTATTTAAGCTTTTCAGAAATCCAACAAAACTATACTTCCTAATAATCTAATTTAAAGTTTGCTTTAAATGAAAAACTCTTTTTCAAACCAGTTTTCAAACTATAAATATAGATTTTCCAGAAGAAAAAAAAAGTTCCGAACACTACCTTGAACTGGCTCCATTTTCCATTAAAAAAAATGATCAGAACAAGCCCCTACTAAACATGTTCAACTTCAACAGGTCATCTTCCAACAGTCTGTAAGGTTTTGCTTCAAAGTTCATCACAATTGGTGAGTCCATGATCAACTCCACCACCACATCTAAACCAAGTAAAAATAACAATTGGAACTTCTATATGAAGCACACCTACTTCAGAAAATACAAAGGCTCTTCTTCTTTCCAACATCCAAAGAAGAAGATGATCAACTATAGAAAGTGTTGGTGCTTGTCTATTTCTTCTTTGAGTCTTTGAGCTGTCCCCTCTTACGGATGCCGAGGCTAAACCGTAGTCGCCATGCATCGATGATAAAGTCTGGTATAACGGAAGTGATGCACCACACGAGGGAATGTGGCCAGTATGGAGTGCACCGTGGTTCGTAGCCTATGGAATGCAGGGCTGATCGAGCATAGGTGTCTGGTGATGGCACGAAGAAGGATGATCTCCTGATCGATGCCATCTTAGTTGCCACGTACAGTGGGACCTGCATAAGAATTCGGTTTTTGTCAATTTTAAAGAAAGAATAAGTTTAAACCTGCAAAAAAAACATGTTTGTTCAACATGGATAAAGTCTTAGTAAGGTGGAATAAACTCTGATAACTATTCT
Organism: Acorus calamus; assembly: GCA_030737845.1. Taxonomy (NCBI): domain Eukaryota; kingdom Viridiplantae; phylum Streptophyta; class Magnoliopsida; order Acorales; family Acoraceae; genus Acorus; species Acorus calamus. Next base: position 3,664,324 of record CM060873.1, on the reverse strand, counting down.
TGGAGGAAGCATATATAGTTTATTCCAGCTTATCCATCTAAAAATACAACCATATTCTACTAAGACAAACACAAAAAACAAAGATGTATTATGTATCCAAATTAAAAAAGGAATAACAACCAAACATAAAATCATTTAATTTTCCCCTATCTCCGTATAACATTTTATGCATAGATAAGTTATCCGTGAATAAAATAGCGGGGCAATAGAATAATTAAAAGAAATACAGATCTATTCTCATCTTGGGTGAATCAAGAACAGAAGTCATATATAATGATTTTTTTTATTACTAAATTCTAAATAGAAAACGGGAATAATGATGAATTTGTTTTGCTTCTAAACTTTTTCTCAAGTTATCTTAAATTTCAAAGTATCTACAACATTCTGATTAAAATTCATATATATCAATATTGTTCATGTAGTAGTAGTAGTAGTATAAAAGCATCTCATTGTGCCAATAGATATAAAAGCATGGACATGTTAATTAAACTCTTATATTGGATGGTACAGAGTGCTCTATGGTACTCTTTAGCAACTCTGCGTTTCTAAACCAGGCTCTGGTTAGAACATATGCTTATGAAAGCTTTTCACCCTTCCAAAACACTAGGTCCACATATAGACAGGTTGATTCAAAATATATCCTAAAAGTTCATGCTTATTTGATGCAAGGTTTCTTGCCTGATGCATTATTATATCACGCGTGTTTGATGTTCATTATTTATGAATCTCATCCGACACAAATTGTAAGGTTAAAAGGTATAAAAACTGTGGTTCAAGTGTGGAAATGTCTTTTGTGAGGGATCAAATAAGGGATATCAAGGAGGCCCTAAATTTATTAGAATTAATGGTCCAAGAAGTAAAACTCTACATCTCTTTCAATCTTCAGAGAAGTATAAAATATCGAGCTGGAATTCATCATGTATGTTAAACTGCATAATTGAAAGGGAGAACAGAATTCTCAATGTTCACTACTGGAGGAATCCTCTGATTCCAACACTTCTCTCCTATCATGAAAATCAACTAGTTTTCCAAAATTTGACCAAAAGTACCAGCATATATTAAGAATGATTTGATGATCTTAACTTCTTCTAAATTTAGTAATCAGACTCATTAAACACCTTGCCATTCAAGACTTCCTATGGCATGCAGTTGACTAATTTGATAAAATACGTGACTTATGGACCAATAACAAACTTCAATTGTAAACATCAGAAATAGATGCGACTAACACCATGGTGAAGCCAACAGACAGCTAAATGATTGACAAGTCTTTTGGTACTTTTTCTGCACAATTATTGCCTTCACATGAAGAGAAATCCGCATCTTTGGAAATAGTTAGTCACTGAGCAATTTGTTAATTGCAGCAGATCCTCAAAATAACTATCAATATAATAAAAATTATCCTAATTCTATTAATCTTGGCAACATTAGGGATCATCTTTCAAAATGAAACAATTAAAAAACAATCCACCTTCTTAATAAAGCCCCATTTGCAAACAGCAGCGTGACCCTCAACTAATTGTCCATACCTTCAAACCAGGTTTCTGTTTACAACATTTGAGGCATGATGGGCTTCTAGATATAAAAAAATATGGACATAATGCTTCTACACTTTTAAACTAGAAAGACTTATTAGGCGTCCATGTTTTTTAAGTACATCAGATTCATGACAGACTACTGAAAGATCCTTGAGATATTCAATAATCACATAATCCAATACCTCCTTTTTTTGTTGTGTGTGAATGATAATATAGCAATGATGTACATAATCATGACATTATGCAACTTAAAAGTGAATTCTCCAATCACGAGGTTATACTCTGACACGAGTTTTCTATGAATTAAAAGCATAAATAAATATGAATTTTTGAGCCCTGTTAAAGCTTATAAATTTAAGATACTATGTGAATCCCATCCACTGAAACAATTAAAATAATAGCCTACAAATGGAACTTATGCATAGGTAGGCTTAAAATTGGATTTGAAACAATTGGAATTTATGGAATTTTTTAATTTTATTATAAAAAAAAAAGGATTTGAAACACTGGGGAAACCTACACAATGCTAAATTGATTTTACAGAAAAAGAAAAAAAAGTTTGTAATTATCTCCATCTTCCTAAGAATTAATCATCGTTGTTGCGCTGTACACAATTATCTCACTCCTGCAATAAGTAGATTTGACACTCTTTATAGCCCATTTCATACAGAACATCAAATTGAAGAGAGACTTTATGACTAAAAGATATGCTAACTCCAGAGGGCATACCCATGGATGAGACGGTCAGAGAAGCTAAAATCACTATCCAAACTACAAAGAAAGGAGACTATTAATCCAAGGTAAAGAATGGCAAACCTGACACTGCACATCAATCCCACTCTTCTTGTATTCAACATGAATGCTTCTCGAGAACTGATCAATGTATCTGAAAAAAGGACAGACACCCCTTTAAATAAATGTTTTACAATAAGATTAACACTTTCGTTTCACCAATACCCTCCAAAGGCCTCTTCCCTATATCCTACAACCAAAGTGACGAAAAAATGTAGTGCAAAATGCAACTATTGTAAAAATCAGGCAAATTTGTCAATCATAATCTGATATCAGCATATTAAAGGCCCACCAACCCAAATGACGTCATTGCTAGTCATGGTCGAGTAGGTGCCAGGAACCATAACGAGAGGTATTCCATGACCCAATACTTAATGGTGACGGTAAATTTTTCATAAACCGTTTTTTTTTTTGTATTAAGACTTCAATTACAGGACTAAAACCAAAGAGCCCAATAAATGTTGCAAATGAATCATAAAGGAGAAACAGGATGATAAAACCAGAGTTTCAAATACACTTCAGCAAATAAATAAGGGAGGAAGAGGCTTACTCCTGAAAAAACATGTTTGTTTAGCATGAATAGATTATCTGATAACTATACTTCAATGAGGCATGTATAGTTCACTCCTACTTATCCATCCAAAACTATCATCCTATCCTAACAAGACAAACACAAAAGACCAAAAACCAACAAAGCAATAACATACAAACAGAAACCATCTAATACTTCTCTATTTCATGCCCAAATAAGCTATCCTCAAACCCATGTCAAATCAAGTGTTTCAAAGACTACATATTGAGTTTCATATGTACATCAATATATGATATTCTAGCAATTCAAAATCAACCCATCTCATAAAATCCAACCAAATCTCACACAAGGCCAAAGAACAAAGAAAAGAAGTAGAAACTCACGCTTTGGTCGCGGCATAGACGGCGTAAAGCGGATCGGATGGTATAACAATCGCCGCACCGGATCCGACATTCACGATCGCTCCCTTCTTCCTCTCCAGCATCCCCGGTATCACCGCCTGCGTCACCTTCGTCGTCGCCTCCACATTCACCCTAATCAGATTCTTCAAAAGCTCCTCATCCACCTCATGAAAGAACCTCGCGTAAGGATACGACACCCCAGCATTGTTCACGAGCAACCCGACATCGATCCCCTCGATCGCCTCCCGAATCCGCCGGACCCCCTCGGAGAGGTCCCCGGAGAGGTCGGCGACGACGGTCTTGATCTGGGTCTTGCCGAATTTGGCCTTGATTTCATCGGAGACCGCGGCGAGCTTGTCGGGGCTGCGGCCGACGAGGACCAAGTTGAGGCCTTTGCGGGCGAGTTGGAAAGCGAAGGCCCTTCCGATGCCGTCGGTGGGGCCGGTGACGAGGGACCAGGAGCCGTACCTGCGGAGGTTCTTTGGGGGTCTGAGGAAGGTCACGTAGACCCATTGGAGGAGGGAGAAGGTGAACTTGGAGAGGGAGAGGAGGCCGATGAGGCCGAGTAGGAGGACCCATGTGGGTTGCTGTTTGAGGTCCTCTGCGTAGTGACAAATCTCCATTTTTTTTGAGGATTCTAAGATCTGGGTCTTGTCAGGTGAGTGATTTTTGAAGATTCTAAGATCTGGGTTTGGATCAAATAGGGGGTCTTCACATGGGTTTGAATCAAAAAGGTTTTTTTTAAGAAAGAAAAAAAAGATTTTTGATTGATTAGATTTGGTGTGTTTGAGAAGAGAACATGAGCTTGAGTTTTACCAAAACAAGGAAAACATGATGGATTAGGGGGGAAATTAAGATAGGGGAGTTGGATTTAGGAAGTGAGGGAGTATATAAAGGGGGGGTGGTGGGGTCAGACATTGAAGGGGGGTAGGAATGTGTGTGAGCCTCTTTTAGCCCCCGTTTGGAATGGGGATAGATTTTATTCTAGGGTATAGATTTATCCAAGCATAAGTGAGTATAAATAAGGATAAAGTGATTTTGTATTTGGTTGTGTTTTGAATTATTCTCGTTGGTAAACGTAAGAATAAATGTTTTGTTGTTTGGGTAAAATGTGAATAAAGTATGGATAAGGATTTATAAAAAGTAAAAAAGTAATGATAGTTGATTTGACAGGTGATTTATAAGAGGTGATGACAGTTGATTTGACAGTGGGCCCACATATTCTTTGGGTGGAATAACCATTGATAACTTTAATTCCAGGGGTTGATTGGAATCCATATATCACTTTATCTGGGTTTATTCTAGCATAATTTATCCGGGGTTATCCGGGATAAACAAACGAGTAAAACTTTTTATCCGGGGTTATCCGAGTTTATCCGGGGCCTTATTCCCGATCCAAACATGGCATTAATGATGTGGTGGGTTGGGGGTTGTGTGGTGGTGGTGAAAATGGGTTGGTTGAAGAGGATGAGCTGAAAACATTGGAAGCTGTTCTTCATGGATCAAGAGTGAATATTAGGTATCTCTAAAATGGGATGCACTAGTTGCTGGATACCTCAGTTTTTATCAATTCATAATTAAAAGCTAACAAGTGACTATGTGAGGTGTTACATGTTAATTTTTCATCAAGTCTAACAATAGGTAATGCGATCCTGCACTTCACATGTTCATGTATTTTTTTAAAGTTCTTGTTTCATTTAATAAATACAAATAAAATATACTCATTGATTTCAATGGATTTAAAAAAGGGAAAATGAAAAAAAATATCTTAAAAGTTAAAATACTCATATCAGTCACTTTTTAAAATTATACCTAAAAAAGTCTCATTTTACAATTTTAGAAATACAAAAGACTAAACCACCACCATAATATAATTAAATCATTAACATCCTTCTAACCCTCTTAGGTTATTCCACACCAAAAATCTATTTTTCTACAAAACAACAATATCTCTATAAATGACCAAAATCAATTCTCTTAGAAGTTTTGTTATTATATATCATATTGTGTGTTTCTTATATATATCTTACATGATGTTGTTTATCATTTTTCATTGTGTATAATCATAATATGTAATCTAAATCTGTGTTGTGCCTCAATGCAATAAATAATATTTTAATATTCTAAAATCTTATTTATATTTTTTTTCTATTCACGTATTTTTATGACATCATTAATACAAATCTATTTTTTTTAAAGAAGCATTAATGTTTATTGGAGTTCATCATAAAAAACTTAAATTATACTGATATATATTTCACAAAATCCACTTAACCACAAAAAATTTAGAATAAAAAAAAGTTGATCTATGTGAAAATGTGTTAAATATATTAACAAAATTAAGAGGGTGAAATATTTTAACAAAGTTAAAGAGATATGAAATACATTAAGGATCTAATTGCATAAAGGTAAATTGGTCTTTTATATTTCTAAAATTGTGAAATAACATTTTTTTAGATATAATTTTAAAAAGCAACTGATTTTAGTATTTCTTACTTTTTAGTAGATTTTTTTTGTCATTTTCCCTTTAAAAAATGCATGTTTTCATTGGTGATAAATGACTTCACTAAAAACAAGGACGGCATGTAATAATCTAACAATTTTCTTTTATTCATCAGAACAGATCAAAATTAGAATTGGTAGCAGGGGTTGAGTGAAATTTTGATTGGATTTAATCAAATGAAAACTTGAATTTCAAACTACTAGTCGGTTTTTTTTTTTTTTTGAGTAAAATGTGGGTAATTACTGGTGTCAATTGATCATGCTTTGATTTATATTTCTCAAAGCCTGCCAATTATCCCAAACAAATTTACATTCCCTTCACTGCCTCCTATCTTAAAATTTAAAATTTTATATGAATTTTTTAATTTAGATATCATCATATATTATATCCAAATGGTTTCATATACAAATTTGGATACTGTGTTATCTGCTACAAAAATCTATATTCAATATATGAAAAATATTATACTATAAGTAAATAATCTTATTTTATACTTATAAAAAATATTATAAATATGATTTTTGAATAAATAACATATATATTAAAATAAGGATTTTTATTTTTAAGTCTCTGTAAACTATGTTATTTAGTGATCAATCCCTCTATTCTTCATATTTCATTTTTAAGTCTCAAACGTCTAACATTTTTTCATTTTTAGTTCATGAGTCAAACATCTGTAAGAATATTCAAAGAATATTCTATTTAACGTTAGTTTGTCAAATTATATATCTGAATTCAAATATTGTAGAACTTATTGAATATTTGTTAGATACAAATTCCAAAATGAATACTCCATAATAAATTCATATCTCATTTGATGGCGGGTTTACTTCTCATTGTTTTACCCAATTTAAATGGTCTAGATGCATCATCTTTAAGAAGTTTTTTTTTTTTGGTGAGTAATTATTTATTTATTTATTTTGGGTATTTTCAGCAGTTCCTGCTACAATTAGTTGTAAAGTCCTTTTGGCATATAAGAGCAGCTGCTGATCAATAGTTGTGTTGTTTTCTGTTCTGAACAATTAATTGAATGGTTCATATTTATTTATTAAGAAGTGATGATACTGCTCACCTATCTTAACTGTCTAGCATCAAATAATGATGGACTCTTGCAACTGTTAATCAATGATTCTGTTTTTTTTAGGGTTTCATAGATGAGTGTTTTTTTTTGTTACAAGAATCCTAATATACTCTCCCAAAACCTAATAGTGGGTTAAACAGATCATACAAAGTACTAATTTATTTGCTGGGCCAATACTGGCCAGACAACTACAATGTGGATCAAATGCTCAATTTATACTTTATAAATTCAATAGGAATGGCTCAATTAACATTTTCCTTGTAGATGAAGAAGAAAAAAGAAGTGTGTTTGGTGATCAACGAATCAAAAAAAAGAAAAAAAAAACCAATCATAATTTTAAACAATGGGATGAACTAATATATTTGAACAGGTCTTATCCAAGTGACTTTCCTAAAGCAATAATTAGGAGGCTGTTTCTGTATGTTGTTTGGTGTCCTTGGAAAACTGTTGATACTGCTCATCTACTCCTATTAATTATCAGTTCTTCCTCTCTTATTTTCTGGTGTATGGTTGAGGAGATTCAACTGTCCTGATATTGTGTTCAACTGCCCATTTATAAAGGACTATAAATTTTGACTTCTCTTGAGTGGGTGCTTTGTATGATAAAAAAATTAATTCTCATTGGAAGCTTTTCTTCAGGTGATCCAAACTTGGGGATAAAGGCAAACTCCGGGGATACAAACTTTTTCAGATATTCAAAACATGCTCATTCGTATAAATTTGAAGTGCCGTTATATGGTTTTTTTTCAGCCTTAATTTCAGTCATATATGCTTTAATAGCAATATATTGGAATATATGTTTTATTTTCTTATAAAATTGCTTATCTCATTAAATGAGATATATTATTTTTTAAAAATTCAAAACATGTATAGATTGAATTTTAAATTGAAAAACGAATCGTATGTAACATTATCTATAAATGTCATAAGTGGTCATAACACAACGGTTCAGGGCTTACCTGTGTTAAGGGTAGTAGGTCTTAGGTTCGAGTCTTGACGCTGTGTCATACCTCCTGTTTGTTAAACGAAATTCAAAAAGAATTTTCTGTGGAACCAGTGACAAACAGGCGAAGGTAGCTTACCAACTAGATCGTAAAGTCAGTCACAGAAAGCTCCTTCGTCATATAAAAAAAAACATTATCTATAAATTTAAGTAAGTGGAATCTGTGTGTTTAGTATCTTTAAAATTGAGATACATTAATTCTTATTAGTAATAATTGTCCTTATTTGTCTTTACATTCATCATAAAAATCTCGTGCCTTTTTTATACTACTGACAAGAATACATTTGAAAACAATAATTTCATTATTTCATTAAAAGTTTGGTGGTCTATGTTTTCGTAATCTGTATTGAGCCCATTGGCCGGTGGCCCAAACCTTTGTCCGTAATATATATCTCTAGGAAAAAGATACACTCAACCCCCATTACAGCCCTAATTGTAGTCTATTCTCATTTTTTTTAATCATACACTCATCCTTTAATGTGCATGTTATTATATAAAATAAAATATATACTGAGATATATTAGCGTATTTTTTTCATGGTGAAAAAATGGAAAAAAATTTGAGTCATATACTATGATATGACTCATACACTATGATAATGCAGTATATACTACGTTATTATAGTGTATGAAGCTATAAAACAGACTGCAAAAAAGACTGCATATATCAACACTCTTATCTCTGCCGCCAAATATTGGTGGCCCAAATATTACGTTGAATTTTGTGGAATTTGAAAACTGTTGGTTTTTATTCTTTCCTGCCGTTATTTTTGTTATTTCACTTTTTGGAGTATCTCTCAGGCTTTGTTATTTAGGTTTTCTCAGACAATTCAATATGTTCTTAAATCTGTTTAGAGTGTGACATATGGTTATTCGCCTTTGATAGCTATATTGGGATATATAACAATCCATGTTTAATGGATAAATTTTTATTGGGTTTTTTTTATTTTTGAAGTCCCCATAAAGTACATGATTTAGTGATCGATCTCTCGCTTCTTCATATTTCAGTTTAAGTTTCCACGTTTAAATGATATATTCCTTTTAGCCCTTTTCAGGGACTAAAAAGAAAACCAAATAATTTAGTAATATGTCCCTTCCAAGGACTAATAAGAAACATACCCTTTAAATTTAGGGACTTAAACTAATATATGAAGAAGTGAATGATCGGTTACTAAAAATCATATAATTTACAGGGACTACAAAATATAAAAAAAACATTTTGGTTTGGTTGTGTTTTTTGTTATTTTCATTGAAAAATATAAAAGTGATCTTTTTGTTGTTTTGTTTACCTTCAATAAAATAGGGATAAATGATAGATAAGATATTGATAAGAATTTATGACTTTTAAATGACAATTATACTCATGCATAAATTATTTGTGTTCGGGAATAAGTATGAGAAATGTGTGTGTAATGATATATGTGATAGTTTTTAGAATATGTGCAGAGAGTGTTAAATGAGATAAATTTTTTAAAATGACAGAAAATGATATTTTTATTCATTTACATATATAAGCCATGATAATCAATTCCAACATTTTTTTAGAATAGTTAGTAGGTCTTATTCTAGTTTATTGATAGACTTATATTGACTGTCTGCGTGTGGGTCGCGCTTTGATCAGGGAGTTTTATTCCCATGCATTGGTATTGCTTGTAACTATGGAGTTCGCGTACGCCGCCGACTTCTAGTGTTAGAGTGTAAGGTGTGTGCCATCACCTAATGTGATGCCTTCTTTCAATTTTTCCCCTCTCGGGGTTAAGGGACCTTGCGGGGTCATCGTTGAGACCCGAGTTAGGGTGCTCCGTGTTCCTTGTTTGGTTGTCGGGATATCCTATATCGGGACCTCATGATGCCCTCTCAAGGGGGTTCTTTTCCCCAGTCAGGGAATATCTTTGAAGCATCTGTTTGATGATTGCCTTTCCCTCTCACTTGAAAGATGTTGTAGCGAGTGGTGATGTGAACGATCAGGATTGGGCGCGTCCTTTTGCAGCTTGGTGGGCGATTGCTTATGGACTGGGTTCCATAGCCACATCAGGAGTCGCTTCGATATATCATCGTGCGTTGAAGCTACCCGGTAGAGGCCAGAGACCTGTGAGGTGCTCCTAGGTATTATCTAGGACGCTTGTTGGTGTGCCCATATGGTAGAGATAGTTGACATGGGAGGCTACCAAGTAGAGGCCACACCGGGAGAGGGCTACCGGATGATGTCGAGAGCGTGGACTCCCCGTAATGAATCTGCCCATTGAGTGCAGGATGCTAGAGTTCCAATGGTTGTAGTTGGGCGACCTGTCTGTGGCGGCATGTGGAGCACAGTTGTTGATATTGTCGCATTTTGCCCCCCACATTGGTCGTAAATGAAGAGATGTGATGCAAGCGTTCATGGTGGTACTCAACCGCCGTATCTGATAGATGACATCGCATAGGCATTGTCGGGGTTTGACGACCCCCTGTTGCGCGTCTAGCGGATTAAGTGCGGTTGTGTGCTTACCCAGCGTGTCAGGATCATCATGAGCGTCAGACCGAGGAGCATCGAGATGCTCGAGGAGAAGAATTTGGACTTAATAGTTCGAGGAGCTGTTCTAATCTCCCCTTGGGGGGGGGGGGGGGGGGTTGAAGATCAAGTACCCCTTATCGCGAATTTATGATCTGTTTGACCAGCTCTGGGAGCGAGTGTCTTCTCTTAGATCGATCCTCGTAGGGTACCACTAATTGGAGATCCGGGAGTTGGACATCCTATAGATGGCATTTCGTGACCGTTTCGGGCATTACGAGTCTTAAGTACTGTCGTCAAGGTTAACGAATGTGTCGAATGCCTTTAGGGATCTCATAAGTTTTATCAGATCTCCGTGGACTAATTTAAGGTAGTCTTCATCGAGGTTGCTAGTAGCGCAATGTAAAGGTGACATGGGTGATTTTGTTTCTCCATGTGACATGCCTCAAGCAAAGTTTGAGAATTATCATCGAGTTGGAGAAGCATCATCCATTTGGAGGCGGCTTGTCATGTAGCCTTGCCCCCACAGCTGGCTCATGCCCCCAATGTCGTCCTTGTCTCATATTTGAGACATTATGTCTACGATACTGCTCATGTCATTTCGTTTGAGTGACTCATCCTCAAGCTGGATCTGTCTTCGTGGAGCAGTAGATCAAGATTTTGGACCAACATCATAATAGACTTCACACCAAGACCGTTCCTTTGGTTAAGTGTGTTGGTAGCACTAGTCTGGTGCTTGGGCCACTTGGTAGTAAAAAGGATATCATGCGTGATACATAACCGTAACTTTCCCCACTAAGATTCTTAATTTCGGGGACGAAATTTTTGTAGCATTTCGAGGTCTTTTTAGAAATTATGCAGTTTGGATTGATGTTTGGATTTAATTTTGTTAATGCCCAAGATGAAGAGGCAAAAATCCGATATCATCACGAGATGTTCAGTTTTGAGATAGCTTCCATATAGAAGTGGAATTAGATCAACTGGATTCGTGTATCAAAAGTTATGGGCGTTTTTCCGAGTATACCCCGAAGATGAGAAATCCAGGCAGCAGCCCTGTATGATGTTTAGCCTAGATTTCGAAATAGCTGGAGAGGTTATTTGATCTGGGTGTAAACATGAAAGCTGTAGATAATCTTCTTAGCTTTCCAATGCCGCTGGAATCGTGTAATTCAGAGCTGTATTGAGGGAGTTATGACCGTTTAAGTAAGGGCTGTTCAGGGTTTTTAGTCCGAGGACAGCTCGGTCATTCAGTCCGACCTTGCCTATTTAATCCCCTCAAAATGTTACGACTTCAGCCTCTCTTTCCCCTCTTTTTCACACTGGTCCAGCCCCTCTTTGTGTGTTTTGGGTGGAGGAAGTGAGGGTGATGGAGAAGGAGCACCAAATGGAGAAGGTGATAGTGTTTTGTTGCTTGATCTCTCTCTCTTTCAAGCTCTCTCATGTTCCCTCTTTGTGTGTTGGGTTAGCAAAGGAAGGTGTGAAGGAAGTGAAGATGATGTGTTTGTGTTTATGCTTGTGTGGCCCCAACCACCTCTTCTCCTCCTCCTTCCAAAGGCATTCCTTCCCTCTCTTAGTACATTTGTTGGTGAGTGGCTGTTTTTAAGTATTTGGTGTGTGTTGTTGCTATTTTGAGTAGGCTTATGTGATCGATATGTGTTGTCGTGTGAGAGTTTAGGAGGGTGGTTGAGGAACACCTCAGCAGTGATGAAGAAGGAGAAAAACAGTGAAATGGAAGGAAAGACAGAAAAGAGAAAAGAAAAGAGTGAGAAGGGAAAGAGTTTGTGTGTTTGAGCTTGGCTTCCCTCTTCTCCACCCTCTCAAGGTATTCCCTTCTCTCTTTGTGAGTGTGTTTGTGCTGATGTGGGTATGTGTGGGTGCTGTTGGAGGAGCATTGTGTTGTGTAATTGCTATTGCATGAGGTGTTTATGTTTATGAATGATTGGTGGTGACTTGTGTTATAAATAAGGCAGATTTTCTGTCTCCTCAAGATCCTTGTATTTGGGGTATTTAGAGGCATATTTTAAGACTTATGTCTTCATTTCATATGATCATCTATGTGTCTAGATGTTATATATGAAATTTGGTGTCATTATGATATCTGTGTAGTAAGTTAGAACATATTTTGTATAGACTATCCAGATTCGCGTAGAAACTGACCAGTTTCTGAAAATAATTTATTTCGGATATTTAGAGATTTTATCAAGTTATTATGTCTTCATGGAATATGATCCTAACATATCATAGAATGTGTGTGATTTATTTCAGTATTTTTGGATGTGTATTTTGTGCTGTGGAGACTAATGTTTGGGGCTGGTTGTAGTAGATGGACTAATCTTGTATAAATATGTGTCAAAGAGTTATTATGCATGGTGTGGGCAATACCAGGAGTTGATGTCTTCATGAAGAAGGCTTGTATGTGTGTGTCAAGATGATTTATATTTAATGGAGCATCATTGGTTGTTCTTGCAGATCTCGTAGACCGGACGCGCGGCGATCCAAGTACTAGTGAGTGGTTCGATCCAACCCTTCGGGATGCGTTCGATGCACGTAATCGTGCATCGCGCATCCATGGGGTTTATTTGCACCCTTATTGTGTTAGATATTGCATGCTAGGGCTATATGGCTAATATATTGTGTAGAACCCCTTTTCTACCATATATTTGCTGATGTATCATATTCATGTATGAATTATTATGCTTGTGTGAGCCCTTCTTGTGTGGGCATGTGTGATGGGTGTATATGAATGTATCTCTTTTATGTTAGAGAATTTATTTAGCCTCTATTGCTAGTATATGATGATGGATGTGTTATGTAGGATTAAATACCATATTTTAGGGGTCATTTGCACATACTTATCGTTATGCTCCTTTGAGTTAGCTATAACTCTTGCCTCTACTTGTCCTTTACACCATGTTTAAGATTGGTGGTGCTTAATTATCTCATGTTCGTAATAATAATTAATAGCCCTGTTGTTGAGGATAGATGGGTGTATGATCAGTTTTTAAGGTCATAATTGATGTTAGTAAGTGTGGATAAGAAGTTGCTTCCCTCGCGTTCTCGTGATGCACTTGTTGGGAATTCTGATGGATTCCAAGTAGCTAGTTATGAGTAGGGTGCATGTTGATCAATGTGTTTTCCCGCGAGTGTGGAGTGTATCACCTCAGCGTCATTGTGCGTTGAAGCCACCCAGCGTCGGAGCTACCCTGTGAGGTGCCATCCCGTGATTGGTATCGTCCTGGACAGGCTGCTAGGGAGAGGGCTACCTGGGAGAGGGCTACCAGATGACGTGGAGGTGATTGTGGAGATTATCTGGAATGCATGCGAATATATGGATTATGTTGATTATCATTTTGTACTATTTATTTATCTCATTCCATGTGAGTTGTTTGAAGTCTTTAATGAATTATATCTTGTGTTTTCTTAGTTATATATATACACTTGATGTTTCAATGGTTCAGGTTCCATTATTATCTTGTGCATATTGTGAAACTGCGTGAATGATTTAGGGCTTAATTCTGCATAGTCAGTTCTTTACTTCTTTCTTATTTGGGCACATGGTTCATGTACCCCCTTATGTTATAGAAATTTTCATGTCATTTATGCTAGCTTATTAGGGGACCTATGTTGGATTGTATAAAGTGTGTATTTACATGGTTTAGTCATAGGTTATTTGGACGTGTGGTCCAGGTATCTCCCTTGTTATCGAACTTCTCATGTGATAATTGTTGTATTAGAGTTTGTTATCTGATAGCTATGATGATAGAATGTCAGGCCTATCTGTGTTAGGTGTGTGCATGACTCGCCTTTAGGATCATGTCTTGTCATGATTGAATGCGAGGACTTAGCTTCTTTCCCTCGCATCCAAGGGATGCATCTGTGCGAGAATTCAAGGGAATTCTGTATAGTAATGGTAATTGCTAGAGGATAATAGTTGATCCGTGAGGATCGTATTGTGAGTGTGGAATGCTTCTCCCTTATCTCGTATCCGCGTTGAAGCTACCCGGCGTTGAGCTATCCTGGATTCTGCTCTACATCATAGGAGGCCCAATGTGTATTTCGATACCCTTGTGGCTTCGTACCTATCTTGGAAGGTCGTCAGGAAGAGGGCTACCCGGGAGAGGGCTACCGGAAGGTTAAGGGAGTTAGCGAGTTGATTTCCTTTCCAATAGTCCCATGTCACCCTAGGGGTGAAGGTGGGGATGAGGTTGGAGTGCTTCCTCCCGTATCGTCGTGCGTCGAAGTTTCCGAGCGTTGAATGTTTCTCCCCTACCTCGTATCCGCGTCGAAGCTACCCGGTGTTGAAGCTATCCTGGACTATGCCTCCACATCGTAGGATGCCCAAGGTATATTTTAATATTGTTTTGGCATCGGACCTACCATGGATGGTTGCTAGGAAGAGGGCTACCCGGGAGAGGGCTACCGGAAGGTTAAGGGAGTTAGCGGGTTGGTTTCTGTTTTCAATAGTCCCATTTCACCCCCTGGAGGTGAGGGTTAGGGTGAAGTGAGGTCACGTCTTCACGTGACATTTATATATGTTGAGTTTCATCCCATATTCCTTTTCTTTGGAGAAAAAAAAAAGAACAAATGAACCAATATCATATGATTATTATAGTGCTTGGATTCTTGCCACTCACTGAGCTTGTAGCTCACCCCTTGCGTTTTGTTATCCACCAGGGACTGAGTTGGCGTGGAGCTAGAGCATCTCTCTTGCGTGGTTCGTGCGTGGAGCGCCCCACCTTTCGGTTGGCAAGTGCGAGGCTGTCAGCAATCCTATCTTTTTGGGTATATATTAATAATCGTGCGTGTTACACATATGGTTGCATTTGGACTAGACTTGACTCTCACAGGACAGTAATTGTGTATTCGGGTCTGTAATAATGTTTTTGATTTACAGACTTAATTGTATATTATACTCCGCATCATTTCTTTTATTGGCTATCACTTCCCTGTAGTCTTGTTATCTTATTTGACCCCTGTTGGTTATCGTATGATTAATAATGCCTCGGGGCGTAACAGAAATAATAAAATGTCCAACAAAAAAACAGCTCAATTAATAAATGAGTGGTGCCAAAAAAAAGTGGGTAACATAAAGAAGCAAAGGAACATGGATAGTTCATAGGAGGATGTTCCATCACGTTTTCTATTTTTTCTGAAATATATATGGAATTATATACTTTCACCAAAAGAAAAATGTGTATTTGAGTGAACTAAATGCATTGTTTTTTACATTCTTGTGCGAATATATACTCTAGTAGAGATTTTACATGCTTGAGTTAGGATTATAGTACAAATCAACTTCCTAATTTATATAGAAAAATGGGGTGACAATTATGTACTAGGTATACATTCCATTTATTCAAGAATATAATTTATTTTTCATAAATGTATGTGCTTCATTCATTCCATGGGTATATACCTAAAAATCCAAACCATGGACGAAGGTAAAAAAAAAAAAAATATCACCTCATTATTTTTTTTTAAAAAAAAATAGTATAATGAGTTATCAACTTTCGTAAAAATGAATTATATGGACTCATTTATAAAATGTGTAAATAAATTCTAAGGATAGATATATACCTAGTTACAATGATTAAAGGTGACTAACAATGTATATGAGATTATAAATGGATCTGTAAATAAATGAAGTGTAACAGCACTCCAAAAAATTAAAAATTAAAACGATATATCTAACCTAGCAATGTACTACTCTATCTGCTGCCTTCAAATCATTTTTTATGTTTTATATATAAATATAAACCTTCTAACGGAAATACATATCATTATGAAAGATTAAATATATACTTAGAACATCTTTGATGCTATATCCAAATTTGTACCCAACCTTAAGATCACTTCAAAACATCTCCAACCATTTACTTATACTCATATCAAAATAAACTTTCACTCAAAATTGTATCCAAATCAAATGAGACTCAAAGATTTATTCAAATTTTTAATTACTATTATTTTTTCTTTTAACTCCACATTTTAAAAAAAAAAATTTAGTAAAATACAAAATGATAGTTGAAAACATATCATATCAAATAAAGTTTTTATTCAAAGTTTTAGTGAAATTTATATTAATGTTTGAGTAAGAGTTAGAGATGACTTTAAATAAATTATTATATTTTTTATACAGCGTTATCACAATATATACTCCAACAATGTACTGTAAAATAGGCTGTGCGTATCAACGTGAAAAAACAAAACAAAGAACTCACGCTTTAGTGGATGTGTAGAGAGCATAGTAAGGGTGAGAAGGCAAGACAACCGAAGACCCCGACCCTAAATTCACCACCGCCCCCCTCCCCCTTTTTACCATCCCCACCAACACCGCCTTCGCCACCCTCGTCATCCCCTCCACGTTCACCCTCACCATCTCCTCCATCCCCACCACCTCATGCACCATCCTCGCCGTCGGATCCGACACCCCCGCATTATTGATCAACACCCCAACCTCTATCCCTACCACTGCCTCCTCTATCCGTCTAACCCCACCATCGATGTCCTCGCCGGAGAAGTCCACCAAGACAGTCTTCGTTTTCACTCTGAATTCTGAAGCTAAGGCGGCGGAGAGGGCGGAGAGCTTGTCGGAGTTGCAGCCGACGAGGAGGAGGTTGAGGCCTTGTTTTGCGAGCTCGACGGAGAAGGCTTTGCCGATGCCGGAGGTGGGGCCGGTGACGACGGCCCAAGAGCCGTAGCTTTTGAGGTTTTTTGGGGGTCTGAGGAAGAAGACGTAGAGACAGCGGAGGAAGGATAGGGTGACTCGAATGGTGGTGACGAGGCCTATGGTGGTTAGTGGGAGTAACCATTTTGGTTGGTTCATTAGCTCCATATCTCTCTCTCCCTCTCTCAAATGTTCATATCAAGTAATCAATATGAATAGTTTCGTTTATATAACCTTTTTTTTTTTTTTTTTTTGCACTCTAGCTGTTTTTATTTCTGTTTGAAAACTACAAGCGTCGTTCTACACGTTGTCATCTCCAGCACGTAATCAAATTTTATAAAAAAAATTGAGTAAAAGTTTCATTTGATATGATGTGCTTCCAACCACTACTTTTTGTTTTACTCAAATTTTTTTAAAAATATAGAGTTAAAGAAGAAAAATAGCTTAAAAATTTAGGTAAATGTTTGAGTCTCTCTTGATTTAGATAAAAGTTTGCGTAAAAGCTTCTTAATTTAATATGGATATAGATACACAATTGAAAAAATTATTGAGTGATTTTTACTCGAATTTAAGATATGGAGATTTTAAAAAAAAATACTTTTGTGTACATGGCTGTTTGGGGATGACAAGTATTTGATTGGTGACTGGATCTCATGCTTCTTTTGATTTGTGGCTGTTATTTAACGAAGTAATTAAACTACTTTAAAGGAGCATTAATGTAGTCCTTAATTAAGTATGTCCACGTGTAATGTTAGTTACTTGATTTCTTAATTAGCTGTATGAGTGCATATGTAAGTGAAAGTGTGATTGTGTGTATATGTGGTTATAACACATTAACACCCCATGATAACATGATATAAACATGTCAAGATATAATCTTTTATCAAATCATGGAGATTTTTCTCACGTGATTAATTTACATATATTATTTTTTCTTTCATTGTTAAATTCTCAGATTCATGAGCTTTGTCGTATACATTTATTTAAAGGTCGTGTACTTATATGGTAAAGATAAAAATACATATAAATTAAATGCATGACACTAAACAAAAGGTGTAGAATGATTTTTTTTGGTTAATATCGATGAGATTTTACGTGGTTGATCTTACGGTTAAACTAGGAAGGTAATCTTTTAGTCAGTTTATCCCTATCCCATAAAAAATTATTTTTAAAAATCATCAATAAACATGTGAGTAATTAAGTAAATGCCAAAATTCAAACTCAATATTCACCTTTAACACAAGTAGTCTATGAACCGTAGTATTATGATCCCTGGAGACATTTTTTCATATCTATTTGACAACAATGGACTTAAGTAATCAATTAAATTGGTAAGTTCATCAATTCTCTCTCTCTCTCTCTCTCTCTCACACACACACACACACACGTATCAAGTAATCAATGACTGGTTTGGTTTGTATGGCAGAAAAGGGTGGGAGGTCTTTAATTTGTTTATTTGTTGGTGACTTGTAACCAATATATTAATGGTTGTTGGAAAATAGAGTAAGAACTAAACGTCTAATGTGATGCATTGATATGGTCCCTCCATGCAGAGCAACCGATTTTATGAGTCCACGTTCGGAGGAGCAGATGAACCTTTCAAGCTTTTGCTTTTAGTGGAGCCCTAACTTTGTTGTCTTTTGTAAATGCAGTTAAATGCAGTGTCCTTTTTTATTCACCCACGAGGATAAAGTTATTCTAAGTGAGCGAAAAGTTATTCAAGTTACTAGTTGATCACAATATAGGGATCAGATATCTAAATATCTCTATCTACGTACTATTCAAATTTATATCTTTATAACAGTTATTTTTTTAATAATTAACATGTTTAAATATATACATTAGTTTAAGTGATAATGTAATTATAGGAATAGTAAATATATGGTACAATAAATAAAATACTATGGGTTACGTTAGCTTGGTGATTTTGATCTAGAATGAGAATTTCTCATTTCCAGGAATTCTATTTCGATAGATTTTGTTAAATGAAAAAAATTAATTTTGAATGTCAAGGAGTGAACACATGAATGGAAAATTAGAAAGCAAATTATTTTGGGTGTTAATTTTGACATAATGAGAATGAACGTACGTTGAAATTATCCCTAAAGGTTGAAATCAGAATTGAGCTCTGATGCTTCGAAATTCTCATGTAAAAAGAGAATGTGTATAGAGAGAGAATTAATAGTTATTGAAATTTCAAGGATTCATCATACAAGATAATTACATTTAATTAATGGTATATACAATTTAAAATATTTTCAAAGAAATACTTTGACATTTGTATCCTGCTCTTAATTTATACTAGTTGTTGTGTATGTGCAAATGCACATGAATAAAGTCTAAAATATTTTTGAGTAACATTCATGTCAATAATTTACTTACAATAACATCCTCGTAAATATGACTCTAAATGTAAGAAATTTAATATCTATTAATTAATCAATTTAACCAAAATATATGTCTTTGTCCTATAAAGATACCTAACCAGTTATTTATGTAATTATAAAACTAATTATATGTTACCCAATATATTATTTTAATTTTGATTGTCTAATGAAATATATACTTGAAGAGAAACTCAATAATGAATAGATTTTGTGATAATATGTATATATATAATGTTTATCAATGACTACATATCTTTGATTATAGTAAATGGTGTTTCAACTCATATTTAGAATGAAACTATATATCATTGAACCTTAGGTCAAAAGTTCTTCCAAAATTTAAAATATGATGCCAAATATGCAAAAAAATATATTATAGTAGACAATTTCCCATATGCATTTTTTCAAAAACACTGATACACAGAACGAAACTTTAATAAAAAAATTAAGAAAAAATTAATCAGAAAGTAAACCATCATATGTAAGTATATTAAGCATAAATCATGATTGAAGCAAAATGAACTTATTGTTCATACATAATTGATCAAACCAAATAATCCAATCTTTAAATTCGAATTAAATGGTTTGTAAAATAATTCTTTCAGATTCATTACAGTGACCATCATAGGCAATTATTCCTATTGTATAAGATATTTTTTTTTTAAGGCATTCAATTTTTACATGACTTGTTTGAAATATATCAAATAGCTTAATATTTGGATAAAAAATTATGACATTTAAATATGATTTGTGAAGCTCAAATAACATTGAGAAATAATATATAATAGTAACATCTGGCTTTTAGATATATGCTCAAATGAAAATGTAAGCCTTCACATTTTTTTTCTTTTATAAAGTGACAACTTCAACCAAATCCAAATAATATTTTTTCTAAAAAAATTCAGATACAAATTCAAAATTTATTTTGAAACAAATATAAATTTATTTTTTAACATACATAAGTAATAGAATAATGACAGATGATCGAGAACATACCAGAAAAATAGAAGCAAATGTGGTAATGAGAATCTAGCCAACATAAGTAAACTTTAGCTTTTAAAAGTAATTTTTTGTTGAAGTTAATCTAGAATAGATTAGATATTGATAGAACACAATGCAATGCACTGCTCATATTATCCTCTATATTTCTGTGACATTGTTATGTATGTGCAAATGCACATGAAAAAGTCTTGATGCAAAGTAATTTAATAAGTTTGATTTTATTTTTAAGGTTTATTATTATATATATAATCAAAATACTAAATAGATTTAAATTATTTTTTTATAGAAATATATGGCTTTTAATTCACATTTTAACTAATTCATTTTGATAATAAATTTTATTCATAATAAATGAATTTATTTCTAAATTTTCTTTGGGTATATTTTAATTATAATGTATTTTATTTTAAATTAAAAATTAATAACAAGAACTGATCACTTAATTATGATATGTTTTTTATCATCACATTTAAATGTATATTTATATCATTATAATTAATTTATGTGCATAATATGAAATGTTGCACTGTATGTTTTAACATGTGTATTTAATTTATAATATGAAAAGCACATTAAAAAGTTTAATATATATTTCAGATGCACTCATATAAAGTAATTTAACTTAGTACAAAACAATTACCACTTACATTAATTAAGATATCCACTTTTTTCTGTTAGATACCCACCCTTCATTTTGATGTACCAAATTAAATCAAAGAAACAACAAATAAAAATCAGTAGTCATATGTGAGGTTCTCTGCCCACTATTCACAATAGTTTCATCTTGTTAAGGACATTTTGTTAAGGAATTTGCTAATAAATAATTGTGACTATTATATTGTTGAAATGTATTAAATAAGCATTAGTCATGATTAAGTGTACCATTAAATAAGCATTAGTCATGATTGTTGATTTCCTATGAACCATAGATCAATGATATGAAGCATGCCTCTGTCTTCTTTTTCAACAAAATTCTCTAGAGTCATGGCAAAGAATTCAAAGAGTTCATGCATATTATATAAATATAAATCTAATTTAATAATGTTACTTAATTCTGACTAATACTCCAAATAATATCATTAAAGTCACATAAAAACACCAAAATATCTATATATTACTTTTTAATATTTAATATCATAAAAGACATAAAATGAATTTGGTTCAAAAAAATTAGGTGTTATACATTAAAAATCTATTATAGACGTCATAACTATTAGTTATTTTGAAGTTGAAGTTCTTATGCACTTCCAATAAAAACATCAAAACATAATCTAAAAAAAAAGGATGTCACACATTTACACTCATGGTGTCCATCAAAATATAATTGATATATAAATTACCTAAGGAGGAAAGAGAAGCACAACAGTTATTGCAAAAGCGAACCGAGCTGTATGAAAGTTGGTTAGCACTCCCTTTCAATAAAGGATTATGAAGGATCAAATTATGGAAGCACCAATCTGAAAAAAGAATATATATATATATATATATATTTTCATGAGCCTTTGGAATGAAAAATTTAAAGAGATCACATATGTAAATAATGCATTCAATTATGGGAATGGAATTGAATGCATTCAATTCATTTGTTGCCTCTACATTATGAATCAGACCACTTATTGATGACATAGACCTAAATGCCTATCATAAATGTCTAATCAATCTAATTGTTTTGAAAATCCATTGAAAAAATTCATCTTCTTTCTTTAATGGTCCAATAAAAATAAATAAATTAATATTTTATATTTCTCATCAAATTATATCAAATTCATAAATTTAACCTTCAAATTCTCTTGTAACAACATGATTAATTTCATAACTGTGTCTTTTTTTTATCATTCAATGAGAAATTTGATTAATTCTAATTGATAAATGATTTTTATCCATCACCCTTTTAAATTACTCATCGATTACTGATCATTCTGTGTTTCTTGATTGAAAATTTAATCTCATACCACAATTGTATTGTGTATGCCCCTCCCTCCATTAAAATTTTGCTTCTGACTGGAAAGCTCCCAAAGTAATTAAATAAAGTAATTAAATTTATACACTAATAGTAATCCTTAAAAATGAAAAATTCCTCAAAACTTAGATCTCTTAGTGGTAACACAAAAAAACTGAATGGATCAACATCAAACAATCATCATTCATCAAAGTAATTATTTATTATGAGGGGATGATTACATACCTTGAGTTGAATAAAATGCATGTAAATGGCTGGATGGTCCAAAGAACCCCTCTTTCTGCCTTCCTTTTTCTATTTTAATTCCCTTGTGCAAGTAAAGGTTGTGCATTTAAAAAAGATAGAGACTGAATAGAGAGGATGAATCTTGAAAAGGGAAGGTGATGCGTCTGAGTCCCTTAAACAGAACAATAGAAAAAAATGTGATCTGAATTTGGAAAAAGAGAAAATGAGATGTATCTGGAACAATGATAAATCCCAATATTAAAAATGATAGATATGTTGTGTGCTGCATATATTTAAAAAAAATCTTAAAAGGATTAAAGTTAAAAATATGAAAAGGATAGGAAGCATGTTAGCAGCACATGCAGTGATTTAAAAAAAAAAGATGATGAAGTTTTACCTCAATTGGAATGAAATGTATCCCAATCATAAGAAATAGTGATATTTTACCAGGGACGGCTTGACTCAAATTTTAAGAGGTATGTACTTATATCGTTGAAATTTAGCGTAAACATCATAACATTTCATTGATTTCACTCAAAAAACAAAACATGAAATAAAGATTAACAAAATCAATAACATGAGGCTCAATATACACAAGAAGCATTAAATACAAAGAATATAGCATGTAAATAACCTGATATCCAAAAATCATAAATGAAGAAAATGTAGCATAAACAAGGTTTCACTAATTCTTTAAAAAATCAAAACATCATGCTCCAAGTCTATAACAAACATTAAATCAAGAAAATGTAACATATAAATAACTTGTTATTTCATGGTTTCCTAAAACAAACTTGAAAAATAGAAAAATGAAGGATAAACAAACATAACAATCCGTGATTTTTGAAAACACATTTTTTTATCACTGGCTGCAACTCCTTACAGTTATTTTTTTATAAAAATAAACGGATTCAGCATCTGAGAAAACATTAAATTAAAAAAGATACTCTAATAGTCCAGAATTATAAGACAAATAAATAAGAAAAAAAACTTTAATCATCCAGAATTATAAGACAAATGAATAAGACTAATATAAATCACCTTTTGTTCGCTTGGTAGAATAAGAATCACTTATTATATGATGTAAGGTACTCAACATTGTTTCTCATATGTATAGATGATCAGACAAATAGATATTTATATTCTTTCTAGCAATCATCAATTCAACATATACACATAAAACTTAATTTAAAAAATTGTTATTTTTTTTAGATTTTCCAAAGAAAAAGGGAAACATAAGAACAAAATAACATTTAAAATATAAAAATATCCCTTCCAACGGAAAAAAGTAGCAACCAAAACCATATATGATGAAAACCCACCTCAATACACACTAAATCTTTTTTTTCTATTGGTGGAAGCAAAACCAAAAAAAGCGGGGGGAGTGTAATCACAAAAAATCAAATTTCAGGAATTCTTAATAAACATAAAAAATAGTAACCCAACTAAATAAACCAAAGCCACTTCCAAAGGACCAAACTAACAAACACACCATCTAAATTTTAACGTTTTCCAAGAAGAGATTCAATCATGCAATTAGTAATATTTAAAGTAAGTCTTATTAATATATTACAGATAACCTTTATGATGGAATAATTTTCAGTATAAAATGATGATATCAGAAGAGGGAAGAAAGAATTTTATTTTGTGCAATGGTAAAAATTCAAACCTTTTTGCACACAAAGGTATTTGAAGACCATCATGTAATAATACCACCATATGTCCATATACACAGGGGAGAAACAGTATCTCATCAAATCAAATTCATCTCCTCCTCGTGGTTGTGGTCGTATTAGATCCCCCGCCGGCGAAGCGGATATCGTTGTCGTCGGTGGATCGGTGAGCCTTGAACTTGGGTTCTTGAAGGGGAGGGTCGTCGGCCGTCATCGAAGGTGGAGGTGGAGGCGGCTGTCAGATTTTGAGAGAGAGAGAGACAGAGCATTAAAATGAGAAGATGAAAGAAGAGGGTTATTGTAAAAAGAAGAGAAGTTGAAACGAATGAAGTTATCGTAAAAGAAGGGTTATTGTAAAAGATGTGTAATTAACTTCAGGGATTGGGAATGGTAAAATTGTTAATTAAAAGTTAATATAACATTGAATTTGAGGATATGTGTGGAATAATTAATATAACAAAAATTTATGTGATTTTAATATGTAAGGTTTAAAGCGACAATGCATTGTATGTTGCAATGAATATAAATTAAAAGATGAATAGGAACTTATTCATATAAATGTTATAACATAATTTGATTATAATATTGCATGGAATGTAAATAAAAATATAAATAAGAATTTATTCATAGATATGTTATGACATAATTTGATTATGATATTTTCATCATCAAAATGGAATACAAATTATTTTCTAACAGCCAATTATATCTTCAACATACTTTCATTTTATAAGTATTCACTTGTCATGATAATATTATGATATTCGATTTAAATTATTAGTTAATAAATATATTAATCTAATTTTAGTCGGTATATATAAAATTATTCAAACATATATAATTTATGTAAAGTACTAATATAATTTTATGATATATGTAAATTTTTTGATGAAATGTATGCATTGGAATAAATTATGAATGTGATTAAAATGATATGAATGGATTGTCCTGAGATTTAATAAATTAGCAGGGGTAAAATGGGTGAGATTAAAGTGGTGTGAATGGATTGTCATGTGATTAAATAGAATGATAGGGGTAAAATGGTCAAATGGCAGTTTTTGAGGTTAAGAGACTTTTATATAGTAATATAGATTAATGGATGTTCAAAGAACGGGTCAAGATAGGCGTATATCATTGTAATCTTTGTGAACTTGTTCCATTTTTATCCTCGAAAATGAATAAGTCTTGTTATACTATCATTATGACTTACGTACATACATCTAAGTATAATTTGTATATTTTTGTTTCAAATATTAATTGTATATATCCCTAAATTAAGTTTGTCATATTATAAAGAGGAGAGAGCGTTGGTTAATGCCCGTATTTTAATAATATTTTATGTAAATATCGATATCTGTAAATGAAAACAAAAACATTTTGAATATAATGGTGGGATGGAGATTGGTTTAGTGTGGGAGTATTTGGTCCTATTTTATTTAGGGAAATTTTTGCAATTAATCTTAATTTAATAATTATTTTTAAAAATGATCATATGCCAAAATAATTTGTAAAAATAACCTTGCACCTTGTTTTGATCGGTTTGACAATGCTATCTCAGCATACCATTTAAAACTAATTTGTGCGCCTCAAAAGGCATACACAAACATTGTTCTCATGCCATTATATATTTATTTTTCCTTCATTTTTAGGAAAAATGACTAAAAAAGTCTCCTAAAAGTTAGAAAAATACCCAAATCAACCACTTTTTAAAATTATACATTAAAATGTCTCACTTTACAATTTTAGAAACACAAAAGACTAATCTACCCTTATGCAATTAGATCTTTAATACATTCCATATTTCTTAACTTTGTTTGTGATTAAGTGGATTTTGTTAAATATGTATCAATATAATTTGAGTTTTTGATAATAAACTTCATTAAATGTTGATATTTAAAAAAAAATGGATATATACTAATGATATCATAAAAATATGTAAATAGCTAAAAAATAAAAAAATGTAAATAAAGATTTAGAATACTAAAATATCATCTGCTGCACACAGATTTAAATTACATATTATGACTATACACAATGAAAAATGATAAACAATATCATATAAGGTATATAAGAAACACACAGTATATTATATAATAACAAAACTTCTAAGATGATTGATTTTCATCATGTATAGAGAGATTATTATTTTATAGGAAAAATAAGTTTTTAGTGTAGAATAAGAGGGATATTAAAGATGTAATTATATAAGGACATATTGATCTTTTGTGTTTTCAAAACGGTGAAATGAGACTTTTTTATATATAATTTTAAAAAATGACTGATTTTGGTGATATTTTTTTTGTCATTTTCCCTTATATATAGTCGAATGATAATATGCGGCCGACCGCATCGTGCGGCATCGACCTCGTTCGTCCGATCGCGGGTCCATCGCATCCAACGGTCGACGTGAATCGCACCCGACCGTCCGATGCGATGGACCCATGATCGACGGCCCGTGGTCGATGCCGCACGGTGCGGCCGACCGTAGCATATCACCCCTCTATATATATATATATATATATATATATATATATACAGGGGCGGAATCAGGAATTAAAGTAAGGGGGGGCCAAAGAGAGAACGAGTAAGATAAAAAATAATAATTATAGATATGTGGTAAGTTAAGATAAAATCAAGTCAGTCAGTGATCGATTCATATAAAAAAATATTTTTTTACTTATTTACTTGTATTTAGTGATATGAAATAATTTATATAAGATCTAAAAAAATTTCTTAAAATCACATCACAAAAAATAGATAACATGAAGCTCCAATTTTTTTTATTTTTAAAATGAATATGAAGTAAATAACTAATCATTTATAACCCTAAATTTTGGAAATAAATTTTAAAACCCAACTTCCAAAAAATTTGAGAAGACTCAATATATTAATGATGAAAAATCAAAATAAACAAAAAAAAAATAAAACTTCCAAATATTAAAATTTGCAACCCCTCAAAATCAAATACTAATATTCTCATGAAAACAAAACTTTTTACAATTTTTTTATAAAAAAAGACTCATGACTCCAATTCTCAATAAGCTATAACACATTTAGTGCATTTGTATATTCGTAAACACTATTGTTGTACATGTGAGCATGTATATCATTTCTATAACACATTAATATACTTTATTGTATAAGTATACATTTAACAAAATCAAATGTATGCATGCTAACCGAGATGCATACGAGACTGTGTGTAACATTTTTCATTTTCTTATCTCAAAAAAAACATTTTTCATTTTCAAACCCACTCATTTTTATTATGATCTTTTTTTCATATACCCTTAAAAAGATCTCATTTTATCGAATAACTCAAGTGAATTACTATTTAAAGCTATACTCCTTCAAATTATTTAAATTATTCATGAATGATATTCCAAAGGGTATTCCTGTAAAAAATAAAAAATTTCTATTATGCAAAAATATCACTCAAAATAGCACTGATTAAATTCAAACCCTTTTGAGGGGGTGTTGCTAGGAATAGAATTTCAAAGGGGATACTTAACAATATAAACATTTTGAGGGGTGTATATGCAAAATACCCATGCATGATGTATTAATCACACTGTTGAACCTTGGGGGGGCCTGGGCCCCTGCCCGCCCCCGCCTGGTTCCGCCCCTATATATATATATATATATATATATATATTTTAAATGATTTAACTTTTATTACATAAATTATTTGTTACAAAATTAGTATGCAATTAGAAATATATCGTTCAGACATTTTAAATGACACAAATATTGAATATATTTAGTTTACATTAACAATTATAATTTTAAGATAATTAATTAACATTTATACATTTTTTGTTACTATTAAAATTTAATTACATTTATTTAGTAAATTTTTGTTATGATGTATCCACATAATCAAATATGATGTTTTTAATGTAAATATTAGCATAAATATACAAATTTTAATTAATTACCTTAAATTTATCATTTTAAAATATAAATTAAATATATTCAATATTGATCTTATTTTAAACTTTGCAATGATATTCCAAATGGTATTAATTTTTTTAAAAATGATTTACGTAATAAAATTTACATTATTTACAAATATGAAAAAAGTAAGAAAATAACAACAAAAAAAAAACTAAAAAACAGCTTGCCCTTTTATGGTGTTAGACGGTGAAGTTGATGTGTCATTGTCATACCAGTCAAAACAATGTTGAGGGTTATTTTTGTAATTAATTATTGGAGATGGTCATTTTAGAAATAATTATTCTATTAAGGTTAATTTAAAAAATTTCCCTTTTATTTACTTATATTTTTTTTCAATTCATTGCTATATATAATAGAGAGAGAGTGTGTGTATTATACAATATTGGTTGGACAATTATTCCTCTTATGAATTTGAATTCCAGTTTCTCTTTTCCCTTTTCAGCCATGCAAGATTTATATTAGTATATATAGTATTGAAAATTAAACATATAATATAGTTTATAAAAATGATTTTATGTTGTGTACATTTCATGAAACCGTGAATGTACATCACAAAAATATTTATATTTTACATGCAGTTTTATGAAGTGTGTGTGGGTGTCGAATATGTTAAGGATTAAATTATTTTAACAAAATTAAGAAGAGGTATGTAATATGTTAAGGATACATAAAGATAAATTAGTCTTTTGTATTTTTTAAATTATAAAATGAGACTTTTTATGTATAATTTTAAAAAGTGATCGATTTGGGTATTTTCTAACTTTTAGGTTATTTCTTTTATCATTTTTTCTATAATTTATGCTGACAACAAAAAATTTAGTTTGTTCAAGGCTGTAAAAATGGAGAACCGCAATTGTTGTGAGTGTTGTTGATTATTTACGGGATTAGATTGCAAAAACAAAATTCATTCGGTGACAAATCAAAACATTTATTATCAAGAGCATTGTTACGCTATTGAAAATTTCACATTTTATATAACGATAACATTCAATTTATTATTTTATTATAAAGGTTTATCATATAAAAGTAGATGAGGTATATAATTTTTTTAAAAATAAAAACATGAACGGATTAAATGTTAAACTATAAAATAAACAGAGTGTAAATCGGCCCTAAAAAGGCTAATTTAATTGTTATGCACTTTTATAGCTAAAAAGGGAATGTAGTTGTGATACTCCAAAAAGTAAAAATATGCAAAAGAAAATTAAAAAAGGACCCTTGCACCACCTCCAAAATACCAACTAATAGTTTTACATCTCGAAAAAATGGTCCATTTCAGAAAACAAAAAAAATAGAAAGAGAAAAATATTTGATGACTAAAGTTTGATTTTTCTTTATAGCACCAAACATATTAAATTTTTTGAAATAAGTAGTCCAATATAAATGCAAAAATAAAAATAAAAATAAAATTCAAGGGATTCTCTTTTCAGATAATCTTATTAAAAAATAATTAAAAAAAAATTTTAAATGAAGGATAGTTGTTCAAACAAGTAGTCCAATATAAATGCAAAACCTTTCGGCACTGATTTTTTTTTTTTATTAAAAATAACAAATTTATAAACATCTTTTGAATAAAATGAATGTGCCTAACTGCCAATTTTTGTGTGACCAGTGCAGAAGTCTGCTTCCTCTCTCAACTGCACTAAAAAAAAGGACCAGGCCATATTATCTTGCATTTATACTAGGAAAATTTATTGTTGAAAACTTTCTGTGACCTAATTTTAGGATCAGTCATCACATCTAGGGCCATTTCTTAATATTTTTTTATAAATTTTTTGCAATTCTAGATTGAAAATGAGCTGAAATACAACACAGATATAAAGAGAGAAGAAATCTACATAGATTAGTTTTTAAAAAATTATGTCGAACCCTTAATGCAATCCCATCCACAGCCTTCACTTGTTTTTTTTAAATATATTATACACTCGCCAATTCAAGAATATAATGTTATAAAAAGTAAAATATTACATTGAAATATGATAGTATATTTTTTGTTCGAAAAATAAAAAAAAAATATCAATTTTCACTATCACAATGCATAAAGAGGCCATCGAGCCACTTCTAAACTTAAGATGAGGTTGCAAAACAGACTGATTGTATCAACGCTCTTTAAAAAAGTCATTCAATGCATGTTTGATGATCATATAAATTAAAATTATGTACATACAATCATACATATGAACTTGATGAATGGTCCTAGTTTATTTGATGGAAAATGATATGTCCCAGCCTTTTCCCTTTTTTATAAAAAAAAAATTTGTCCATTGAAGACAACGTATATACTACGTATATTGTACTATCATAGTATATAAGTGGTTGGAGGATCGCTTCTAAATTAAAAACAAAGACGGTGCAGCAATACGGAGGAATGTGTGTATAAGCAACTATTTATAATTATTTTTTATGGTACCAAACATTTTAAGGGTTGTCGAAACAAGCAGTGCAATGTGGTGCAAAGTATCATTTTTCAACATAATCTATAATAAAAATAATAATTTTTATACTTTTTATGAATATAAATGCAAAAGGCCAAGACAGTTTCTGTGTGAGCAGTGCAGAAGTTGCTTTCTTTTCTCAACTACACCTGAGACAGAGGACCACATTCTTTTTGCATTGATTAAGACCGGGACCTTTTTTTATGTGAAAAAATTTATTATTGAAAACTATTTGTGACCTAATTTTAGGGTCCACAGCTGGATGTATCATTTTCCTAATAAGCTGAAGTACCACAGAGAGCAGAGAGACAAATCAACACAGGTTTTCAAATAGTTTTATAAAAACCATCCAATGAATGTTTCTCTTAGGGGATGTCTGTGATTAAATACTTATAATGGATCAATAATAATATTTGAGCCCCAACTTCCCATCGACAAACCCATTGGTGGCACACATGTAATTCTCTATTTACTTTTACTTTTTTTTTTTGATAACTGATATCTTTCCTTCAATGTAGGTCTGTCAACGGGTCTGGGTCTAGTAGACCCGAGTTAGACCCGGCCCGGCGGACCCGAACAAACAAACGGGTCGGGTCCGGGTCCATCCCGCCCCGATCCGTTGAACCCGAGACCTGATTGTTTTATTAATATATACTCATATATTATAAGACTATTAGTATTAGTTGATATATAATTTTATTTCTTACTTAACTTATGTTTGCATCCATAAGTTCATAAATCATAATCATAATCATAATCATAATATTTTTTTCGTTGTGTTGATGTTGTAACTTGCAAGAACTTGATTATTTAATATGTAATAAACTTAGTAATGTATTGTCATCGGTTTGTTTTGGACAATTAACTTATTAGCTTTTGAATTTGTATAATTAATTAGTTTGTTGCATGATTTATGTTTAATATTTTAGTTAATATGTTAGTGTTTATTGTTTTGAATGTTGTTTAGGTTAATATTGTTTTGAATGTTTGTATAATTAGTTATGTTTATTGTTTAGGTTAATATGTTTTTTTATGTTAGTGGTTATTGTTTTAGATTTGTTTAATAATTCATTTACTTCTTTTGAATTGTATAAAATTATGTTCAAACATAGTCTCATTAATAATAATATTTTATTACAAAAAATTTCAAATAGAATGATAATGCAAATAAATACATGAGCCCTTCCTTCTTCTTTTTTGCTAACCATCCGAGTCGGGTCGGATCCGGGTCTGACGGGTCCGGGTCCACATTTCCCCGGACCCGTCGGGTCATGCAATGGGTCGGGTCTGAGTCCACCCTGACCCGACTCGAACCCGACCCGTTGACAGGCCTACTTCAATGTAGGAGGCGGTTACGATATACATTGATGTCTTTGTTTTGTTTTTTTTTTTTAAATCAATCCAATGCATTCGTTATTGAGACGAGTTTTTTTTTATATTTAGAACAACCGAATAATTCACATTTTGTCCAATCGATCATCTACAAAATTAAACACCAAACAACAAATCGATTTTAGTTATTGAGAAGAGTATCAATTTTGTTTTTGGATCCAAGCAATTTTTTTGTAGTTTTAACAATGGCGATCGCTTCAATTTTGACTCTTTGGATTCTCCGATTTTGAATATACAAATTTAATTCTAATATGAAATTAAACACAAAACAACAATCTGATTTTAGTTTTGTAGAGGAATTTTAGTTTTGTTTTTTCAAAGATGGTGATCGTTTTAGGTTTTGCTCATTGGATTTTTTTATTTTGATTATATAGATGTTAATACGTATTCATTGATTTTAGATACATTGAAAATGTATATAAAAAAACTAATATATGGCGTGTCTGAAAAAACTAATATAAGGTTGCATCTAAATTTGCATCTGTATATGAAAAAATTAATATACTCATCTGTATCTGTATTTAAAATTTTTATTTGAAAAATTTTTATTTGTATCTGTATCTAAATTTGTATCTATATTTGTATATGAAATACCAATATAGGACAGTATCTAGATTTGTATCTGTATTTGTATATAAAAAAACTAATATAGGACTATATCTAAATATGTATATGTATCTGAAAAAAACTAATTTACTCATATGTATATATGTATCTGAAATTTTTTAGATGCATCTATATCTAAAAAAACCAATATAGGATTGTATCTAAGTCTGTATCTATGTTTGAAAAAATTAATATACTCATTTGTATCTGTATCTGTATCTATATCTGAAATTCTAATATACTCATATGTATTTGGAGCTGTATTTAAAAAAAGGTGGAGGTGGAGGTCGGATGAGGGTTCAAAAAGTAGCCGATCCACCTCTTATATGAAATCGAAAGGAAATTTTTCAAAAGATGTAGTGTTGTATTGGGAGGTGGTTATACATTAACGATCAACGAGAGATTGCTTTTCTTGTAAACAAAAAATTCAAATTTAAGAAATGGTAGTATTGCCTTTGTCGTTTTTACCTTTTTAAAAAGGTAAACAGAGAACTAATGAGATAATGACATCTATTAGAGCTTCTCAATAGGGCTTAAACTTTGGGCCCATGTACACTCATAATGGATACGTTTAACCGTTATTATTGTAGAAGTAACATTAGGATCATTTAGGTGCATAAATTTTTATCTCAATCAGATATTCTCATGGAAACGATACTAATGTTAAAGGTTTAAACATGCACAGAGGGTTGAGTATAAGGATTAAAGTACTGTTAAAAAAATAGAAGACAGACAAGAAGAAGGGAAAAATATATTTTCTTTGTTGGTGGGCAAAATGTATTAAAAGAGTTGAAAGATGTCGTGTCTTACATTCTTTGCATATATTCTTTTATATGATTTGGTTCTCTTTATAATTTTCACATATCATAAAGACACCACTGCGTTAATTAAAAGCGCTCGTGAATCAATGATCACCTTTACCAACCTATATAATTTAATTAATAAATACTCCAGTACTAAACCAATTTCACATATCCACAGAGGTGACAACAAAATGTTGGTATTTATATATTCAATTTAAATGAGTCACAAACCCGTCTAATCCCACCAAACAATTTTCCAATCCCACCGATCAAAAAAAAAAAAAAAACGGTGTTTGTCTGTTCCCACCGATTCAGTTCGACCGAATTCGGTCGCCATTTCAAGTTTTGGGCGACCGTAATGGGTCGTCATTTCAGGTTTTGGGCGACCGGAATGGGTCGAACAGGGTTCAGAATTATATCTACTTATTTTTTGTAAACAAATAAATTTTTGGATTTATCCATCATATTCTACATTTATTCTTTCATCCAAACAACAACTAAGGGATTAAAAAAAATGTAAGTAGATATACTTTCAATTAATTCAAATTTTTATAAAAAAAATATCTTATTAGACAAATATATATCATTTTTAAGTTTCGTTTGAATTCGTAGTTAAGATGAATTTTTGTTTGAAAACAAAAAAACGTACCAGTTGATTCAAACACATTTTATATTTGACTTTTGAAATTTGTCTGTAACTTATATAAAAAAAATTGTTCTTATATTCTACATTTAAGAATAATGATTTATTCTCCCTACATTACAACTCTGACTTGGAGTGATATGAAAGATTCAAGGAGGATACACGTCGTGAGATTATATTTTCAAAAAAAAAATTATAAACTTTATTACAAATCATGGTCGACCAGATTCGGTCGCGCGAAACTTGAAATGGCGACCAAATTCGGTCGCGCGAAACCTGAAATGGCAACCAAATCCGGTCGAACTGGTCGGATCGGTGGGGATAGCAAAACACCGGTTTTTTTTTTTTTTAATTGATTGGTGGGGTAAGAAAATAGGTGGGTGGGGCTAGACGGGCCCTGTCAAATATATCATTTTTTATATTGAATTCGCACCTCAACATGTGAAGAACTTGCATTACTAACCCAATTATCATTTTTTTATATAATGTTGGTATCATTTTTTTACATGGATAATGTTATGTCCAGTCTCATTTTCAGCTTCAATTCCAGTTTATATGTATTTTAAATTTTTTAAAAATAATATACCTCATTTAATGAGGTACATACTTTTATAAAAAATGAAACATATAGTTCCATTAATTATATGAATGCATTTATAGAAAATATAAAAATATTATTTCAAAGAATATGTGTTGCGACTCTGGATTTTTTGTCATAATTAACCTTTTTTATGTTATGTTTCGTATTCCAAATTTCTAATAATTTGGCATGGTTAGATTTCCTCGTTTCGTTAGCATTTCAACGCTTTTTACAGATCGTAAATCAGATACGTATAGATCAAGTTATGTAACAAACCGCAACAAGCTGTCAGACTATGTCTGGCGGATCTTATAGGTGTTGTCGGACACCTGGGCGAAAGATCGTAGAGGAGCCGTCGGGAACCTTGGCGACAGCTCTTGGTGGAGCCGTCCGGTAATCGTGCGACGAGCTCAATAAGAGCCGTCGATCTGGGAAATTTGAATTTCAAATTTTGTCTGGTTTTGGAAAGAATAGATGCATTAATCCGGAGTAATGCAAATCGTTGGTGTCGTAATTGCTTCCCCACG
This sequence comes from Acorus calamus, assembly GCA_030737845.1. Taxonomy (NCBI): domain Eukaryota; kingdom Viridiplantae; phylum Streptophyta; class Magnoliopsida; order Acorales; family Acoraceae; genus Acorus; species Acorus calamus. The sequence goes on along the minus strand of CM060873.1, from coordinate 3,629,127 downwards.
TATATGAGAGGCGTATAAACCTCTTTTCCTCTATCCTTACATTGAAACCCTAGAAATTTCAAACCCTAAAAGTTTTTTTTCCTTTTGATGTTTCAGCAATAGTGTTGAGGAGCTTGGGAAGGGTTCGATCTAAGGGTTCTTGTGAGTATTTCTTTGGTTTATAAAGAGTTTAATTATTAATCAATTTTCTTTAAGAGTTTCCTCGTTTCATAATTTCGTTTTAAGGTTTTCAAACAAAAAGAAGGGGTTTTTCTTCGTAATCTTTGATGATCTCGTGTGATTTCAGTCTTTGTGTCATATCAGTGGTATGACAATGATTTTTATGATGTTTTACATGTTTCGATTATGGTGTTAGGTCTTACATGTATATACTCGAAGTATTAATTTTTATTTTTTGAGTTTTCCTATTAGATTTGCATGATCTTTAAGATGATTTAATTGAGTTGTCGGATATGATGTTATGACTAGGGTACTATAATATTTTGGATGTTTTATAACCTTTCATGTTAAAAAGAATATGTTAAGTATATATATCATGTTTAGGACTATTTGTTTTAAGAAGAATCATGTTTTAATCCTTAAAGCCTTGTTTTCAAACTTTATATGCTTAGATCCAAACCAATGATGTATTTTCATGATTTTAAGGATTTGAACATATATCCATGTTTGTATTTGTACATATGATAGATCTAGGGTTTTTTAAGATGTTTCAATGGGTTTTGATTCGGTTTCAATCAGATTTCCGTACATATGATTTGATTTAAATATCGATTCTTTCTGTTTAACAAATGATTTAAAATGACTCGTGTTTTGATTTCAATGGTAAAATGTTTAAAGTATTTTTACAAAAAAATAAAATTTGGGTTTTACGTTTTTTGCCCCGGGACGACCCCTGTAAGAGCGGTCGAGCATGTTCAGGACGGCTCCCAGAGGAGCCATCGATTTGTTAAGGGACGGTCCCAATAGGAGCCGTCATATTTGCTTCGGACGGTCCTTATGGGAGTCGTCGGGTTGGTCAGTGACGGTCCTTGTGGGAACCGTCGGTTTTTGTGAGTACGGGTACATCGAGTTCCGTACGGTTTGCACATGTTGTAATCGATTCGTATCGCTTTCAGGTCAGATTAGGTTGATTTAGATCTTCTGGAGTTGTTCGAATTTGTTGGACCTAAGGTGAATGGGTCTAGTCTCTATGTAGATTTTTAAACTACTATATTTATATCATATTCGCATCATACCTATATTTTGAATACAACTGTTACAATGAGTGTGGAACACATGAGCATGACATCACGTTGAAACATTATTTTATATATGAATTATATGTTAGATAATATGTTATTCTTGCTTGCAAACTATGAGTTGTTGAATAAATCTTGCATGCATATCATCCGTCTGCGTGACATCGTCTGCGTGACAACCGGTCTGCGTGACCACACTCTAGATGGAGCATCTTTCGGCTGCGTGTCATACGGACATGCGTGTCCATTGCATCATACGCATCATGTAGTTAGTATGAGATTTGTGGCTATCCCTCTAATAAGATGCATTATGTTTTATCATTACATTGTGAAAATCTTATGTATATGATACATTCTGTTAGTTCGGATTTTTGGAATCATTCTTAAAATTTTATTGTTATTGCTATTATTATTATTATTGGGATGTTATATGTCTATTTACTGAGCGAGTGCTAGCTCATCCCTCTTTTTCCAACCTTTTAGAGTAGCTGCTGGTGATCGTCGCTTGTAGTGAGGCGTTGACGATTTAGTTCGCGTTTATCTTCGTTGCATCATAGGTGTTGAATAAGCCTTCTTCTTGCCATATAGTGGACGTCCTTAGCCTTATCAGCAAAACCAGAGGAGTTATTATTAGTATTAAATAAAGAACTCGTGTGTATTTATTCAAAGTTAAGAATGAATTATAAAAAGACGATATCAATGAACTTCTATGAAATGGTTTCACGGGATTTAACCAATTGTCTCGATCGTGGGATATCATTGAGAAATAGGAGTGTTAGCAAAGGATTTGCTGCGATTCTTTCTAGTATGGAATGAGTCAATCATCCACTTTGGTATCTTATTGAACAAAAATGGTGATATTGTTCCTCCATTGATCAAGAATTTCGATCTTTGGGAAGTATCATGATCAGGTTTCAATTTATGCAAATGAATGATTTGAACACCTATTGATTTTAACAACTGATTGCAGAGCGGCTCGTTCGGACATTTCAATTTATAGATGTGGATCTCGGACCTATGAATGGGGCTATTCCCGATACTCACAAAGAACATAGGAAGTGACTTGGACAAAAAGAAACGAAGTGACTTAGACAAATCTTGTTTGTCGATAGCCTCGGACCAATTAATCGAATATTGATTAATACGTAATTGATCAAACACTACTTGAAAACGGTTCTTCTGTTCAGAAACGAAATGTTCCAAATGTTCCTGGAAATTCTTACTCCCGTTGGACCATTTGTATCTATATGCATTAGGATCCCGATTCATGGATCTCTCGGTTCGAGAAATAAGAGGATCAAACCATTTCTTCTGACTCTTTTTCAAATTCGATAAATGTTGGTTGATCGTATATTTCATTATAGTTATATGATTCAGAGTATCATTTCCTATTTGATCCCTTTGAATTCCATATTCGAAGTTGCGATCGGATCTATTCATTAAAAAGAATCGATTCAATACATTTCTTATGTACCCATAGGCGCTATATTGGATTTGAATCAGATTTCGGATCAATCTATATTGATTGACTGCCTCCATTATGTTGTTGCTAGCAAACAAATCATTCCCGCAGTGGATCCAGACCGGTTTTTTTCTGATGCTTCGATAAAAAAAGGCATTCTCTTCATAAAAAAGAGGAGGTAGAACCAATAAAGATTTCTTTTTCGATTCATCCTTTGTTTTTTCCTTTCCATTCACTAATTTTTTTTGATCTAATCCGCAGGAATCAATCGAAAAGGCAAATCCCCTATGATACACCAGATCCGGCTCGGTTATTGATAGAGTGAATAGATCTGCCATTTCTTGAAATCTCTCTTCTGATTCAAAATCGTGGTGTAATGTGTACCCCCCCTTGTTCCGATCGTGGAATAGATGAAATAAATCAAAAAATGGATTTTTGTTCAAGAATGAAATCTTATTGGAACTGTCCATATCTGGTTCATCCTTCGGAACCATATCACATCCCGGATCTGATGAAATAGGATGAATTGAGACGGTATTTTGTAAATAAGTAATTATCTTGAATATATCAACCATTTCTTTATTTTCTGATCGCCGGGAAGAGACAAAAGAAACATCTTGTTGTTTCTTCAACCATTTCTGATCTCTAGTGGACCTGTCAGTAGGATTCGAACCCATATGAAGTTCTGACCATCTGTCAGAGAAAAAAGAACGAATTGATCTTGTAGGATTCCCAAGAAATTCGTCGATTTCTTCCGGAAGCCGATGAATAATCATCTGCTTCTCATGTTCGGGGAATAGCGGGGACATTGGGGAAGATCCAGAAAGGCATTTCGGGAATCGATCTGATTCTATCTCTGTTCGTTCCGTTTGAAGAAAGGAAGGATCCCCAGGAATCGATCTTCCTTTTAGTTGCGGAATCTCTGTTTGATCGATCAATGTGTGATATTCTGAATCCTCCTTACTAATGGAATCGAAGTGATCTCTGGATTGATCAGAAGATCCTTTCGATTGGCTAAAATCCGTTACTTGAACGAAAATAGATCTTGTGGAATCATATTGAATATTTGACGATACATTCTGTACCTTGCTAAAAAACCGATCGGTTGGTTTATGTTTCAAAACTTGAAGGTTATGAGTTTATTTACATTACTCGATATATTGTAGATTTTATTGCAGGAACACACCGTATCGCATGCCTTAATTGAAGATAATAGGTACGGGAGCGTTACAATATACCTTGTTAACGTAAGTATATACGTCGTTAATTATCGACGCATATAAGATTGGAATTGAGACTGAAAATGAATCTTGGTGCAACAGCGCCCTAATTAATATATCAATCTACATCTCATTAATAGAAGATTTGACAAACATAATTTCCATGTATCTGGACTTCTAATTAAAAGGTCAATCCACAATCACTTCACAACTTGCACTAGTAGTCTAGATGACTCAATTAATTGAAGTTATTATGTAATGATGGGCAGAATCTCAAGTTTAGCTATTCTAAACCAATTATATTTGGTTGTGATTTGTCTTTTTCTTTTTTGTTAGTAAGAATTTTATTTTATTTTTCTGGATAAATATTCCAATCAAGATGAGCAAGCCTCAAACACATTAGATACATATGCTCTTATCAAGAGATATTCAATGATAGATTTACATATCCGAAAAGGCTTTCTTATCTAACCTTCTATTATTGTTGTTCTACTTGAAATAAAATAATCTAATGTTCAAATCCTTTACTTTAAATGAATTCTTTTTATAATAACATAAATTTAACCCAATTATATCCCTCTAGTTCATTCACTGAATAATACGATGTGTTAATAATTTCCCACCAATAAAATAAAATAAAATCCATGTGCTAATACACGTGGTCCAACATTTCATATTACATACAATTAAAATAACCATAATGATATTACATTTAAATGTGAAATTTAAAAATGGGCACATATTCAAAAAAAATAAAATTTAATCATAATATTTTAATTGAAAATTAAAAAAATAAAATATTCAAATAATATTCTTCATTTGTTATTTAAATTTACATAGATGTTTTCAGATTTTAGGAAATGTCAGGAGGTTATATGGATTTCAAATAGTTTATAAGGGGGTTATTTGGATTTTTCCCTCAGATAAAATAAGAATATATTCCAATAAAAATAAATAAGAAATAGAATTTTAAATAGATATTATCATACGATTTTAAAAAATGCTTTATAAAAAACACACAAAAATAAAAATAAAAACAAAAATAAATAAAAATAGAAATAGAAAAATAACACAAATCCAATAAAATCATGTTCTTTTAAATCAAATGAAAAATAAAATAATATCCAATTAAAATAGAAATAAAATAGTCTTCTCCCACCCATGATGTGCATGAAAATAAAACTAATAAATAATATGATATATCAATGAACCACAAAGAAAAACCTACCAATAATAAAATAAAATAATATATTTGATGATCAAACCAGCCCAGACTAGCTAGACCTTCAGAAAGAAAACTAAATCGCCAGATTGTTTATGCTTAGATTTATATATAATGGCATGATTTTGATACATTACTAAGTCTGATGCCGCAATGGTGACCTGGACATCATAAAATGAAGAACACAGGATTGCAAAAGAATAATAACTGTGTAAGAGGATTGCATACATTTCTAGCTCATGTATTGCTTCTGCAGGTCTGCACAGAATGCCAGATCAAAGCGCTCCTTGGGAGGGTCTCCAATGCAGTCAAATACTGCATCTGCTGATACAAAGTCCTCTTCAGCTGTATAACTATAACCAAACCATTCAAGAAAATAGTAAGTTGTAGATGAAACTGGTAACAAGAAAATTTGTGCAAGTTTCCTTCATTTAATTAAATTAAACTCACCCGCTTTTCGTTACTATACATTTCATTCCAGCAGCTTTGGCTGCTGCAAGACCAATTGTACTGTCTTCCACCACAACACAACTGCAAAGATCAAGCTCACAATATTAGGTCTCAGTTTCTATGTTTTTTAATACAGTTATCCCACAAAAAAGGAATGAATCTGGACTCAAGAAAAGCTCGAAAAGCAACAGAAAATAATTAATCCGATAGCATTATAATTCAAATCTGTTTTTGGTTGGGAATACACCTATGCAAGGAGACTGGCTTTCATGAACAATGAATGACAAACACTTGAAAAAATGGGCATAAAATGTTTTTCTTCAAATATACATTTAAATATATATATGATTTACATCGGGCCAATTCTTGAACATATAGTATAGATTTTCAGATAATTCTCAAGATATACCTTGACGGATCGACACCCAAAGTGCTAGCTGCCAATAGGTAAATGGCCTGCCAAAACAAAGTGGGTAAACTTTTCAAGATTGAAAATATGAAACGTAAATTATGCAGAATTGAATTATTCTCCCCAACAAACCAAGAAAACTAGTAATTCTAATATATGCTCACAAAAGTATTTATCGCCAGTGGTCTGTAACATAAATAATTTTTAGATTCTCAGATTTTGTAAAGTTACTTTCTGAATCTAAAAATAAGGGCACAAAAATAAAAGATTTACATATCCTCCATAAAACAGATGTTGATTTTTCTGCATCTGTCATTTAGACTAAAATGAGGTTGTTTCACATCAACCCCAGTAATCAAGTTAAATAGCTACTGAACTTCTAAAACATGATATATAAAAATCATGAAGGCTTCAGACAGAGAATGCTAGAGAAAGAAAATGGAGGTTATATTACCGGATCAGGCTTTTTACGAGGAACCACGTCTCCTGCAAATATTAAGATTTTTGCCGCTCTCTCTGGGCCCAACAAAAAAGAAACTATTGCGGAAACCTGTCATCAATATGCATATCACTGGTTATTAAAGATGAATAAAATCAGAGTTGATCAATATGTAGTGAAACGAACAGAGATAAAATAATGTCTTGGACAGATACAAAATTAGAATTCTATCCACTGAAACTAATCCATTTTTTTCAGAAACGGTTGGCTGAGATCTCTGTGAAAAACAGGTGAACCCAAAGAAAACACAAAATACCAAACCATTCGGCAAGTTGTTGAATGCCCTCTTAAAGAAGGCATAAGCCGTAAAGCCCACACAACCTCCAATATGTCACTCATACAAGTGCATAATACAACTGTTCATAAGATACAATTTATCCAACTAATATGGAGTTTAGGTAGTCATTGCTGCGAAAAATAGATGCTTAACCAGTTCACCTGCCAGTATCATGTAAAAAGCAAAACAAAAATCACAAGAGAAATTAAAAAAGAAACTGGTTTAATTCCAAATCATGTTCCCCATGCAGAATGCTCTTTTATAATAAAAGGTTCAAGTGTTAGGAAATTGTGTATTTAATACATGCAATTTAATTTACCACAAATAGGTTTTTTTTTAATAAAAAAAAACTATAGGTATTTACCACATACAGGTATTGCAAAAGGGCAAACAAGAAATTTTCCTTATCTAGCAAACTATTGCTCCTTATGGAAAAATTTAAAAAAATCATGCACAATAAGATACAGATAACATCTCCATTTATGTGAAGATTTGATAATTAAACATTGACCACAGCTCTAGTGGATTCCATGATTCTCACTCATGCCTTTATTAGATTCTTTACTTCTGATAATCACAAATAGTCTTGCAGCATTTAATATAGTCTACACAGAGAGCATTTTTAACGTTTTTCACAAGTATTTTTAGTCAACAATAATGTATGCATAGCTAGCACACGGGATGAGATCTTCAAAGAGTTTCAAAGAAAAATACAAACTGGCTCGAAAATCTGAGATTTGCAACTCACATGATTCAAAGGTTCCATATGCCCAAGAGTTATACTGGTCCATGTTTAGTGTAAGCATTTTCCAAATAAACATATGATATCATTAAATTATTTGTATCTTGTAAACCAATTCTGATGTGTTATTGACTTGGTTTCTAGGAAATCCAAGTGCTCTAGCAGCTGAAGTTATTCCATAAGCCCCCGTTTGGGAAACGGAATAAGCGAGTATAAGGGTAGTATAAGGGTGGTATAAGAATGGATAGGGAAAATGATTGTTTGTTTGCAGGGTATAACTTGGTATTACTAAGTCAGTTTAAATGAGTATAAGAGAGTATAACAATTCTAAGTAACCCCTAGGATAAGTTATACTCACTTTATCTATTCTCATGTGCCTACATGTCAAATCAACTTTTTATATCTTATCACATCAAATAATCTATCAACACCTCTTATACATCAAAAGACTCACATGTCAAATCAACTTTTTACACTTTATTTATATTTTATTCTTTATCAACAAAACAACTCAATCTTTATTCTTACGTTTTCCAATGAGAATAAAAAAAAATACAACAAAATAGAAAATCTCTTATTCATGTAGATTTGTTATCTATACTGGCATAGTTATCTATCCAGAATAACTCAATTCCGCTATCCAAACGGGGACTAAATGTCTTGTTTACATTATGTAAGTGACAAGATTGAGGACCTTATTATTCATACCGCCTTCTCATTAGAAGTACTACAGACGGCAACTTTCACTCCCTTTGCCAAAGCTTCATCGATCAACCTATACAAATCAAGAGATTTAACTAATCAGTTATAAATTCTGAAGTCCACAGTTGCTGTCATGTTCAGACGCAATGGGATTAACTTCCATAAATGTTCAATCAGATCAGCTGTGTGTCAAAAACATCAAAACTGACCTTGCAACACCTGGTCGAAGAGGAAGCAACTTCTTCTCGATGAGGGTCATAAACAACTCTGTCTTTCTTTTGTGAAGAGATGCAATGAAGTCCTTTCTCTCCACATCCGTCTTAGGAGCCTTCTCCGGCCATTGTGTTTTGTTAAAATATGCCGTCATTCTATTGTCCAAAGGAGTTAATTACTTCAGCAAAAAAATATATATATCACAGAGTCAAAAAGGCTAGTGCAATACAAGAATTTGGTATTCCACCTCAAAAATCAGTCAAAATAATTAAAATTTCCATCTTCAAATTCTGAAACATTAAAATGAAACCAAAAAAAATTTCTAGCACTGTAATTTTCTTACTCCTTTGATAAGTACCTATTCTGAATCACCAAATCATAAGAGTCACATGTTTAGCACATAAATTCCTCTCATACAAGCTCAGTGCATGCCTCATTGATACTATAAGATGGAAAACAAAAATTTCGAGGATAAAATATTACCTTTCCTTTCCACCCCCAATTTTGAGCAATTCCCCATACAAATCGACGTCCCAGATTACACCCAATTCCCTCTACCATCATACCACAAAAGTCAATATTTTCATTCAGAAGGAAAGGACAGACAATAAAAAAATAAAGGGATATAAAAATATGAGAAAATTGTTGAATAAAATAAAAGGTCATTGATACACTGAACATTGTTTCTCAACCAATAAAATGGAAAGAAGACCTAATTTTAACAAAGATGTTATCTTCATGTTGACCAAAACTTTATAGAAAAGCATCTTGGCCTAGATGATTCCAAGATGCTAAGATCTTCGTCTGCTGCAGTAGATACATGCCGGCATAAGCAAACTCTTGCCCAGCATCATGGTCTGACTAAGATCTCATAGTTGACCCTTAGGAAACTTTAGATAAATTTGATTCAATGCAAATGGTCTTGGCTTTCAATTCATATTAAATGGTATACACAGGGAAAAGGAGGGTGAGAAGTTTTCTTCAATCTCCAACTTATATAAAGTTGAAGATAGCATTACAAGTGGAGTTAATATTTTATGGTCTTAATTCGGTGATTACATTGAGGAAGAAGAACCTTTCTATGTCCAAAATCCAAATATACAACACTATGTCGAATTTACATCGAAAAAAATGTGTTAGATGAAAGTTCCCAACATATTTAAGAAGACATAGCAAGACAATGACCAGACCAAGATCTCATCCCTCTTGGAATTACAAATCCCAAAACACTTTTGTGCACTAAAAACTTTCCAGTTCACACAACGCTCAAATCTAGACCAAAAAACCCAGCCTAATCAAGCACCATATCAGATGAGATTTTTTAGAGATTGCAATTATATTATCTGGTGTTGATTGACCAAGCCACCACTTGGAAGGTAGGCAGATGTACCCCCTTGTCACTGAGGGGACCTAGGTTCTAGTCTTAGGTCTTAGTTCTTCTGATAGGTTAAGATTTAAATAGGAAAAAAAATAATAAAAAAAACAACTAAAAAAAGATCCAGTGTTCAATGTGGAACAAAATACCATGTAAACTAATATCTTATTATGGGATTTCAATAGTGTATTAGAGAAATCCAACTTTTTTCTTATAAGATGGGATTCGAACCTTGACCTCAAAGTTACTTAAACTTGATATTTACAATCAGTTGGACAATGCCTCAATCACAACAGGAACTAAATTCACTCCTAATTGTCTCTATAACTCAAGAGTCATACTCGTACAGCCTCCACAAAAAAATGGGAACAAAATAAATGATTTATATAGAGATCCCAAGTCCAAATAAAAAATCGTGTCAGATATAGTGTATATGTACACAAAACCAACTTGCCGATAATTTACCCCACATTTACGTCCGAAACAAACGAAACCAATGTGTGAAAACAGGAAAACAAATATAACATATCGAAAGTCGAAACACAAATAATGACAAAACCCAGATAAAATCTCGACAATTACCCAAAACCCACATGGAAAAATCCAATCTTTATCCTGACCCAATTCAAAAATTTCCCAAATGAAGAACACAAACCTCGGCGAAGGTGTCGTTGAACGATATCCGGTGCCCGTCCTTCTCCGTATCGACAAGGACCCCATCACAGTCGAAGAGAAGCGCCGAAGGCAAAACAGAAGAATCCATCGAAGAAGCAGAAGAAGAGCAAACCAAGCTTTCACTTCTCCTCCGCCGAGTGGGAGAGGACACAATCGCCATTTCTCGAAAACGGAGAGAAATATTGGAATCGAATGAAGTGGGTCTGCTGCAATTCTCAATAGAAGAAACAAAAACGCTTATTTTTCTCTGAAGAGCAATCGATGGAGCCGAAAAAACGATCGCTGCAGCCATGGCTGAAAAAAAAAATTATAATTTGAAACAATTAAAAGAAAATTCGAAAACCAAACAACGTTTATGTTCTTCGAATGGTTATCCTTTGGTGAGCTTAAGATTAGAGTGTTTCGAATTTGTCTATTTTTTGGAGATTTTTAGTGGTGGAGATTTTTTGGAGATTTTTAGTGGTGGAGACCTCTCATTTATTTGATGGGGGAGGCTCACTAATAAAAAAATAAAAAGGGTAATTAGCACTTTTAACCCCATAAAAATAAAAATTCACAAAAATAGTAGTAAAACCTAGTTCCTTTGAAGCGCTGCCACATCAGCGCTGGTTTTTTTTTTTTTGTACTACGATTACAGTCTCCAGTACAAATTTTCAGAACATTGGAGACAGTCTTCAGTACAAATTTTTTCAACACTGGAGACGGATTATATATAATCAGTGTACAAATTTTCAGTGGAGACGGATTATATATAACAGTCTTCAGTACTAATTTTTTTAACATGGACCTCTCCAGTACAAATTTTCAGAGCTCTTTGAAAACACTGGAGACGGATTATATATAACCTCTCTGCCTTAAATGTTTTTTTTATATAGATTGATGATTTTCTTAAACACACACATGAAATTCTTGCTTGATCTGAAACAACTTTGGTGATCGTCACGAGATATACATGTTTAATTTTGACATCAAGATATACATGTCAAAGTTAAAAAGAAAGGATTTATAAAAATATTTGAATGATTGGGCAGATGTTTATTATCTATGCATTTTTATATCTGTGTTTGAGAAAACCATCAATTTATATAACAAAAAAATAATAATAATAAGGTAGAAATGCATTGGAAACTGATTATATATAATCTGTATTCATGTTTTCACAGGGTTTCTGAAAATTTGTAAAGGAGACTGATTATATATAATACGTCTTCAGCATTTGTACTGCTGATCCGTCTCCAGTGTTCTGAAATTTGTACTGGAGACGGATTATAAAATTTAAAAAAAAAAAAACTGACCGGGTCAAAAAAATTCTATTTTTGTGAATTTTTATTTTTATGGGGTTAAAGTCGGCCCTTTGACAAATATTAATCTCATTTATTTATTGACAATCTCTCTCTCAAGCGTTATAGAAAAGAATCGACAATCGCACAAGTTGTGTTATCGTTCACTGTTTAGAATATTCAAGGGTTTGCCTTTTCATGGAATTTCTCCATTATTTATATGATTTCATATTTTAAGAACCACATAAAATCATTTCAGTGTAATAACTGCGTCAAAGTGTTATTTTTATCCAAGGCTTTGTTACTTCGGGTCTTTTAACGGAAATGTATCAATCCATAATATTAGTACCTACTCTACAATCCCAGTGGTTAATAATGCATGTAAGTATGAAGTTATTGAGCGACATGAAATGTGTTTGTAATTTATCGAATAGATAACATGAAAAATGAACACTTTGACAATTCCCAAGTCACTCCTATTTTTTTATTTTTGAGTCCAATTTTTTATAAAAATCCAATAAATTCTCTTCATTTAGGCTTTTTTTCCAAAAAATCAAAATCCACTTATTAAGGAAAAAAATTCATAAATATCTTTCTATGCGAGAAGAGTCTCTATTTTGGTTTCCTTGGTTTTTAGGGTCTCTCTATCACTTTCCATTTCACATTGAAAAACTCATTCACAAGCTCCCTCTCAATTACTCACCAAATTAAAACACTTAGAAAAACAAAAACTTTCTATCAAAAGAGAGATACCCATAATAAATAAATAAATAAAAACCCCAATTTTGAGATTCACATTGAGAAATTTGCATCCAATGGGCAAGAGAGGTGGCTTGCATCCCCAACAGTCCAAAATTGCCTCTTTGGAGAGGAATCGAAAACCCTAAAATTTTTGGAGAGACGATCGAATACACATCTCACTGTGAATCTTCAAAATTGGGGTTTCTTTTATTTATTTATTATTATGGATTTATGGGTCTCTCTCTTTTGACCAGAAAATTTTGGCTTTTCTAAGTATTTTAATTTGGATAAGTGATTCAAGGAAGAGTTGTGAATGGGTTTTTCAATATAAAATGGGAAGTGATAGAAAAGACCCTTCAAAACAAGGAAACCAAAACAGAAACTTTGCTCACATAGAAAGATATTTATAGAAGAAAAAAAAGTTTCTTAAGTAAGTGGGTTTTGATTTTTGGGACAAAAAAGAAAGCCTAAATGAAGAGTATTTATTGATTTTTCATGAAAAATTGGACTCCAAAATATTGAAAAATAAAGTGATTGTGAATTGTTAAAGTGTTCATTTTTCATATTATTCCGTTCAACATATTCATTATCATCATACATATCTCAGGTTGATTAACCCACTGTCAAATGATTCTAAATAATGAATGGACAATACAACTGTTAAAAAGTTTTTAAACGTGGATTAACAGGGAGATTATCGATTGCTTTTTATAACGCACGACAGGAGAGACTGTCAAATGGATCGATGGGATTAGTGTTTTTCAAATAACCTATACATATGAATATTTTTTTATTGATAGGTTTAGCAATGTGCATGATGGGAATAAACCCGCCCATTATATATGGAACGTCTGATTGGTGGGATTTGTGATGTCATCAAAGTGGGATTTTCTTGTAATATTTTTGCTTACTGTTTTGATGAAGTATTTTCTATAAATCTTTTTAGGGAAAAAATCCATTTAACCCCCTGTAAACTGTTCAAAATTCATATAACCCCCTGACTTTTCCTTACGGAATAAAATTTATATATACATATGAGGAATATTTTGTTTGGTTAATCCTGACTGAAAACACAGTATACCAAAACCCTCCTAAAATGTGTTGAAATCCAGAAAATCCTCTACGAATAATGATTTTACCGCTCTGAATAGGATTTTATAATCTATTTTGGAGATGTATAATCATCAATTATAAAGGGTTTTTCACATTCTTAACGCATTGTAAACGGTTTTTGGTATATTGTTTTCAACGAGGGTTAACGCTAAACGGAGTAATATTCCTTCATATGTCAACGAAAGTTTAACTTAGAGGTCTATTTATATTTTATATAAATGTTTTCAGGGGGCTATATGGATTTCAGGAAAAGTGAGAGGATTACAAGGATTTTAGACAGTTCATAGGGGGTTACTTGAAATTTTCCCATCTTTTCAAGATTGAGATATATTTTCTATAAATCTTATTAAAATTCTATTTAATAGGTATGGTATGATACAATTTATGTCCCCACCACCTTTGCCGAGTGGTGAGAGACGTTGTCCCCTTCGGAACACCCCCGTATTCAGGACCTCAGGACCTATATAGAATTTTAGATAATCTCACAACAGTCCACACTTGTTTTGATTTTTTTAAAAATAGTAAACATCATTTAATGATATATATCTCACCTAAAAATATATATGCTTCTATGGATGGCTATGGAGAAATATGGACCGTCTGTGTGGACAGCATGTAACAGCACTCTCTCTGTATATATAGATTTCAAAGCATACAGTTACAGAACACCAGCGTGTAACAGCACTCTGTCTATATACATTGACTTCAAAGCTTACAGTCACAGAACACATGTCCCTTGTATAGGACCATCCAAATGTGTTCAAGATTAACTCAAGAGACAACAGAGATCGCACTAAGCAGTTATTGAAATTTCTTTCAGTTCAGTTCAGGGAGAGGCACACAGAACTGTGTACATTTTCCACTAAATTCACCTTTATCTCTATAAATAACATCAATAGTTTTTTACATAAAGACTGTGATGCAATGGACCTATTTGGCCAGCATTATATTTTATTTACACATACTATATGTCTAGCATTAATATTTGAACATATACAGAATCAGTATAAAATTGTCTCCTGTTGAAGCAATGATGAAAAAATTGTTGTGAGGAGGAAGAGATTTCCATCTCACTGTAGGTCCATGTCAAGAGCTTCTCATCTGCGATTCAAGAAATTAATGAAAATCATTGTCATGATGGAATGGATTGTCGGAGCCACGAATTGCACTCAGGCGAGGCGAGAATTCCAGACCAGTCACACACTCGTCTCCATCGGAGTCTTTCAATGATTCTTCTTTGAACTTGACATAGAACATGGATGACCAGTAGTCATTTGCTAAATTCTGCAAAATGAAGCATAAATAGAACATGGATGACCAGTAGTCCTTTGCTAAATTCTGCAAAATGAAGCATAAACTAAAACTTTCTCCTAAGGTTTATAAAGAAAAGGAGAGAAAGGAATATTGATTTGGATTATCTTTTTTTGTATTTTATTTACAGATATCAGATGATTTGATCATAAATGTTCATGTGTGACTTGCATATAAAGTTGAGTTCATGTGCTCCAGGAAACATGGTATATATACGAGTAACCAAACCATCTCTTGACAGGTGTCCCCTCTTCATTGAGGGGTGCTATTTCGAGTCTTACTCCTCTTGTTGATACGATAAGATTTAATCAGGAAAAACAAAATAAAAATTTAACAAAAAACACTAACCTATGAAAAAAAAAGTACATATATGAGTTGATGAGATTTGCATCTTTAACAACTTGGTCATCGCCAGTTCAGCAAAGACATCCATTTATGTTATTTTTTTACTTAATGTGAACCTTTTTTTTATGGCTATTATATCAAATTTAGGAGTCAGATCAAATTGGGTAGGATCCAGATCAGTTAGGGGTTAGCTGACAGAACCGACCGTATGCCATTGTGATATATAATCAGAAAAGAGTTACCAAAATTTTCTAAAATTGAAAACTATAATACTATATTGTTCTTGAGTTTCTGATAGCGAGAAAAAAAAACTCCATAATGATTATGCCACACTGCCTGGTCTGAACTCACAAAAAGAAAGCATACCATTTTAATCAATCGTATCAGCTCAATTATTGAACCACTAAAAAGATCAGGATGAGCTAGATCAAGGGTGCCCAAGATTTCTTGACGGGTCCTGTCGTGAGATGTTCACCTCCATTTCTGCACCTGCATTTGGCGTATGGTTATGAGACTCAACTGCCCGATGTCTACAGCAAATTGTTCTCAATAGCTAGTAATAATCACATATAGTAGTTCCATATGCCAAAGTTGAGGATAGTGCCATACCAGCAACAATGTATTTCTCAATAATATATCGTGCCATATAGACCCTTCTTACAGGGTCATTGATTGGTATCTTGCTTAATTCATATACCTCATCATAAAAATGCAAACTCTCCCCAGCCAAACAACTGAAATCATAAGAGAACAATATGAATATTATTGCCCATGTACCATTGCATGACAAAGAAGGATACGGATTCTAGAGAAAGACAAACCTGTCCGCAAAAGCCATAAATGATTGACGGAATCTTTTATGTTCTAGCAGTTCATCCAAAGGTCTGTTGATATCCAACATTGCTGTCCGTAGAATTATCCCACTATCTCGTATTCCTAAAGCGCTACTCATTGTCTTCAATTCTAGATGTTCCCTTTTCCTCAAGCTCATTTGTGATAGTAAAGGTTGAGAAACTGACAATGAAAAGAAAGCGAGAACAAGAATACTTGCCTGAACAGCAGAATATTAGCAAACTGACCACTGTTAGATTATGTAAATTATGAAAGAGATAAAAGGAGAGCAACTCTAATTGGCATAATCAATTAATCAAATCAAGGGTACTTAATAAATAAATAATTAATTATATAATAAAAGAAACAATAAGAATGTTCTATGAGATAATGAGATGAACAAACAAAACCTACCGTTACTAGCAACAAACATCTAGACAGAACTTGAAGCCAAGGAATATCTTCATGAAGTTCATTCAATATGTATGTGGCAACCCAAAGTCCTGCCATGCAAGATATAAATACATTTAGTAAATAAGTATGGGTTTTTTTTTCAGGCTAAGACTTGCTATGTGATGTTGAGGTAAAGCACCATGTTTGCATTGCCTAATTATATGTAGAAATAGCAAGTGATATAGATCAAATCCTGAATATGAATGTTTGACTCAAGCATGCCCAGGAACTATAAGCACAAGTGGATGATTAAGACAGATTGGGATGCAGTCCAACACTGTAACACATGGAGACAATAACACAACATATGGATGAAATACTCCTCCATGGACTTTGTTCAATGTGGTAATTTAATGCTAGAGCGAACTCACACATGAGGCAGACTGAGGCAGACCAATTCCACGGTACTAAATAACATGGTCTTAATTGATATTAGTAGTCTGGCTCTGCATGATTGCTTCTGGGCCGGACAGTCTTGCCCCCCCCCCCCCCCCCCCCCCCCATTTGATTGAGGGAAGAGATAATACTATACCAGAGAAATAAAATGTGGCCCATTTGCCTTCAAATATCCAAAAAAATTTAAAAATTCATGCACAACAACAATTCTGAAGAGTTTCCCAATTGGAATAATGGACCCTCATGTTTTGCACTCTTAAGCACGTGCAATGCACAACATAAGAGAAGGGAGAAGAGGAGTTGGGGATGGGTGATCAAGTTTGGGCAAAATTAATACTGGAACACCTTACCAAAAAGAAAAAAAAACATTAACACTGAAAGAATTGTACAGTAGGACTACAGTGCTCAGGACATTTTTATATAACATAAGTTGGACATATGCACATCAGAGGATCTTTGTTGTGGGATGTTGGTACTCTTTGCACACTGAAAAGAAAACACTCCACAAAAGAGGTTTTCTTTGTAAAGATATATGTGGATGTCTTACTCTGGGCACACGTTTAAATGTGTCTGTGAATAGTGTGTGATTACAAAAGAGTATACCACAAAAAATGTAAATTTGTCGGGCCAACGCATGTCTTACCTATTGAGATACTGGAGACAGTTATTCCCTGTGAAAGATCATCAAATTCATGAAACCGAAACTCAATATGTCTGAGAGCTCGCGTAACACCAACCAATGAGGCAACATATAACCCGTGGAGGCATACAACTGGAATGACCCACTGACTCCTCATATGGCACCAGCGATTCATAGGTTTCCTTACATGGATCACTACAAGGTAATTTGCAACATTGCATGAGAGGAAAGGAAAAACAAAAGAGAAGATGGTAATAGAAGATAGTGTTCCCACACCAGACATTGGTGGGAATGCCTCCATTAACCTGTTATAAGCAAACATAAATCTACACAGCAATTCTGAGGCTTTTAGGAAGAAAAATTGCAAATAGAAAATAACAAAGAAATCCATGTTGAAGCAAATTCTGAAATACGTGCTTGCTCATATATTAGGTTCAGACATTATAAAGTGAGTATAAAACTATTCCTTATCAAGAAGTGGGCCAAGTGGCACAAAAAATAAAGTAGCTTGAACAAGGCAATAATTGCCCACGGCTGAAGTAGCATCAGTTAGAATAATTAAATGGAAAATGTTTTAAGGTGGTTTAATTATTATATTAATAAAGACGAATGACGACAGAAGTCAGAAGAGTCAGCATATTGAGGTCGAGTACAGACATGAAGAAGATGGACCCAAATGGGCATGGTCAAAGAAACTATGAACCCGTATGATTCACGAGAATATATATCAAACCTTTGGAAAAAAAAAGGTTGGCTGGTAATCTCCTGTAGAATAGAGAGATATAGATTATTGGTTTCAAGTGTTCATGCCACATTGTGTTATAAATGTCGACCCACATAGAATCATGAAATAGAGAAAGAAAGGATACTGACAGTAGAATTCTAACAAGTTATCATCCACTTAAGGAAAAAAAACTAGTAAAACAGGATTTAGAGTGATGAAGAGTTTCAAAAATCCAGCTATGCTGCAAGGAGATGCAGGTAAAGCCAAAATTTTACTAACAATTGGACAGCAGCAAAGCATTTGAAAATACATTAAAATGAACCATATGCATCATTACAGATTTTTGCATTAATCCAATCGAGAAAAATAATTTTCTCACATGCAGCCCCAGCAATCCAGGGGAGGAGAATCATTGGAAGAAATATGCGTGATCTGAGAGGTGGTAATTGTCGCCTGAAATGACAATAGAGATATCATTGAATATAAGTAAACATAGTTTACAAGAATTAATTGTCTCTAACAAGATGGCATAAAAATCAAGAATTGATGCATGAATGAAAAACAGGAAAATGACTTACTTGACAAAAGCATAATAGAGTTGGAAGGCCTGTACAATGCGACAGCTCATCAACAAACCGAAGCCTAAAGGACCTTCAAACCAAACTGGAAATCGAGCCCAATTTAGAATATTATCAGTAATCAGTGTATGGTGTAATTAAGACAGCCTGAAAAATCTGAAAGCGTACTGACCTGCCCAAATATAACATTCTTGCCATTGATGCCTATGTTTAATCTTAAGAAAATTAATGGACATCTGTTTTCATATCACAAATAGTTAAAGAGTGTGTGTGTCAATAAAACTAGATTGGATAATTTCCTGAGACGCTTATCATACCACTAATGAAATTAGAAGGTTGAAGCTGCCAACAAGCTGAATTATGACAAGACCAAAACCGGAGGACTTTGTGCTGGCACTTTTGTGAACAAGAAAAGGGTATGTCGCACGAGCAAAGAGCCTGAGATATTACCAGATTATAATTTTCCAGATCAGGTGAGAATTTAAAGTTACATACACAGAGAAATAGAGCTCATGGATAAAAAAAAACTAAAAAAAACATATAATGTCATGGACACCGTTACATGAAAGCATCAAGATCAAGATTGAAACAGAAAATCCACCATCAACCATGGTCACAAAGTTCGTGGATGGGAAATAGTCGGCAAGAGTTCCATTCGGTACAGTAAGTATATATTCATAAATGATAAGGGATAAGTATAGTAATAAGTAGGGAGATAACTAATCTGTTTGCTAATGAATTCTGATCATTAGTTTGATAAATACACGCAAAAATTCTTCTACGCTTAGCGTGAAGGTCATGATGATAATTAGGACTAGTTTTCAAAATTATGAAGAACGTGATAAATCATTCAAACTAAATTGATACCTGGATCCTAAAGTTATTAATGCATAGTTCGACGAACATAAGTTTGTTTAGATGATAAATGAGTTATCCAATTGCTGAAAGTTTCCGAACATTCAAACAAGTATAGATTACTTTGTGACCATGTCAACAACAAGGCTTGAGAGATTTATTTCTATTTACCTTATTTATAAATCTTCCGACTCAAATTAATTCCAACACAAGAGTCAAAAGCTAAAAAAATGTATCATATCACAATAGGCAAATTAAGACATTAATTGAATTGGTGAACAAAAGTCTATATTTCCCGAACAGGATACCCAATATATAAATCTAAAAAGTGAATTATACATTGTCCAACAAACCCATCAAGGAAATTGAATACCAAACAAAACTAATAAAAAATCGCATCCAAATAACAACAACAATCACTACTAAAACTCATCATCCATCAATACCCATCAACAAAATCCAATGTTTATCACAACTAAATCTTCAATTATAAGCAACACCCACATCAAAGTAGAAACCAATAAACAAGAATCCCTTCAAATCAGCTAAGAATCATCGCATAATGAGGGTCGCGGCAGAAAAGGAATTAAAAAATCAAAAGCTTCCAGACAACAACAACTACCAGTAAAACCCACTATCCAACAAACCCATCAAGAACTCCACAATGAAAGAAAAAAAAAATCTAAATTTCCAAACAAACAACGCCCATTGAAGAAAAAAAAAAACCCATTGAAATCGAACTTCAAACAAAACCCATCAACAATCGCATCCAAACAACAACAATCACCACTAAAAACCCATCAAACCAAAACTCAATAGTTTCAAGAGTCATTACACGATGAGGGACGCGGCGGAGAAGGCGATGGCGACGTAGTCCGAAGGGCAGCCCCCGTCGAAGGCGCAGCTCGCCATTGGAGACCCACTTGGAGGGCTGAAGAGGGAATGGAATGGAACAAATGGGTCAGCAACGGATCCATGTTTTAGGGTCCTTTGTGGGTCACTTTCATTAGTCTTTCATGTTTTTTTATGATTTTTTTAAAAAAAAAGCTTCACGAGAGACAGAGAGAGAGAGAATCTCCTTTTGTGAACTTCAGTCGTCACTGTCTCGGAATCTGAAGACTGGGCCATGTGAGTGGGGGAGGGAAGGAGAGACGGCGGGTTTGGATAATGTATCCTACGCCGACACCCAAACGGAAGACATTGATGCGATATCCCGGAAAATTGCATCTGACACCCTGTAGTGACGAATATTTGTTAGAGGTCCCTATTGCCTATTGCTAAGCTTAATTTGAATATTTTCCATGTTTTTAAACAAGAAAATTAGGTGTCCAATCCCATCTGTATTTCACATCGTTTTTTTTATAAAAATAATTATACATTTATTCATTAAAATAATATTGTTATACAAAATAGTGTATTTTTTCTTGAAAAATGAAAAAAACAACTTTCATAATTAAATCTACATATTTGGATGTTTTTCGGAATGAATGTGTTGTTACCTATTTCCATTTTTAAAAGAGCGATGATACAATCAATCCATTGGAGAGGGGAAAAAGTAATCCAAAAATAGGACGATCCAATTATTTTTCTTGAAACAACAATTAATACATATAGCTAGGGCTGGTAAACGAACCGAGCAGCTCAGACTCGGCTCAGGTTCGGCTCGGTTAAAGCTCGTTCAGGCTCGTTCGATTAGATAAACGAGCTGAGCTTGAACAATTTTTAAAGCTCGGTTTGTAAACGAGCCGAGCCCAAGCCAAGCCCGAGCCTGGACGAGCTTGTTTACTTAATAAAAAAAAAGGAACGAGCCGAGCCCGAATCGAGCCCGAGCCCGAGCTTATGTTATTTTCACATGTATAAGGTGTTGTGATTTGTGAAATGTGACTTTTCAAATGCTAAAAAATATTTTTTTAGGTAAACGAGCCCGAACCGAGTCTTGATTCGAGCTTCGACTTGGCTTGTTTAACAAATGAGCTAAGTCGAGCTTCAACCAAGCTTTTCATGAGCCCAACGAGCCAAGCTTGAACACGAAATGAAGTTCGGTCCCGAGCCGAGCCTGTTGCTAAACGAGCCGAGCCTGAGCAGATCAAAACTCGGCTCATTCAGCTCGTTTACCACCCCTACATATAGCAACTCTTCATATGATTTTCATATTCAGAATTGGTTTCCTCCTATGTCTCACTATTAATTATAAAAGAAAAGAAATATAATTATTGTATAATTATATATGAAAGACAATTTCTTCCCAATTAAATGATGATCCTATAAAAATGGGAGGTACCATCATATCCGTATCTGATCCAAAATATTTTGGATACAGATATTTTATTTTCAGATACAGATATAGATTTTAAGATATCAGATAATTTTTAAAATTTTCAAATACGAATTAATTCGGATTGAATATGCAGGGCGGAGATAAAGGGGAGCGGGCTGGGCCAGGCCCCCCAAGCCTCATGAAATTTTTTTGGGTTATATGGTTCATATGGTTAATTGGGTTATATTGTTCATACAATTGAAAAGGATAATATTATGTAGTTTTTTTTTTTAGCCCCATTTTCAGTCCACTCATATTTTGATTTTTCTAAAACAATATACATCATCTAATGAGGTACATGTAATTACAATAAATAAAAAATACACTACAATAAATTGTATGCATGGTTCTACAATATGCAATAGTATATTTTGATTTTTCTAAAACAATATACATCATCTAGAGAAACTTATACTTCGTTAAAATGAGTCTATGGCACTAATATATGACTGGAATTAAGATTGAAAAGGGGACTGTGTGTAACAACATTAAGGGTGCGTTTGGTTGCGCGATTGCAAAACTGATTCTGCAGGAATCTGCGATTGCAAACCTGATTCTGCAGGAAGCTCACTTTCTCAGCTTTTTGAAATCGCAGCTTTTGGGCACTATTTGCCTGCAATCGCTGGGTTTAAAACTGCGATTATAAAACTGTTTGGTTGCGCGATTGCAAACGCAGCTTCCTGTAATCGCAATCGCGCAACCAAACGCACCCTAAGAAATGTTGTGTTTAATTTTATTTGCAGTTCACACATATTTTGAATTTTTGAAAAGTATATATCTAACTAATGAAGTACATATTACGTTAACTAATTTCACACAAATGGGGTAAAAGATGGACCACTTATCAACACTCATTGAAATTTAGAGATTTGGAGTTATGGAATTATGTTTTCTTTAAAAAAAATTGTGAAAAGCTTTGTTTTCTAGAGAATCTTTTTATCCGTGGTTTTGAGGAACTGAAAAATTATAATTTTTAACTCAAAGAATGTCATTATCCTATAATTTTTATTTTTTTAAAATTATCATTGTGGGGACGGATCTTCCGGTTGTCCTCTCTTGGGCCGGATCTCCTTTGATCCGGGCTTTGGAAGTAGACCCTGAGCAATGTGGGCCTAGGCTCTCATTTGCTTCGGTCCGTTTAGAACTTCGATTTCCGTTCCTTGCCGTTCCTCCTCTCCCTTGAACACATGCGACTCACACCAGTTCGGTGCCGGCTAACGCCCCTCCGACGCTCAAGTTAGTAATCCTTCTCTTTGAAGAAGAAGAGGAAGAACTTAAGACACTCGAGAATCAGAAGGAGAGAGAGGATTTTTCCCATACCTTGAGAGGGGGGCGGAACCTCCTTTTTATACTGGATTGGGGCGTGCTGATTCAAACCTTGTGGAGTGGCCATAACGCAATATGGAATCTCCACGTGGCCTCTAAATTCTAGGACACGTAGCGCCTAGGGATCATCATTATCCTACAACGGTTTCCCCGACGTATTGTCCTTTTTGGTATCAGAGAATATTCCATTTGTTAACTGTTTTGCCCCGAGGAATGGCTTATGGCCGATTTGCCTCTCAGTCCGGGCTTTGCTGTGTTTCATGGTCTAGGTCGGTAGACACCTGCTACCCGTTCTCATGATCTTGCTAGATGGTTAAATTGTTCTGGTTGGACACCATCGTATCTGATGTATCGTGGTCGGGCATATGAGTTGCCCGACTTAGCCGATTCTTAGTCTTTTTCCCGACCTGACTAAGTCAGGGCTAACTAACCGACTGTTCCGGGGGTGGGGAGATTTTACTCTGGCAATCGTTAGGCCCTGAGTCCATGAGCCCTTTTCATGGGCCTTCTTTCCTCTTAGGCCCATGTCCATTTAACCCGAGAAAGGGCTATTCTTCGATCAATCCTCGTGTTTGACTTTCTCTATTCCCTATTCATCGTTCTGGTCGGATTGACCTCATACAATCATGTTTTTATATACTTATATTTTTATAAATATTTTTTACTTTTTACTATAAGTCTCCTTGCCCTCGCCCCCTCTTGTTCTAAATCTTGACTCCGCCCCTGTGGATATAAATAATTGGCAGGCTTGTCTCCAACCCAAGAATATTTGTTTTGATTTTTCTTAAAGTAGATAATCATCTAACAAAGTATATACTATTGTGAAAAGTAAAAAATATGTTATTTTAGGACAACATAATTTTACCAGACGAACTCAGTTTTGAAAAAATCGGTTAACACCCCTTTCTCCATAAAAGAAGTCCATTCAGAAGAGTAAAATAATCATTTATAAAAGTTTTTCCGTGTTTTTAACACATTGTAGAAGATTTTTTATATGCTTTGTTTTTAATCAAAATTAATTAAACGGAATATTTACATAATGTTCTTTATCAATCAAATGAAAGTTTAATTCAGAGGGCTATTAAGATATAGCCAAGTGTTTTCATAGGGTTAGATGGACTTTAGAAAAAGTGATAGGGTTTTATGAATTTTGGAAGGTTATTTGCATATTTCCCTACAATAAAATAATAATATTAATTAATACTAATAACTCGGTCAACAATTTTTAAAAAAAACCCAAATTTACTAAGTCCTCTAACGGTTGGCCCCCCCTCCACTACTCCCTCCACAACCCCCTCCCTCTCAGTAATAACAAACTCTCCCTTTTGACTCTCAAACACTCACACTTCATAAAAACCCCTCTCTTTCACCTATATTTTTCACTACTCTACTCAAAGTGAGGTAGCCCCCCCATTAGAGCTTGAAGGAAAAATAAAAACAATGGCCTCCTCATTGAAGCTTGTTTTCCTCCTCTTCACACTCATTTCCTCTCTCTGTCTCCGGCCGGCGGACTCGATCGAGTTTGAGGTCGGCGATGCCGCCGGTTGGGCCATCCCTCCACACAACGACACCGACATGTACAACGATTGGGCGGCGAAGAATCGCTTCAAAGTCGGTGATACCATTAGTAAGTAACCACAATATACAGGTTGATAGAGTTATCCTCTTCATGTAGACGTTAGAGAAGAATACTTAATTAGAAAAATAAAAAAATTATTACCTACTAAAATAAATTCCACGTGTGAATTAATGTATTTGATTATATAGTTTTTCATGGTTGAATAAGTGCTATAGTCGTGTTAATATTGATTTGGTTTATGTGAAATAGATTTCAACTTCCAGTAACCAGAAAAATAAAATTAAAAAAATAACCTATAAAAAAAGAGTATAATACCAAAAAAAATTTGTCTTTGATCATAATTTTTTTTCCATGGTTGGATAACTAAATAAATGATTTTTTTCATATACACCCTTTATTTTATCTCAAAATATCCTTGATGAATCACAAAAGAGTTTAAATTGTGTATGAATATCTTTTGAGATGTATTTTTGTAAATTTAAAACATTTATGTTATGACAAAATAACTCTAAAAAAAAGTAACAACATTTTGTCATATTTGTGAATGTATGACATGAAGGCTGTGTGTAACAAAACTCTTTATCATCTTTGTTAATACTAATATATTTTTTTCATTGGCATATAAGACTTCAAGTACAATAAGGACTCAGTGATGGTGGTGAGTGAGAGAGACTATGACAAGTGCATATCAACCCACCCCACCTTCTTCTCCAACAATGGCAACACCATGTTTGCCTTCAACCAGTCCGGTGACTACTACTTCATCAGTGGCATCTCCGGCCACTGTCAGAGGGGACAGAAGATGATCATCAAAGTCTTGGGCCATTCAGTCCCCTCCACCTCCCCACCCGCCGGCGGCAACGGCACCAGGCCCATCAACCCTCCCAGCCCATCCGGTGCCGCCGCCGCCCGAGGTGGTGGTGCTTCTTTTCTGGTGGTGGTGGTTTTGCAGCTTGTGGTGGTGTTTGTTGGGTCATTGTTTTATTAGGGTTTCTGTTTTTTGGTGGGTCAGGTTTTTTTGTTTTGGTAGGGCATATTAGTGAGGTCTGTCTGATTTGTGGTGGTGTGTTTTTTGTTTTTTTTTGTTTAGGGAGTTAGAGGTTCAGTTGGTGGGGATTATGAGGACTCTTTATCATTTAAGTTTGGGTTTTTGATGTTTATAATAACAGAGATGTATGTTTGTTATCTGCCATTTTTAGGGTTTTTTTGAAAGTTAATAAGCTTTTGAAAAATAATTTATTTGTACGGTTATATTCAGATTATGAATTTTCAGGAATCTAATTTCCCCAAACACATATCCAAATAGAAAAAATAAATTGTAGTTTAATTAAAACTATAGTAACATATTTTTACAAATAAATGCCTAAAAGCTAGCTATGGAGATACAGCTTCATAATTCAAATTTTTGAGAAAAAATTAATTATTAAACCTAGGGCTAGTAAATGAACCAAGCCGCTCGGGCTTGGCTCGATTTAAGCTCGTTCAGGCTCGTTCAATTAAATAAATGAACGAGCTTGAACAATTTTTAAAGCTCGGTTAGGC
Organism: Acorus calamus; assembly: GCA_030737845.1. Lineage (NCBI taxonomy): Eukaryota > Viridiplantae > Streptophyta > Magnoliopsida > Acorales > Acoraceae > Acorus > Acorus calamus. The sequence continues at coordinate 3,602,612 of CM060873.1, read as the reverse complement.
TCGGAACCTGAATCAAACTTCATTTTATGTTCAAACTCGAATCGTTTGTGTTATAAAAACTTAGTTGAAGCTTAACTAAGCTCCTTTATAAAATCAAAACATTAAATCAATACAAAGTTATGCTCGTTTAAGTCATGAACTTGACTCATTTAGGCTAAAATTTTGTTTTCAACCCCCAAAAACCCTAAAATGAAGAAGAACGCTAAGCTTGTTGAGGCTCATGAGCTCGGTTCGACTCGTTTATAAACGAGCCGATCTTGAACATGTCAAAGCTCGGCTCGTTTACCACCCCTAATCAAACCCATGTAGCTGGGTCAACTCAATTAAATAAATTTAAATTTTTATCATTTTTACTCTTAAAATCTCTCAAAGTTTCATGTTTTTAATTTGTTCAAAAAAATATAATAAAATATCACTGTTTTGAAAATCAAAATCGTATGTGACCTGATGAGTCTGACGTGATTAAAGTGAGATTGACGACATAAAAGGTGTCGATGTTTCAATTATATATGTTTTGTAGTTTTATAGTTAACACTAGTTGAAGCACATGTATGTTGCACATGAAAAATATTATTTTATGTTTTCAAATGAGAATAACAGATGAGACAAAAATTATTCCAAAGTTTTGGATGACATCACAATATCATAAAACGAAGTAGTTTGAAACAAGGATGCAAATGATGAAACACAAAAGCCCACAATGAAATAATTATTGATATATATGCTAGTTTATATTTTAGTAGATCATGCATATATGCATTTTGACTATGACTTGCAAATGACAACAAATAATATAATAATACATATATATAGCCTAAAATAGGATATTGACCTGATTTTTTTTAGATAGGATTTGATGTGATTAGTATAACTAAAAACAAAATATTAGGACCACAGTAATCTTACTTAATCAAATCAATAAACCAAGTCCACTGGTGTAGCCGTGTAGGTAGTTGGATATTTGAACTAATTAGAACACAACGTGATTATTAGTAGTCAAAATGTCTAATTCCTTTTTCAATTTATCCTCTAATTCTATTCTCAGTGGAAAAAAAAATTCCACCCAAACACCGCTTTTGAAGCGGTTTCGCTTTTTAAAAAGCAGTGGTTTGAAACTCAACTCCAAATAGGCCCTTAATTTAAATGTTGTTATTTAAACAATTTGAATGTTGTCTTGTACGGAAAAAGTGAAAAAAGAAAGACTACTCTAAATAGAGAAAAGTGAAATAAAACTACAAATTTGTAGATGTTAGAATAGAAATATATTCAACAATTTAATTTCATCTGGAGAATGCGAAGCAATGTACTGTGTCGAGCAGCGGGAACGGCAAGCGAAGCACTGCACGCGCAAGTGGTGGTGACAGCGGGGCTGGAGAATGCAGAACGAGGTGATCTTCTGCGGAGCTCGGGCGTACATCGAGAACATAGCTGATGCGTTCGGTGGGATGGCGCGGGATTGGCTCAAATGTATTGGGAATGTTAGGAGGCCTCCCAAGGGCTATGTTCAGCACAACCACATAGCGTAGAGTTGGGGGCAGTGGTGGGCCTTCGATTTTAGAAACCTTTTCTACCCGGCCCGGCGGCGTCCATGTGTTGGTTTTTTAGTCTCTTTCACTTCTGTGTTTTCTATTTTCTATTTATTGTCCCCACCCCCTTCCCGATCCCATTCAGAGTTTGTAGTTCGATATTCAGCAATGAAATCGGGTAGTAAATATCTACCTTTTCTTTAAAAAAAAAATTTAATTTCATCTCAATGATTTAACATTTTGAAATTGATCTAAGATTTAAATTTAACACAAACATGTTCGAGTTATTCAAGCCTTCAATCAAAACCCAACCCAAATTCCATTAGGGTTGCTCAGATTGAACCTGAATGTTAAAATATCAAATCAAACCCACCCGCATCAACCACGGTGTTAGAGAAAGTTCTTGGAATTACCCTCTCTCATCCTACATGCCACATTCAACAAATGAAATGGTGAAATATTTCATTTTCTTGGTTCATTTAATGCAATGATCATGAGTTATGTTCAGACTTCTTTAGAAGTGATAATTACCCTATTTCACTTTTGCATTCATATCCAAAATCAATGCTACTCAACATGAAATTAGACTCTTTCTATGCCTCCATTGGGAATCAATTTTTTAAAACAGTTTATATTATAAATTAATTAAAATAATTAATTTTGGAGAACCTCATTGTGTTGGCTTTTAAAAAATATATAAAAAAAATAAATTTTGAGAACAAAAACAATTGATCCCAAATAGGAGGTATGCTTTGGAACCACCTTTTTAGTTACTAGTTGTTGTGTATATGCAGATGCACATAGACAAAATGTAATATATGTTTTGATTAATATTAATGTCAAAAAATTTAGTTACAATAACATTTTTATAATTGATGTAACATTTTTATTTAATCATAATTGATGTAAAGGAATTTTTCATGAATAAGTTGGCATATGAATGTAATTTTATCATAAACGATATAAATTATTAATATTATTTTATGATATATCTATAATAGTCATCATATAAGGATAATGAAATGTGAACCTTAAAATTTTAATATGTCATGCATGATATGATGAAAATATGAATAAATTATCGATGAGATTACAATAATATGAATGGATTTTCGTTGGATTAAATCTATTGTTGAGTTCACACAAAGCTCGAATCAGAATTTGTCCATTTTTATAGCACTATATTTTTTGTATCAGCATTTTATACATTTTTTTTATTGGATTGCATTTTTAATTACTGTGAATTATATATATATTTTTTAGGTAAATCTTATGGACTATTGATTATTTGGGGAGTTAATAGAGTAGAGAAATCCAATTGAATAGAGTAAATATTAATCAAATATGTGTGAATTAAATAAATGCTAATAGATATGAATTATATTAATATTTGATACATTTTTTAATGTATCATGTTTTTGCATATGAAATGGGAATATTTTTTTTTGTGAATTATATTTTTAATGTATAATATATCATGTCTTATCCTAATAATATTATAATAATCAAATCTAATTATGAGTTAATCAATATGTTACATGATAAAATGTATGTATAATAATAAACTATGAATGAAATTAAAATATTATAAATGGATTTTTATAGAATTGAGTAGAAATGTAAGAGTATCCTAATAATATTATGATAACCACCAATTGATATGAGTAATAAAATTTATAAAATTTTACTTGACATATTTCATTAGATATGGTAATGTTGCCCTTTCATCTATTTGAAAATAGTTTAGAAAATTGATAATCATGTAGTATTTTCTATTCTAATAAATTAACATATCTATAACCCATAATGTTATTGGCAAAGCATTTTCAGTAACGTAATTTGGAAGTACGTAGAATAATCAATGTTGTTTTTAGTTAATGAAAAATGTTGCACTTATAGGCCACTCGTAATTTTTTTTAAAATAACCAGTTCAATAATTTGAATTAACAAGACTATAAACGTGTGTTCTCTGGTCAACGGCGAGTGATAATATTATAAACCATGTCATTAAAACTCAAACATGGTAAATGCAAAAACCAACAATTGATATGGGTAATAAATTTAAAATAAAATATTTTAAGATCACCGGATTTAATAATTTGAAGACGTCTACACATCCTGTATCATGAAAAGAAAAATTAAAAAAAAATTTCAGATAGTAATTTTTTTTTTAAATTGGTTAAACAGTCAATTAAATTCGGACATCATAATATTCTCATGGTTAGATAAAAAAAAATTGTACTCTATTATGATGATGAAAATATCATAATGAAATTATATTACAAAAAATATATGAATAAAACCAGATCCACTATTGCGCTACTTCCAATCAGAATAGAGAATCGAAGATCAATCTGTTAAAGGCAAAACAAATATCTTATTTGAGAATTTTTTTCTTTTAACAGTAGGTATATGCCAATTTTTAAAAAAAGATGTACCAAATGAAAAAATAACATATTTAGTATATTTGGAACATAAAACTCCAAAATAAGCATCATATCTACAAAAGATTAACTCACCTTCCTAAGGTTAAAAAAATTTTGAAAGAGAGAAGAAAAAATAGATCGATGATAGATCCATTTATCCAAATGAATGGGGATGGGTATTCAATTTGCATAAATATATTTGGGGGTTTGTGGAAGAGCATAAGCCATTGTCTCTAGAAGAAGATGAGAGGATTGAATGAAGAGGGGATGAATGATGAGGAGATTGAATGGAGGGTGGATGAATTTTCATAATATAATTTGGATCTATAATAAAGATATTACATTAATATTTGATATCTTTTTTAATGTATCATGTCTTTGCATATGAAATGAGAAATTTTTTTTGGAATTATATTTTGAATATATTTTTATTTTATAAGGATCCTATTATCTTAATAATATTATGATACTCAAATATGATTATAAAATAATAAACATATTAATATAATTTTAGTCGGTATATTAATGTAATTTAATCATAATTGATGTAAATGAATTTTTTTCATGGATAAGTCAGTATATGAATGTAATTTTATCATAAATGATGTAAATTATTAATATTATTTTATGATATATCTATAGTAGTCATCATATAAGTATAATGAAATATGAAGCTTAAACTTTTAATATGTCATACGTGATATGATGAAAATATGAATAAATTATTGATGGGATTATAATGATATGAATGGATTTTCATTGGATAAATCTATTGTTGAGTTCACACAAAGCTCAAATATGAATTTATCCATTTTTATAGCAATTTTTTTTTGTACCAATATTTTATATGTTTGTTTTTTTATTGGATTGCATTTTTAATTACTGTGAATTATATATTTTTTGTTAGATAGAGCTTATGGACTATTGATTATTTGGGGCATTAATAGTGTGGCGGCCCGTGTCCAAAACCACCGACACGTGCACGCCACCAATGCTCTGATACCAACCGTGGCGGCCCGTGCCCCGAAACGCCGACACGAGTGCGTCACGCGCCTAACATGTCATCATAATCCTTTTTTTTTTTCTAAAACAAAACATCGAAATGTCCACCCTATATAATCACATATGATAACAACCCTAGGATAACAAATATTCAATAAGATATGTATAATCACCTATATCACAACACACCCAGGAAAGTTTAAGCAGTCAACAGAGCATCTGACAAACCTCATATACAGTCATCCATATATACAGAGCATTTAACATAGGCATGATTCGCTAGACCAGCCTCCACCAAAATAACCATATACAGATCCAAAACATCAAACTATACACATCTATATATACATATCACCAGCTGGACGTGGCACCAAAATAAGACTAAGCCAACGTCCACCAACCCCGCCTCTACTCTGCAAAAATAAGAGAAAATAGAATGGAATGAGCGAAAGATGCTCAGTAAGTAACCCAGACATTCCACACAGATGAAAACCAGATATGACATCAAAACTAGAATAGAATCAAGCTCAATAATCTCAATAATGTCAGGTCGAAGCATGAATAACAAATGGACTCACTGAAAGGTCATCAACAGAGAACAGAAACAACATTGCTGATAAACCCACCAATCAAACTGGAAGGAATAACTCAGAATAACACATCACAACCGACAAGGCCAACCAATAACATCAAGGGGTATCACCGATGAACTGAGAACAATTACCCTGAAATCACAATCAAGCTGAATCATCTCAATCTGAATGATAAGAAATCACAACTCTGACCCAAGAACCTCCAGAGCATAGGATTGACCATCTACATGACCCCATCTCGGCCCCCCGCCGTCCAAGATGTCCACAACACACAAACCTCGCGCGTGGCCCTCGAAACGTCCACCGCGGATGTCACGCTACCTGCCCCCCCATCGTGCAGGCACGGTAGGGTATTAACCGGCCCCCCTACAGGACCTGTACGTACATGCGCGCTCATGGGGAGCTAATCCTCAACCCAAATGTAAGGTTCATGGTCATCCAACTCCAAGCAAACAAAAAGGTAATATAAGAAGCAGCGATATCAAGTACACCACAAAGCTCCATGGTCGGACAGCACAACCACGCTGATCATAGGATGTCAACAAATCACTAAGATGTATATCATAACATCAAAAAGGCTCACTATACTAACAAGTTAATTAAGTTTACGAGAATCAATAATGGATTATATAAAAGGGTCACAAAATAAGAAATACCCTGGAATCTCAAAATAAATAGACTAATGATATGAATATTCAGGATCTCGATCAATTACAGAATCTCGAATAACTCAAACAGCAAACCAAATGATAACAACAACAATAGAACGTGGAATGGAATGGAACAAGCAAAGTCGGTCGGTTAATTACAACAATACAACGTGGAATGGAATGGAACGGAACAACAAATATCGAACGGGTTACTTACAACAATACAACGTGCAATGAAATGGAACAGGCAAAAGTCAATCGGATTACTTACCTCACAATTCACAATCCAAGCTGGACTCACCCTAACCTAGCTCCTAAACCATGCAGGAATTCACTAATAAAATTATAACCTCAATCAGATACTAAAATATAACCCCATTAATCAAACTATTCCTAAATCCACCAAGACAAAAATGACATCCCCACTACAAACCCTAAAATAATACTGTAAAATCAACCATCAAATACCTATTTATCCAGCCCCAAAAACATAATCATATTTCAGCCCCAAATCACAAATTTGATTCAAAACTGAAATAAAACAACCCTAGACGAAGAATAACAATGAAAAGAACAAAAATCTTTACCCAATGTATCGTGAAAAATGCTTCACGAAGCTTTTTTCAATTTTTCTAAGTTTTCCCTAATTTTCCTTTTTTTTTTCCTTTGAAATGAGTCTCGGACTCTCTCTCTCACCATATAAACCGAACACACCACCGACTTGAACGTTTATTAAAAACTATAGGTTTCGCCAAATTACCAACATGCCCTTCCATTAAAATCTGTGCAGCCTTGACTCAAACAGCCATATCTTCTCGTAGGGAAATCCACTTCACATGAAACAACTTCTGTTGGAAAGATAACGAAAATATCTACAACTTCTATGTTTGAGCCAAGATCAGAAGAAGCCTCCAACTATATTTAAAATAACGACGAACAGAAGACCTCGCGATTTATTTTTCTAGGGGCATAAATGGTAAAACAGGCATAACTTTTCTAATATAATTCCAAATAACGCCAAACCAATTTTATATAAAAAATGAAGACTTCACATGTTGAGCGTGAATCCCAAATATGCCTCGAAAGTGCTTTTTAAAAATTAAACAAAATGTACGACTTCAGGGAGAAAAAAAATCAAAAGCACAACAGCATAAAATTATCCTCTCCTGCACACCAAACACGTAAATATTAGCATAAACCGGCATAAGAGGGTCCCGGCTATTACAAATAGAGTAGAGAAATCCAAGAGAATAGAGTAAATGTTAATCAAATATGTGTGAATTAAATAAATGCTAATAGATGTGAATTACATTAATATTTGATACTTTTTTAATATATCATGTTTTTGCATATGAAATGGGAATATTTTTTTTTGTGAATTATATTTTTAATGTATAATATATCATGTCTTATCCTAATAATATTATGATAATCAAATCTAACTATAAGTTAATCAATATGTTACATGATAAAATATATGTATTATAATAAACTATGAATGAAACTAAAACGTTATAAATGGATTTCATGGAATTGAGTAGAAATGTAAGAGTATCTTAATAATATTATGATAATCAATTTTAATTATAAGTTAATGAATATGTTACATAATGAAATGTATTGTATTATAAAATACTATAAATGAGATTAAAATGATGTAAATGGGTTTTCTTGGAATTAAATCGAAATGTAGGGGTTAAATGAAAAAATGATTGTCATTAAAGTGGTATAAATAAGATTAAAATGATGTAAATGAGTTTTCTTGGAATTGAATTGAAATGTAGGGGTTAAATAAAAAAATGATTGTCATTAAAGTGATGTGAACGGACTGTAATGAGCTTGAATGAATTGATAGGGGTAAAAAGTCAAACGACATTTTTTTTTGTTTAAGAGACTTTTATATAGTAATATAGATAATTTCCATCTGCGTTACACTTTGATGCTTCTCTTATTCATACCTACCCAACACTTTATAGTGGTGGAGATTGCTCCATAAAAAAAAAGTTGCATGTTCAGTGTTTTTTTTTTAACATGTCTAAGGCAACAATTGATAGTGGAATTACATAACTGATTTTTGTTGGGTTTAAAATTGATTTTGCAGATAGATGTCTCTCTTCAGTTTTTGAAAAACACAACTTTTGGGCATTGTTTGCTTGGAATCAGTCTGTAGGGAGTTGTCCCAGTTTTTTTGTTTGGTTGCACGATTGCAAAATCAGCTTCCTGCAAACGCAAAAACTGTCCAATCATGCAACCAAATGCTACCTAAAATGTTAATAAACGCTGATACACAGAGACATCTAACACTGCATATGAAATCTTTAATAAACATATATTTTATTATATATGAAATCTTTAATAGGCATTGTTTGCTTGGAATCAGTTGTAGGGAGTTGTCCCAGTTTTTTTGTTTGGTTGCACGATTGTAAAAGCAGCTTCCTGCAAACGCAAAAACTGTCCAATCATGCAACCAAATGCTACCTAAAATGTTAATAAACGCTACACAGGAGACATCTAACACTGTATATGAAATCTTTAATAGAACATATATTTTATTATATAATTAATATATATATATATTGTATAATAAAAAAAAACTATAGTATGCATTTAATTTTTTGAGTATGTAATTCATGTTTGGTGAAAACATGTATTTTATTAGATAAAGATATATTTTTAAAAAATTCAAAATATGTTCAGATGATCACGTAAGTGATTAAGGGTTAGTTTGATAATTCTTATCTGAAAGGAGAATTTCTCATATTCAGGAATTTAGTTTTGGTAAATTCTATGAAAGAAGAGCTTCTGCATGAGTTACTTATAAATAATTACATGAATGAAGGATTTCAAACACAATTTTTTATTTATTTATGTTTCAACAAGAAAAAAAATAAAAATGAACGCCAAACTGACTCTCACTTTTACTTGTTTTTATTTCGACGAGAAAAACATCTAAATGAGGCTTTTGAAATATATAATTACATGGTCATTGTCATAACAAACAGAACAGTTAGATGACTCACTAAAAGTAGTACTCTATTTTGGAGGTCAAAATCATGGTGAGAGGCAATAGATAAAAAGGATGGGAGGGGAGTGAAAATGAATCAAGATTCCAACCAATCATTATAATTTTTGATAGGGAGTTATATTCTGATTGAGGACCCACTAGAAGGTCACTAATCAGTGCAGTCCATTGGTAACCGGATCTCCTAAAGAAAAGCTGCTCCAAACCCTTATTAAAAGAGCCCTCTCACACACGCTGATGTTTATAATCATGCGTGCAGTTTCACATTTGTCCATATACATAACTCGTTAAATAAAATATATAATGTTTTAAAAAAATTTATAAGTGATCAATCATTCAGTGAAGTATATGCGAAAAATGAGTGTTGTTGCACACAGTCTTTTTTCTAGTATAATTTTAATATTATATGTTTTGTTAACATTTTTTTATAAATGTATCTATGCCATTCACTGGAGTATATGTTTTTTTTTATAAAAACATATGCCTCATTAGATGGAGAATATTATTTTTTTAAAAAATAATAACATTTGTGGACTGGAATTGATGCTAAAATGAGGTTATATGCAACATTATTTGGGGGAAAATAAGAGGGATTAGGGGGTAAATAAGTCTCAAAAACTATTTGTTTAAAAGAAATAGATGAATATATCTATGCTCGAATTTGTGAAAAAGCGAATATATATATTCCAGGTTCCCTTAGAATTACGTGATTTCATCAAATTTATTCTACTAATATAAAATGGAGTTTATATGTCAAATCAATTGTTGTCATCTCTTATAATACAGGGTCCACATGTCAAATCATTTTTTTATATTTTAAAAATCTGTGTCTATATTTTATTCATATTTTTTCCATAATTTATGCATGGTCAACCAAACAATAAAATTTTCATTATTATTTTTCCAACAAGAATAACTAAAAACATAATAAAAAGTTCATCATTCATTATTCGTGGAATAGTCATAAATCCAAGAATAACTTATATGTCTATCCAAATGCATGTTAAAAGAATAGTTGAACCGTATTAAAAGTGCAAAAGTACACTTTGTGAGAATTCTCTTTGGATAAATTTAAACAAGATTTTGGCAGTATGGATCAGCTTGGAATTATTCTATGCGTTTTCTACTTTGGTTCTGTCATGGTCATCAAACTGTTCTAGCAGTGCGGTCTGTTTAAGAATCACTACAGTGCTATTAGTTAAATAGTCATACTAGAATAACTCACAATTTATGTAAAATAATGGATTTTTTTGTTTTATTTATTTTGTTTTTTATTAAAAAAATACAAAAATCATTTTTTTGTGGTTTGATTGATCTTGATTAAATTGAAGAAGAGTGATGAATAAGGTTAACTAAATTATAAAATTTTAAATGACAATTCTATTTTTATGTTAGTTATTTGTGCTTGTGAGTGTGTATGAGAGATGTTGCCAGAGATATGACATGTTGTGGAGTGTTTTATAAGAGGACTAGATTAAATAATCTTTTTAAAATGATTACATTGATATAAAGTTTGATCTTGTTTGTTACAACTTTAGTTTTAAATAATAAATTATAGTTTATAGATTATAAATTATAGATTTAAATTTTTTGATAAGTAGTAGATATGATTGTTGTAGTATTTGATATTTGTTAGAACAAGTTGTAAATTTTTTTTTGTTATCTTTAAAAAAAAAAATTTGTTGTGTAATTATAAAAAATATCAATTTAAAACTATAGGAGATGAAATGATATTTGTCATTAATAAAAATTAAAAGCATCAATGACCAAAATAATAATTATTTGAAGCACTCTAAAAAAACTATAATTCTAAAAAAACTATAATATATCAAATTTTATTTTCATAAAACAAACCATTTTTATTATCCAACATGCATAGTGTCACATAAAAGGGGGTACGTTTTGAAATGTGTATCAGGTAGGACATGTTCAAAGTTTAGAAGATGTTCACCAAATAGGATGCAATTATTAATGTACACCATGTATATATATAATACAATTATTACAATACACCAAGTATAACTCTACACTCAGCATCCAAACAGCTCAATCTTGAAAGGCACTTTTTTTTTGTTGAGATGTTCCCACCCAGAACAAAATTCATAAAACTCATTAAAATAAAAATATAAACACCAAAAAAATCATACATGTCATTGTCTCATTCCCACTAGTATTTATTGACACCCATTTAATCACCCTCCCCTCTCAAAAAAAAAAAAAATCCATTTATCTAATATCAAATAAACAAAATAAAATTAAATAATAATATATTGAATCTCATTTACAGTCTCACTAGTAGATTTTATGTTCGATTAATTTTGTTTACTTTAAAATAGATAAAGTATTAATTTATTAAAATATATATATATATATATTTTTATCTCATTATCTAAATATATATTAAAAAAAAGTACATGTCTTTTTATAAAATAAATTCAGCTCACCAAAAGAAATCCATAAATAAAATAATAATAATAAAAAAAAACCCCTCTCTCACCACTTCCCCTCCCGTCTCTCCCACTTGCCCTCTTCTTCTCTCTCCACTCGCACCATAAATAAAACCCTCTCTCTCTCTCTAAAGATTTTTTTTCAGGCAGAGAGAGAGACAGAGACAGAGAGGGACAGAGAGGGAGAGAGGTGAGTGACTAATCTTCTCTTCCTCTTCATTTTTTTGAAATGGGTCTTCCCAAAATGTGATCAGAAGTTCAGAACCACCTCTTGCACCACCACAAACAAACATAACCCCCAAAAATGGGACCTCCACAAACAGACCCACAACACCCAGACCTCCTCCCATGGCTGAAGTCCCTCCCCCACGCCCCCGAGTACCACCCAACCCCCTCCGAGTTCAAAGACCCCATCGCATACATTCTCAAGATCGAAAAAGAGGCCTCCAAGTACGGAATCTGCAAGATTGTGCCCCCTCTCCCTCCCCTCCCAAAGAAGACCACAATCTCCAACTTCAACCGCTCTTTCGCCGCCTTTCACGACGGACCCAACAAGAAAAACCCCACCTTTGCGACCAGGCAACAGCAGATCGGCTTCTGCCCGAGGAAGAACCGCCCCGTGCAGAAACCTGTCTGGCAGAGCGGCGAAAGCTACACTCTCCAGCAGTTCGAGGCGAAGGCAAGGCATTTTGAGAGGACCCACTTGAGGAAAACAGTAGGGAAGAAGGCCCCCTCAGCGATGGAGATTGAGAGCTTGTTTTGGAGGGCTAATTTGGATAAGCCGTTCTCGGTGGAGTACGCGAACGACATGCCCGGGTCGGGGTTTCCGGAGAGGACGCTTTGTGGGGGGAGGTTGAAGGGGGAGGACGCGGGGACGGTTGGGGAGAGCGCGTGGAACATGAGGGGGGTTTCGAGGGCGAAGGGGTCTCTGTTGAGATTCATGAAGGAGGAGATACCGGGTGTGACTTCGCCGATGATTTATGTTGCGATGATGTTTAGTTGGTTCGCTTGGCATGTGGAGGACCATGATTTGCATAGCTTGAATTATTTGCACCACGGGGCGGGGAAGACTTGGTATGGGGTGCCGAGTGATGCAGGGCTCGCGTTCGAGGAGGTGGTTCGGGTTCATGGGTATGGGGGTGAAGTCAACCCTCTTGGTAAAGCCTTTATCAGAGGAATTTTTGTTTTTTTCTTAATTATATAGTTTGGGTCAGTATGTAGTTGGGTCACTGGTTATGATTAAATATATGAATCATTCATATGGGTGTTGTTGTAGGACCTTTAGGGGGCAACCGCTTAGTTTTAGCTAAAGCATATAGACCGCATTAATTTTAGCTAAAGCATATAGTTTACGCTTTCTACATATTCTGTTCTGCATTTGTGAAACAGATCAGTAGTATAAGTATGAATTCACAGTGAACTTTAAGAGTACAATCTGGTAGTGTACCTGTGATTTCTACTTCTAGGGTACCCTGGAATGTTTGGTACACTTCGAACATAGTGGCATGATCTTTGTGCCTTACTTGAAATCAGGTTATGTAAAACACTGAAAATATAACAGAAATTCTTACTGAGGGAAACAGAGGGAGGAGGGATTGCATGATTTATCATAAATTAGTTGCTTGAGTAACTGACTTGAGCGTGATGCATATCTTGTAATGTGAAGGCTTTGTCTAATGGTTGTGTATTTAAGAATTGACTATGCCTGAGTAAAAATTTCCTCATGTAATGTTTAAGATGTTAATGTTTGATATATGGTTTCTCTCTTTATTTTAGGTGATGCCCGGCTTTGTCTATATATGATCATTTATATGATAGGGCTCAATATATCTATTTGTCGATTTATCACTGAACTTGTTTCTTTACTACTGTTGTGCCATCGTGCAATTAACAGTCTAAATTTCTTGTTGGATCATACAGTTGATATTTCTTTCGTGTTTGTCTCAAAATGTGTTTCTCTATTGCTTAAAGCATTGCAAAATTATTTTCTTGACTGTTGTATGTACCATTGGTTTGACGATGCATAACACATGTCAGACATGGCATTTCAGTACTGCGTCCTTGGTTTTTATTATTAATCCACCTTATATTCTTCATTGTTAGTTGTGGAAATGGTGAACTTCTGTTGGTTGATGTCAGTTATTTATTCTGGTGACTAGTGCATCAGCCTCCTATTATAGTTTTAGCTCACGCAACGAAAATATTCACTTATTATATCATGTTTTTGCTGTCATTGGTCATTTTTCTTGAATGGTTCTCTCAATCCACAATTGATTCTGTTTTAGTTGTGTTATTGTTGTTGGACATGTGTTCATCTTGCAATTAGTTTACTGAACAGGGTAAGATGACTTTATTGACAAACCTTAGATTCTTCTTATATGGAAGTCATCTATCTGCATAATCTAATATATTAGCAAACCTCCGTTTGTTTTTCTGACCTTTTTTAGCATCTTTGCTCTGGTCAGTCATGCTCAACATCTGAAAACATGTAATATTACTGTTTCTTGTGGTTAGTTAAATTCATATCTGGTTTGAAGAAGCCTAACTTAACTGCTTCAATTGTGTAAAAAGTTCCATATTATTAGCAATTGATTGTTCATTCTGTGAGTTTGTTGCAGTTAACTTTGCTATACTTGGGGAGAAGACCACAGTAATGTCTCCTGAAGTACTTATTGGGGCTGGGATACCTTGCTGCAGGTGGATTATGAATTTTTTTCTCATCTTTCATTTTCATATCATGCACATTTGATGTATGATTACAGGTTAATTTTTATGGCTGAACTGCCAAATTGTTGGTCTTCTTATTTGGCCAATTTTCTTCCAAAACAGACTGGTTCAAAATGCTGGGGAGTTTGTTGTCACTTTTCCAGGAGCATATCATACAGGGTTCAGTCATGGTATTCCATCCTTTACCCATCCTTACTTCTATCTTTTTATTTCTCATGATTTTTAGAATTGGTTAAAAGACTGTTGGTGCATAGGCTGCAACCCACCAAAGGATTTATGCTCGATTTTATCTGTTCATTAAGTGAATACATATCATATGTATGCCTTTTTTGTGCATGCATGGGTCTGCTTGTCTTGGTCTTTTAGGGCATCAAACTCTTTACCTACAAGTCAAAATTTACTTGATCTGGTGGTGTCTGCCTTTTATTCTATACTTGTGCTTGTTTTGGGTTTCTGCTTTTTTTTCCATGATCATTTTTTTCTGAATTTAAACTGTGTTATAAATTTTATCCATGCAGTACACATAACAACAGAATGCAGATGAAATCCAATCCCCGAAAACTTATACAAAATGGTGCAGAAGATATATATCTATTGTATAACGATATGAACACTTTTATATTTCATAGGGTTAGGATTCTGATATTCTGTTTAGGAAATTTAAATTTGGATTGTTATCATTCTGATAAATGTGTTTCTTTTCTATGGGTAGAGTTATACTGTATGCATTTTCCCGTTATTTTTTCAGATGGATTGGATGGTTGATTGTTGTCAACTCATTTTTCATGGTAGGATTTAACCTTGGCGAGGCTGCAAATATTGCGACTCCTGAGTGGTTGAAGGTGGCTAAGGCTGCTGCAATTCGTAGAGCTTCAATTAATTACCCTCCAATGGTTTCTCATTTTCAGCTGCTCTATGCTCTGGTTGTAACTTTATGTGCAAGGTTTGTTCTCAACTGTTTGGATCTGAGGATCCATATGACTAGCTAGGATGTGGAGTTTCTTATTATCTGTGTATGAGTTGCATGGGCATCTCATCTTCAGCTTACATTCTTCTCTTCTGACATTGATACCGGGGTTTATTAATTTTAAAGCTCCTGGTGGTTGATTTTATCTCTATGCACACAGTAGTGGAAATTTTCATATGTTACAGAGTTCTGAAGTTAGTGGAGACAACTTGCTATCAAATTTCTGCTTTTGCCAATTTAACTGGCAATTCATGTTTATTGCATATTTGCATCTAAATAGTTTTGCTATTATTATTTGCTTAAATGGAATGAAGATGGTTTTAACCGGTTTGGTTGCAAATTGCATGATAAAGCACTGCTATTTATACTATTTCGGGAAAGTTTAGGGTGTTACTTTTATTTAGTTGTCACTTGTGACTGGTCTGTTTTGTTAAGTTAAAACTCCAGTCATTATGACACCCCCGGTTTCTTTCCACTTATCTAACTTGATCTTCCATCTTGTTATACTGTCACCAACATTCTTAGAGGCATCTGGGGATACGTTTGTCCTTTTCTTTGTTACTTCAGTTATTAACTGCCTTTTAGTTTAAGGTGTGCTATATGGGTATCTTAAGCATGGTGCTCATGAACATTGTAATAACCTTACAAGCAGGTCTGTTCATAAGAGTAGTCTTTCATCATATAAGAGGATCTAGGGAATATAATAGTACTTGAATGTGCTCAGGGAAGTTGATATAATGGGTATAACTATTAGATAATGAAAAGTGTGTTAAAGTATGCAATATCACCTTTATTTATCTTTTAGAAATATCTATGACCATTGAATTTAGATTTTTTATGTTCTCATTTTTTAGAGTTTTATATCTTGTTGCCTGGTCCATCATCATCTGGTCATGATTTTCTTCCTCATCCAGATGGTTTTAAGGTCCTGGGGAGTTGATTTTTTTGGCTTGCGTGAGCTTAAAGTACATAATTTGCCTACTTCTCAACTGTTCTCGGCCAAGAATTTCATGACAGAACACTGTTCTGTCCTCAACATGCCTCCCAAGAATTTGGCATCATCCAAGAGAGTGACGCCTCACACTCAGCTATCAATTGCAAAACTAAATTAATGCATTTTCATTGGACTAGAAAGGAAAGTAGACCCTCATCGGTTATATGAAATTGTGTAAAAAATTACCAGAAATCTATTTCTTAATATTGTTGTATTTTGACTTCATATCCTGACAGACAAGGATGGAGTCAACGACAGAGGAAATATGGTTGACTCAGGAACAATGAGGCGGGCTTTGAAAATTACCTGATAATATCTTTTTATTTCTTCATATCTCTGCCATATTTTGATAGTATAAGAACCCAAGTAGTGCGTTACACTCCCATTCTCAAGGTATTATATTGTTGCATATGATTCTTGAATAATCTCATCATTCCTCTGTTCACAATTTCTTTTTATTTATTTATACTTTGGTTCCTTCTTTTTGTGGTGAAGAAAGTGTCCATCTTACATAGGGCTCTTGAGTTTATTGGCACCTACAATGTAGTCCCTGTTTGGTATCATTTCTCTTGTTAATTTGGAACAAGGAAATTAGTTCTATGAAGCTTTTCTTTCCCGCTGCAGAAAAATAGTTTACGAGGATGCTCCATAAGAATTGTTAATTCTCAAATTTCAGAAAATTAGGCAAAAATTCATTCCCAAAAGAATGGCTTCAGTTGTTGTAACTCATCTGTCTAATTGTATATTACATTATTTTGAGATATTTTTTTGAATGACAACTTTCCATATCTGAATCTGCATATTGATTTCTTCCTGCAGTGTGCCGACAGGCATTGATATTGAGCCACGCAGCTCCCGTTTGAAGGAAAAGAAGAGAGGTGAAGGAGAACAAATGGTTAAAGAGCTATTTGTTCAAAACATAATCCAGAATAATTGCCTACTTGATGCCCTTATTAGTAAAGGATCATCTTGTGTACTGATCCCGCAGAACACATTTGACATTTCTTTGTGTCCTAGTTCTCGTATGAGATCCCGCATAAAGTTGAAACCGAGGTGGTCTCTTGGCTTGTGCAGTCGTGAAGAGGCTATAGAAGCCTCTAAATATTTGCGTTGTGATGCTTTAATGACGGGTAAGAAGGCAGGTTCATGGAATTCTAATTATTTGTGTTTATTGAAGGAAATTCTTATCTGATTGAATTACCAGCAATTTAGAAAAATTGATTTGTGTGATTCAGTTTCAGCTTCGTCTGACAACGATGATGAAAATCACAGTAGAATATCTGGCGATGGGCTGTTAGATCAAGGTCTTTTGTCATGCGTCACATGTGGGATATTGAGCTTTGCATGTATGGCTGTTGTCCAACCCAAGGAAGTGGCAGCTAGATATCTCATGTCTGCTGGTTGCACTTCTTTGGGTGATCAGACTATCGACTCTGATAATGGAAATGTGAACAGTTATATTCGGGATTCCAGTTCAGGTAGGCTGCCACCCTTTCTATATTGCTGTCACACTAAACTCATGTAAAATGTTCAATTATATTATTGTGTTTACTTCTTTTATATTTTTTTGGTATGATATATTTGTGTCAAGAGTCCATATTATTTAACGTTTATTCTAATCACCAAGATACTCCATCTTTTTTTGATTTCCTGTTTGACTTTTTGAAATTCTATCTCAGTAGTTGATTTTTCATGCTACATTAAGTGGCTTGCATTTATGTCCTTTTAAATATTGACAGGCTTTTCCTTACAGTGATGATTTTTTGCATATCAATTTTTAACATTTTCTGACTTAAAATGTGTATGATGCCAAAATTTGTACAAACTAACCTTCCCTTGTTTACAACTTAGTTTGGTTGCCATGCTCTGATGAGTTCTTTTCTTAGGTACACGATATATATTGTCAATGTAAATGATTTATGATGAATTATATACTAAAATGATTACAATGGATTTGCAAAATTAAGTTAAATTAATGTGTCTTAAAATCCAAACCAATGTTTTGTAATGAGATGTCTTAACTCAACCCTTCTTCTGAAATTTCTATCCCGGAATTAATATAAATTCGGGTGGTGCTCTCATCCACTTTTTGAAGAAAGAAACAGACAGACAGACAAAGAAAAATACAAACATGTTTGATAATGTAAGATGTCTAGCTTTGTCAAATGGTGGGGAACAGAAATATGCCCAACACCGGACAAGTTATCACCTTCCTTAATGTTTGTGGTTTGAATTGTGACTAAGCTCCTTGATCACTCATTTGATTGCTTGAAATAAAGGTAAACTATCGGGTCCCTGTCTTGATGTTTGGAACCAAACTTTTTGTTCATATTAATTGATAAGTTATAGGTTGATGAGGCCAAAGCGCAACAAATTACCTAAGTCCTACTTGAAATTTGCTGGCTTTCATGGAAGCTCGTATAACCAAACCCAAATTTAATGGAGCATAAATTCATTTAATGCAGAAAATATGATGATATCTGCATTGAAGACGGATAGAAGAGTTAATTATTAATCAAAGAAGTGTTATTTGAGTTTGGGTATATTAATTGACTAGACTAGGTTTCTTGTCTCAGAGATTAATTTTTTCTTGGGTGGTTGTATGATCGTGGTGGGTCACATAGGCGATCTTTTATTTTGGATCATGATTTTATTTTTATTTTTTTGGTGAACCTCAACGTTAGCTGAGAAAACAAAAAAAATGAAATTTTATGATTTAAGTAACAATATTTCGTCTCTTTTCTTCAATGTGAATCATTGAGGACACAAATATCATGAAATATGTTGAATTTGATTATAACATTATGCATCTCGTTTCTTCAATGTGAATCTAGTGCTATAATTTTGTTTGAAGAAATTCAAGCAATATTTAGAGTTGGGCGTGGTTTTTATCTATACATCTGTTACCACGGCGGTGGCGGTAGTGGCACGATGAGGGTGCAGTGGGATGCGGGTATGGTGGAGGGAATACGGGTGGGAGAGGTTAGGGATAGTATGGCCTTAAAGTCTGAAATAGAATGTATATATATGGGGATGGGTTTAGAGATTGCAAAAATGGGCGGGGTGGGGACAATGTTCATCAGGGTGGGAGCAACCACACCCTTTTAGAGTTTCATGTGAGCAATATTTAACTGTACTTTCTTAATTTGTGTATTAATTTTCCATTGCACTCTAAAATTGCCTTATGGTTTATTTTGTTTTGTGGAGATTATGTAAGTTTTCATTTGAACAAAGCTAGGAGCATTCCACCTATATCTTTATCAAATTTAAATGGTGAACTCCAACATACAATAGGTGCAGGACCAATCCTACAGCCAAACCAAAAGAAAGAAAAACATAGACCTGGGGTGAGATATCTCCATCACAAGCGCAAGCTGACCCCAAGGATCCTTTCTAAAGGTCCAGTGTTCTAAAAAGTGGGATTAAGCATGTACCGAGGAAGAATCGGAACTAGCCCGCTTCATCTAGGGAATTAAGTTCTAGGTGGGGGATTAAACAGAGTTTAATCTAAAAAATTTGATTTTTCCCCATTTTTTGATTTTCTTCCCTTTTTATTTTATTTTTTATTTTTAACTATTATATATATTATATTGCTTTATTATATAAAAATGGTCGATTAATCCCCTCTTCATCCTTGTCTGGCTGATTAATCCCTAGGTGACTATTGACCAACCGACTAGCACCTAGTGTTTTTTTAGAAAACTGCAAAGATCAATGCATACAATCCACCTGACAATCTCATTAGACTCTTCAAAATAATGGAATTGCTATATTGTGATTTTCCCCTTTTGGCTTCTCTCAAAGAGATATCTAAGTATTGTTTTCCTCTGGTGTTCAGGCCGTAGTGGTGTTTCTCCTATAGCAATTTACCATTCTTTTTAATAAATTCCAGTTGCTCATCTCTCAATTCGTCTAAAACACCTTATTTAGAGTTATCTGTTGAGACCAGCAGGGGTCACTATCCAGTTTCCGCTGCAGCTCAGCTCTCCATTCTACATTTTTTTTTAATGAAACTCCATTCTATGCTGTTGCTTTTGGGAAACTCATGGGGTATGGTTGTTTAACTGGAACTGGATTCTCTTCGAAAGACTTGAAATCACTTGATATGGAGGAGCGAGAATTTGGGTTATTATAATTTTTTAACAGGGGATATAATTTTGTTTAGTCTTCTGTCCCCTAACATAAAATGTTGAACCCATTCATACTCTAATATCAATTCTTCAGGAATAAATCTGTTTTCTTGCTTATCCTACTTGCTTGAATTAGGGATGACAACGGGGCGGATTGGGATGGGTTTTGTGAATCCCAAACCCAAACCCACCCACTTAATTTTATTCCAAAACCGTGACGGGTTTAGCTTTTTCATCTCAAATCTGTCCCATTTGTCGTCGGGTTGGGTCAGGACATATTTAGGAAAAGAATATTAAAACATATTTTAATGTAATATTTAATCTAAGTTAAAATTTTAAATAAAAATAAAATTTATTAGAATAAACCATACAAAATAAGAAATAAAATAAAAAATATAAACTTTTAATTTTCATAACAAGTGACAAATATAATGTTTCAATTTTTTTTTGAATACCAAAAGACATTCCAGTGTATATTTATATGATTTCAAATTTCAATTAGCGTTTGAGTTTATTCATTTTTATTTTATTTTTATTTTTTTTGGAACACCAAATGAATAATATAAATTATGTAATTATTATAACAAATATTAATTTTAATATTAATTGCAACATGGGCGGGTTGGAACAGGTTTTGCTAAGTAAAACCATTTCCCGTCCCAAACCGTCGGGTTTTATTTTATCTATCCCAAACTTGGCCCAAACCTAAATCCGACCCGTCCCAACCAGGTCGGGTCGGGTACTCTATTGGGACAGTCGGATCGGGTACTCTATTGGGACAGTCCCATTGCCATCCCTAACTTGAATGTCCAAAATCGCTATAGGAATTTTCAATGTTAAGCTGATGATTGAATATGGATTTGCAGTTACCAGGTTAGTTTATGATTGTGTTACCCAATCATGATCCACGAGTTCTTGATGAAATATTTTCGACATTTTCAATCCATGTGCTATTGGGTGATTTCTTGGTCAGTTGGTTAAACTTGAAATTCTTAATTGCTAGTCGCTAGATGTTATACCCATTTATTTGAACAGCTAAGTGCAAATTCTTGGTTGATGTGAATCGGTTATATTATTTTTTGGATCAACTTTATATGTGAAGGTGATTTTTATCCATTTTGCAGTCTGCTGTTTCAGTTAATGTTTGTAAGGAAAAGATAATAAAAACCAGATATTCTTCAGTTTTACATACAAGTGTTTGTTATATCCTCGTAATAATATTGAAATTCCTTCTAAAGTCTTCTACAACTTACAGAACTTTTGAGGCAGGGACACTTCATACTTCCATCATGGTGTTGTGCCTATTATACTTTTAGTGTACATTGTCTAATCTGATCTGTTTATTTTTCACAGGACAAATGATGATGCATGGATTCAGTGGATCGAATGACATTTTGAATCACAGTGGTGATCATGAAATCCGAGCTGCAGATAAGATAAATAAAGAGGCTTCTGGTACTGGAAGGCAGAAGGGTATTTCCTCTCTTGATCTATTGGCAACAGCCTATGGTAATTCGTCAGATTCTGAGGAGGAGGAGCCACCTAGACCTGAAATATCAAATTATAATAATGAAAATAGTTTCAGAGGCTGTTCATCATCAGGTAAGGAAATCCATCTCAAAAGAATAGACAACAAAAAAAAAACTTTCTTTTATTCATTCTTGTTCAAATGATTTCCCATTTCATTTTAAACAGTTGTTTTTCTTAAACAGGCTTTCACAATGGATCAAATGGTCTGTCTGATGATGTGGAGAATGGATATCAAGAAAACTTGCAAGGGCCCAGTGTAAATGCTGAGAAAAGTAGCTTAATTAAAAATAGATGCTTATCTTCTGTATTAATCGATGGCTTAACACCTATAGGAGATTCAGAAGGTAGTATCAAGGAACTTGATAGTGGCTTGGCTGAAGTCCATAATAGTGATGCTAAACCGGAAAAGACAGAAATTGATTTTGAATATTTTCCAATGTCATCTCCTTCAAATTGTATTCAAAACAATTCAACATATGGACAATGTTTTGTCCCTACCCAATGTCACAAAACTGAAGCAGCATTAACAAATTCAGTCGTGCCGACTGGACAGGCAGCTGACAGAGATTCTTCTAGGCTGCATGTGTTTTGCCTAGAGCATGCTTTGGAGACGGAAAAACATTTTCATTCGATCGGTGGAGCGCATATAATGCTTCTTTGTCATCCAGGTGAGTTTCCTCTTTTATTACCTTTTGATTTCTGATGGACAAGCTGTTTCACAATACATGTATAATCTTTCCCCAGAGAATGCCATTCGTACCAAAATGATTATAGATTTGTATATCCTAGAATTGTTTAGTTCATAGTTTTTTTATATATCTCAGTTTGTTGTCTTCCCAGTTGTTCGGGATTTGTGTAGTACAACAGTGTGGTTTGGTGCCATGCAGATCAAGGAAAATATCTGCTAAAAGAAGCACATATGCAAGCAAAAACTCACTCAACTTCTCAGTTGTCCTTGATTCCTCCAATTTTCAAATGACATGTCGATCATAGATTACTTTAATTTGAACAGTGGTGACACATGCATAAATGTATCTTGATGCGCAAATAACAAAGAGAATGCAGGTTTCATTAGCATTATATATATATATATATTAGCTCTCAAGCTCTATACAAAGAGAAGTTTTATTTCTTTCTTTCTTTCTTTTTTTAATTAAGAGATTTAATTAGATGATATGGAGATGGTTCTATAGAACTGTTGCAAAAGTCCAAATGCTTAGTGGCTCATATTTTCATGGCACCATGTGAGAAATATAATCCAATAGGGAACTCACTTTGTTGGAAGTAGATAAGTTGCATGTATTTGATAGTCGGTAATGGCTATAGTATTTCATGAGGGCTTTGAGGCCATACAATGCCGAAATGATCACAGGTACCCAGGATTTCTAATAATTTTGTCAATAAACCAATTTGAATGTCCGCACTTAGCAATATAAGATTGGCAGCAAGCATGACTTCTAGATTGTTACATATATATTTTTTTCCATTTGCAGACTATACAAAGATAGAAGAGCTAGCAAAACTACTGTCTGAAGAGCTGGACATGGACTATGAGTGGAAAGACATTGATCCAAAGGAGCCAGTGGAGGAAGATGAGGAGAGACTCCGTTTAGCTCTCGAAGACGAAGAAGCCATACCAAGCATCCGTGACTGGACGGTGAAGCTCGGCATCAACCTCTTCCACAGCTCCAACCTCAGCAAATCCCCCCTCTACAGCAAGCAAATGCCATACAACAAAGTTACATACAAAGCCTTTGGCCGCAGCTGCTCTGGAAACTCTCCAACAAAACCCAGTGTGGGAAGGAAGCCTGGAAGACAGAAAAAAATAGTGGTTGCAGGCAAATGGTGTGGGAAGGTCTGGATGTCAAACCAAGTGCATCCATATCTAACATGCCTGGATGAACCAGAGCAAGAAGAACCTGTTCTGCAATCTGAGCCTCCACAAACTGATCAGACACCCAAGGCCGAGACAAAACCGAGTATTATCACGTTCTCGAGGAGGTCAGGGAGGAAGAGGAGAAACCCATTCGGTGGAGCCTTCGCTGAAGAAACAAAAACCTGAAGAGGAAGAGGCATTTGAAAATTCCTCGATGAGTGGTGGAAGGGTTCTTCGAAGTGGGTCAGTGAAGCATGGCACACCTTTACTCGATGAATCTGAGGGTGGTCCCAGCACCCGTCTCAGAGCAAGGCCAGTGAAGCCCGAAGGATCGAAATCCAAAGTAAAGCAGCCAAAGAACAAGAAGAGTGAGAAGAAGAAGAAACATCAGTCCGACGACACGAACACGATAGAGGATGAAGGGTTGGAGTATCAATGCGATGTTGAGGGGTGCACGATGAGCTTTGGTACAAAACATGATTTGGTGGTGCACAAGAAGAACATATGCCCCGTGAAGGGGTGCGGGAAGAAGTTCTTCTCACACAAGTACTTGGTGCAGCATCGGAGAGTGCATTTGGATGATCGCCCGCTCAAGTGCCCGTGGAAGGGTTGCAAGATGAGCTTCAAGTGGGCTTGGGCTCGCACCGAGCACATTAGGGTTCATACGGGGGCGAGGCCTTATGTTTGTAAGGAGAGTGGGTGTGGGCAGACTTTCAGGTTCGTTTCAGATTTCAGCCGCCACAAGAGGAAGACGGGGCATTCGGTGAAGAAGAAAAGCAGGGGATGATATCGACTTCTGACGTTGGGTTTGGTTTACATTTCTTTGGATGTTGTAATTACTGAGGCTTAGCTAATCTTGATTGCCATTGAAATTGGTTAGGCTTAGGGGAATTCTGTTCTGATCAAAATTTTCATTTCAAGGAAAGCAAAGGATTGATGTTTTCTTGAATGAGCTTTCATTGGAGGGCCTCATAGTCTCTCTCAGATTCACTTGAACAGTTTAACAGGTTTTTTCAGATTTTGGTATCAGCTGCTACTGTTAAGTTTTCTCTTTCACAGTCTTTGCTGGCATGATTTGCAGCTTATGCTATTGATTCTGGTTGATTTTGTTGGATCCTCTCAAGATTTTGAATTATTGGGCAATGCATTGAGTGGTCCTTATATGTTCTGTTCTGTAGTGATTCAAATTATTATGTTTTTAAGCATTTTTTTTTGTACTTCTGCTTATCATGTGTTACTTAAATCATCACAAGAGTTCAATATGTTCTTGCAAATGTAGATTAAGGCTCCGTTTGGTTGCACGATTGGATTTGATTCCGCTTTTTGAAAAGTTAAAATCCCAAAATCGTGCAGCCAATCGGGTCAGATTTCGACGGAATCAAAAGCTGAATTCCTTTTAATTTCTCTCTCGAAATCCGTGTTTATAAAATCTCAAAAACAACGATTTTTTGTCGGAATCGATTTTTTGAATTGAAAAACAACTTTTTCTACCAAACATTAAACTCCTTCCAAATATTGATTCCTGAATTTAAAAAAAACATTCCAAAAAAGTCAAGGTCTAAAATCATCTTAAAAAATAGTTTTTTTTTTAAATCTACTTTTCAATCTGTGTTTTCAAACGGAGCCTAAGTTCTTTTTGAGTCTTTAGGGCCCGTTTGGGGTGACATAAGGTTATTCGCCCTTGATAGCTATACCGGGATAGATAACAATCCATGTTGAATAGGTAAATTTTTGTTTGGCTGTCTTTTCTGTTATTCTCATTGGGAAACGTAAAATTGATTTTTTTGTTGTTTGGTTCACCTTGAATAAAGTAAGGATAAGTGGTAGATAAGAGATGGATAAGAGTTTATGATTTTTAAATGACAATTATACCCCTGCATAAATTATTTGTGTTTGGGAATAAGTATAAGAGATATGAGTGTGATATGATAGATGTGACAGTTTTTGGAATGTGTGCAGAGAGTGTTAGGTGAGATAAATATTTTAAAATGACAGAGAAGGGTATATTTATCCATTGGCATAGATAAGCCCTGATAAGCAATTCCACCATTTTCTTAGAATAGTTATCAGGCTTTATCCTAGCTTATCCAGACATAACTATCAAGGTTTATTCTTGTCAAACAAACAGCTGTTTGGGGCTTATTCTACTGTATTCTCCCCAATTCTTGGTTTATTCTTCACCCCAAACGGGGGGTTAATGTTCTGCTTGTTCTGAATCTTGTGATTATCTTCTCTTAATTTTGGATGTTTCAATTTTTACCAAAAAAAAAAAGAAAGCTAAAAAGAATTCAGTTGTGACCATAGGATGTTACATGTGGTATCTGATGAAGAGAGAAAATATCCTTGCTACAAGTGCCCCCATAGAAATTAAAAATATTAGGATATGAAATCGGGCGTTTACACATGGTCGCACTTCAATCTACTTTCACTTGTTTTTAAGTGGATTTATACAATTCATTATAATATTATAGGCCTTAATGAAATCAGTTTTCAGAACTAAATTTTCATAAAAAGCTAAGTCCAATTTTTTTTCTTCTCATAATATCACTTTTTTTATATAAAAAACTATTTTGCTGACGATTAACAAAATAATTATAAAAAACTTAAAATTTGAAACATATGTTTGGAATTGATTATTTGAAATGATAAGAACCTAGTCATTCTAGCTTTGTTTTAGTTGATATCCATATCTTATCATAATAATTTGGATATGGATAAGATTTGGATCTTTTCATATATGGATTGGACATAAATATTTTTTGAATAATTAATATATTTAAATATTAATGCTAATTTAGATAATCATGTGATATAAAAGATATGAAAATTAAAATTGATATTTTAAGGTTATTTTTTTTATAGATATTATACATTGAAAATTTTATAATAATATAATATATCATGACTGTGTTTAGTTAAATAAGATA
This sequence comes from Acorus calamus, assembly GCA_030737845.1. Taxonomy (NCBI): domain Eukaryota; kingdom Viridiplantae; phylum Streptophyta; class Magnoliopsida; order Acorales; family Acoraceae; genus Acorus; species Acorus calamus. The sequence continues at coordinate 3,575,795 of CM060873.1, read as the reverse complement.
AAAGATATAAATAATATATAATACAAACATATATAATTTTATAATGGGTTTTGTTAACGAGTGCCTTCAGGCTTCAGGGTACTGGTTAACCCACATTTATTGTTAACTTTTTAAGCAACCTAATAAATTAATTATGATATAAGTATAAAAAAATGATTTTTTTTAAAATACCAATAACACCCTTAATAAATTCACCATCTTTTTTTCTTTTTCCCTCCCATACCCTATTTTTTCCCTCTAATATTTTTTTTTTCTTCCCTACCATACCCAATTTACTCATAAATAATATATAAAAAATTGACTTTATATACAAAAAAAAATATTGTTCAATTGTTTGGTATACATACTTTTTTTTTTACATAAATAGGATATTTTTCTTGAAAATATCTTATTTATGCTTGTAACATTTTTTATTTTTAAATATTGTGTAAGGGAAGGAAAAATTGGGTGTGGAAGGGAAGAAGAAAAAAATGTGGTGAATTTATTAGGGGTGTTGTTGATATTTAAATTTTTTTTCATTTTTGTTAATCATATCATAATTAATTTATTGGGTTGCCTATAAAGTGAGCAATTAATATGGGTTAAACAGTGTCCTGATGTCATTCATTAACAAAACCCTTTTATAATATATGTCGGATTCAAATATTCTTTTTTCGGATATTCGAATATCAGATATTTCTATTTTATGGTTACGAATTCAAATTGAATACATATTTTTTTGGATAACTAATAGGCTTAATTCTAGCACGATCTAGCTACAATGTTTTAAAAATCGAACCGTTCAATAAATTGAAAAAAACAACGAGTCAATGATCACTGATTCCTGGATCAATCGGATTTGAACCATGACATAATTATAATATATATAATAAAAATATATTAATTATTATTACTAAATAAAAAATATGATATATTTTAAAAAATCTTTGCTCCAAACTTTTATTTAACACGATAACATGATTTTATTTATATAAAATATAAACTTTTACTATATCACAATTCCTACTAATGAATAACCATTGGGTATATAATCAGTTCATAAGCTGATGAGTTGACTGAATTTGATGGGTAAAGGTTTAATTGGCTGAACCAGGCAGGTCGCGTTTTAAAACACTGCCTAGCCGTGCCAAAACGATGGACCGTGCTGGGCCGCCACATAAAGTGACGGTCCGGGACCGACTCTCCGCGTTCAATACTTAACAGTTAAGACAACTGTTGACATCAAACACGCGTTGTTGTTCTACGTTGAAAACACACACACACACACACACACTCTCTCTCTCTCTCTCGCTCGCTCGCTCGCTCTCGAAAATGGGGAACAACAACAACGCCATGCGAAATCAAGCCGTCCCAGGAACCCCAACCACCGCCTCCACCACCACCAACTCCACCGTCAGAGAATCAGGACCGTCCGATTTGGTGTCCCCGAAGGATTTCGAGGCGATCGCTTACGTCGGTGCACTGGGAAGACAAGCCGTCCCAGGAACCCTGACCACCACCTCCACCGCCAAAGAATGCCGAAGCATCAGAATCGTCCGAAATGATGGCCTCCAAGAATGCCTAGGTGATCGCTGCGTCGGTGCATTGGGAGGGCAGACTGTCCCGGACACCCTGGCCACCACCGCCTCCATCATCAAAGAAGCTGAGCCGTCCGATTCGGCGTCCCGCAAGGAAGAGGCGGCGAAGGAGGAGGAGGGGGGATCTTCCTCCTCGGGCGCATCTGCGAAGGATGAAATACAGGGCGATGGAGAGGGACATCAGCGGAGACCCGGGCAGAGGGTCTGCGTGTTCTACATGAAGACGGGGAGGTGTAACCGTGGAAGTAATTGCAGGTTCTACCACCCTCCGAAGGTCGAAGGACAGGTAGTTCTCTACTTCTCAGGTGATCTTTTTTTGTCGCTTATCTGAAAAATCAGAAATTTATGGTGTCTGGATGTCTTGAATGCAAAGATGTGCACATATTATAAGATTATATATTGTTTGAATTCAATTATCTTGTATGTTAATAACACTTGCATTCTCTTTTTATGATATTTGAAAGACCCGGAGATGAGCGCCCTAAAGTCTCGATTTTAAATTTTAGGTTTTTGAATATTAATATCCGTGTATGAAAGATTTTCTATCTTCTAACATGTCATCTTCTATCTTCTAACATGTCATCTTGTCACCCTAATAGTGTATGTATTTAGACATGCCAATTATATCTAAAAATATATTTATCCTCTCCAAATTGAAAAGTTCTGAATTTGAATATTAATATCCGTGTATGAAAGATTTTGGTGTGGATACTGATTGTACACGATCAGTTGAGAGGCTGAGTGGTAGTCTCTGCTTGTTCTGATATGGACCTGTGTCAGACGGGATTTTGGGTCATGGAGTATTTCCATCTTCTGAAGTTGGTATATTTGTCAGGGGTTCAATAATAGTGATCCTATTTTTGGTAGTATATATTGGTTCAAAGTTCCCCTTTTTCTCCCTGTCAGTCTAATATGGAAAGTGGTTTATCCCTCTGCTTGTGTGTGTGTAGGAGTTGCATATTTCTTAAACCTAAACCATTCATGTTCATTCAACTAAAGATTGCCCATCACTTGTAGCTGAGATTTCGATTAATAATTTTTTCCTCTATTTGAATATGAACATGAGTAGGTCTTCTATATATATATATTTATTTTTTGGATGTATGGGTTGTTCCTAATCTATCAACCTCTATATTAGAAAGGTTTCTAAAAGAATCTTGAGACATTTCTTCTGTATCTTCCTGTTGTCTCTTGTGGAGAATCTTCATTAATATTATTTAGAGATAATCTTTCAAGTTTTGTGGATAACTAATCTAAAAATTGTGGTCTATGATTGCCCATCACTTGTGCTTTTTTGATATTCGCTCTAGTATGATGGTCAAGTGAATGCTATGGTAGACTGTTGCATTTATGTTTCGTGAGATTCTATGATTGAAATTTGTTGATTGATGAATGCTATTTCTTGAATTGTGAGTGACCCTTTTCCTCTTCTTCCTTGTATTTTTGTCCATGCTAAAGGTTATTGGTTTGCTGTGTTTGAGGCTATGATGGAACAAAAAAAATATGGCAAAATTTAATTTTTTGAGGATGGTCATAAGGGTTGATATATGTCTTTGTCTGCATAATATAGCTTTTGTATAAAAGCTGGTTTAGGTTTATTTTATGTTTTTTTTGGGATTGAGTAAAAGGTTTATTTTATGTTCTATTATGTTGAGATGTGTTTTGTCTCAGAAGCATTAGTCATTCCATGAGAAAATTTCGTTCTTTTTTGGATTCTGAAAAAGGCTCGTATTTCTTCTAGCAGCGTCATTTAAGCTACCTTTGTGCTGCTGGCCAGAATAGCTGAAGAAAATTATCTCAGCTTAGAAGATGTTAGATTTTGAGTCTTATGAAATACATAATACTTTGCTGCACTCATTTTAAAGTGTTTGAGTTGTCATTTTTTTTCCATTTTATATATTAGTAGATCACTTGCTGCTAACTGATGGATTTTCTTCATGTTTGCATTCTTATTTTTATTGTTTCAATAGTAGTTTTAACTAGTAACACTCTCTCAGAGGGTGTAGTCTTGCTTATCTAATGTGCAGAAATGCAGGCATGATTCGGCCGAAATTATATATGAGATGGTCTATGCGAGATCTGTATTCATTTTTGGCTCATGTTGGTTGGCTTTTCAGCAAAACCGTATTCATACTAACAATCTGGGTGGCAGGTCATGTTTGTAAGCATGGTTGATGATGTCGCCGTTGAAGTGAGAAGCAACATTGGTTTTTAAAGTTTGGGAGAGCTATCTCGATTGGCTTAGATACCATATGAATTTTTGTCAAGACAATGAATTGAGAACTTTCTCTCTTTAGCCATAAGCAAAAGAAAGCTATATAGATTGGATAACGGTTTTTCCTAGCTGAATGTAAAACTGGTTTAAAATTGTACAGAAACAATGGAAAAAGAAAAGAAAAGAATAATGTGATAGTCAGTTTTCTTCGTCGGATAAAACCTGACGAAGAGAATTTCTTTATAAAGACAAAAAGATGAATTTTTCTTCTGAAGGCATCTTTATCAGGTTTATTCTTTTAGATGCACTAACTAAATTCTAAACGCTTTTGTTGAAACTGATATTGTAAGATTTTCTGCGCATTGTGGCCAACTTTCTGATTGCTATATCTGTTTCACTAATTATTGAACAAGAAAATGCTCTTTAAAAAAATTTAAATTTCCTTTTCTTTGACTGTTCATCATTTTCTCCTTGGTCATGTCTTTATCGTACATTCTTCTTTCTGCAAGTGCAACATCATGTGTGCACAACAAGGGTGAATGAAATGCTCAATGGCAAATAATTTGAGGATATAAATCAGAATTTCTGGCTTTATAGCGCATGTCTCAGCGGCCAATATGTGCTACCTATCTAGAGGAGCCTGAGGAGTCTCTAGATTTTGATATGATATGAGGCGTGCTTCTTGTGAAGGTCAAGAAAATTAATATTGCTTGCTTCTGGGTCGAGGAGCAATTAGATAGTGTGTGATAGCGTCCGGCCTAAGGAAGGTTTCTTTATGAGAAGCTGTTATGATTGGCTGTGCCGAGAGCTTTCCCTTCTGCCAAATCTGTCTTCTAATCTAAACATAAAGAAGTATGGGAAACCAAGGTTCCGTTAAAAGTTCAGGGGTTCATGTGGTTGCTCTACCAAATGAGTTCAATGAGTAACGTGTATAGGTCAAAATGAGGGGTATGGGAGTCGGCCCATGTCCTCTTTGTGTGATTTTGAGGATGAAATGGTGGAACATGTGATCTGTTGCTGCCTTTTTTGCAAGAAGATTGGATAACCCTTGGTACAGCAGTGGGATTAAGCAGTAACTTCACTAATTTTGATGGCATGTGGGGAGTGGGAAAGAAATTGAAGTATGAAAGGGGTAGGAACCATAGTTTAAAAAGCATGTGCGGACTCCATGTGCGGTGGGGTCCGCATACAGTACATGCGGCCGCATGTACGGTACATGCGGCCGCACATTGTATATTTATTTTTTTTTTAAAAAAAAATTAGTATATGGGCGTTTGAACCTTGTTCGAACGGAATTCGAACGCCAAAGGACCGTTTGAATCCCGTTCGAACCGGGTTCGAACGCGTAAGGTTCGTTTGAATCCCGTTCGAACTGGGTTCGAACCGTTTGAATCCCGTTCGAACTGGGTTCGAACGCTTGAAGGGCCGTTTGATTCCCGTTCGAACTGGATTCGAACGGCTGACCGCACATGGCCGCATATGACCGCACATGACCGCACACGGCCGCACATGACCGCACTTTGACAGCACTTGGACAGCACTTGGGTGTTATGTGCGTCGAGGGGGGCACACACGTTCGGCCGCACACTTTGAACTATGGTAGGAACACAAAAGCGAAGTTAGTAATTGTTTATTTCAGTTGCATGGTGGGCTATTTGTCTGTCAAGAAATGAGATGGTTTTCAAGGGGTGTAACCCATATTTTGAAAATATATGGAAGTACACTATTCATCTAATCAAAGACTGGGTAGTTCATTGTGTGGGAGCTACGTGAGTTGTGTTGGTGCAAGGAAAACTGAAGATCTTGGAGTAATCCTTTTGTAGTGCTGTTTGGATTTTGTTTGTTCTTTATTTTTTGTGGGCTGCTTTATATAGGATTTTCAAACAGTAGATTGCTCATGTACTGTTTCTGAATTTCTCTTTTCTGATTGAATTTGTTCATTAGCGATCTGCACCCCCAATTTATTGCAGTTTGTTCTAAAATATTTATCTGAATGGTTGTGAAGTCTGAGTTTAGAGATTGCTTTGAAAACTATGTTGTGCTTCACATCTCCACATTGAGTCTTATTGTTTGGCTAATTGATAAATGCATGAACATAATTATAATCAATTTCCTCTGCTATACTGATAGCATGCTGCAACATTTTGTCTTCATTTTCTTTCCATAACTATCTCAATTGTGGATTTAATTTGGTGATATTTCATTATTACTACTTAGTTTGTTCTTAATTTTGTTTTTTCCCCTATTAAAGATTCATAGAGATGAAGAGGAAGTCTTGGACAAGCTGGGAGCCAAAACATGCAAGGTCATTATTTCAATTTTAGTTTTGTTTGTCTTCTTCTCTCTTCATGTGCACACATGCAATTATTTCTACAAACATGAGGCCAAATTTGTAATTTTTCTCCCTTCCCTTCTGAATTACTTGGAGAAAGAATAACTCTGATTCTTTGATATCCTCTCCCAAAAATTTATCTTAATGGCCTATTCGAAGTTGACATTAATAGAAAATAAGAAGTCTGTTATACAGAGGGGGAGGAATCTGTAGGTTTGTCATTCCATAGCTGTAATAAAGAAATTGTATAATTATGAAACCTGATGTGAAGGTTTATATGCATATTTTAGGTCTGGAAAATCTAATATTGGAATTGTTCCATCAAGATTTGAGGAGTTCCATTATCTTCCACAGCTCACCTCCACCCCTATGTCCACTGTCATATTCTTTTATTGTGGATTCTTCTTCCTGTATGTAGTATTAGGATATTGTACTCAATGTGTCTTTGTTTTCTGTCACCTGAAACCATTTTATGGTTGAAGACCCATTTGTACTCAACTTTATTCTTGTCTGCACTATTTTTAAATGTTCTGTTGATACTTGATTTTTGCAGTATTTCCTAATGCCAGGAGCTTGCAAATATGGATCAACATGCAAATTCAGTCACTCTCAAGAACCGGAGCTAAATCTTTTTGGTTTACCAATTCGACCCGTAATATATTCTCTGAGTTCTATATTTTAAATATCATCTTTGTTTAATGCTAAGGCATGCTGGCTGATTTGTCTGAAAACAAAAAATACCTGTGGTCATTTGTCTTAGTCTCATTATACCTGATCAAAGAGGTAATTCCTTTAATACAGGGAGAAAAAGAATGTTCTTTCTATATGCGCACTGGTTCCTGCAAGTTTGCGGCCAACTGTAGGTTTCACCATCCTGATCCCACTGCTGTTACTGGATCAGATTCTATGGATTCACATAGCAATGATCCTTCCCAGTCATATACTCAAGAAGCATCACCATCACCTATACCTTCATGGTCACCATCTCATATGCCAGGTCTGAATATACCCTCCGGAGTAATTCACCCTGATCCAGAGTGGAATAGTTTCCAGGTAATTTTTTATTTGGTCCCATCTCAGAACTGGTTTTTGACAGTGTCCTTTTTTAATTGATTTTTTCTAGTTCACATGCCATGACACCTTGAGAACCCCCCATCAGTCAGAACTAATAGGTTTAAGTATGGTATGGTTATATCTTTTTTATTTGGTAAGTGCATGGCATTTAATTGCTTAGCATGTCACAGTTACAATTATAAAAGCCGCTGCTGTGATCTATATCTAATAATCTTCATCGCTGATATGTGGGTTACCTACTTAAAATTTGATCGAAAACAGAAAAGCGTAGTTTTCTTTTGGTTTGTTGCTATTTCTTTATGTACAAGCTGAGTAACAAGCATGTGGGTTTGAGTCATGTTCTACGTTTGTTAGCACAAGCTGATACTTCTTGCTAAAAAAATAGTGAATTTTTTTTAAAAAAATTACCATGCATTTTGATAATCAGCTACACCTTGGGCATCGAGTAGACTTTTTTTTAAAAATACTATCATGCCTACTTTGCCATGTTGTCCAACTCCATGTTCCAACTCTTCAGTGGTAATGCATGCTGTCCATTGTTTCATTCATGTTTAAATGATATATGTGATTCTATCTCCAATTCATTTGTTGTGATAAAGCCACGTGACAGTTTGTTCCCATTTTGAGTTGAAATCATCACCACCCAGTTCCATTTTTGTTTTTCTAGGCTCCGGTTGTCCCTTCTTATCTGCCAGAATGGGTGATGCAAGAACCTCCATTTTCGGCCGCAAATGATTTCACCAAAAGTGGCGTAAACATTTCCCATCAACAAAATCCACAGATCGATGAATTTCCCGAGAGGCCTGGCCAACCCGAGTGCCCCTACTACAAGAAAACGGGGAACTGTAAATACAAGTCATGTAAGTACCATCATCCAAAGATGATGCCATCAAAGTCCTCTCGACATGCCGTCAGTCCTTTGGGCCTTCCCCTAAGACCTGTGAGTCGTTTTCTCCATTTATGACTATGATTGTGCACTCATCATGCCCCAGTTTTCGAATAGTTAACACAGCAATTTTTTTGTTTCATTTCATATGTAATATTATTTATAAACAATATTCATGCTAAAGCTGCCTAATTCCTTGACCCCTCGTTTGGTTCATGGATAATTCATCAGGCATAAAACAGATATAGGGGATAGATGAGAATTAGATTATTTTATGCTGGTTACTATTCCTTTTGATTTGGGTAAATTGTCATTAGTATTATAATGTAGTATAGTTCTGGATGGATAATCAAGAATAAACTATACCTGTCTTCCCCATATATAGTTATCATCCCGAGGTGTAGTTATCAGGGTTCATTTCTAACTTATCAACGCATTGCTATTACAGTTTATCTATGATAAACTAACATGTTTTTCTGAGGATTAAACATATTCTTTTCTTAATTCACTTATTCCTTTTTCTCAAAACTACGGGGGGGGGGGTTCCTCAAAACAACTTGATTCCACACAAAAGGTTTAAGGTGTTTTCATTCCATTAGCATTGAATCAAATTATTCTTAACTTCGTTCTCATGAAAGGCAGCTTAAATTTCTCATGCAGTTTGTATAGTCTCTCGAGAAATCGTTCTAATTGACTGCGCTTATGGTGCTATTGTAGGGTCAACCTATCTGTGCACACTTCAGTCGCTTCGGTGTCTGCAAATTTGGACCTTCATGTAAGTTTGATCATCCAATGAACAATGCACCCGGTCATCCGCCATCATCGGTATGATACTTAACAATCTTTGTCTGATTCTAAATAATTCGAAGTGTGAAATATTTTCTTATATGTAGATGGGGAAAATTGAACAAATTGGGGAGAGGGTAAAAAGATGTTCCTTCTGTTTCTCTGATGTATAATGTTTTATACATACGATAAATTATAACAAATATGCACATATTGTTATAGAGAGTACAAATTTATTTTATCAAAATACAGGAACTGACAATTCATCCTCTTTGGAGAAACCTTGCTTTCATGTTCACATGCACTTAAAAGGTGATCTCTTTGAAGAACAATACTATTCTTTTTATACTAAATTTAATTCCCAGTGGATGAAAACCTGAAAAAGAGCTGAGAAACCCTAAATTACGTTATCATTTTTGTTCAAAATCATAGAGAAAAGATTGAACTACTAATAAGATCGACTAATTAATAATCTGAATCAATTTGGACTAATCCTAGGATATTTCTGATGTACTGACAGAAAATTCACAAAACCTCACATGCTTAGCATGTGAGAGGACACAATTGATGGGATTCAAATCAACACTGAGTGGATCCCATCTCATTGGTTCAATGACGACCATAAGCTGTGTTGATTCAAACCCTCGGTGAAAAAGGGTGTCTCTATCCATCTGTCGAGATTTTTGGTATCATTATACCTTGCACAATTCCAGAAGTGGAATTGTTTCAAAGTTCCTTTGGAGACTTTTGACAATGATTGAAATGAAAATTGCAGCAACAAATCAAATTAATGGCTGAAAGGATTGTCGTGTTTTCTTTCATGTATAACTTGTTCTTCTCATTTCCCTTGAATCAGTGCACAAAAAACTGTGTAAAAGTAAAAAAGAAAAAAAAATAAAGACGAAAAAGAATATGATTAGTATTAATTAACACAAGAAGAGTCCAGGTTCATCAGTTCTAAAGAGGAGTCCAAGTAGAAGAAGCTTTAGGCACTGCACACAATGAAGTACACCATCCTTCCAAATGCATATAGGCTGGCCTTGTGTCAACCACAGCAAAACCACTTTTTCTGCAATCCAAAGTAAAGAACAATCATGAATGTTAAACAAGAAGGGAAAAAAAATCTGAGGATGACCTAATTTCGCTAAAGTGAGTTTAGTGAAGTTGGTGACCAAGAACGTCAAGTATATGAAATCTATAATCAACAATGTTCTTATTTAGGCGAGCGATTTGAGAAAATGCAAGAAGGTATGTACTTCATACCTTCAAAAAAAAATTAAAACATGTTTTTACTGCAAAAAAATAACAACAGAATTGACTAACATTTTTCATATACTAACATATCATTGTCATTTAACCACATCACTTGATCAATGATCAGTGATTTCAGAGTCAGAATGTCTTAAAAAGATGCATGATCATTCAATTTCATTAAGATTGAATCTCAAAATTGTGAGGAACAGATAGTTCGCACCCTTTTAGGATACTCGTACTCTTCTCGTTTGCTTCCTCCAGCGTTCCTCCGTGGCGACGCCACAGTTCCCGGATTAGCGTTGGTCTTCTTGTCATCTCGAGCCTTGTTAAATATCACAGTGAATCCCTCGGCCGAAGCGGGGTTATTCACATCCCATTCCCCGAATTTGGGCAATGGACGGCCCTTGTCCTGCTGTTATTCCGAAAAAAAAAAAACATACAATCTTCACTTCATTATTCAGATTTTCTTCAGATGATATGCTGCATTTGCATTGTCTAAGCCATGACTGATCTAAATTTTTTTTTTTGGTGGGTAAAGGCGGGCTCGACCCCGCGACCTCCCTTTTGGGGAGGGTGCGTTCGACCACCCCGTTAAGGGTGTCTGCCAGCAACTGATCTAAAGTTGGTTGTTGCAGGAATGCATGATTCTATAAAGATCTACATTCATGTTTTTCAAAACCCATTCTTCAAATAAACACATGCAAATCTATAATTTCAACCCTCCACACATTCAAACCCTTTCACATCATGCATTCCTCTAATAAAACTTTATTGTGTTTTTCAAATACCCAAATCAACCAAAAACTACAAAAACCCAAACCAAACATCAAAATCAGAACATACCCACACAATCAAAACACCAAATCATCCCCCCCAAATAACAATTAAAACACCCAACTCTAAAAATCACCTCCGAATCATATACACTTTTATACAATACAGAGAAAAAAATCTGGTATATCTATATATGACCTCAAATAAAAATGTATAAGACGACATGAAAATAAACCCAATAACCCAAACAATTCAAAAAACAATTAAAAAAACTCACCGACGTCATGAATCGAGATGGAATTGTTGGGGGATAGAGAAAAGAACAAAAAACAATTTTTTTTTCTTTAAAATAATAATTAGAGAGAGAGAGAAAGAAAGGAAGGGGAGACCGGGTCTTATAAGGCGAAGCCGAGGGAATAGGAAATGAAGCTTTTATTGGAATACAAAACGACACGTAACTTACACGTCTGTTTCTCGCGCCAAAAAATAATAACAGTATATACTTAAAAAACGGTTTCTTCTCTTCTTTTTTTTTTTCTGTGGAAAAAAAATCGATATAAACTATATGAAAAATTAATTAAATCGGTTTGAGTACATATAACATTGAAATATCTTCATGAATCCCTGAAAGTAAATATGGTTAATAGATTTAATATCTAAGTTAAGTTGTTTTAATAAATATATTCAAATAAGTTTATAGGAAATATGAAAAATCATATTTAGCCTCTTAATAGCATAAATGTCCTTGTCTTTTTAAAAATTCTCTTGTTATCCTATACTCACTAACGGTAAAAAAAAAAAAATCGATATATCTACCTAGAAATTTATAAGAATCGAAAAAGGTCCCTGTCAAATCAGTAAATTCTCTTAAAGTCAATCACAAATCTGGTTAATGTATTATAATAATTTATTAAGTAGATTTTGAAAATGTATTACAGTAATTTATTATGTATGGTTAGAATCAACCACATATCTAGTTAGTTTTGGTTATGATAGAGACTAAAATAAATAATGTCTAATAAGATAAAAAACTTAGGGAATTTACCGATTTTATAAGGACATTTTTCTAATTTTCATAGGTTTATAAGGAGCTATATCGTTTTTCAAAAAGTAAGGGGTGAGGATATTATGATAACTTTTAATGTGTAGTTATGTTTAACTATGTACCTAGTTAGTTGGGGTGGTGGTAGAGATTGAAACAATATTTTTTTTAATAACACAGGGACATGTGATTTTTCAATTTTATAGGGACTAAAACTGATTTAGCTAACTTTTTAAGGAATTGTATCGATTTTTAGTTTGTCTTGTTGGAATCTCCAAGTTTGGTATTATTGGGGGGTTGTTATATCATTCTTCTAGGAAAATGTTAGATTCAATCATTTTTACCAATCAAAATTCAGGCCATATATGTTTTTATTTTTTTAAAAATAGTAAACATCATTTAATGAGGTATATATTCTAATAAAAAGTGTATATCACTCTATTTTGAATTGAATGAATCCATTTTTAGTAAGTTTTAGAAAATATTTAGCGAGATATATACATCGTCTAACGAGGTATATATTTCACTATATTTCTAACAAGGTATATAAGATTATATTTTGTACTGTAAAAAAAATAAGTGTAACAACGCTCTATTTTTCTATGGTGGACATGTCATTTTCTAGGAAAATGTAAGACTCAATCACATTTATCAACCAAAACTCAGATATCACATGTTTTCATTTTTCTAAAAATAGTAAACATCATCTAATAAGATACATGTTTTGATAAAAAAAAATGTATATCGCTTCATTTCGAGTTGAATGAACCTATTTTCAGTAAATGTAAGAAAATATTTAATGAGATAGGACTGTGTTTTGGACTAAGAAAAAACTGAGTGTTAGCCAAGGGCCGTATGTAGGGTTCAGATGTGTGCCTCTATTTTCACCTTGGGTGGCTCTATTTGCTTGCACCCCTCTAATATGTAAGTAACCCCACATATGAGTAAACCCCTCATGTTTGAACAAGTAATGTAAAAGCCCCACATGTTTTAGCCAAGGGCTATGTCGTCTGGTAGTGATTCTCTAACTAGGATTCTTTTGTTGGTTGAAATGTACATTGAATGGATTTATATTTTTTTTATTGATTAAGGAATTCTTGTGAAAATTTTCTTCTTTAGGAGAAAAAAAATTGTGACCAAGCAAAAAAAAATTGGTGCTTTTGATCGCCCATGTGATTGTGAGTTTTAACTCTCCAAATGGATTTTTGTGAATTTTAGTCATTTGAATAGTAAATAAATGAGTTTTTCTATTGCTTTATATATAGATACTAGCTGATGTACATGTGCGTTGCACAAGAAATTTCATCATATGATGTGTAGGTCACGTGTGTAGGCCTCTAATGAATATTTTTTATTTGTCCAATGGAGGATCACATTTCAACATTGATGATTTTAAAAATAACTAAATTAAGAAAATAATGCAAACATATATAGAACTGATCATCATTGTCAATGAAAAATATCTTCCATAAATAAACATAAATCATTATAAAAAAATTATTCACATTGGTAGACATCATTTAATGTTGGATAGCCTATGTATACTCTTTAATTAAATTTTGCAAATCAAATTTGTTGATGACAATTTTCACTCTTTTAGAAAAAGAAGAAAAAATATTTTGACATGAGTTTCATGAAGAAAGTTGTAAAATTAAACATGAGATCCAATTATATTAAAATCGAAACATAAAGATACAAAACAAATAAAAAAAAACTTTCCAATTAAAATGAAATATCTAAAATAAAAATTTCTAACCAAACCAATAGAAGAATCCAACATGAAACATTAATATCCTAATCAAAATCTAAATATGACGTAAGAAATTTTAAAACAAGTCCAATGAAAAAGGTCATTACAAACTTTAAAATATTAATATCTAAACTATTTAACACTGGTAAGTAAAAATGGTATGCAAAATGAATACTCAATAAGAACTCCTCAGCACACCACAAAGCTCCACTTCCAATCCAGATCCAGATGAACCTAAATAACAAATTTAATAGAAAAGAAGGAAATGAGAACAAATTAAATATATGTAAATAGATACTTACTTCACGGAAAGCCCCTCTGTCATAAAAAAAAAAACTACTTACATTCAAAGCCTACAAATAAGAACCTACAAGAGAGAGAAATGATGAAATAAACATTAAATTCATTTATTATATAGTGAAATGAATAAGGGCTGAAGAGGATGAAATCCAGGGGTCATATGGAGACGAGGGTGTAGGGATTTAACAAAAACAATGATAACAGTGAATGATCAGAAATAAAAATAATTTTTTAATAAATGTAAAGCAGAAACATAAGAAGTGGAAGGGAACTTTAAGATTTTATATAAATTAAGATATGATCATTTGAATATAAATTTCATGTACAGATTTATTTAGGACATTTTAAGATATGCACATATTGGCATATAATTTGAAATGGCACATATTAATAAATCCATAAATTTCAACACATTATATAATTTAATATAGATTTCCAAGAATTTGAAAATGTAAACATGTCAAATAAAATGTCATTTGGGTAGAAATGAATTTTCAAGAATTGAGAAGGGTGAACATGTCAAGTGAATATTTTTCATGGATTGATACTTTTATAGGTAGCATAGATATGGATTTATACTTAGTAGGGGCGTACTTATTAGTTACTAGTTGATGTACATGTGCATTGCACATGAACAACTTTGTTGAAATATAATGAACAAATATTAGTTGAAATTATAGGTTTTTTTTAACTATTATCATTAGTTGTTAAAGTTTGTCTACCTCAATCATGTATATATAATTTTTCAATACAGAGTTGATAAAGTTTCTGATAATGCGCTAAGTTTTATATTGTTGTTAGAGATGTGAGTAGTTTGAGGTATCAATCTGCCATATCCAACAAATCTCACGACAAACACACAAACATTGTTTCTAACAAAACAATCTGCATTCTACACTAAGAGAATTAAAATAATAAAAAAATAAATTCTAATAATGAATCAAAGAACAATAAAAAGTCAAACCCAAAATCTATGAAATATAAACAATACAGAAAAATAATACATCTGGCTTTTGGCTAACACATGTGGGAACAATACCGACAAGTTCATTACTTGTAAAACTTTCAACCATAGCTTACTTTACTTACTTTACTGTTTCTTTCTCCTTGCCTTTTACCGATTCATTGTGTTGTGTTATATTCTCTAAAGTAAAATATTGAGTAGCTTGCACAAAAAAGAGAAAATAAATTAAACTTTAAAACACACACACACACGCTACCTATAAAAGTATCCATACTTGAAAAGCATTTTTATTGACGGTTTTATTCCATTCAAATTCTGAAATTCCATTCTCATCCCAAATGAAAATATTATATCTAATCATTTAATAAGAATATTAACACATGATAATTTTTACAAATCACATTATTGATACAGATGTAGTTTGAATATATACAAAAATATATAGCTAAAAACAAAGAAATTTTTTGAATAAACATCCGTAGCTTACACAAGTAGAACTATGAAGTGAATTGTTATCTTTCTTGAGTCTTCGGATATTTTATTCTCCTATAGCAATATTATGACAAATTTGAAATCGTTATTGTTGCTCCGAAAATCTCGAAGTACTTCAAAATTTTTTGAATTCAGAAAATTATTTTAATTAGATATATCATGGTTCCTATGAACGAAAAAAATTTATATTTATCACATCGTGCTTTAGTACCTTCATAATCCATATTTTCATTTAGTATGAATGATTTATCATATTATTCATGCTTACAATATATAAGATGGTAGGCAAAAATGAAACAATTTGTCAAATATTTGTAATTTATAATTGTGATAGATGAATGAAATGGACACAAATTATCTCATGCAAGTAATCATGACTTACAACAAAAGAAACTTAAAGTGTAGAATGAAAACTTATGGTAAAAATATCAATAAGTTTTAAGGATTTTATATTTTCATTTTCTTCATTTTCTTGTTATTGGGTTGGATCTTGACTTCACATTTATTTCGCATCTTCAGAAAATTTAAAATTTACAACAATAAAAAGATATTAAAAAATAATTAAATTTAATATATGATAATTGTAAGTTATAAGTACATCATTCTTCTTTTAACCCAAGAATTCCATAAGATGCAGAATATTAATTCTTCATTCCTTCAATAATGAGAGCATCATTGGCCACATATAAGCACTCAGATCTCAATCTCTCTAAAGGGTGGCAGACTGGCAGTGAAACCTCCATAACTCGGCTTTGGTGGCCGTGGTAGTGGCAATCTAAAATAACACAATTTTTATATGGTCCTATAAAGACATATGATATTGTAACATTAAAATGAAATTTACATCAGAGTATATGAAAAGAGAATCATAATAATATAATGATAATTGATCACCAAGGAAATTGTAAATTCCCGTGAAAGTATAAAAAATGTTACTCGGTAATCAAAATATGATACGAGCCTTCCATGATAATAATAAAAAAAATCAACAAATATTTGTCATGCAAGCAAGGGTTGGTGTCAAAATTGGAAACACCCATGGTTAGAAAAAATACTAAGCTACAAATTTTAATCATCACAGCCAAATATTGATGTCTAGTACCTTTCATTGCTTTCTTTTTTTTTCTTTTTTTAATCATGACTAGCAAATCGAGAGCAATACCATAAAAAAATTCATGACATTTTGATCGGTTTTTTACCTTATCTGGATTCTCTAAACATTTACCTTCTCCGGAGTCTCTGATTATTTACCGTCTCTTGACCCAAAAATACAAGCCTTTTGATGAAATAGACAATAACATCGTCGTGTTGATAACGTGTTGTAAACTAAGTAGAATATGAATGCATAAACAAAACACACAGACATATAGAAAAAAGAAGTAAAGAGAGATTCTTATTCACTATTTGTTGGTTATGGAATACATTACAAACCCCTCAATTTATAAAGTCCATGGAGGAAACTCAAATGTTGGATGTTACAAGTAATATGAGGTGGGAGTACATAATGGGGTGTTAAAGAGATGGGGAGTTAGGGAAGTGAAGAGAGGGGGTTATGGAGAAAGTGGTAGGAGTTGAAGTAGTGGTGGTTATCCACAATATTCACAACAATATAGATATATTAAATTTCTTAAATTGTGAATATAATGAATTTGCATATATTAAATTTAGACATATAATCATGTAATTGATTGTGAAGAATGTTAAAGGATAAATACGAATCAATGTATAGAATTAAAATAAATGTATAAATTAAATACATTAAACACATTATATAGGATATTTGATTTCAATGAATTTTAAAGGGTAAATATCAGCTCCCTGTATTTTAATGAGCATGGCCTTTTGGAAGTGCCTTGAGAACTTGATATTTTAGAAATCTAGTGTGATTGAAGTACTTTTAACATTGGACGTGCCATTGAAATGGTGAAATTCATAAATTCTTGCGTTTCCAGCTCAGTTATTTCGATAGTAAGATTTTTTTACTTACAAAAGCAAAAATGTGTTTGCTTTCAATACATTAAATACATTGAACATATTATATACGATATTTGCTTTTAATGAATTCAAAAGGGTAAATATGTCTAATCAAATATCATTTGGGATAAGAATGCATTTTTATGAATTGATAAAGATAAATATGTCCAATGAATGTTTTTCATGAATTGATACTATTATAAATAGTATAGATATATATATTTAAATGAATCTTTAACAACAAGATTCATTGAAGAGAGATTTACTTAAAAATTAAAAAGACACAAATAGAATCACCCTTTCACCTTTATTTTTCCTTGCATACCCAACATAAATGAATCTTTGAACACCCAACTGTCCCAACGGACACTCAATTAAATGACTATTTTTATTGTCTCAGTGAGATCATTTGATTTTTACTGTACACGACATGGAAACACTCATTTAAGGCCTCCCTCTTCCCCATTTATATCACACATTTTACTCAAATTGAATATCATATCATATAAATTCTGGGTTTCTTTCTACAGCCCGGCCTTTCCATTATTATTTTATACATATATATGGAATGGATGAGGAAGATGATATAATGTAGGTAAATAAGCTAAATATAAACCGTGTAATTCGATTCATTTTAAAAAAAGAATGAAAGTTAGGTAGTTACAATGAATCTAAAATTAGAGTTGGGTGAGAGTAAAGTGACTCGAGCAACAAAAGAAACTAAGGTCTCGTTTGGTTCGTGTCATTCTGGGAGGGAATCTGATTCCATGTGAGATTACTAGGAAAGTATATAAAATCCAGTGTTTGGTTAATGATAATGTTGATGGTAATTGTGGGTCCCATTGGAATTAAAATACACCCATGTAGGAAAATAGGGTGGATTCAGATTCCCATCCTTTGTGATGATAATCTTAAATTCCAGCAAGAATTCTAAATTAGATTACTATTATACCCTTTACAAATTAATGAAATTAATATGTATATCCACTCTATAATAAATAGCCTCTTTTTTTTTCATCACCCATGTAATGGATTTATATAGTTATTTTTATTTTTTAACTAAAAATTTATGTTATAATTTTTACATGTGATATAAAAAATCATAACTGTGTATTAGATATTAATTTATATTTTAAAATCAGTTTTTATTTTTGTAGATGGGTTTAGATATTATTATAATTGGTATAATGTGTGATGTGTGATGTGGGTTTAGGCCTAAAGCAATACCTCTGAATCCTAACTAATAAAATTGGTTATTTAGTTTTTAGAGGAGTTCATAATATTTAATTGATTTAGATAAAATACTTTTATCATATGTTTAATTACATAATTGGTTATTTTATCATTAAATATTTATAAAAAATTTATTCTTTTTTTATTATTGTGATATATATAAAGAAATAAATTTTACAAGTATATAAATAATAGTAAAAGTATTTTAGACATTTAAATCAAATTCTTTATCATTTTTCATGTATGAACCAAACATTTGAAAATGATTTTTTCGAGAAATCCACTAGCGAACCAAACAGTCTAATGGAATCAGGATTCCTTGTAAAATAATTTCTAGTAAACTAATTCTTGGTAAAGTAATTCCACAAAAAAAAAATGACATGAACCAAACGAGGCTTAAGATGATACAAAAGGAGAAAAAAAACAAAAAATGAACCAGGACTAGCACAAGAAGGTCAACGAAGAGTTCCACATTACTGCACATCTACCAAATCAGCGACTTATTCCTCGATATGTAGCTGGTCCCCTTCCCATCCCACTCTTCTTACACCCGTTATGAAGCAGCCCCATTGTTTGAGCAAAAACCAGCAAATGACAAAGGTTTTTAAAATAAAACTATTGATTTCAGGAGATCATCACTTCGTTTCTTGACTTCCATATTGCTCACAAACTAATGAGTATTATCTCTTTCAATATGCGCGCCTTGGTAGACTTGTCACTATGTGTAATTCGATTTATAAATTATATAATTTGATTTATAAATTATATAGTTCAGTTCAATACTGATAATGCCTAAATCTGATTGGATTCTCACCAATATTTTTGGTGTCCACATGTGGAATGAATGAATTTGAACCTCCCCTGCCGGCCACCTCTGAATTTATTTTTGCCTGATTAAATATCGTTACAGTTATTGTTGATAAGCAATGACACCGAACACAGATCCCGTACACGACACCAAGTGTGTCAGATATCAGACACGTATATGGTGTTTTTTTTATATGGAAAATATATTGTTCACTGATTGTTATTAAATTTAAAATCCAGTCCAGAAATTACTGATGATAAGGAATCCGATTAAAAATAAAAAAAGCTAATATATCAATTTCCAGATTTCACATATATGTTTTTCTAATATATTTGTGTTCGTATCGTTTCACTTCAAGATAGGTAAATTAAAAAGAATTTTAAAGATTAAAATAAAAAATAAATCATATTTTAATTTTTAAATATAACATAATACATCAATTATAATTTTCATATGATAAAATCGAATAAAACGTTGTATCTAAACAGGACTTAATATGAATACGAATACAAATATCGGCAATGGGGTTTAGATAAAATGAGATTTTTGGAGAGATGTATATATATATAAACGAAATGAGATGAGATTTTTTTGCGGACCACACCTTGCATCTGTTGTACCCACCAGTATTCCTAAAAACAGAACAAACTTTTTTAAAGATATATCAGCAAAATGATACGGCATAGAAAATGTTAAACTCGATCATTTTACAGATCACATATGTTTATATTTTTTAAAAATAATAAATATTTATTCTGAGTTGAATAAATCAATTTTTAGTAAAGATAAAAAAATATTTAATGAGATATATATTTTAATAAAAGTCTAATAATTTACATAAACTCAGAACCGCGGTTTGAACGGTAAAAAAAAAAAAAAAAAATCAAACAGAGCGCCCAAATGATATATATCAGCTATTTTTATATTTTCTTCGACACGGTCACACACGGAACGTGATCGCTCACCCTCCACACTCTGCTCTCTCTCTCGCTCGCTCGCGCGATCTCTCTCTCTCGATCTCGAAATTGCCTCTTCAGAGAAACCCTAGCCGTCGTCGCCGGCCGTGCTTCGAAGGGGAAAACGAAAGCTAAGAAGGAAGAAGAAAGCGAGGACGAAGAGCATTGCGAGTCGATTTGCTTCAAAAACCCTAGGCAAGTTTTTCTTCACTGTTTTGTTTTCTTGGTAATCGTTTTCCACGGAAGAGCTCTCTGAACTTAATAGGGTTTCGAGTGACCAACCTCTCTTTTCTTTGGATCCGAGACATTCAGTTGCTTAGAAGATTTATCACAGATTGAGATCGTATCATCTCTTGAAACAAATATATAGTGTGTTTGGGGAGATTTAAGCACGTTATTGTTCATGTATTCTATGAAGTAGAAATATTTTCAATTGTGAATGTGGAGTTGAACTTTGCTTTTGCTAAATTAGATGTTAAAATTGGCTGAGAAATGATTAGTTGAATTTTATGTAGATAGTCCAATTAAATTCCATCTATGAAGCATGGGCATTTTAATCTGTTTGCTCAACATGTTCTTCTCCTTTTGTATTAGCTTCAGATTGATCGGGAGCAATGAAAACTGTTATGTGTTAGGCTTGAGAATTGTGTGATTGAAAATCTGAATTGATCTGAAGTAAACATCAGTTTCTTACATTAGAAAACTGAAAATGGTCCATTTGTTGGATTGAAGGATACTGACATGATGAAGTGCTTGCAATCAGGTTCTAAAGTAAATATGGACATTCTTATGACCGCTTAGGTTTGTTTGTTTTCTATAATTTATTTATTATGATTACTCTTTCAAGAATGATATGAAAATTAAATCCTATAAGATTGCTGAAGTTGAAATGAATTTACATTAAACGCTTCATTTGTGAAAAATCCAATTTAGTTCTTTTGATGACAAAACTATCCTTGCTTTTTCCTGAAAATTCTCTTGCAATCCTAGAGTTGTGGTGCTAGCAAACCCATACCCGTTGTTGTTGCTCATATTTTTTCATGTGGATGTCTATAATATATAAATTTATGATATGTGTTATTATTTTATTTGTTACACTGTCCTTGTTATGCCTGTGTGCCCTATTTTCCAAAATTTGCTGTGTCCGTGTGCCATGTATCTGCTTGTATAGGTTATTAGCCACAAAGAAGAATTACTTTTGGTTGAAATATGTTGCACACAGTTCTTTGGAAGAGCCTCTTGTATTATTTAACCAGATTCTATTTGTTTGTTCGAGTCTGCTAGAACCTGAAATATGGCGGCATATAAAGGCAGGACTGGAACTGTACAGTTATTTTATTTATCAAGTGCAATGTTCTAAATTCTATTTCATGGTGTCTAATTCCTTGCAAATTGGGTGGTAGGAATGTTGGCCCCATAACGCTATCAAAACGGCCAAGTAGCCACATGTTACAGAGTTTATGCTATCCACTATATTAATTATCTTGGCAATTGCTTTATTGTGGTTCTCTGAGAGTCTTGTCAGAAAGACAAATGCGATGATAAGGCTCACTGAGTTTTTTTCTGCTGAGCTGCAGTTATCCTTTTTGTTCCTTCACAGGGCTTAATGCAGTATATAAAATTTTGCTTCCAATATTTTTTAGATGTAGAGTGAGATTTTGATTCGTCCTATTTGTCGATTGCATTTGATGCATTACATTTGAGGCTTATTTGAGATACTAACCTCCTCCCATGTTAAAATAAATGCAAAGAGCTTGGGATCAGATCACGCCAAATTTCTAGAGTTTTTCTGATTCAGTTGCAACTATTAGAATCAGGCCACTCATTTTTAGATTTTTCATAATTATATAGTATATAGAATTTGTATGCATTCCTCACAAAAGGACTGTTTGATTTTGACATTGATTAGGTACTTTAGATGTTGGGGTTTAACAGTGAATGGTTTTTCATTTTAATTTTCATGTCTTGTGCAATTTACCATCAAATAGACATATAGCTTATGTTTTCTTGCATTGGATTGCAGTCTGCTCTTTTCATCACGTAAATGATGGCGCAAGAAAAATCCGTGGATGGGACCTCAATGCATGAAGAAAATGTTCAGCCCAGGAAACCAAGGGTTCTCTTGGCTGCTAGTGGAAGCGTGGCTGCTATTAAATTTGGGAACCTTTGTCATGGTTTTCTCGAATGGGCTGATGTTAAAGCAGTGGCCACCAAGTCTTCCTTGCACTTCATCGATAAAGTATCGCTTCCAAGGGATGTGATTCTTTACACTGATGAAGATGAATGGTCCACTTGGAAGAAAATAGGAGATGGAGTTCTCCACATTGAACTTCGAAAGTGGGCGGATATGATGGTGATTGCCCCATTATCGGCAAACACACTTGGAAAGGTAAAAAAGAAAATTTCCTTGAAGAATTCTGCTAGTCATATCATAAGTGCATATTCCTTGTGTAGTTATATTCTTGTGAATTGATTCCTAGATAATGGGCGGAGAAAAATGTTTTTCTCATGGAAGAGCGAAGGCAGTCAATCATGAATCATGAATTGCCAGCACACTTCATTTCTCCTAACCATATGTTCCCTTGAACAAGTTCTTGAAGTTGCTAATTGATGGATATTTTAACTCATAATAATCCTTTTTGTGTGGCAATCTCTTCGACCCATAGAGATTGGGTCACCATGAATTTGGAAGTGGAGACTTCATCGATCATTATCAATCATTTATGGTTCGGGAGGTGACCCCTCGAAGATAGCCTTTGAAAGGGTTCCCCTCCTAAATTAGGAGTCCTAATGCTTCCCTCCTATCTTTTTACTCCCTTTTCTTTTAACATTTTTGTAAGGAGATCCATTGGCTCCTTTGTTCGGGGAATCTTTAATTAATATGAAGCTCCTATATTTTCCTTTAAAAAAAACCACAATGGAAGTTTGCATCTTCTTTTAGATAGAATAATTTAGGTGATTTTTTTCTTGCACCCTGTTGTAGTCTGCTGTAGTGTACAGTATATTCTCATTATCTAATGCTCTGATTTATCGACTATCCATGTATTAAACGTGTATTTTCGTTAAATGTTTAATTCCCATTTAAGTCCTGTATAACATGTATTATTCGATATGTATGAAGTGTATTTTTTACTTGTGCTACAGAATTTAAACAAAAAAAAAGGAAAAAAAGGAAAGAAAAAGAAAAACCTCAACTTGATTTTGCTCTGCTAGATTTTAAGGTCAGTTTTTGCTTGTAACTTGAACCCGATGTTTTGATATTAAATCATGGATCTGATTTAATAATGGTGATTGCACATGTCACTAGTAATTTTTTCCATTTTTATAGTTTTCATTTTCATTTTCATTTTATATGAAATTTGTTCCAAATTTTCCCAAACTTATACTTTTAAGTTGCACCAAATTATGAATTTTTGCCCTTGCCAAATTATTCCCAGAATCCCAAATTGGAGACAAACAGGACATCGGTATTCTTCTATTGCAGTTAATTTTATCCATGCCATTTGTTTGACCAACAAAATAAATTCTCTTCAATTTATCAACACCGAATAAACACGACACATATTAACTGTGTATGTTGTTTCAGATTGCTGGAGGACTCTGCGACAATCTACTGACTTGCATCATCCGAGCCTGGGACTTTGAAAAGCCTCTCTTCATCGCCCCCGCAATGAACACCTTCATGTGGAACAACCCCTTCACCCAGCACCACCTCGCCATGATCAACAAGCTCGGCATCCAACTCATCCCCCCCATCACCAAGAGACTTGCCTGTGGGGACTACGGGAATGGCGCGATGGCCGAGCCTTCTCTCATCTGTTCCACTGTGGTGCTCTATTTGGATTCCTCAAAGCCAGTACAAGATCGAGGCAAACAACATATCCAAGACTAATGGGGCTGTCTGAATCTTTGAACTATCTGTTACTGATCATGATCTGTTTTTACTTAGAATAATTTTAGGAACAGTCCGCACTAATGAGGTATATGTTTTGATGAAGTGTATATCACTTCATTTGAATTGAATGAATTCGTTTTTAGCAAATGTAAAAAAAAATTAACGAGATATATAGATGTATATCTCACTGGACTGTCTGTTTGAACTGCGTGTAAAAATGATCTTTTACTTAACAACAAAATATGTTATGTGAGGAATGTATGTAGTATGTAACAGAATGCAAAGTTTACTATTGCTTTCTGAGGTTCCTCTATAGTCTTTATCAGTTATCAAAGGTGGTCTTATTAAACCCATAAACACTGTTTGAAAAATATAAAAAAAATCAGACCAGACTGGCTGGTTCGATTTGTGTCTATTATGTAACCCCGCTTGCAGTTTAGAAGTGATGTTTCAATTGCATATACATTTCATTGGAGGAGTATATACAATTCTAGACTACTAATGTAGCATATCTTTTATTAGTGCAATGCATAAAAAATTAAATTTTTAATTTTTTTGTCATAAGCAATATATGTATTGATTTGTGAAAGTATATATTTTATTTTTCATAATAATATGTATATCATTTTAAGCATGATTCTTTGTCAGGTAAATCCGTGGTCGTCCATGGGTCTTTCTATAAAAATTCATATGTTTGATAGAAAGACAACTCTAATTAGTTGTGGTGATATGCCATGTTTTAAGAACATAATTTGTTCGTTGAATTGAAAAAATTAATTTGAACGTTATATTATCATCACATAATAAATATATTAATTACTACTACTACTGATAAATAAATAAATTTATAAAGAAAATATTTTAAAAAATCTTTATATAATGATCAAATCTTAAATTTTCATTCCTTTTTAAATTTTTACTTAAAATCATAATATGATTTTTTAATATAAATTCTACACTTTTTGTTAAAATTAATATTTCTTAAAACAATCCATTCAACTAGTGAGTTGCTTTATGTTTATTGATTTGGATGTTGTACCGAATTGAAATTCAAAATTGGTAGATTTTACCAGTTCAATTGGTGTGATATAGTCGGGTGGGAGTTTAGATATGGTCAGACCTGAGTATTATCAGTACTATCACTACTCATTAATTGATTTGCAGTTCGATTCATAGGTTGTGTAGTTCGATGAAAATGTTGTGCCCGGTTGGGTTTTAAAACACGGGTTCTATTACTAACCTTTGGCGCTTCAAAATTTATTCAAAGGTACTCTCTCACTCTCTCTCTCGAGCTCGAAATTGCCTCTTTAGAGAAACCCTAGCCGTCGTCGCCGGCCTTGCCTTGAAGGGGGGAACGAAAGAGACGAAGAAGGAGAGGACGAAGAGGATCGCGCGTCAATTTTCTCGGTAATCGTTTTGCACCGACGATCTATGAACTAATTAGGGTTTTGAAAGTGGTTAATTTCGCATTTTGGGATTCGATCCATTGAGTCGCTTAATAGATTAATCACAATCTGAGATCATATCTTTTCTTGAAACGATAACATTCTGTTGGGAATTTGTTATTATATATTTTTGTGAATTAGAAATACTTTCTATTGTGAATGCGGAGTTGTACACTTTGATTTTTCTAAACTAGGCACTAAAATTGGAAGAGAAATAATCAGTTGAATTGTATGTGTATATTTTTCCAATCAATTGAAGCACGGGTACATCAATGTACATGCCTTCACTCTGTGTTCATCACGCATTGGAGTGGGGACACATACATGTCACATTCGTGTCGACACGTGTTGAGTTGATTGTAATGCATTTGAGAAGGGCGCTATTACACTCAATTTTTTTTACAGTATAATATTTCTCGTTAGAAATCCAGTGAAACATATCTCGTTAAATTTTTTATACTTACTAAAAGTGGGTTTATTCAACTCGAAATAGAGCGATATACATTTTTTTATCAAAGTATATACCTCATTAGATGATATTTACTATTTTTTTTAAATGAAAACATTTGTGGTTTGAGTTTTGGTTGGTAAAAATAACTGAGTTTATCATTTTCCATTGGAGAATAGTCCCACATTAGTTACAGAAAATAGATTTTCACATATGTAGTGGCCCACTCATTGAGTGGTGTCTTGAAAAAGACAAAAGGGAGTAAGTGGTCCACACGCCCGTGCGGTGTGGGCAGTGGGTTGTAGGGTGCATAAGGTGCAGTGTAGTATGTCTCTCAACTCGTTCAAAGGATTCAAATTCAAATTGAAAGGATGCCTCAATTTGAGAGAGACAACCCTACAGGCCCTATAAGTTCCCACTGGTTCTACAGATTTCATTTTCAGTTTTAAAATAATTTCGTAGAGAGTTGAAGGAAATCCTCGGAGTTGCTATTTACAGATTTCCATCAGAGTTCTTCTTCTATATGGCAACGTCTTTAACATCATGTCCTATATTTGAACATGTAGCATGGTCACAAATCGGATACATCTCACTTATGTGATGTAGGATTGTAACTTTTTTCTTTATAATTATTGTGATGTTTATACTCTTATGAAAATGGATGATGTTTAAATATTATGGGAGATGATAATTTCCTTGTTCTGTAGTTATATCAACATTTTGTGGTTTATGGATGCATACTTGCTTTTTTAAAATAATAATAATAATATATATATTTTTATTATTATTGATGTGTTTTTGCTTGTGTCATATTTTTTTCAAGATTTTCCGTTTCATGTGTCTGTGTCTCAAGATTGCCTCCATGCACCATTGAATTCCATTTATTTTTCTAATATATGAGATCTGATTCCACCGGGGACAGAGTCAGTCTTATGTATGATGGGAAGAGAGGGGGGGGGGGGGGGGGGGGGAGGGATGTAATGTAATGCACAATTTTTGTTTTAGGTTGGCAGGTGCAGGTTTTCCCTGTATGGGATTTTTTTGGAATTAATCTATTCAGGGAGAGCCCCTATTTCCTTTCAAAGAAAATGAGATCTGTTTCCATTCCACGTTATATCTTGATTTGTTCTCATCTATTAAATTTCTTATCTCTTCCAAGGATTATGAAAAACTAACCTATTTTTTTTCCAGTTCCTATTTCCTGAAATACTACTTAAATGTGTATCTGTGGACCAATATATATGTGTATAATTTTGTACATATATTCATGTAGAAATATATACATATGTAATATATATGCATGCATGCATGTATGCGCATCTACAAATTGAAACCACTTAAAAACAATGAGTCAAAATTATAGAATGATGATGTAATATTTATTGAAGGAAATAAGGAATGCAAACTTTGGAGTATTTGGAAAAGTCCATTGACATTGGTCTAAAATCCATATAGAGGATATCCTTTTTACATTGGTAAAATTAATTTTGCTAATTGATATATCTACCAAGAAAATGGGTTAAGGATTTAACAAGTTAGTTTCTTTTTCCTATGCCTTCACAGATGCAACCAAGTCCAATCATCATTTTATCTTAAAATTCAAAAAAAGAGCAAGGTTTAGATTCAAGTTCAGTGATTTTTTTTAATCATTGGTAGTTTGGTAAGTTTGGTATGAGTCCTACTAAGCATCTAGAGTTTGGTAATTCAGTTAAACCTATTGGAATTGGGCAACACATTTTTCAATTTTTGTGTAATCTTAGAGAATATGCATTCCTCACAAAGGGACTTTTGATTTTGACATTGATTAGGTACTTTAGATCTTGGGGTTTAACAGTTAATGATTTTACATTTTAATTGTCATGTGCAATGTATCATCGAATACACATAGAGCTTATATTTTCTTGCATTGGATTGCAGTCTGCTCTTTTAATCACGTAAATGATGGCGCAAGAAAAATCCGCAGATGGGACCTCGATGCGTGAAGAAAATGTTCAGCCCAGGAAACCGAGGGTTCTCTTGGCTGCTAGCGGAAGTGTGGCTGCTATTAAATTTGGGAACCTTTGTCATGGTTTTCGACAATGGGCTGAAGTTAAAGCAGTAGCCACCAAGTCTTCCTTGAAATTCATCGATAAAGCATCACTTCCAAGGGATGTGATTCTTTACACGGATGAAGATGAATGGTCGAGTTGGAAGAAACTAGGAGATGAAATTCTCCACATTGAACTTCGCAAGTGGGCGGACATGATAGTGATTGCTCCATTATCGGCACACACACTTGGAAAGGTAAAACATATTTTTTCCTTGTAAGATTCTCCTAATCACTTTTACTGCATCTTCATTGCATTTCAATAGTCCAAAAGGTCACAACTGCATATTCATTTTGTAGTGGTATTTTTGTGGGAAAAGTTTTTCTCATGGAGGAGCACAGCCTGTCCACCATGAATCATGAATTGCCAGCACTGTTCGGGTCTTTTAAACGTGTTCTCTTGAATAAGTTTTTTAAATTGCTAATCAATGGACCTTTGCATGTTTTTATGGAGAGAATGTTTTAGTTGATTTTTCTTGCACCTTATTATAGTCTGATGTGTTTTTCCAATATATTCATGTAACTTAGTGCTCCGGATTATGGATTTGTTCATGAATTAAATGCATACTTTTCATTAAAATTGTAATTCACGTTAAGTCGTCTCACTAACTATAGGTCTTATTCAGTTATTCACATTAGAAAATAATGAAATATGTATGTAATGCACAAGACATATGTTACTTGTGCAACAGAAAATGCTCGACTAGACTTTGTTATGCTAGATTTTAAGCTTGTTTTTTTTTCATGATTTTATGAAATTCAGATCTTATAACTTGGAACTCGGTTTTCTTTGTGATGTTCTTATACTATAACATTATTGAGAGATCATCGGTTTGATTTAGTAGTGGTGATTGTGCATGTGTAATCTTTCTATATTCTTGTAATTTTTACGTTTTCAAGCTTTTTCCAAACTTTTTCCAAACTTATCCTGAGTTATACCAAATTTTGAATTTTCTTGACACTGAATAAACATGAAATGCATCGATTGCCTATGTTGTTTCAGATCGCTGATGGACTGTGTGACAACCTACTGACATGTGTTGTTCGAGCCTGGGACTATGAGAAACCTCTCTTTGTCGCGCCTGCGATGAACACCTCCATGTGGAAGAATCCCTTCACCCAGCACCACCTCGCCTCGATCCACAAGCTCGGTGTCCAACTCATTCCTCCCATTGCCAAGATACTGGCCTGCGGGGACTTCAGGAACTTCGGGGATGGCTCGATGGCCGAGCCTTCTGTCATCTGTTCCACTGTGGTGCTCCATTTGGAGTCGTTGAGGCCAGTAGAAGATCGCGGAAACAGCCTATCCAAAACTGATGGGGATCTGTTTGAATCTGTGTTACACAACTTACACTGATCATTAGGTATGTTGTTTTTTTTACTTATACAGAAAATTATGTTCTGTGAGGAATGTATGAAATCTGTAATACTGTGCAAAGTCTGGTATTGGTTTCTGAGGTTCTTCTATGTCAGTCATGATCAGAGTGACATTCATTCTGATTCTCATTGTGCAGGGAATGCTTTGGCATGGTTTTTTCTGAAGTGAATAGTATACCTTTTTTAAAATGAATTTGTCACCCCAATTATTAGGTGCGGCCCCACCCCTAAAATCATTTTCTAAGGGTGGGGTGGGTGGGAGAGAGAGAAAGAGGTAGGCATCTATCTTTGTCGTGGGGGCTTAGATTTTGAAAGGGCGTTGTTATACCCAAATCTGTTTTCAGTCTTAATTTCAGCTTTATATGCGTTAATAGAAAATTAATGATGCATATGTTCACGTTAACAGGACATGTGTTTCGAAAGATTTTTTTTTACATTTTTAATAAATGTATCTATACAAATCATTAGAGTATATGTTTCATTTTTTATAAAAACGTGTACCTCAGTAGATTATGTATATTATTTTAAAAAAATTCAAAACTCATGTGGATTGAAATTGATGTTGGAAATGAGATTGGATGTAACATTATCTATTTTTAGAACATTGCGCAGTATCTAAAATATCTGTTCAAATGACAAATGAATGGATACCAATTTCCAATTTCCGATCAACATAAATTTAATCAATAAATAAAACAACAAGAGTAATGTTACAACTAGTTTTTAAGCTCAATTCTAATCTACACATGTTTTAAATTTTTTAAATTTAAAATAGTATACCTCATCTAATAAGGTACATGCTTTTATGGAAAATGAATCATATATTCTATTGAATTGTATGGATACATTTATAAAAAATATGAAAACAAATTGTCGAAATATATATATCTGTTTTAATGATTTTCTATCGACGTATATGGTATTAGTATTGGGGCTGAAAAAAATATAAATAATAATGCTGATGATGATGATGGTGATTAGGGGTGGTAAATAAGCCGAACGAGTCGAGCTTTGATATGTTCAAGCTCGGCTCGTTTATAAACGAGCCGAGCCGAGCTCACGAGCCTCAACAAGCCTAGCGTTCTTCTTTATTTTAGGGTTTTTAGGGATTGAAAACAAATTTTTAGCCTAAATGAGCCAAGTTCATGAGTTTAAACAAGCATAATTTTATATTAATTTAATATTCTGATTTTATAAAGGAGTTTATTTAAGCTTAAACTAAGTTTTAATAACACAAACGAGTCGAATTTGAACATAAAATGAAGCTCGATACAGGTCCCGAGCCTAACCGAGCTTTAAAACTTGTTCAAACTCGCTCATTTGTCTAAATGAACAAGCCTGAACGAGCGCAAACCGAGCCGAGCCGAGCCGAGCCCGAGCGGCTTGGTTCATTTACCAGCCCTAATGGTGATAGTGCTAATGAAAAATGTATGGTGCGGTGGTGCCCAAATTTAAACTAGATTTGTCCCGTCCGACTTTGCCACGGCGGTCAGGGACATCACCCCTCCAAGGAAAGAAAGCGATTATGTTCAGCCGCAAAAAAAAAGTGGTGGAAAAAAGCTCTGTGGGCTTGTGGGCTTGTACGTGCTTTCACCTAGTCCTAGTTTGTGGATCCATATTGACTCCATCAGTTTGATTTTTTTTTTGTTGTTGAGAAAAGGTAGATCTTGCTACCAGCACTTCCATTATTAAAAGTGAGTTACAAGTCTGAATTGGGGATGAGAGGATACAGAGAAAAAACAAAAAGAAAAAGGACAATCATGGCACAGAAAACAAAAGACGTGGGGCGGGGGGTTTGGATGATTAGTAGGTGTGATATCTACCAATTACTTTAAGTGACCCCCCCCCCCCCCAAATAACTCTATGCCACTACAAGGTGATGTCCAAACGGTCTCTGTCGAGAGAAATCCCCCTAACCCTTGCAATTCCTCGTCCTCACTCCGTTTTGCGCGATATACCTTCGTTTGGAGATGTTCCTGATACAATAACCACATGAAGATTTTTACATTTAGTGGGATCTTCGACTGTCAAATCTGCCCAAATTTTGTTGCGATATTTGCACGTGGACGATCCGCGCGCCACCAATTGTAGCAGGCCTTGACTGAAAAACCCTTAGCCATATTAGGAACCCAACATGCATTGTCCTCTACCTCCTCTGACTGGTCCTCCCATGCAGGTAGGCGCTCCGAAAGCAGAGCCAACTGAGTGATCTCATCGTTAACCGGTTTACCCGTCTAGAAGGAGGAGACGCTACCCTTCTGCCATACTGCGAGCTGAAAAAGATTTTGGACCTCCTCCCAAAGAAGGGGTCTGGGACCTGCACCACCAATCGTGCAAAAAATGTGTTTCCCGACCGTCCTGACCTTCCAAAGGATCGCCGATGAGAACTCGTGATGCAGCCCAAAAATGGCTTTACAGACAAACGTTGTTCTCGTCGAGATCAAAGGCCACCGACGGTCTCCCACCTCGTGCCCGCCGTATCGGTCCGCTAACAATCGAGCCCACAGTCTGTGCGATCCCTCCACCCACCTCCACAGCCTAGCGGGATAAAAAGCCTTGTTCATAGTTCTCAAGTCGAGCACCCCGAGGCCGGCCATCATCGCGCTTGCGCAAACAAACTGTGTCTCATGCTACCAAGTGTGGTTTATGTACTAAGTCACCTGAACCCTGCCATAAGAATTGTCGATGTATTATGTCAATGCAGTCCAACACGCTCTCGGGAGCTTGGAACACAGAAAGGAAGAAGATCGGGATACTCGACAAGCACGGTCTGCAAGAGTGTGAGTTTTCCACCCATGCTTAACGTCCGCCCCTTCCACCCCGCAAGACGTTTCTGAAACCATTCAATCAGAGGTTCCCAATCGTCCTTGGACAGCTTGGAGCGCACGAGAGGTAGGCCTAGAATCTTAGCCTTGGATCCATCAGTTTGAATTAGTATCTTAGCCCCCATTTGGATGCAGAATATGACTTATTCTTGAGTATACAATTATTTTGTCATAAAGTGAGTATAAATAAGGATAAAAGTGATTTTGTGTTTGGTTGTGTTTTGAATTATTTTCGTTGAGAAACATAAAAATAATTTTTTTGTTGTTTGGGTAATTTGTGAATAAAATGTGGATATGGCTCTATAAAAGGTGAAAAAATAATGATAGTTGATTTGATAGATAATTTATTAGATGTGATGACAGTTGATTTGACAGTGGGCCTACATATTCTTTGGGTGGAATAACCTGTAATAACTTTAATTCCAGGAGTTGATTGGAATCCATATACTACTTTATACCAATTTATTCCGATATAGTTTATCACTGGATATTCCTCGCATCTAAACATCAAAACACATTTATTCTGCTTTATTCTCACTTATTCCATATGGTATTCCATATCCAAATGGGGGCTTCCCGTTTGGAACGGAGATAGCTTTTATTCTTGGGTATACATTTATCCAATCATAAGTGAGTATAAATAAGGATAAAGTGATTTTATGTTTGGTTGTGTTTTGAATTATTTTCGTTGGTAAACGTAAGAATAAATGTTTTGTTGTTTGGGTAAAATGTGAATAAAATATGAATAAAGATTTAAAAAGAAAAAAAATAATGATAGTTAATTTGACATGTGATTTATAAGAGGTGATGACAGTTGATTTGACAGTTGATCCTTATATTTTTTGAGTAGAATAACCCATGATAACTTTAATTTTATAGGTTGATTAGAATCCATATAACACTTTATACCAATTTATTCTGACATACTTTATCAGAGGTTATCCAGGGTAAACAAACATATCAAAATTCTTATACGGGTTATCCAGAGGCTTATACCGCAAAACAAACGGGAGTGGGTGGGACTTTGTTTTTGTCATGTCACGTAAATCCGTGGCAGTCCGAGGTCCTTTCCATAAAATTCCTTCCGAACAGTCCGGAGAAAGACAACCGTCGTTCGTTGGTTGCTTCAATGAAACATTTGGCGCTTTCAAAGTCAAAAATATTTCTTTTTATTTTATTTTATTTTTTTAATGGAACTTCTTTAGTCCTCGACCAAAGATCATTCGAAAACCCTCTCGCTCTCCGAGGCATCAATGGCGTCTTGGAATTCTGTCCCCCTCGAGATCTGTTACCAGACGCTCGGATGGATCGCCTTCTTCTCATGGTCCTTCAGTTTCTACCCACAAATCATCCTCAACTACAGAAGGAAGAGGTCTGTCTTTCACTCTCTGTGATTTATGATTGAATTTTGAATACTGGGTCGATTTTGAAATTTGGGTGTGTTTGGTATTCGAAGCGTGGTTGGGTTGAACTTTGATTACTTGGTTCTGAACGTGACGAAGCACTCATCGTATCTGATATACAACGCCGTCCTCTTCTTCAGCTCTGTTGTTCAGAGGCAGTACAAAGAGAAGTATGGTTTTGATGAGGTGGGTTGTTTGGGCTCTTGTTATTCTCTCTCCCTTCGAGTGCCTGTTTGGAACTGATTGTCAAAACTGATTCTGCTTTTGCAAAATCGGATAATTAGTTCGAAATGGGTGTTCTTTAAATTTTATGGTTTTGATTAGGTGGGTTGTTTGCGTTCTTGCTATTCTCTGTTCGAGTGTTTGTTTGGAACCAATTGTCAAAACTGATCCTGCTTTTGCAAAATCGGATAATTAGTTCGAAATGGGTGTTCTTTTTTGAAAACCTATTGTTAAATTTTAGTATTTGGTGCTGAAAGTCAACAAAGCCGACTTTTTTGAAAAACTGTTTCTGAAATTTGATTCAAAGCAGGGGACTTGGTAAGGGAAATTGAATTGTTACTCAGATTAGTTTTCTGTTATATCTATTTTTTTCTGCTTGGCTTTTGTTTTATTCGATGTAGAATAAGTATGAACCCTCATTTATTAATTTTTCTAGTAGTGGAATAAGTAGCTTTTGTTAATAGCAAACATTTAATAAGTTAGTTACATTTGAAAAAAAAAGTATCCAAAATAAAAAATAACCAAAGGGAAAAAACTAAAAAAGTGATATATATATATATATAAAACCGACATTCAACAAATTAAACAACAGATGTGCCATGTTCAAAAACACATGGGTTGTTTGGGTTCTTGTTATTCTCTCTCCCTTCGAGTGCCCGTTTGGAACTGATTGTCAAAACTGATTCTGCTTGTGCAAAATCGGATAGTTAGTTCGAAATGGGTGTTCTTTTAATTTTATGGTTTTGATTAGGTGGGTTGTTTGGGTTCCTGTTATTCTCTGTTCGAGTGTTTGTTTGGAACCAATTATCAAAATTGATTTTGCTTTTGCAAAATCGGATAATTAGTTCGAAATGGGTATTCTTTAAATTGTAGCTTCTGGTTTTAAAAGTCAGACAAAACTAATTTTATGATTTTTTTTTTTTGAAAATTGGTTCCAAATGGGGACCCACATGTTGTTGGAGCCGATTGTCAAATTGATTATGTTTCTGGTAAATCTGATAAGCGGTTCCAAATGGTTGTTTATAAATTTTAGCATTTGGTGCTAAAAGTCAACAAAGCCGACTTTTTTGAAAAACTGTTTCTGAAATTTGATTCAAAGCAGGGGACTTGGTAAGGGAAATGGAATTGTTACTCAGATTAGTTTTTGTTATATTATTTTTTTCTGTTTGGCTTTTGTTTTATTCGATTTAGAATAAGTATGAACCCTCATTTATTAATTTTGCTAGTAGTGGAATAAGTAGCTTTTGTTAATAGCAAACTGATTTTTTTTGGGACAACTAAAGATTGGTACAACTTTGAAATCTGTATGCATGTTCCATTTTTGGTATACTTGAATTTCTAATGTATGATAGATGCGATAAAGCTCATGACTTTGTTGTTAGCTCATTTTCAATTTTTCACTCTTCAACATATTTTAAATTTTTGTTAAAAGAAATAATTCAGTCACACCCAAACAAAACTGAACATTTAGAATAACTTTTTGGGCATTGATGTACACAATCATCCCTGCAGTTCTTTTTGTAGTCCTCGCTTTCTCCTAACCTAACATATACTAGCCTAACTAGTAATATTAGATTAGCAGAATTTAAAAAGGGATTTGTTCAATTCATTCTAGTATGCATTTATTTTTTGTGAAAATCTGTATTTCATCATACAAGCATATAATAATTCAAAACATGTTGGGGGCTGATAAAAGGACTGTAGGAATGACTTTCCCTAACATTTTCTAACTTTTGTGTTGGTGTTGTATGGGCCCATGGCTTCCAATTCAGTTACCAAACAAGCCTGTTTTTAAATTCATCTGAAGTTGAATAGTGCCAATAAGTGGAGTTAAAAGGCTGAATAAGTGTATTTTATATCTCCCATGGAATATTTATCCATCAATTATCCGATTTTAAGCTGAAGTGTTATTCAGAATTATTCTGCCCAAATAAACAAATCATCATTGTAGGCCCAAATGGTGGTGTTGATCTTCATGGATCCTTGTGATGGGTTGATATTCATGGTCATGCAACTATCAAGTCTAGATTAACACATCCACATATTAAAGATTATCTATGAAAAGGTACAAAATCGTTTGTATCATATTACTGTATTAGTACCCCAAAAGGATGTATAGAATTGATAGTATTGATCTCCTATATATGTGATGTTTTTTCTTTTCTTTTTTGAAATTTTAACAGATGATTCCAGTGGCAGCTAATGATGTGGCTTTATCGACGCATGCAGTTCTGATGACACTATTTGCATTATATCAAGTTACAATCTATGAGGTGGGGTAATTATTTTTGTGTCTTTTTTTTCCATCTTGAACTTGAGAATTCTTCTGGTTAGAGTCTCATGTTCTTGTTGTGCTTTGCGATGCATAGCGTGGAAGCCAGAAGGTGTCTAAAATTTGTATTTCTATATCTGCTGTGGTATGGATAACAGCCATAGTTTCTGTTATTTTGGCCTCTCAAAGCCAATCTTGGCTTTGGCTCATATCAGTGTTCAAGTAAGTTCATCACTTGTACTTAAATTACAAAAATTGGAAATTCATAAAAATTGAAATACACGTCTGATTGTTTGTGATTCTGTTTTGAGTTTTGAAATGTTCTTTAGTTATTGTCTAATTTTTAGGACAAAAAAATAAAGACAAATGGGGTTGAATGTTAATCCATGCGCTAAAAAGTATCAGTGTACTTTTTTCCCTTAGATTTCGAAGAATTTATGATTGGCAGAGATGATCATGTTGGATGTCAATGTATGAAGTGAAACCACTTTTAAAGTTTCTGCAAATAGAATTTTTATGTTGGCATGGAATGTATAGTTGGTATGCACACCATATTACTCTTTTAGATGACACAAATTTTTGCCTGAGCATAATAAACTTTACCTCTTCTTGTATGTATCAAGTCAAATTATTTTTAGCAAGTAAAATTTTTAAAATATGGAATTAAATGATTCTCATCAGTGTTTAATTCTTCACCTTCTGTGAAAATAAAGAGGAAAGATTTACATTGAGCTACTAAAACTGACATTAATTGGGACCCAATGTTGATAAATATCAGTTCGTATGTATGTAGAAAATGAAGATATTTACTTAAACACAATGTTTTCATGTTCTAGTCAGATTTTAGAATGCTTCATGATCCTTCCCGTACTGATCAATTTATTATTAGGCCACAACAATCTGATACTGGATAATTTTTATTTATTCTATATGGACTTGTAGCTCAATTCAAGTGGTCATGACTGTCATCAAATATACTCCACAGGTTAGATATTTTCAATTTTGAGCTGGATCTTGGTTTTTTCATTTATTCATGCATTCAACATTCATGCATGCTTTTCTAGTATGGTACATTCTTGCTGACTGAAAGCTATATGGTTGCATAGTCTCAAGAATCTGTTACTATTTAATAATGAATCATGTATATTTGTGTTATATATCACATTTTCCTCTAGGCATGGATGAACTTTAGACGAAAGAGCACTGTCGGGTTTAGCATCGGTAACGGTTTATTCGATCTACTAGGGGGTGTGATGAACTTTTCTCAGATGGGCGTGCAATCCATAGACCAAGGTATGTTTGTTGCTTATCCAGGAAATGTAGTCATTTGAAAGAAAGAAATAATATATGCACCCGTTTATCCAAATTCTTGTTTTCTTGTTATATAGGTACTTTTGTGAATTTTTATGGCAACATAGGAAAGACCTTACTCTCCTTGGTAAGCCTCATTCTTCTCTTCCTTTACTACAGGAATTACTTATATTAACATCTTCCATTATTTGCTGAGAAATTATTCATTATATTATAGAGCATACATGTAGAAAAATTTCAGAACATCTTCTATGGAAAGATTTATGATCATATTTCTTCACCACTCCCAATTATGTAAAAAACATTTCCAAATCCATGTGTTATTCTGCTTAATCCTACCTGGAATTGAGTGTTTTTTTTTTAAAAAAAAAGAGGAGTAAAGGTGGTCCACTTTGTGTTATGGTGTTAAAACCTAAATAAAAGTATCCTTGCATATAAGGTTCAATTAGATAATGAAATGAATTAAGAGGCAATCATCTATGGTTTTAAATCCTAAAGAAGAGCATCCCTGTAAGATTAAGATGAATGATGAGATGGATTAAAAATTCTCACCCAAGGCGGTCCCGTATATAGCTGGGTGTTAGGAGGGGAGAGACTAGATGAAGTCCGGACTCGAGGACTTTTGTTACACAAAGTGACCACTCTCAGGACTCAAACCCTGGACTTTGTGAGAAATAGTGGTTGGTAGTAAAAGAGCAACTAGTATATTGCCACTGAAATCCGAATATTTGTAATCATGTAAGATCTGATTATATTAGTAGGTTTTCCATTCATACATGTATAGTTACTACATTTAGGATCTCAGCTTAACCATTTCCCAGTGGTTCAGTGCATCCCGCTGATGTAAAAGCTAGACATATCCATAATCGAATGTAATCACCTAAGAGTGGTGGTTTCCACAAGGTGTAAATCAATAGGAATAGCTTTGATTTGGGTGTGTGATATATGATGATGACTGAATCCATGAATAAGAAGAAACTTTGAGCAGATCAGATTTCAATGTTAGTAAAAAAGAATGATATAAAAGAAAACTAAAAATGTGACTGGCCTTTGACTAATTACACTATGGCATACAAGAAACTTAATTTTGACATTTTTTAGCATATCAATGTGGTTTCAAGGTCTTGTTTTTTCCAAATTGTGAGTTGATCGCCTGTTGTTCAAATTGGCCTGAAACTGGTGCCATTGCAGGAAGTGATCTTCTATGCCCTTATCTTCATTGTTCAGCGTTACATCTTGTACCCATTGAAGACGGAGAAGTTCCCAGTGATCAGCAAAGAAACCGTCACACCTGCTATTGAAATCTCCAGACACAGAAGAAGAATCTTCAAATGTATAAAGATCATTCATTGCCCTGCATTGCTTTTGATGGTGTACATAAAACCTTGTTGCATCACAGTGTTTATACCACTCTGCATTTAAGAGAGTCATATCAGGAACATTATATGCTCAGGTTATATCAGGAGCTTTAAATTATGTAAATCACATACTTTTTTTTATCTGTAAATGTTGATATGGAAAGCTTATTTCTTGTGGACTATATTTTTCCCTCCACAATAACAATATTAGCAGAAAATAATTTAATTCATTGATATAATTATCTATCTATCTATCTATCTATCTATCTATCCATCGTTTGCAAGGGTTTAGATTTTTAAAGGAAAATGTTACACTCAGTTATTTTTACCAATTAAAACTCAGGCCACACATATTTTTATTTTTTTTTAAACAGTAAACATCATCTAATGAGATATATATCTTGATAAAAAATGTATATCCCTCCATTTCGTGTTGAATGAATATATTTTTAGTAATTGTAAGAAATTTTTAATGAGATATACATCGTCTAACGAGATATATGCTTCACTAGATTTCTAAATTTTTAACAATGTATATACATAAGATTGTATTTTGTGCCGTAAAAAAAATTGAGTGTAAGAGCACTCTATTTTAAAACATTGTGCAATATTTAAAATATCTGATCAAATAACAAATGACTACCAACCAACATAAGTTTAATAAATAAAATAAGGGCACGTCTAGTCCCACCAACGTTTTTTCTTATCCCACCAATCGGCTAAAAAAAACTAGTGTTTTACTATCCCACCGATCCGGCCAGTTCGACCAAATTTGATCGCCATTTCAGGTTTTGGGCGACCGGACTTGGTCGTTATTTCAGGTTTTGGAGCGACTGGATTTGGTCGTCATTTCACGTTTTGGGCGACCGAACCTGGTCGAACATGATTTGTAATAAAGTTTATAATTTTTTTTCTTGAAAACATAATCCCACGACGTGTATCATCTTTGAATCTTTCATATCACTCTAAGTCTGAGTTGTAATGTAGGGAGAATAAATCATTATTCTTAAATGTAGAATATAAGAACAATTTTTTTTACATAAGTTACAGACAAAAGCCAAATATAAAATGTGTTTGGATCAACTGGTAGGTTTTTTTTAATTTCAAACAAAGAATCATCTTAACTACGAATTCAAACGAAATTTAAAAATGATATATATTTGTCTAATAAGATATTTTCCTATAAAATTTGAATTAATTGAAAGTATAAATACTTACATTTTTTTCAGTCCTTTAGCTGTTGTTTGGATAAAAAATAAATGTAGAATATGATGGATAAACACAAAAATTTATTTGTTTACAAAGAATAGTTAAATATAGTTTTGAATTCTGTTCGACCAATTGCGGTCGCTCAAAGTCTGAAATGACGACCAATTACGATCCCTCAAAACCTGAAATGACGACCAATTTCGATCGATCTGGATTGGTGGGAATAACAAAACACCGATTTTTTTTTATGGTGGGTTAGATAAAAGGCTTGGTGGGGATAGACCCGCCTATAAAATAATGATGATGATGATGCTAAAGAAAAATGTATGGTGCCCTATTTAGACCACGTACACAGTCCGAGGTCCTTTCCATAATATTCCTTCCCAATCCTCTGGAGAAAGACAACCGTCGTTCGTTGGTTGGTTATTCAATCAAACATTTGGCGCTCTCAAAGTCAAAATATTTCTTTTTATTTTATTTTATTTTATTTTTTGATGGAACTTCTTTTGTCCTCAACCTCAATCAAAAGATCATTCGAAACACTCTCTCTCTCTCTCTCTCTCTCTCTCCCCGAGGCAACGATGGCGTCTTGGAATTCGCTCCCCCTCGAGATCTGTTACCAGACGCTCGGATGGATCGCCTTCTTCTCATGGTCCTTCAGTTTTTACCCACAAATCATCCTCAACTACAGAAGGAAGAGGTCTGTCTTTCACTCTCTGTGATTTATGATTGAATTTTGAATATTGGGTCGATTTTGAAATTTTGGTGTGTTTGGTATTCGAAGCGTGGTTGGGTTGAACTTTGATTTCTTGGTTCTGAACGTGACGAAGCACTCATCGTATCTGATATACAACGCCGTCCTCTTCTTCAGCTCTGTTGTTCAGAGGCAGTACAGAGAGAAGTATGGTTTTGATGAGGTGGGTTGTTTGGGTTGTTCTTGTTATTCTCTCTCCCTTCGAGTGCTTGTTTGGAACCAATTGTCAAAATGATTCTGCATTTGTAAAATCGGATAATTAGTTCGAAACGGGTGTTCTTTAAATTTTATGGTTTTGATTAGGTGGGTTGTTTGGGTTCTTGTTATTCCCTGTTCGAGTGTTTGTTTGGAACCAATTGTCAAAACTGATTCTGCTTTGCAAAACCGGATAATTAGTTTGAAATGGGTATTCTTTAAAAATTTGTGGTTTTGATGAGTTGGGTTGTTTGGGTTCTTGTTATTCTCTATTCGGGAGTCTGTGTGGAACCGATTGTCAAACTGATTCTGCTTTTGCAAAATCGGATAATTAGTTCGAAATGGGTATTCTTTAAATTGTAGCTTTTGGTTTTAAAAGTTGACAAAACTAATTTTATGAAAATATTGTTTTGAAAATTGGTTCCAAATGGAGGACTCGCATGTTGATGGAGCCAATTATCAAGAGGACAGTAGGAATGACTTTCCCTAACATTTTCCTAGCTTTTGTGTGTTGGATCTGTATGGGCCATGGCTTCCACTTCAGTTACCAAACAAGCCAGTTTTTTAAATTCATCTGAATTTGTATAATGCCAATAAAGTGGAGTTAAAAGGCTGAAAAAGTGTATTTAATTTCTTTCATGCGATATTTAATTCATCAATTATCCTATATTAAGCTGAAGTATTATTCAAACCTATTCTGCCCAAATAAACAAAAACATCATTGTAGGTCTTACTATAATTATTCCACTCCTTGCTCCAAAAAAAAATGGTGGTGTAGATCTTTATGGTTCCTTGTGATGGGGTTCATATTCATGGTCATGTAACTATCAAGTCTAGATCAATCCACATAGTTAGGATTATCTATGAAAAGGTACAACATCGTTTGTATCAGATTACTGTATTAGTACCAAAAGGATGTGTAGAATTGATAGTACTGATTGCCTATATATGTGGTGTTTTTTCTTTTCTTTCTTTGAAATTTTAACAGATGATTCCGGTGGCAGCTAATGATGTGGCTTTCTCGACGCATGCGGTTCTGATGACACTATTTGCATTATATCAAGTTACAATCTATGAGGTGGGGTAATTATCTGTGTCTCTCTTTTTTCATCTTGAACTTGAGAATTCCTTTGGTTAGAGTCTCATGTTCTTGTTGTGCTTTGTGATGCACAGCGTGGAAGCCAGAAGGTGTCTAAAATTTGTATTTCTATATCCGCCGTGGTATGGATAACAGCAATAGTTTGTGTTATTTTGGCCTCTCAAAGCCAATCTTGGCTTTGGCTCATATCAGTGTTCAAGTAAGTTCATCGCTTGTACTTAAATTTCAATAATTGAAACTTCATAAAAATTGAAATACACGTCTGATTGTTTGTGATTCTGTTTTGAATTTTGAAATGTTCTTTAGTTATTGTCTAATTTTTAGGACAAAAAAAATGATGAACTGGGGTTGAATGTTAATTCAAGTGCTAATAAGTATCAGTGTAATTTTTTTCCCCTTTTTTTGCTTAAAATGTAAGATTTTGAAGAATTGATGATTGGCAGGGATGATCATGTTGGATGTCTGAAGTGAAATCTGCAAATAGAATTTTTATGTTGGCATGGAAGGTGTAGTTTGTATGCACATCATATTACTCTTGTAGATGACACAAATTTTTGCTCGAGAGCATAATAAACTTTACCTCTTCTTGTATGTATCAAGTCGAATTATTTTTAACTTTACCTCTTCTTGTATGTATCAAGTCGAATTATTTTTAACAAGTAAAATTGTTAAAATATGGAATTAAATGATCTCAGCAGTGTTCAATTCTTCACCTTCTGTGAATAGAAAGAGGAAAGATTTACGTTGAGCTACTAAAACTGACATTAATTGGGACCCAATGTTGATAAATATCAGTTCGTATGTATGTAGAAAATGAAGATATTTACATAAACACAATGTTTTCATGTTCCAGTCAGATTTCATGATGCTGCATAATCCTTGCCCTATTGATCAATTTATTATTAGGCCACAACAATTTGACACTGGATAATTTCTTATTTATTCTATATGAACTTGTAGCTCAATTCAAGTGGTCATGACTGTCATCAAATATTCTCCTCAGGTTAGATATTTTCAATTTTGAGCTGGATCTTGGTATTTTCATTCATTCATGCGTGCAATACTCATGCACTCTTTTCTAGTATGGTACATTCTTTTTTTTTATTGGTAGTATGGT
The DNA here is from genome assembly GCA_030737845.1 of Acorus calamus. Taxonomy (NCBI): domain Eukaryota; kingdom Viridiplantae; phylum Streptophyta; class Magnoliopsida; order Acorales; family Acoraceae; genus Acorus; species Acorus calamus. The sequence goes on along the minus strand of CM060873.1, from coordinate 3,532,362 downwards.
ACATTCTTGCTGACTGAAAGCTATGTGGTTTGTCTCAAGAACCTGTGATTATTTAGTAATGCATCATGTATATTTGTGTTATATATCACATTTCTTCCTCTAGGCATGGATGAACTTTAGACGAAAGAGCACTGCCGGGTTTAGCATCGGCAACATTTTATTCGATCTACTAGGGGGTGTGATGAGCTTTGCTCAGATGGGTGTGCAATCCATAGACCAAGGCATGTTCATTGCTTATCCAGGAAATGTAGTCATTTGAAAAAAAAAATATATGTGCACCTGTTTAATCCAAAATTTTTGTTTTCTTGTTATATAGGTACTTTGGTGAATTTTTATGGCAACATAGGAAAGACCTTACTCTCCTTGGTAAGCATCATTCTTCTCTTCCTTTACTACAGCAATTACTTATAATCATCTTCTTCCATTATTTGCTCTCAAAATTATTGATTATATAGATCATACATGTAGAAAAATTTCAGAACATCTTCTATATAAAGATTTATGATTATATTTCTTCACAACTCCCAATTATGTAAATTTTTTTTCTGAATCCATGTGTTATTCTGCATAATCCTACCTGGAATTGAGTGTTTTTTTTTAAAAAAAAAAGGAGGAAAGGTGGTGTCCTCTTTGTGTGTTATGGTGTTAAAACCTAAAGAAAAGTATCCTTGTAATGTTCAGTTAGATAATGAAATGGATTAAATGGCAATCATCTATGGTTTTAAATCCTAAAGAAGAGCATCCATGTAAGATTATAATGAATTATGAGATGGATTAAAAATTATCTATGGCAGTCCCTTATATATCAGGGTGTTAGGAGGGGAGAGAGAGTAAATACAATCCTAACTCTCGAAATTGCACAAATTGATCACTCAGAACTCAAACCCAGGACTTTGTCTTGTGAGTCGGAGCAATTTGACATTGCTTCGAGCAATGGCCCTGGTGAGATGGATTGTAAGAACTAGTGGTTGGTAGTGAAAGAGCAACCCAGTTTGTTGCCACTGAAATCTGATTTTTTGTCGTGTCTCATTATCATGCGAGAGTTTCTCTTTCTTATGATCTGATCATATTAGTATGTTTTCCATTCCTATATGTATAGTTACCTACTTCTAAGTAAACAATGTGTTTTAGGATCTCAGCTTAACCATTTCCCAGTGGTTCAGAGCATCCCTCTGATGTCGAAGCTAGACATATCCATGAATGAATGTAATCACCTAAGCATAGTAGTTTCCACAAGGTGTAAATCAATAGGACTAGCTTTGATTTGAATGTGTGTTATATGATGATGACTGCATCGAAAATTTGAGCAGATCAGATTTCAATGATAATAGAATATGATATAAAAAGAAAACTGAAAATGTGACTAGCCTTTGACGAATTACACTATGGTATACAAGAAACTTAAATTCTCTTTGTTTTTTCCAACTTGTGAATTGATTGCCCATTGTTCCACTTTTTGGCCTGAAACTGGTGCCATTGCAGGTAGTGATCTTCTACGACCTTATCTTCATCGTCCAGCGTTACATCTTGTACCCATTGAAGACAGAGAAGTTCCCAGTGATCAGCAAAGAAACCGTCACACCGCTTTTGAAATCTTCAGACATAGAAGAAGGAATCTTCAAATGTATAAGGATCATTCATTGCCCTGCATTTCATGTTGTTTACATAAAGCCTCAGTGGCATTCACAGTGTTTATATCACTCTTGCATTCAAGAAACTGTCACTCATGCTCAGGTAACATTAGATGCTCAGGTTATATCAGGTGCTTTAAATTATGCAAATCACAATTATTTTTTGGTAAATGTTGATATGGAAAGCTAGTTTCTTGGGGACTAGATATTTCATTGTACACCTTCTTCTTCAACGATAGTTTCAAAACTCGTCACTTCAAAAGGTCAAGACAAAAATAAAAATTGAGGTGATAATCCTATGAGTGTTGTTACATACAGTGCCGTTTATCCGTGCAGTCCTTTATAAGTTCAACTAAACTACATGCATTGTTAAATGAAACATGTAATTTTATACTTTTTTTATAAATGGTTCCATGTAATTACAATTCATTAGAGTATGTAACTCGTTTTAATAGAATATATGATTCGTTAAATGAGGTATACACCTTTAAAGAAATTAAAAGCATATGAGAGTTGTAAGTGGGACAAAAATTTGGTTATTACGTAGCATTAATAAAAAGCAATCAAACAAAAATATCTTATGAGCTAGGGAATCAATGGAATTCGGAATTTTAATTCAATTAACTAAAATACAATTATTTTACATAAAGAAATCAAATATTAGTACTTTGGGATGGATAACTTCCTTTACATTTGTTTATATTTTTCTAATTATCATTTTTTTTTGTCTTTTTAGTGATTTTGGGTCTATGTGAGGGTGTGTTTGGGTGATTGATTGCAAAACTGATTTTATGTAAACACTGGGTTTTAAAATTAATTTTGCAGAAAGCTACCCCCTAGCTTTTGAACACTTTGTTTAAAATCTATCTGTCCCAATTTTTTTAGTTGGTTGCACGATTGAAAAATGTAATTTTTTGTAAAAGATGTATGATTGTGAAATTAAACACTTTCTAAAGTATGAATAAGCTAATTTAGCTTCGTTCAACACACACCCATAATTGTGAAAGAATATATTTTATTGAGAGAGAGAGTGTGTGGTTGTGGTGGTGTCGTGACTTTTTTTTTGGGTGCATGGTGACTGTTGGGATGTATCTTTAAAAATGATTTTTATCACTTGTTAAATTACCCCCTTTAAGATGCTCCTAATATTAATCACTCAAATAATATTAGAAAAAAAAAGTACAGTCCAGCCAAGGATTATTTGAATCGGAGACATGGGTTCTTTTGAATCAAAAACGAGTTTTCCCCGTGTTAAAAATGTATTCAAATTTGACAGAATTTTTATCACAATATGCTTGAACATTATAAAAACATATCAAATATCCTTGACATCTGAAAATGGTTAAAAATTGTATTTCAGTTATAATAGATTAAAATGGTAGGTTAAGCTTAAGTTTTTGGAAACCAAAGTTTTCAAGGACTTAATGCCTGTCAAATATTATAGAGTTAAGAATTAAAGTATTAGTTTCCTTTTGAATGTTGTAAAATTTTATAAATATTTTCACAGTTAAGCATGTGCCGTTGTTCCACATGGTCTTTTTTACAATTTTAATTTTCAAATATAGTCTTATGCATTTCTTTAATCATTCAATGAGGTATATATCTCCTTACAATAAATTATATACTTTATTATTTTTTTATATTGATTAAAATTGAGTTAATTCAATTCAAATTATAGTGATGCACACTGATTATGAAAACATATAACTATTTTATATTATATTATTTTTAAAAAATAAAATGTGTGATAAGGGGATTGTATTTGAATTGTATATGGGATTGTTATTAACATTATATCCTTTAGCCCTCGTTTGGATAGGGAATTAAGTTATTCTAAGGTTCATGACAATTTTAGTATAAATAAAGATAAAAGTGATTTTTTGTTTGATCATATTTTGAATAATATTCTCGTTAAAAAATTCAAACATAATAATAAAATTTTTGTTGTTTAAATAAAATGTGAATAAATATTTATAAAAGATGAGATAATAATGATAATTGATTGACAGTGAATTCACATATTCTTTTGAATTGAATAACCTGAAATAATTTAATCGATGGTTGAAATATATATATCATTTAATTTTAACATATAAATTCTCATCTAAACAATATTTTGAAACTATTCTGGATAATTCCAGCTTATTTCAATACATATTCTTGAACCAAAAGGGCCTAACAAACCAACAACCAACCTAAAATGTATCTGACACAAAAATTGGACCGGATTCTTTGTGTAAGAATCCATTCGAATCAATCGGGAGAATAAAAACCATCGTTGGTTGGTTCTATCGACATTTTGTCGCTTTAAAAAGTCAAAATCTTTTTTTCATTGTCCTCAATCAAAGATCATTCGAAGCCTCTCTCTCTCTCTCTCCGAGGCATCGATGGCGTCTTGGAATTCGTTCCCCCTCGAGATCTGTTACCAGACTCTCGGATGGATCGCCTTCTTCTCATGGTCCTTCAGCTTCTACCCACAAGTCATCCTCAATTACAAACGGAAGAGGTCTGTCTTTCACTCTGTCTGATTTATGATTGAATTCTGAATCTTGGGTCGATTTTGAAATTTGGATGTGTTTGCTGTTCAAAGCGTGGTGGGGCTGAACTTTGATTTCTTGGTTATGAACGTGACGAAGCACACATCGTATCTGATATACAACGTGGTCCTCTTCTTCAGCCCTGTTGTTCAGAGGCAGTACAGAGAGAAGTATGGTTTTGATGAGGTGGGTTGTTCTTGTTTTCCCCTTTGAAGTTCTTCAAAGGTCCCATCTTGGTTTATGAATAGAATAAGGTGGATTAGAATTGCTATTCAAATTAGTTTTACAGATATGGGAATTTGTGTGGCACTTCTTTTATTCAATGAGGAATAAGAAGGAACATCGGTTGCAGTCATTTTTGCAGTCCCTTTGAATATTTTTTAAGTTATATATTTATCCAATGAAATATAGACCTTTATAAAAAAATAAATAAATAAAGTATATACTTAATGAATTGAATCATTGAATGCATACATTTTTCTAAGTGGGGACTGCATTATTGATCGAACGAATGATCGAGTGTGTTGGCACCCTTTTGTGAGTAGTTAATTTTTTTTTTGCTCAATAAAAAATGGGCAATTAACAAAAATAGCCCCGCTGAAACGAATATTTACAAAAATAGCATAGGTCGGCGAATATTTGCAAAAAATAGCACTGATACTGTTCCAAACTGGAGGCGCCATACTTTGTATTTTCATACCCCAAATTTTAACATTTTTTACACTGGAGGCGCCATATATATATGGCGCCTCCAGTTTTTTTCCCAAAATAGGCGCTATATATATATGGCGCCTCCTTTTCAAAAACTGATTCCAAAGGAGGCGCCGTATATATATGGCGCCTCCTTTTCAAAAACCGATTCCAAAGGAGGCGCCGTATATATATGGCGCCTCCTTTTCAAAAACCGATTCCAAAGGAGGCGCCGTATATATATGGCGCCTTCCATTTAGCACGGTGTGCCTTGGAATATGAGATTATGTAGTGATGATCGGCACGTATCCTGTCAACAATCACAATAGGACTGATCTTCAAATTATGGCGGATTGTAGGCATGATAAGTTGTGAGATATAATCGGAACTGAACTGTCTGTGATTAGAACTGAGGAGTGGATCTAAGCATGTATGAGGACCTCTAATGGTGGAAATCTTGAACATTTCTGAATCACCTACTTTCTTCGCATACAATCTCCATGGACATTCATTATTTATGCACCCGGCTGTGTACCTATGTGAATTGGAATTTATGACATGACATTGCACACATTTCTTTATACTCCATGCTCGGACAGCATTAATGAGTGCTTTTTTATTTGCGAAGAGTTGACCAATAGCAATATCCTCACAGGAAGAAGAACCGATCTCATAGATACATGGATGAACATCTTCTGCCATTGCCCGCTCTATAAGCTGATTGATTGGGTACATTTGTTGAAGATTATACTCCAAATTCGAAAGTGTTTCCACATTATTGTCCTCCTCGGTGTCATCTCCACCAACCCAATGTTCCTCACCATCTTCTTCATGTACTTCTTCATCTTCATCAATTTGCTCATCTTCATTAGCTTCTTCATGAATATCATCCAAGTCGAAGTCATGATATGGGGACCTAAAAAGGCCACTATATTATGCATGATAATATCAATTAATAATCGCTCAAATTTAATATACACACAATACTTACAATGGTCTCCCATGTGCACTCTCATGCACATTTGTTGGTGTTGTACCAAATATATCCTCTTGAGTATTTGGTACAAATGATGACGACGAAGGTTGGTATGGATCACGAACAAGAGAGGGATATGAGTCATCCCCATTATAGGGCCTTGCACAACGACCCCTTTGTATGATCGCTTTGTATGAGTCAACCATAACTCGATACCGTGTACGTGCTTTGGATACAAGTTCATCATCATCTTCACACCTATATCATCCTCGATAGGGAGACCACAACTCATTCCGGGACGTGTGGGATGCATCGCACTCATACATAATGTATAACGGCTTGGATCAGTTTCCGTTAGTTGATACATCATTTGTAGCAAATCAACATATGAAATTTTTTTATGTATGATCGTGCCTTTCCTAGAACCACCTTCATATAATGAAGTTTCTCCATGTTTTACGATTCTCCCGTTAAAAGAATAGATCAACAGGACTTCAGATTTCTTTCCCATCTAAGAAAATCTCATGACATTCAATAATTCAAAACACATTATCATATAATAATATATAACACATTTATTTAAACAAAAAAAACAATATTATGTCAAAATCCACATCAATTAAAATGTCAAGAAAATAAAACAACATTAAATATTTTTTTTATAAAATAAAAAAGAATTCGACATTAGGTCAAAGTTCACATCAATCAAATGTCAAAAAAAATAGGGGGGGGGGGGAATGGAGAGGTGTTCATTACCTTTTTAGATTGAATGTACTTGCTGAATGTTTGTTAATGGATGGAGTTGGAGGAGGGTTTGGTTTTTATGGGGAAATAGGTGAGAGGGAGAGAGAGTGAGAAGGGGGGGTGATTTTCGGGTAGATGAAAGAAATAGATGTGAGAGAGAGAGAGATGGGGTGGGATGGGTTCTCGGGTAGGGTCATTGTATATATACAGCGCCTCCTTTGTATTGGGGGCCGTTCTGGTTTTTGAAAAGGAGGCGCCATATATATACGGCGCCTCCTTTATTTTGGGAAAAAAACTGGAGGCGCCATATATATATGGCGCCTCCAGTTTGGAACAGTATCAATGCTATTTTTTGCAAATATTCGCCGACCTATGCTATTTTTGTAAATATTCGTTTCAGCGGTGCTATTTTTGTTAATTGCCCATAAAAAATCTTTATAACTTTGATGTCATTCCATTTTTAGTATACTTGAATTACTAATCCATGGAGGATACAGTAAAGCTCATGACTTTGTTAGTCCATTTTTCAATGAAAAATTCACTCTTTGGCACTTTTTACATTTTTAAAATTAAATAACTTAATCACACCCAAAACTGAATAAATATTTGAGAATAGCTTTTTAGATTTGGCTTTGTATGATCCCATGGTATCCATTTCGGTTACCAAACAGGCCCGTCTTTCGGCTTTATCTGAATATGAATAATGCAAAAAATGTGGAGTTAAAATGCTGAATATGTCTTTTTCATCTTTCCCATAGAATAATTATCCACCATTTATCCGATTTTAAGCTGAACCGTTATTCCACTCCTTATTACAAAAAAAAATAGCGTGTGGATTTTTGTGGATCCTTGTGATGGGGTTGATATTCATGGTGATGTAACTTTCAAAGTCTAGATGAACATACCCACATAGGCAAATTTTATCTACGAAGAGGTACAAATCATATGTATGAGTTTGAACCCTGGATGTATAGAATTTATAGTACTGATTTCTTTTTTTCTTTTGTTTTTTTTGGGAAATTTAACAGTTGATTCCGGTGGCAGCTAATGACGTTGCTTTCTCAATGCATGCTGTTCTGTTGACACTTTTTACATTGTATCAAGTTATAATCTATGAGGTGGGTTAATTATTTATGTGTGTCTCTCTGTTTTAATCTTGAACTTGAGAATGCTTTTGGTTAAGAGTCTCATTTTTGTCTTGTGGTTTGTGATGCACACAGCGTGGAAACCAGAAGGTCTCCAAAATCTGTATGTCAATATCTTCTGTGGTATGGATCATTGCCATAGTTTGTGTCATTTTGGCCTCTCAAAGCCACTCTTGGCTTTGGCTCATATCCATATTCAAGTAAGTTCAATGCTTGTACTTAATTACAAAAGTTGGATTGTCATGAGATTGAAATACATGTAGGTTGTTTGTGATTCTCTTTTGAGTTTTGAAATGTTCTTTAGTTAATTGTCAAGTTATTGGAGGCAACTTTTACGAAAAAGAAATGATGAACTGGGTTGAATGATAAATCGGGTTATTGACTATCAGTGTATTTTTTTTTCCATTTCTTCTTAATATATATATAAGATTGTAGACAATCTATGATCAGTATGATCGAAGTGAAAGCACTTCTACAGTTCCTGTAAATCGAAATTTTATGTTGGCATGGAAGATGCTCGGTACACACATCATTCTCTTTCAGATAACACATTTTTTTTTTTTGCTTGAGAGTATATGGAACTTTATCTCTCATTATATATATTGAGTAGAGTTATTGACTTATTGCTAGTAAATTTGATAAATTATGGAGTTGCATGATTCTGATCTGAGTTTAATTCTTTACCTCCTATCAGAATAAACAGGCAAAGCTATAATACAAGAGTTTTGATAGAGAAAAATAAGTGATAAATTCAATGAATGTAAGGTTAAACTGTCTTGTTGCCCTTTTGTGTAGATCAGTGACATTTATTTATAAAAAGTGAATAATTTGAGGTTAGACACTTGATGAAAAAAAAAGAGAAGGAAAACTACGAAGATCATAGTTAAATCATTTGGTCATTTCTGGAAGAATGATCCTTTTTTTTTGCTGGGTTTAGAAGAATGATCTTACAGTTTATATTTAATGCCCCTAGGACAAGGTGTGGCCTGGCCCATTCCACATTTTGGGACAAGCCTAATGTTAGCCCCTTACCTCCAAAAGAATCTGAGGGTTCCAAATCCACCTCACCCACCTAGGCCATGGTAGTAAAACATTTTCTTTTACAAATTATTATTTTAGAACTCCAGGGATGGATACTATTTGAAAAAACAAAAAAAATCTAACTACTAGCTAAAATATATAGATCTTTGAGGTAATGGGAAATATCAATGAAAGATCAAACATAGAAATGGTCTATAATGTCGAGTTACAAAAATGAACACTTAGTTTTAAGTGAAGAACATATGTCAGTCGAATGGAAGGTATTGCATTGAGTTGCTAAAACTGAATTTTATTGGGACCCAATGTCAATAAATGTTGGTTGAATGGAAAATTTATATACGTGTAGAAAATGAAGCTATATACTTAGGAACACAACGTTTTCCTGTTCCGGTTAGCTCTCATGATGCTGCATAATCCAGTCACCACTTGCATCACTTCCTAAGGCTTAGGGTCTATTTAGTTGGTGGTTGCTAGAAGTTATTGGATGTCCTAAAACTTTGGAAGTTGAAGTTACTTGAAGTGGATGGAACTCATGGAAGGCACTCTTTACCATCTATCTAAGGAGAAAGTCACTTCCATGAAGCTCAGGGAAAGATCTATCAATGCGTTATTGCTGGAGAGAAGTGGTGGTTATAAAGGAATAAAACATAAGCATTCAAGGAATTCATTCCTTTTTTAATTGCTTAAGTCTACTTTTGCTGTCTTTCTTCTTAAGGTTGTCTTTATTATATGTTGATTGTCTGTTCAAATATCTATGAATGAAGTTCCTACATTGGATTTCCATTTTATGGGCTATTTCATCCCTGCTATTCCTTCTCTCATTGACCACTTTATTAGTATTCATTGGTACGACAAACTCATACTGGATAATTTTTTATTTACTCAACATGTCATGCCTTGCAGCTCAATTCAAGTGGTCATGACTGCCATCAAATATATTCCACAGGTTAGATATTTTCAGTTGAGTAGAATTGTGTTAAAATGTTTTGATGATTTTCGCTTTTGATGATGTCTCATATGTTGGTGAGAATAACATTTGGTTACTTGCTTTAAGTTTACATATGACCATGGAGAAGTAAAGATGTAGGGTATGGTCTTATTTATAGGCATTTTGAGGTGTATGTAAAGAGAACTTAGAAAAGCATATCATGCAATCAATTTTTCCAAGATGTGTATGCTATTTCTACTTATTATTATATTCATCTCATAAATAGATTATCACAAAAAAAATTCAAGAAAAGGGTCATTTGCATGATTTGCAACTGACTAAAGTATTGAGAGAACATTAGTATTACTTATAGGCTGATACCAATAAGCATTAGAGTATATTAGATTCTCAAAAATCAATGTGCATTTAATAGCAGTTTCCAATGAAGAAAACATTTTTTTCCTTTAATACACCATGATTCGGATAAGATGAAGATGTCCAAAAAGGTTGCGCATTACTTGGTGTTTAATGCATAAACATGTGGGACATCTGATCTGATTGATTGTTCATAATTAGTTAAATGTAATGTAGGTTGTAAAAAATCAACCAATTGTTGAGGCTGAGAATTTGTCTACCACAATGCATTGTTTTTTTTTTTTGACGGAACACAATGCATTGTTTTAATGTAGAACAGAGCATAATCTTTAGGCTAATTGGTCCAGAAATGAATGGCATGATGATCTTTAACTACATCATGTTAAATGGCATGTGTGGAAATAATTACATATTCTTGGAAGGAAGCCCCTTTTTTTGTGGTCATTGATTGTTACTGGAATATACACAATGAGCTTAATCTTACATATCATATCACATTGGGTTTGATGAAAATTATTAAAAAGAAATATCTATTGTTACATGTAATGACTCAGAGCTATACACAAACACGATCAAAGTTCTAGGCAACCATCCTGTTGCACATACATATATTTCTGTCAAAAGTTCTATGAAACTGTCAAAGTACCCTTTTTATGTTAATTTTAGGCAATGACAAGTGTATCCAAATTTTGCATCACTGATGATTACCTTTTCAACAATGTAGACAACTTCTAGAATTTTTTCCATGACTAATTATTTGCTTTTAAAAAGCAATATTGTATTATGGTGGCTTGAATAAAGTCGATGCATAAGTGAATCTAAACCTGCTCTTCTAATGTACACAGACTCACCCATAAGCTTTACAATATCAAATATTTCTTTATTTGTTGGGCAAATATACAATTTCATGTCATCAACATCCAGAAATCATGATCATATAAACATGCATTCACGCATGTGAGTGTGTGTACAGACATATTTTCTTTTAAGGACTAAATTTATTTTGGTCTTTAACTTGAGAATAACTTGTATATGAGCACACCGGTTACGAGCATTTTGAGATAGATCTTGATGGTTTCATTTCACACATGCAACACTATGCACTCCTTATGGTACATTGTTGCGTGATCTCAAGAACCTGTGATTATTTAACTACTGCATCATGTATGTGTATGTTATGTATCATTTTTCCTTTAGGCATGGATGAATTTTAGACGAAAGAGCACTGTTGGATGGAGCATCGGCAACATTTTACTTGATCTACTAGGGGGCGTGATGAACTTTGCTCAGATGGGGGTGCAATCCATAGACCAAGGTATTTTCCATTGCTTATCCTGGAAATGTAGTCATTTGAAAAATATTAATATATGCCCCTCTTCAATTTAAATTCTTGTTATACAGGTACTTTGGTGAACTTTTATGGCAACATAGGAAAGACCTTACTCTCCTTGGTAAGCCTCAACTTTCTCTTCCTCTATTACAGGAATTCTTTATACAGATAAATTTAATATTTTCATTCCATTATATCCCAAGTCATGGATTATATATTATAGGTCATATTTATAGAAAAATCTCAGAACATGTTATATATAAAGACATGATGATGATATTTTTTTTCACCTTGCCCAATTATCTACAATTTTTTTTTTATCGAAATCATGTATTATTCTGCATAATCCCACCTGGAATCAAGTGTTATGATGTTAAAACCTTAAGAAAAGCATCCTTGTAAGGTTAAAATGGATGATGAGATGGATTTAAAAAACCATCACCAACAACAATCACACATTAATGATCATGTGAAACTTCCTGTTTCTTATGATCTGATTAAATTATTTTGTTTTTTCATTCATGTATGTTTTGTTGATATTTCTATGTAATCAATGTGTTTTAGGATTCCACCTTAAAACAATAAACGGAAAAAAGAATGAAAGTTAAAGTGCTTGTGAAAACATGGAAATTTTGTGAAGAAATGGAAATTGAACATAGACCATTTTCCCAGTGGTTTTGGAACTTTGTGGATTCTATAATACCCCTGTTTGACAGCATACTCCGCCAACATAAAAAACTAGACAAGATCATGGATGAATGTAATTGACTAAGCATAATTGTAGCTTCCATAGGTATAGCTTGGTTTGAATGTGCGATATAGGATGACTGAATCCATGAGCAGTGTCAGTTTCAATGTTAACCAGAAAGGATGTATAAGAAACCTGATAATGGGACTGGCCTTCGACGAATTATAACACTTTTGCAATCTCAACACATTTTTAATTTTTTTGGAAGCTATGTACTTGTGTATTGAATTACACACCTTCATAAAAAAATAAAGTTATACTCGAACGAATTGAATGCGTATCTTCTTGCATTTTCCCTAATGGGGGTATTTAGTCCTCTAACCAGATATATACTCTATTAGAAATTTCATATGGGTTAATTGGATTGACCAAGTAAATCGGCACCCATAAAAGAAACTTATGATTTCACACTGTTTCTATGATTCCTCATCCAGCTTCTACTCATTTGCAGGAAGTCGTGTTCTTTGATCTTCTATTCGTCGTCCAACATTACATCTTGTACCCATTCAAGACGGATACTTTCCCAGTGATCAGCGAAGAAACCGTCGTCACACCGCTTTTGAAATCTCCAGACACCTCAGAAGAATCTTCAAATGTATGAGGATCATTATAGATGGCCCCTCCATTTAGATGATCTAATATAATGCCCCATGGGATCACCATGTTTATACCAGTCTGCATACAGGCGACAATTAGATGCTTTAACTATATCAGGAGCTTTAAATTATGTAAAATTGAACAATTTTTATGTACATATTGATTTAAATTATGTAAAATTATAGATACTGTGAAAGAGGAATTTTATCTGAAATGTACAGTGATGAATATATGCACGAATGATTCAAAATGTAATTTTTTTGCTGTTCCAACTTGGCCTTAAGAATTTCATTGTATGCCTTCACAAACAATATAACAATCTAGACAAACAAACTGATATGGTGTTTGCAACAAAGAGATTACAAGTTTTGAGTTTCAGCATTTACCTCCCATTTTACATGTGAGTAAAATTATAATAAGTTACATTAGCATAAATTTCGATGAAATTATAAGTGGTATGGAATAACTTATGTCTTATATATGTTTTAATTTATAAGTAGGGAAAAGTGGATACAACTCCCTCAAAAGTTAGTTAAATTGGTTTTTGTCCGTGTAAAATTGAAAAATCATCACAAATCTTCAGAAAGTATGTATGGTTAACGAATTTAATTCTTGGATTAAATTGTTTCAATAAATACATTCAAATAAGTATCTATAAAATACAAAAAATCTGATTTAGTTCTTTTATGAAAAATGCTCCTATTTTTTCTTGAAAATTCTCCTGCTATCTTATACTTATCAACGATAAAAAAAAAAGGGTGGAAATCAATATAACTCCCTGGAAATTTATGAAAATTGAAAATGTCCTTGTAAAATCAATAAATCATGTATAGTTAGAATCAACCAAAATTTGGTTAGTTTTGATTATAGTAAAAGCTAAAATAAATATTTTCTAATATGATAATGACCTGAGGGGATTTATGGACTTTATAGGAACCCTTTTTTATTTTCATAGGTTTCTAGAGAACTGTACCAATTTTTTTTTAAATGACGATTTTAAACCGATTTAACTAAATTTTAAATTTCCAATTTCAATTTTACCCTTACTTTAATAACACTACTGTAGGACTGACAGATCCAACAACAAAGCATCTCATCTCCTCCCGAGACGAGTGAACAAGAATTCCTTCTCCACCTCTGCTTTAATAGGCTCCCAAGCTGAACCAATCGTACTATTCAGAGAGGGAGAGAGAGAGATGGGGAGCGAGAAGAAGTCGATACTGGTGACGTTCGACGTCGACGGGACTTTGATACAGAGCATCGGATCGGCGTCCAACCGCCTCCACCGCCGCGCCTTCACCCACGCCTTCAATCAGGTTTTCGGCGTGGAAGGGACCATCGACGCCGTCCAGGTTATCCTTAAACGATGATCTTTTTTGTTCATGTTGATTTTGTCAAAAATGAAATCTGCCCATTTTGATGAGATTAAGTTTATAAATTTGGAAGGATTGTGAGAAATCTTTAATGGAATGTCTGATGAGTTGTTGAATTTGGGAATTGGGATTCCAATGTGGAAGAAAATCATGGAACTGGGAAACCCATAAGTGGTTGGGAAAAAATGTTATCTTGACTGGAGTGACATAGATTTGAGAGACATTTTCGATTATAGATTCCGTGGTATGATATGGTGGAATGAATATTTTTGGCTTGTTTGTGATTTCTAAAGAAAATGCATGACCCGTTTGGGGATAGTTGAAAATAGTGATTTGAAGATGGAATATTTTTATCAAAGGATTGGAAGCAGTGGAATATGTATGATGTGTACATTGTATGAGATGATCTAAAGAAATTCTGAGTTTGTTTAATGGAAGCCATTATTGTAGGGGTAATCAAATGGTTGTGTTAGGTAATACCCGCATTAAAAAAAAAATAGTGGGACTATATATCTATTAAGAGCATCTCCAATGGAGATCTCTAAAATAGAGGCTCAAAAAATATTTAAAAAAATATAAAAAAGGGAGTTTAGAGTCTCACTATTCATTTATCAACTCCAACCACAATCTTTATTTTCATCTCTATTCTATTTTATATATTATTTTTCATAGAACTTCAATTTGTAATATCCCTATTATTTTTTTATATAGTATACATAATTGATAAATATTAAGAAATAAAAAATTTGTTTAAGTTAATATTATCAGTTCAGAATAATGTAATCAGCTTATCGATTATTCAAAAAATTGAAATCTATATCCGAAAAAACTGTATAGAATAAATGATATTTTAGTATATAAGTGCAAATAATAATTAATAAGAATAAAATCAATATCAATGTTAATGAAAAATAAAAAAATATTATTAAATATTTTTTTAAGGGAAAAATTCACATTGTAGATACCCTAATTTTGACCGTCAAAAGAAAAGAAATTTACTTCAAGTAATATTGGAAAACAACCACTTTTGGACATCAAATAGAGAACATCCTTAGAAAAACCAAAACCGGAAAACCCTATTCCATACTTGGAATATTTAGGAGCCTGGACAGGGGCGGCTACCTTGAAGTAGCCGCCCCATTCTGGGCGGCTAGTTACAACTAGCCGCCCCCCTGACCGACCCCAAGCCGCTTCCCTGGATGGGACATATAGCAGCATTAAATGCGGATCATTGCGGCGGGTTGTGGCCTTTGGCCGCCCCATCTCGGCCGGTTCACTCCTAGTGACCGACCCAAGCCACTGCTTGTCAGAGATGGGACATTTGACAGGTCATGATGGTGGCGGCTACTTGAGAGTAGTCGCCCCATCCTGGGTGGCTAGTTTCAACTAGCCGCCCTTCATCTAGTCTCTGACAGAAGAACAAAGTTTTAATGGGGGGTCAAATCAATCACCCAATTACCCAAACCATTCTATTACCCACTGGACACTCCCCTGCCTCTCTTTTACTATAAATAGAGGGGGTCCAAGACATTTCTAACACATTCACAATCAATCCCAATCCACAATTTACACCTTGAATTCCAATTCCACACAACCCACACCCACTACTTGAAATCTTTTGAGAGAGAGAAAGAGAGTTCCATTTATGAAGAGAAACCTATTCCCTACACAAATCCATCCTCCCTAATCCACTGCTCCAAAACCCGGTTAAGCCAAGTTTAACCTTTGCCAAAGTCAAATCTCATTCCTAACCAGGTTCTGCCCAAGTTGACCCAGGCTTCAGGCGGCTAACCCTAACTAGCCTCCCCATACCCGACGGCTAAAAACAACTAGCCGCCCCAAACCTACACCCCCACTCGAACCAAGACTCATTTAGTCAGCCCAGAAGCAGAATAGGATACCTGTTTTTCACCTCTGTGTACGGTATATCTGTGTCTAGAAGCAAAAGAGCGATCAAATCCAAAAGAAGCAAAAGAGCGATCAAATCCCCCAGAGCGATCAAATCTGTTTAGTCAGCCCAGAAGCAAAAGAGCGGAGACTCCACAAACCCCCCCACGTAGGCGATCAAATCCGATCCAACTTTTCCTTCTTTTTAAGAAAGCAGGTGACGATCACACACACCCCAGAATCCTCTTGAGCCGCTGTCGGGCGTCTCAACCAGGAATGACACCACCACCACCCTTCCGAGAGACGATCCGACCAAGCCCGCCAAGGCTCGCACCGGATCCGAATCCCCGAAGAACTCCCACACACGCCACGGCCCCTACGGGTTTTCCAACACCGGCAAAATCCAATACCGACACACATAACCCCCTGTAAATTGCTTAAAATTCATATAACCCCTTAACTTTTCCTAAAGTACATATAACCTCCTGAAAACACCGATGTAAATCCAAATAGCCCATTGAGTTAAATTTTCGTTGACAAATATGGACTTTAGGAAAAGCCAGAGGGTTAGATAAATTTCAGACAATTTATAAGGGGGTTATTTGGATTTTTTCCTTTTATGAAACATATGTTAATAATATTAGACTCATTTGAATCGTATCGATGATATCTATCCAATTGTGCTAATTTTATGAAAATTGAAATTGTGTAGAAGAAGATACACACTTTAAAAAAAAAAAAAAAATCAAGCCTCCATATTTGGAGGCTCAAGGCTCAATGCCGTCCGCCAAAATGCAGGGGCATTTTGGCGGACGGTTGGAGGGATATAAAACCCCAAACGTGCTACATTTTAAAGAAATGGAACACGGTTGGAAGTGCTATAAGGAACGGAGTGAAACGCTTTCCCTTCACATGTATTTACACTTAATTATTTTCATTGAAGTTCCTTGCAATTAAAAAAAAAATTGAATGTGATTTTGATTATGGTGAATCATATATCATTTATAGTTTAGATGAAATGAGTTTTTCTTTTGTTAAGAACAATTAATACCCAAGTATCTTCAAGTTATGTTGCAGTTGTTGTAAGAAACGCATGTTCATATTGTAGCACCAAGACATTGTTCGTTTATTGATTTTATGTTTCTTGCTACTAACCATTTTTCACTCTTATTAATACAAAGGTGTTCATCCACCGTTATATTTCAAAAAAACCCATCTTACATGTAAGTTTTCGCCTCTTATTAATACAAGGGTGTTCATCCACCGTTATATTTCAAAAAAACCCATCTTACACGTAACTAAATGGCAGCTGTCTGACTGACGGTGTTTTTTTACCTTGCAGCACCATGGGCAAACAGATCCCTTAATACTTGTCAATACTCTCGTGCACTATGGCATACCTTCTGATGTTGGTAGCTTCAAAACTTCATATTATATTATTTTTAATATTAGAATAATGAATTTTAAGTTCTTCATGTATTCAAAGAATGACATGTGCATTTGTTCTAGACATGTAGTTCATGTTTAAAGAGTGTTTCTTGTTACCTACTATTCTTAAGTTTTGCAACAACACTAGCTGATTAAATTTTGGGATGTAGGAAATTTCACCTGGAAATGTTGAGGGGCACTTGATATTCAAGGGTTGTTCAATGGAATCTTTTCTGGGAAACATTGACTTTTGAATATTTTCCATGTTTTTCTAGAGTCTTTAAAAGTGTTATACTGGTCTAATGATATATATTAGTTTTCAAGATCAGAATCATTCATTATTATTTTTCAAATAGTTTACTTACACATCAAATCAAATGGATTTGGGACCAATCTCTGGTTGATTGACGTGTTAATTTTTAAGAACTTTTTATAAATGAAAAAACTCAGTCTTTCATATCAAATCTTAGAAGTTGTACAAACGTACAAGATTTGATTGCCAAGTGGGCTAAAACATCTAGGTCAACTTGAGCATTTTTTTAATGAACAAAGGTGAAATGAATAAATTTATTACGAGATGAGTGCTCCAAAACAAGAAGGGGAAATGTTATTGTGAAAGAAAAAAGAAGAAGAAAGATGGGACCAATTGTAGGGATCAATACATAACTGAAATATGGAAATGACCGTGAAGTAACAGAATACAAAAAAATCTCTCAAAAGTTCTAGAATCTTTGACAAGGGAGCTGACCATTTATAATGTGGATTTGTCTCGATATTTTATCTCGTCCCCATTTTTCGGGACAAGGATTGATGTTATTATCTATTTAAGTACTCAATAATTTTTCTCTCTTCTTTTCTCGCTATCTAGTGGGTATGCCTTTTCCTTTTGCTCATTGAGGATGCACATGACTTGTAATCTGCAAATTTTTATCTGGACTGTTCAATAAGAGAATTTTGTTATTTTAAACTGTGTGCATTTATCATTTGTCTGAGAATGTGTTTCTCTTCAATTATTGTGGACAACATAGCAGCAGCATGGCTTCCCACTGTTTGAGTAGCCCAACTAGAAAACCTAACCCTCATGTGATTGCTTCAAGAAAGGATCTGAATTTTGAACAAGGTTTACTTGTGAGACATTTATCAAGATTGTTTTCATACTGGTGCCCATAATACCTTAAATTAGGCATATTTAATCACCTACAAAAATGCAATGTGAGAATTAATACACACATAAAGGAACAAAATCAAAACTAAATGATGGTCAGATTTTCTGGAATTGTTATTTTCTGACTTTCCTGATTTTTGTTGTTTGCCTTTCTTTCACACAGGTGGCTACTGAAAAGTTACCTGATCTGAAGTCAAAGATGATTGAATATGCTAAGGAACATGCAAAAGATATCAGGGAAGGTCTGCAAGTTCTTCCTGGGGTTGTCTCTTTGTTGGAATCTTTGTCTTCGAAGGAAAATGTGGCCATCGGGTTGGTATGCTTCGAAATCCTTTCTACTGCATTTAAATAGGAAACTACATCTGATTTCTCTCTGGTGACTTCCTCACAAATCCACATTTCTAAATAACAATCAAGCTTGGCGGGTTGGTTAAGGTACCCCCTCTTCACCAAGGGGCCTTTGGACCTAGTTGTACTCCTACTGATAGGAATAGATTTAGGGGAAAAGCACTTACTTGCCAAAAAACATAAAAAATAAAAATAAAAATCATGCTGCTCATATTTCTTTAGATGTTCATTTAAAACATCACAATAATCTGTTGGTTCGGTGAGAATTTTTATATTACTTTTGGTTGCCCATAGTCATCTAACGGTGGAGTTGTTTTTTTTACTTACATGCGTCAACTTTTAATGTTGATACATGAATTAAATTACAAATTTAGAAATATAATATACATGAATTAAATTACAAATTTAGAAATATAGTATAAATGGGACCCATTGTTTGAAAAATTTATCTTTTACTGACTAAACATAGCAAAGTCTGATTAATCTGAAGGCTATATATCAATCAAATAAAATTTCAGGTAAGGATGATTTTTAAAAATGGTCTCTTATAATTTTTTATAAAATCCTGGCTATGTATTTCATCATTGTGATTTTTCTTTAATTTTCCAGTGCCTAGTGTCAATCTCATTTAGCCCTGCAGGATGGCTAAAGTGTGTAGTCTTTTTCATACATACTTTAAATATCGTTGTATTGCATTTATTATTATAAATAGAATGATGTTTTATTTCATGTTCTGGTAGCTTTGAATCTCTGATCATAGTAATACTGAGAGTTCAGTACCAAAATTAACTTGAAACAATCACAATGGTCTCTTTGAATGTTAGGATCCCCAATCAAGTTTGGTTTAGTTCACATTTTAAGAAAATTAAAAATATTGATCCTCACATAATCTTTGAATTTGTCATACCTTAACATCATTGCATCAGTAAATATGCCTATGAAGTCACATCTCTTATATCCATATTATGGAATCACACAAATCTGATTTGAATCACTGTTATTTTTGCTGTTTGTATTCATAGGTGACTGGAAATTTAGAAGATATTGCTTGGTTGAAAATGGAGGGCCTAGGCTTAAGAAAATATTTCACAGTTCCCAATTTTGGAGGGTGAGTTCATGAGCAAGCCAGTCAATATTTATATATATGTATATATTTTTTTTATGAACAAAATTTTAACACGCGCTAAGCATGATTGTTTCCTTGATGATATTTAATTATTTATTTATGAGCAGATTTGGAAGTGACCATACTGATCGAGGACATCTTGTGAAGATTGCGGCAGAGAGAGCTGAGAAGCAGATTGCAGGAGGATTCAACTTACGAGTGCATGTTGGTGATACGGTATGTCAAATATTTGTTTTTCGTTGTGTGGTTAATAGAACCATTCATCTATTATTATTCATTTATAAAAAAACCTTACCATCTTCAATGCCCATGGACATGACATGAGAAGAATCAAGGGAATTTTACTACTTTGGTTATCAAATACTTAATTTAGATATAATCATTTTGAGGACCATTGCTGCATTTCGCAGACTAGATCATGTTGTATAGAAGAGTTCCAAACAAATGACATTATGGTCATTAGAATATATGCACACTATAAATGAATCATGTTGTTTAATTAATTTATCCATGTCATTGTATAACATTCAGACTATTCAGTCTATTTTAATGTTTGTTGTATAGGGTGTCGGTCTTTTGCTCTGCCCCAAGGGAGAGCGTTTTGTGTGTCTTTTTCTTCCTGATGTCCTTTTGTTTTCTTATCCTCTCACTTTCAATTCGGACATTGTCTATGTTGTTCCCTATTGAAATAGATATGCCTATAGTTGAACCTCAAAAAAAAATTCAGTATATTTTATAGCTTTAGTTGTGCTTGAAGTGTTTACGGACAACTCTTCTATTACTTTCCAGTTCTCACATTGAACCGGATTGTTCATTAGCATCACCGATAATCCAAAATGTGTTATCATTTTCTAATCATGGTGTCAAAGTTCTTAGGGCGCTGATACATCAATCTTTTTTTCAATCACTTTTGCATACGCCACATTACTAATGCACTATATAACACAGTAACTCAATTTGTAAAAATAAAAATATATGTATTCAATTACATGAATATGTGTTTTTGCTTTCATAAAAAAATGTACTTTATTAGCCACTATATACTTCAAAAAGGTAATCAAAACATGTAGCCACTTTATACTTCAAAAGGTAATCCAAACATGTGGTCTACAGAAGTGATATAAAAAAAAGACTGGACATAACATTTTCTAACTAGTTCCTCTACTTCTGACTTCATTTCATATCATTGCAATGACAGCCGAACGACATCCGAGCTGCAGAGTTTGGAGGAGCTTTGGCGATCGGGGTCTGCACTGGCATATTTTCAAAAGAAGATCTGGAGAGCGCCAGCACGGGAAAGGCAGTTATTCTTGCAGGCCTCGCTGATGATAAGGCCTTTATGAGTTTGCTCGGCCTTGAAAGCTGAACAAATATTTGTCACCAATTTCACATTGAGGAGGTCTCAGTTTCTGAAGGTACCTTTTGAAAGTATAATTTGGAACAGCTGATGCAATTTGTGTTATGCACTTGCTTGTTGTGATCATGATTTAAAAGCTATTGTTAAGCTAGTTTACTTTACTCTGATTTAGTGTTGAATGAACCACCTTCACAGTATATTGATGTTGATTTGACAAATTAAATCTTGATTTAGGACTGTGACAAGTTGGCATCTGATTTTTTCTTTATTGGAACTTTTTTTTCTTTTTTGGTGAAAACAATCATTTTTTTTTCCACTTGGACTGAATTGAATTTTTTTTTTTTAAAGAGAAGGCAAAAATTTCAAATATCAGTTAATAATGCTGCAATTTCTTTCAAGGACCTCATTGTCCTCTACAGTCTCTGGGGCTGATGCATGGTTGGTGGTACTGCTTTATGAAGAGAGCGTATAGTGCTAGACAATCCTAACATCCAAACAGTATACTTTAAGGTCTTTGAATTTTTTTCACCCAAAAAGTTGTGGTTTGTGAAACATATTAAAACAAAGGGTGGCTATATTTGCCCCCCTCGAAATGCACCCCCTCTTGTGTGCTCCCCCCTCTAAAGAATAAGATTTGTGTGCTCCCCCCTAATCAATCGATAGAAATGTCTTCCATCGATACCTAATCAGTCGACTGATAGGTTCGACATTCACAATGTCGTTAGAAATGACTTCCATCGACACCTAATCAGTCGACTAATATGTATTAAATTCAAAATGTTTAAACTGATCAAATCGACACATGAAGTGTCGACATTTTATGAATCTATCGACACTTTAAGTGTCGACAGATTTGAAATCCCTGACATCGTCGTTGAGGTCGGCTCCATCTCCTGAATCCATCGACACTCCGAGTGTCGGCAGAAATCAATTCAGTCGACACTTGATCAGTCGATTTTAAATGGATCTTGTGAAGGATCCATATAGGGGGGTGCAACTTTATTAGAGGGAGGTAAATAGAGCGACCCTAAAACAAAATGGGGGCAGTTATTACCACCCATCAACTCCTCCACCCACCCCTTATAATTTTTATTATAATCTTTGTGATCCTAACCCACCCCCGACCAGCGGAGCATCCACGAGGGGTCGCTCGCCAAGGCGTGGTAGCATATGAAGCTGACCACCTTCACTAGGACGGGGACGGAGCGACGATCAGAGCCATCGAGAGCGGAGTGGAGAGTGAGGAGTCCGTATGAGGCATCGAAGGTGGCGAGTCCCTCCTCGACAAGGCGACAGAGCTCTCGGGCCGCCTGATTGACGATGGAGTGGGAGGTGGAGAGGAGGCAGCGGTGGACGGTGTCGTCGCCGACGGGGGAGGAGTAGGAGGAGCAGAGGTTGTTGAAGATGGAGGCGACGACGAGATGTTGCAGGGAGGGTTGGGGGAGGCGGGTCCTCTCGAGGAGCAGATCGAGGGGTGTTTTTGGTTGGCGGCGTTGATGGGGTGGGTTAGAATCACACAAAAAAAAAAATTAAGGGGTGGGTGGAGGAGTTGATGGGGTGGTAGTAACTGCCCCAAAATAAAAACCCACCACCACTTCCCACTCATTTAAACCTTTTTTTTTTTCTTGTTACAGAGTTATTTGTCTTGAAAACCATGGAATTTGTTACCTCAAAATTGGGATTTAAGTCACAATTTATCATATTTTCAAATTAAGCTAATAACACTCGCTCATAATCTGTATTTGAAAAATAAAAAACTGTCCAAGAAATTCAAATATCTGGAATGATGGTGGCTACCAAAATCAAAACTACCCATTCTAAAATAATAATAATAATCTAAATTAACATATATTATAAAATTGCATCCATGAATCTCTCTTTTAAGGTTTCTTTCTCCTTTTGCTTGTCGTTTTTGATGTCTACGCTTTCATCAAATAAATTGGTGTATGAGTTGCATGCATATATTCTTAGTTCTTACAATTTCTGTAATAGTGAAGACGTGAAGTATATACTGTGTTACAGTATTAGACGATTTCATATATTATGTTAGTGATAGGGTGACAGCAGATTTAGCTACAAAAATGATTCAAGTGTATCACCCTTCATTTTATAACTTGTGTAGGTTATTTGCATCAACTCTTCTGCAACTCCTAAACGCACAAATGCATTGAGGAATACAATTTTGTAGAACAGCAGGGTGGAACGCGCTAATTCAAGCACTCGAATCATTGCATCCATTTTGACGCCCCACTAAAATATTAAGGACACGTCTATTCCCACACACCATTCCCCTATTATCACCAACCAAAATAATAAAAAAAATTATTTAAATTAAATTTGAACATCACTATTCTCACCACCCATTCGACGGTCGATCTGTCAACCTTCCTTTACAACCTTCGACAGTCTCTCTGTCAACTTTCATTTACAACATTCGACAGATGGTCTGTCGACCTAGGAGGGTGTGCTCGACCGTAGCAGTGTCGAACTGAATATTTTTTCAAATGAAGACTTTAGACACATCCGATCACATTTAATATTCAACGTACATCAAAATGTTAACACATTGGCGTTACATTCAATACTCACATTATAATCACCACATTTCAATAAAAACACTTGAACTAGAAGCAAATAGTTAATTATTTTAACCTCATTGCATTTGCATACAAAGCTATTGAAGAAAATCAAAACCAATTAATTTAATCTACATGCTCTAATCTAAAACCAAAATCTCACATTAAATAAACATTTTTTAAAAACTATATCTATCTCAAAATCTTCACATGTTTTAAACCATTCGACACTGCTAAGATCGAAGGTTATAAAGGAAGGTTGACAGAGATTCTGTCGAATGTCGTAAAGGAAGGTTGACTGAGATTCTGTCAAATGTCATAAAGGAATATTGACAGAGAGACTGTCGAATGTTGTAAAGGAAGGTTGACAGATCGATCGTCGAATGGTTGGTGAGAATAGTGATGTTGAAATTAAATTTAAATATATTTTTTTTTATGTTTTGGTTGGTGTGAATAGGTAAGTGGTTGGTGGGTGTAGACGTGCCCAAATATTAATGCAGCAAAAGCTGGGTGGATGTCAATACTTTGGTCGAAGAATACTATACTAGTTTGTGTTACTTTTCCTTGGGTAGGAGTCAGATGCCATCTTGTACCAACCCCCCCCCCCCCCCCCCAAAAAAAAAAAAAAAGATGTGAAGCATCTAATTCCATCCTCCATTTTCATAGTTCAGTTAAACCTGAAGCTCTTAAACAACAAGAAACTATTTTTTTATATATATATTACCAATCAGAGGCGTGCCTGCTTTGTTGAGGTGGGGCGATTGATCCCATCAAATTTTTTTAGAAAAAACAAATAAACCATTAGATGGTGGGGTAATTCAGTAGGCCAATTTATATAACCATATCAGGATGCTCATTTAGACAACCAGACCCCATCAACTTTTTTTTATATATAGAAAAAGGAAAATGATATGTCCAGCCCCAACTGCAGTCTACACTAGTTTTCTATTTCTTTTTAAAATCATGTACTCTTCAATTGAAGTACATGCAGTTAAATGAAATGACGTTATGTATTAAGATATATTAGTGTATTTTTTTCGCATTGAAAAAATGATTAAAAAAATTGTATCATACACTATAATAGAATTCCATACATTAAGATATAGCGCAATATATATTACGCTATCATAGTGTATGAGACAGCAAAACAGACTGAGAGTATTAGCGCTAAAAAAACAAACCAACTTTTAAATAATGGGGTCATTCAGGAAGCCCATTTATACAACTATATCAAAGTTACGGGACCCATTAAAAACTATTAGATAAGAGTATATTTTCTAAAAAATTTATAAAATTTATTCTTTTACTAATCCCATCTATATATGGAGCCGGCCACTATTACCGATGTATAGAAGCTGCCTGAGGTTTAGCACTGTAATATGTAAGCATTGTGCACCAAATCCAGGACATGAAGTGCAAGGATCACACAAATTTTTGTCATGCATTCCATATTTCGAAAACCAAGAAAATATTGGTTGTCGTTACGAATGACAATGTCGGGTGAGTTACGCGATTAGCTTGTTGGGGGTAAAATGGACAATCCCCTGAACAGATATATGACATTCAATTTTAAGCACAATGAGTATTTTTTTACGTGCAAGGACAGTTCTATAATTTCTATGAGGTATGTATTATTTCATTATGAGTTAAAGTTTGTTCGTACTATTAAAAGACATCTCTCTTGTATAATTGAAAGTTTCTACGATCTAAAAAAATAGTAAAAAAATATTTTCACGTTTTTGTGGACGTAGACAATCTTTGTTGAATAACATAATGGGTGCGGTTATTCCCACCAACTAAATTCACAATTCCATCATTCAATATTTACAAAAAAAAAATTTGGATTCCCATTTTTATTATATATATTGCATCGATCTCACCACCTATACACATCCCACCACCCCAAATCACATAACAACACAATCCCACCATCTAAATCAAAATAAAATCAAACCCTTATTTCCCTCGTCATATCTCTCTCCATTTTTTCGCTGTCGACGGGAATTGACGATCTCGACGGTTTGGCCAATCGCAGTCGACCCCCCTCCCTCTCTCCGGCGACTCTCTAGTTCATCTCCAACGACACCTTGCATCCTCTTTTTTTTTGTGTGTGTGAAAATGAATTCAATGTGAATATGTGAGACATTATTAATTTGTGTTTTTTTTATATTTGTTGTGTTTTCATGTGGCTTTTGTGATTATCCTTTTTGTGGTTGTTGAAGTGGTGGTACATTTAAGGTTTGTTGTTGTGAAAATAATTATTGTATTTTAAGGTGGCTCTTTTGTTGTTGTTGATGATTATAGTAATGTATGGATCGTTGAATGTTATAATGTAGTAATGTTGTTGGTGGTGATTGTTGTAATGATTATATTTTTTTCACATTCTTGCCATGATCTGGAATCGATCGGGTTGACAGAACTCTGTCGAACTGGGACTTCTGTAAACTGAGATTTTCATGTGACACAACAACATCGAAATACATATTGCCGAGTTGACAAAGTAATGTCATGTATTATCGATCGGGTTGATAGATGACCGTCGAACTGGGGCATTTGTAAACAGTCATACTCCTTTGACACACCAACGTCAAAATACATACTGTAATGTTAACAACATAATGGCATCTGTAATCGATCGGGTTGACGGATGGTCGTCGAACTGGGGCTTCTGTAAACTGAGATGTTCATATGACACACCAACGTCGAAATACATATTGCAATATTGATGGAGTAATGCCATCTAGTATCCATCAGGTTGACGGATGACTGTCGTACTGGGTTCAAAAAGTGAAAATATATCTACTCAACCAGTTTATGTGGAGATTATGTGTTGAAAATTGACTGGGACACATCAAATTAGGTTCACCTGTTAATATTACCTACAAACTTCCATACATTATTAAACAATATCACATTCAAAATTCCATGTATTGCCCACTAACATTCAAACAACATGTACTAATTCAAAATCTTTCAAAAAGACTGAGCCTAAACAATTTGGTAAAAAAAAGGGGGGCCTAAACACAAAAAAAACACATGGGTTATTGCTGTCGATCGATCATTCATTTGTTGCGACCTACATTGTGTCTCAACTGAGTCGGGAAGTGATATACTGTCTTTGAAATAGTGGATCACATGTTGAATCCCTTGATCTGTAGTGGTACCAGCAGAGCTCATATCAGGAAATGTTTTGAGATAGTGAACGACGTTGTTGTTACGCTACACTCAAGGAAAACTCTAACTTACAATAAAAAAAATTCATTACTTGTAATATTAAGAGTTTAAACCAAACAAATGAAATCACATACATGGCTTTCAATCTAAAAAATAAAAAACTCAGTTCACCCTCACTCATTAAATAAAAAACTTGCCTCCACTGCACATGATGTAACTTTTTACTCTGAACAAATGTAACTTTTCTTTAACTATTATAATTAAAGTTTTCCAGAGATAAAAGAAAAAG
Source organism: Acorus calamus (assembly GCA_030737845.1). Taxonomy (NCBI): domain Eukaryota; kingdom Viridiplantae; phylum Streptophyta; class Magnoliopsida; order Acorales; family Acoraceae; genus Acorus; species Acorus calamus. The sequence goes on along the minus strand of CM060873.1, from coordinate 3,504,897 downwards.
TTAATAAGAAATCATGTTAAAAGAATAATGATTTAACATATATCTTATAAATGTATCCCCTCCTTTGACTTTTCTTTTGACTCTATCTCTCCTAAAGTAAACGAAAACTTCATCTCACTTTGTAAATCACCCAATCAGACATCTTATTATATTTATTCACGGGCCCAGATTTTTTTTTCTTCCTGATACAGTGAGGAGGTATTCCCATGTGTGTATGCTTACGAAGATAGAAATTGTATTTCTAAAATATTTCACATGTCAAATGGTACAAGATTCCTTAATTGGTGATATCCAACCCTAAAACTTTCACTTCTCTAAAAATACTTTAAATTCCTACAAAAACCCTAACTTACAAAAAAAACACTAATTATTTGTAATGTAAGAGTTTAAACCAAACAAATGGAATCACACACGTGGCTTTCGATTCCAAAAAAATAAAAATAAATCAAACCATACATTGCTTTAACAATATCCTAGCTTTCTATCAAAACCCTATATTTGAATATAAAAAATCCCAATACTTGTAGGGTAAGGGTTTTATACCAAACAAATGCAATCACAATTATAATTTACAATCCAACAAAAAAAAAACCCCAAATCACTCCGTTTCTCTAAAAATATCCTAAATACCTATGAAAACCCTAATTTACAATAAAAAAACCCTCAATTATTAAAAAGTATGAAGAGATCGAATAACTCATGAATCACTAATAACAATGAAAGAAAAATAGATTTGAAGAATCATTTACCTCTCTCTTTATGCTTGGGGCGTCATGGGGGGCGTTAGGGCGGACTGTGGAAGGGGATCCCGTCACGGTGGCCTCCCGGCAGTCTCGTGGCGGGCTCGTGGCAGTCTCGTGGTGGACTCTCGGCGGATTCACGATGAAAATCGCACCGGATGTAAAGAAGAAAACCTAAAAAAGAGAGAGAAGGGGGGAGAAGAGAGAGTTGTTCATTTTAAAATAGGTAGGTGGGGGTTGGGAATGCATTAGGTGTGTATTTATTATGAGGTGGGGTTGGTGAAAGCTAAATTGGGAGGTGGAGGGTTTAAAAGGGTGGTGTTGCTAGTAAATTGGTTGGTGGGAGTAGCCGCACCCTAACATAATTCCTCCTCTTGTGTGATTGTGATTGATTAGCGCCTTATTTTTCAAGACTTCATAATAAACCCAATAGTAATATTTCCTCAAATCAACATTAATATTGAGCACAATTACTCGCATGAGTATATGCATTGTGATGTAGGACATATTTGAAAAGAAATCATTGCAGAATATTTGATTTCAAATCTGTCATTAAAATAAAGTTTTATGAGATTTTGTCATTTATTAACAAATCTCATTATTTAAAATCATAATAATAACTTTTATTGGTGAATTATAATTTTAGGATTTTTATGATCTTATATTTTTTTATTTTATTAGATTTTAATAATTGTCATTGTAATTGTGTTTTTACTATTTTTAATAGAGTCATAATTAACATTATGAGTATGTATTTAATATTTTATGGCCTATATAAGGAGTGTCATGATCTTTTGTGAGAGAATTTTTTTTTATCAATTAATAAAATTATCTCCCTTTTGGGTTTTTCTTCCTTGTAGATCCAATGATTTCTTGTGGATTCAAGGAGTTATGGAATCTTGACATTGATCAGATCCAAGGATTCCTCGTGGATTCAAGGAGTTATGGAATCTTGACATAGAACAGATTCTTTTATCTGTTTCGTTTCACGCTGCGTTACATTGTTATACATCGATAAATATCCAAGGAGTATATACATTGTTAAGTGATGAATACCTCTTTAAATCTTTTTCACATTTTCTATAAATAAATTCATTCAAGGTATACCTCATTAGTTAACAAATTTTTTATATTTTCTATAAATAAATTCATTCAAAGTATATATCATTAGGTAACGATTACTAATTTGTAAAAAAATCAAAACAAGTGGAGATTGATTGCATGAGAGGCTATAAACGGATTGCACCTAACATTTTCCTTGCTTCAAAACACCATGTCAAACTTATTTCCTCATGACATCTCCAAATTCCATGAAATTTACTCTTGATTATTTACCACCAAATGGTCGCGCAATATTACATTGCTTTATAAAACCATAGTACAGAAATAAAATTCAAAAATTGACTTCTGTTTTGCATGCATGTTGATCTTGGATACCAATGAGAACACCATCTGTAAAAATTAGGAACACATCACATAGGCCTTGCATTGTCAATTCCATATTGATGGCTAGTTTGACATATAAAATGGGGGGTGCAGGAAAAATTCAATTGCTTTGACTGTTGTTTTCAATCTCTTGAACAAGGATATATTGTTAAAAGATAGAAGACTGGATGTTCAGATTTCCTTGCATCTCTGAAACTATTCACATAATGCTTGTATAAATTTTACTTAAGTGTGTGCATCAGTGTGTTATAACTCATAACGGGTGTGGCAGATTTCACTCTCATTCCTCATACAATCAATCCAACAAATGCTCATTGCTGTTGGTAATTGTTCTCATTGTTGTACCTTGAGATAGCTCACATGAACTATACACTGTTTCTCTCCTATGGCGAAAAAATAAATTTGTAGTTTTATGAAGTACACACCATTCTATATGAGTAAGCCTCGAATTTCCCTTATAATACTTGACAAAAGAAAATATATATATACGGGATATTTTATACGAGAAAAGCTGTATAGTATGAGGTAATTGATCATAAAAGTTGGAACTACTTCACATGGGTTAATACTGAATTAAGTATACCAACATGCAGACACATTATGTAACTCTTTCAATGCTCTCTCAACATTTCACAATGCCACATGTTCAATACATGCTATACTTCAATTGTCATCGAATACTAAATGATTCAGCAGAAGAATCAAAGAGATTTCTCTTACCAGACTCAATGCGCAAGGCATGGTTGGCTTGTGCTGCTCCTATACACCATTATTGCTCATCTATTGTAATCAGACTATGTAATCATAAAACACCACGAAAAGGGTATCAGGAATCAACAAGGGCAAGTTATCTATGTAGCGATAGAAGCACCTCAGGTTGTCCTTGGCTAGAGTTACCGTGTCAACAGTATCACGATCATTTGTGAGAACCCAAAGATCCCTTGAACTAACCCTTTTTAGGCTGCCTCTACAGAAGGGGCAGGATTGTGATCGCATGTTCCTGCAAATTAAAGAAGAAAAACGGACAATTATATACATATATGATCATCTCCATCTTCAAGGATGCGTTTCAAAAAAAAGAGGGAAAAGTAAACTTTTCTCTGTGGCTAAAAAAATGGAAGGGGAAAAAAACCACCAGGTTGACCCTTTGTCTAGATACATGGGTACGTTCCCCATAGTCCACAAGTTCGAATCCACCTGAAGTTATCCCTAAACATACCAGATGCACAAAGTTTGTGGGATATTGTGTGCATCTAGAGTTTTCCCAACTGATATTGGGGTTTCTTGTCACCGAAAAAAGAAAGACAATGTTTTTCATATTATTTATCTCGTTTGTCTTGTTAGGAAGAGATATTTTTCACCTCACCATAGGAGTGAATGTGAGAAAAGTGAGTAATCATTTTCTCTTACTTTCATAAAATCATTTTTCACTTTGATCTAGATTCCTTTATTTGCGTTCACTTTCGATCAAAGATTGTGTACAAACGTACTCCCAGATTGGATAAGAAAAAAACAAAACTATGGACCACTCAAGATATGGTTTGCCAAGCAAAACTAATGGACCACTCAAGATATGGTTTGCCAAGATGATATGTGACCACTACCACCAACAAAACAATCACAAACTATTTGTTTGCAGGCAAATGGCAACCACAATTTGAAGGCCTTTAGCATGGCAAACATTAGCTTGTACAACCACAACGAAACTGACCATATGGTAAACAAATTTATGAAATGACTAATGAGATTGGCATACCAGTCACGGTAGCAGTTGATGCACATGGCATGGTTGCAGTTTGGCAGCACGACCTTGGTGCAAATTTCCATGCATATACCACACTCATCTTCCCTCTCCACATCTTTGTCAAAGAGCTTCCTCTTCTCCTCCGTCCTCTTCCTGCTAATCATTTCCACACATCGACCTCTCTCCTTAGTATCTTTGAACTCACCCAAGCTGTCCTCAAGTTGTTGAAGTGAAGGGTAAATCACAGCTGCAATTTATATTTCAAGAGGTCATACAAGTTACACAAATTAAACCTCCTGACATATAATGGAATGTGCACAGACCATAGAATTCTCTAAGGCTGGCTCTCCTTTCATATGTAGAGATCGTCGTTTTCCCATCAACATACACCTATTGTACATAAGAAGGACCAACAAATTGTCAATTCATGATTTTTTTCACTTCATCATTCTAGAGAAGCAAAGAAGTGCAGGACGAACAATGTTACTCACATTCCACTCTTTATTTAGCCTTAAATGACCATCTTAATTGGTGCTCACTCTTATGATTACAAAAAATTTAGCTTGCTCGCCATCTTGCAAAACATATTCTAACATATAATGTATTTTCTAGTTCATAGAATGAGTATATAGAACAAGTTATGATAGAATGGTTCAGAATGCACTTTAATTATGTCCCATTATGCGGGAAAAATAAGGCTCAATCCATTATAAAACTAATTAATTCTAATCCAAACAAATTATAGCACATGACATTCTCATTCCTTGCGAGATAACAATTCTGTTTCATCAACTGAACATCCCATGCAATCAACAAATCAATTTTCATAGATTGGTGAACACTGAACACCACCTATTTCAAAAAAAAAAAAAAAAAATTCTGCAAAAAGTAAAATAATGAAAGGAAAAACAGCATAAATGACTGGAAAGAAACCTTGTAAACAAGTATCTGTAGGAGCCCCAGATAACTGGGAAGAGCATAAGTGCACCCACAGTCCATCCATTGCATCAAGAACAGAAACAGAGGTGCCAAAGGACTGTAAGACAATCTCATCTGAAGGCATGCCCCTCCGTGGCCTCTCGGAATCTCCGCCGCCCTAAACAATCCCCAATACACCCCAAAAACCCGTGTCATTTTATATTCAGTAAATCATTCAACACATAATCTTTTCAAAATCAATAAAATAGAATGAAAACTGAAAAAGTAAAACCATTGTTCAAGAACAAATAAAAATTCAATGGTTTTTACTGCATGAAACTCGCTTTTGAAAAGGTTAATTTTTTATCTGAAGTTTTGAAGGAATATAATCACCCACATAGAAGATATTCATAACTTTTTCATTTTTCAGACATGAACACCACCAATAAGGGTGTTTAAAATAAAAGAAGTTAGTTCTATCAAATAGACAGATAAAGAAGACAACAAATATAAAAATCTAAAATGGTTTTGAGAGATTTTTTTTTGTCATGCTTTATATCAACCATACATCTTCTGATTAACTTAAAAAGAGAGAGACCAAAACAGACAAATAGAGAGGGAAAAAGAGAGATTACAGGGTATTGGCATGTTGAATGTCAGCTTCAAGTGATTTGAGGGACTCTCTATAAGAAGACCTGACTATTTGGTTTTGAAGCATCTCTTCCTTTCCCATTCTCTCTCCTCTGGTTCTTTTCTCTTGTTCTCTTGAAACAGAAGAAAAGTTTCAACTGAAATTTTTTTTTTTTTTTTTTTTTTTGGAAGAGGAAAGAGAGGACAAATACAGAAAAGGGAAAATACTGATGGCAAAAGGTAGCTCAAAGTTTCTCAGTGGGTTGGATAATTGAATGTGGGTGATGGGTGTCCAAAAGCAGGATGTCTTTGTTTGGGAGAGAGAGAGAGAGAGATGTGTTATCAAGAAAAAGGGAAGAGTAAGAACATATTATAAATGACTGTTATGTCAATTTAAGTTGGTAAAATATTTTATTATATATTATTTTACATTATAAATTTTTTAAAATTTAATTAGACTGGTCAAGTCCAAGTCTTAATTTTAATTATTTCAAATTTTAAAGTTAATCAACTCGTTGATTGAACTGACAATTTTTTAGAACAGATAATGCGTTACTTGTATAGTCTCGTTCTAAATTGTAAAAGATCAATTTTTATTTATTAAAAAAGGACTAAATGATTTTACACGAGAGACTTAGAATATATAAGTGTGTGAGTTTTATTTTGAAATATTTCATATTTTTTGCTTTTGTTAGTTATTAATTAATGATTAATATGTCTATTATGTTAAAATTCAACCCAATTAAGCACATGCTTAATTGGGTCATTATGAAGGTTAGTGTTTATAACATTTCATATTATTATATCTTATTTTGAATGAGTTTTTGTGGAGTCTTGAAGAACACGGTTAAAAGGAATATGGGCACCTACTATCAAATGGAATTTGATACCTTTAACCAATATTTTGTTGGATGGGTATGAGTTGTGGTCAATTAAATCTTTTTTTTTTTTTTTGGGCAAACAGGGTCCGCACAGAAAAGTGGTCGGCTTGATAGGGATCTATGCTAAATTTTAGGGCCTGTTTGAGACCACGTTAGAGTCGAGTTTGCGTTACCAAATACTACGGAACACTACCTCCCATCCAAATAAAAAAACATTGGTGTTTGGGCTTTGTTAATGGCGTTTGAATGATATTTTTTCAGAAAAAGATACACACAGCCTCAATTGTAGTCCGTTTTATAGCCCATGTTTTTTAAAAATCATACACTCGTTTTTTTAAGTACATACTATTATATAAAATGAAATATATACTAAGATACATTAGTATATTTTTTTCAGAATGAAAAAATGAAAAAAAAATTGAGTTATATACTATGATATGACCTATATGTTATAATAACATAGTATATACTACCTTATCATAGTATAACGGACTTTAAAACGAGCTCTAAAACGGACTGTGTATATAACCCTCTATTTTTTCTCATAAAACACTTCAAAACTCCACTTCTTCACCACGAGGCTGCTTCCTCCGACGCGGTGTCCCATGATGTGGTCCCAAACGAAGCTTTAAAATAAAGCAAGACAGAATTGTTGCTTATGATTATAGTCATAAATCTTCATAACAAATAAAATAATAACATTAACTTTAAATAAAATGAATAATTGATCTTCATAAAAACAAATCCCAATCAAATAAAATAAACTAAAATAATCACCAAATAAAATTAAAAGAGAATAAAAATAAGACATACACTTAAACAATGAAAAAATGATGAATAACACACAACTTTTTTGAAATTAAATAATAATTAAATAAATCCTAATAAAATAAAAATACACTTAATAAATAAAAAAACAAAATAAAAAAGATCCAAGAAGAAGAAATGGATAAATTATATAATTTTACAAAACCTCCATTTTTTAAAAGAAGAGAGAATTCTCATATTCACTACTTCCCCTATAACATTAGACACACTACACTTTTCTTTCTTCCCCTCCTTTTGTTGGCTCCCACCTTTGGCTCCTCCTCTTGTGTGTCTTTGTGTTTTGTCTCTACAGCTCAAAAAAACCCAATCCAAGAAAAAATTTCAAGAGATCACAATCTCCTTTAATGGAGAATGCATTCCCTGCCGGTCTTCGTGTCCTCGTCGTCGATGATGATCCAACTTGGCTTAAAATCCTCGAAAAGATGCTTCGGAAGTGCTCTTACGAAGGTAATATCGTCGCGATTAGGCCTGATCAATATAATTTTTTTTTTCATTTTTCAAGTTTTCTTGGATATCAAGTACTTATGGTGTTTGATATAGTGTGTGATTTTTCAATTGGGTTTTTGAGGAAACACTTGTTAAGTTCTGTTTACTGAGGGATTATGGTTTTTTAAATTTTTGTTAACAAGACATTGTAGATAATTTTCAACCTTTATATTGTATTGTTTAAAATTGGCTTTAAGAGGGCATCTTTGAATGGTTTTAGAAAAAAAAATAAAACACAATGAGGGAGAGGGAATCACGCAAAGTTCAGTTTCCATTAATTGTGTTTTGTGATTCTTTTCTGAGAAGATGAAAGTAATGATAATATAAAGAATAGATTTCAATGAATGAGGGTCATTACATGGAGCAATGACAAAAGTGATCAGACTTTACTGCAAAAATGGCAGGATCATATCCAGTCTCTACTTTGGGATATTGAAAGACTAATAAGCAAGTGAATAAGGGAAGACTAGGCCTATTCCTCAAAACACGTGTTTGTTTTGAGGAATAGTAAGACCTTGATAAGTTGGAATAAACACTGATACTTATACCAAGAGGAGGCATGTATTATTTGTTCCTATCGATTCACCTAATCAGACAAACACAACATACAAAAGATTACTGGAATTGAGGAAGAAATAGCAAATAATAACTATATTACTCCTGGATAAGCTATACATGAACCAAATAGGGAGTAATTGTATCAATTCATATTCTGTCATAAGTTGGAGTGATAAAAAAAAGAAACAAACAATTTTTAGTTTAGGAATATGTGGGAATTGTGATGAAGGACATCATGATTGGGACAATCCAATCAGTTTACATAATGATTTTTGTTCAATCTTGAATGGAAATATTTCTTTGCAATTTATTAGATTCTATATATAGATGAGCTTGTCCTGTTGTAACATTATATTACCAAAAATATATCCCTACATTATATTACCAAAAATATATCCCTGGACCATAATTGTATGTCAGACTGTAAGCATAGTTCAACAAATCATTGTTGACATAATTTTTTTTTTTTTGTGAAGATAAACGGTGGGCACCGCCCTTCTATATAGAGGAAAGAGCCCAATAGCGAAAGTATTATGCAACGATAACATGTAGAAGAGAAATCTATGAAGTTATCAAGCTATGAAACTTTCGGTGTTGACATAGTTTCTTATCCAATATTCTTAATTAGTGAACAACATGATTAAGTGTTTCCTTGATTGCAAAGCGCATACTGAATCCTGTTTTCTTAGGCTGGTGTTCATAATGGAATTGTCAGTGATCCTAAAAGGTATACAATATACTGTAGTCTCTTGAAAATTATACACATTAAGAATCGTATGATAAACATGATTTCATACTTAAAATTTGGCAGTATACATTGCAAAATAGAAGAAGTTACAATGAAGTCTAAAAAGAAGTACTAAATCATTCGTTTCCTTTTTTCTTAATAACAAAATCATTGAATTCAGTTTTCTAAAGAGGATCCAACAAAAGAAACTTTTTTTTGGTGATGAGGAATCTTAAAAAGAGTCAGGAAGTCCCAGATGAGAATAGCTATAATTCATTATAGAACTGCTTTCAGTGTCTTCCCACCTAAAACACTTCACCTTGTCTTCTTCTGTAAATTTTTTGCTAGGGTAAAATTTCTTGTTCTGGTGTCTGATGAACATAAACATTTGTTCTCATCAATGAAAGTGTACTTAGTGAAAGTAATTGTTCAAGACATGAACTGAAAGATCATGACGATTATATGGAAAATAATGAAATGTGTAATGTCTCACACAGCATGAGATGATTAAACGAGCAACCCAAAGAATGAAAATGAAAAGAAACAAATGGCAGAATAAACAAACCAGCATTGTCTTTAATATCTGTAAGCTCATTCACTAGCATGTAGTATTCAGCAATGTAAATAAACTGTGTTTATGGATAGATTATGTCCATCTGTGCATATGGTGAAACACCAAATCATGTTTATGATGATGTTATTTCATATAATATTTAATTAATCAATATATTAGTACTTTTATTGGTCTAATGCTGCGATTGATGAATCACAGTTACAACATGTTGTCTGGCAACAGTCGCTCTGGGCTTGCTTCGCGAACAGAAAGGTTTGACATAGTAATTAGGTTAATATTGACATGATGGTTTCAGCTTCTTGAACATGTCGGTAATCTGCCCGTTAGTGTTCCCTATCTAATTCACAAAATTTGTTTTTCTTGGCCTTTTGCAAATTAATATGCCAATGTTATGTCTCAACTTATAGTGATGTCTGTGGATGGAGAGACAAGCAGGGGAAAATTTTCTGAAAGGTTTTAAGAATCACTTACAACATGTTGTTGCAACAGTCGCTCTGGGCTTGCTTCGCGAACAGAAAGACAGGTTTGACATAGTAATTAGTGATGTTAATATGCCTGACATGTCGGACTTGAGATGGATCTGCCCGTAATCAGTTAGTTCCCTATCTAATTCACAAAATTTGTTTTTCTTGGCCTTTTGCAAATTGAAAGATTCTAAGCTGAAACCAATGTTATGCGTCTCAATTCTTATAGTGATGTCTGTGGATGGAGAGACAAGCAGGGTAATGAAAGGTGTCCAACATGGAGCTTGTGATTATCTTCTTAAGCCCATTAGAATGAAAGAGCTTCGCAATATATGGCAACATGTTTTCAGGAAAAGAATACATGAGGTCAAAGAGATGGAAATCCATGATATAAATGACGATATCTACGGAATGAGAAGTTTATATGATGAATATGATGAGCGGAAGTTATTCAATGGAGGTGACTTGACTAGTTCCTAGAAACGAAAAGATCTGTTCAACATAAATTCGGTGATTCTGGTGCTGTGAAGAAAGCTAGTCTCATTTGGTCGGTAGATCTCCATCAAAAATTCGTCAATGCTGTGAATCAGATAGGATTCGACAGTGAGTAGTTTTTGTTCTTTCAAATTATTTTTCTAAAAAAGATGTTCATTAAATTGAAGTACACCATTTCCAGCTTTTCTTTGATCTCTCTCTTTTGTCAGAAGTTGGTCCTAAAAAAATTCTTGACTTGATGAATGTTCCTGGACAGACGAGAGAAAATGTCGCAAGTCATTTACAGGTATATACATTTATCAATGTTTTCAATCATCATGTTGACTCTGGAGCATTGTGTATCTAAGCTGCACATATTGAAATGGACTGTAAAGTAGTCTAAGGTACCGTTTGGATCCGAGTCCCACCCGCGGTGGTGGTGGCGGACGCCCGCAGACGCAGACGCTCAAACAAACGGAATTCGCAGCTTCTGCGTTTGCCCCGAGTTTGTGCGGTTCATGTGTATTTGTTGCTCGCTTTCCCAACGCCTCAAAACATAGATTCCCTAACGCATGCTCGCTTCCGCCGACGCAGCTTCTCTGTCCGTCTTGCCAAACGGACGCTTAGCAATGCTAACATATCAGTATCAGTAATAAAGAACAACTTTTTTTTATATATAAAAGGGAGAATCTTCTCTAACTACCCTTGCTAGGAAAAAAAAAATCTACTACTGACAGTTCTAGTGACAAATAGAGTCTGGATACACTTTGTCAGTCACCAAGTTAAGGAGATGCAGCCTAAAATTTAATAGCATGAAATTCCTTAAAATTTATTACATTATATGTGCTTTGGTTTGTTACAAAGCTGAAGCGGGACAACTTGAGAAGGGATTCATAAACACTCTCTCACATTGTCTTCTAATATACTTCTCACATAATATTGGGTTATATATTATTATAGGACCTATATGCTATAATAACATAGTATATATTACCTTATCATAATATAATGGACTACAAAACATGCTATAAAATGGACTGCGTGTATCAGCGCTCTATTTTTTCTCATGAAACACTTCAAAACTCCACTTCTTCACCACGAGGTTGCTTCCTCCGACGCGGTGTCCCATGATGTGGTCCCAAACGAGGCTTTAAAATAAAGCAAGACAAAATTGTTTTTTATGATTATCGTCATAAATCTTCATAACAAATAAAATAATAACATTAACTTTAAAAAAAATGAATAATTGATCTTCATAAAAACAAATCCCAATCAAATAAAATAAACTAAAATAATCACCAAATAAAATTAAAAGAGAATAAAAATAAGACATACATTTAAACAATGAAAAAATGATGAATAACACACAATCCATTAAGATCAACTTTTTTGAAATTAAATAATAATTAAATAAATCCTAATAAAATAAAAATATACCTAATAAATAAATAAATAAAAACAAAAAAAAAAAGATCCAAGAAGAAGAAATGGATAAATTATATAATTTTGGAAATTTGGGTATGGGGGCCAAGAAGAACGCCTTGGTCATATATTATATGATTATGCAGTCAAGCTTTCATTTTTTACATGTTATATGCTTTCTTTTTAATCTTTTTGAAAATTAAAGAATGTGGACTTTTTTTGGGTGGGTGATAGAAACCATTAGATATTTTATATTTTATTTTGATTCCTCCACACATTCCTTGCCTTCCTCATGCTTTGTTTTAAGTGTCAATTTCAATTCTTTCTTTGTTATCAATTCCATTTGTTATATCATTAGATTTAAAATTTAAAAATAATTTCATAAAGCCTATTATATTCATTAATTGTTGTGTGATGAAGATAACTGAAATGATTAATTGCATGCATTGGTCAAAGGTCGGAGTGGAGATTTATATAAAGCCTTATATATAAAACCTATTATTGGTGATAGAATTCAGAGGTGGCTGGGGATTAGGTCAACTGGTGCAGAAGGATAATATATTTCAGAATAATGAGAGGGACACGAGACCAACAAAACATATTTTAATTTTTTTAAAATAAGATATATGTTTTAATAAAAAATATATATTATTTAATTTTAAATTAAATAAATATTAAAAAAAATTAAACTTCACTTATGAAGCTACATAGCATGTAATTCAATATTTTAAAATTCGAACTGTTTAATGAACCAAAAAATCACCGGGTAAAGGTCACTGATTCAACCGTCGGGCCAGCTAAATAAAAATATGAAATATTTTAAAAAAAAATTTACATAAAATTTTTATTTGACATCATGACATGATTTAAATATAATTTAATTTTTTTATTAGATTTCATATTTTAAAAATAAAAATAATTAGTCATAATTCTACTAATAAAAAAACCTATCGATTGAAAAAAAAACGTTTATTGGTAAATTGATAAACTTAACTGGAATTCGAGTCTTATAATTCATGACAATAATAGTAATAATTAGGAATTTTTATTTTTAAGTCCATATAAACATGTTTATTTAAGGATCAATCCCTCAATTCTTCATATTTCTTTTCGAGTCCCCATATTCAACCGTCTATTTTTTCAATCCCTCCGTCAAACGTCCGTCCATACACCATTAATTTGTGAAATGTGATTTATTTTTAAGTCACTGTAAACTATATTATTTAGTGATCAGTTCCTGTTTATAGGGACTTAAAAATAAAATCACATTTCACATATTAACGGTGTATGGACGGACGTTTGACGGAGGGACTAAAAACCAAATAAGCGGTTGAATATGAGGACTTAAAAAGAAATATGAAAAAGTGAGAGATCGATCCCTAAATAGACATGTTTACATATACTTAAAACTAAAAATCTAATATGACACCATAAAACTAAGGATGGTAAAAGAACCCAACTTGAATACTTTTTTAAAGCTATTTTTATATTTGTAAAATGCAACTTCTAAATGCTAAACAATTTTTTTTTTTTACTCAAATTGATTCATTCAGCTAAACACCAAATTACAGCCCGTATACTAACATAATATAATATATGCAATCCTTTATTATTTATCTACTTTGTACTTAGGGTGCGTTTGGTTGCGCGATTGCGCTGCGATTGCGATTACAGGAAACTGCGTTTACAATCGTGCAACCAAACAGTTTTGTACTCGCAGTTCTAAACCCAACAGTTCTAAACCCAACGATTGCAAGCAAATAGTGTTCAAAAGCTGCGATTTCAAAAAATTGAAAAATTAAACTTTCTGTAAAATCAAGTTTGCAATTGCAAATTTCTACAAAATCAACCATACGCACCCTTAAAAACTTTGGATTTAAAATTGGTAGGGGCCGCGCGAACGCAGGCCCCCGCTACCACAAATTATGACGTACACTCTGCCACTTGGGCAGATGTTAGAGCATAGCCCCTTCAAAGTGCAATGAAAGTCCCTACTCTAGGCAATGGGCCTTCTTGATCACCCATAGACCCCGTCCAGGTAAGTATGGTCCATCCATGCCAACCCCCCTCATTTTATAAACAGCTTCCTCTCCTTCACTCTTTGCATTTGTCGATGTGGGACTAAAAATAACAACAAAAAAAAAAACACTGTGATGCATATAATAACAACAGAACTGAGACACATCACCATTCACCTTTAGGTCCATCAAATCCAGACCGTCCGTTTCAGCGGGTCCCAGCCATTAAAATTTCAGCAGCCAATATATATAATTAGTTCACGGAATCCCAAATTGTAAACTGCTCCACATGAAAAGTAATTTTATTTCATAAAAAAAAAAAAAAAATTAGACTAGGATACATTTTCAGTACCAGATTCAGTCCACATCTTTATTTTAATTTTATTACAAAATAATTGAATGGGATATATAATTTTGTAACCAAAGAAATATATAAATTTAATGAATTTCATACTCATTTGTGAAATGCGTTAAAAATGTTTTAATAAAACAAGAATTTTGTTAACGAGTGCCCTTGGGGCATTGGTTAACCTATATTTATTACTCACTTTTTAGGTAACCCAATAAATTTAATTATGATATAGATCAATAAAATAAAAATCTTTTACAATACCAACAATACCCATATTTATTACTTTACCTTTTTTTTCTTCTTCCCTCTTTAACCAATTTTTCATGTCTAACAAAATTTAAATTCTTCATGCTTATAGTACAATTTCATGATACATTGGCCTCTAACACCACCATGAACCAAATATAATATAAAAATTAATTAAATAACCACACACATTTTTTTAAAAAAAGAACTATAGAAGTAAAAAAAAATTATACAAGACCCATTGAAAATGTTAAAAACAAAAACTTATAAAAATATGAAAAAAAAATATCTATAAAAATAAAGCACTTTTGAAGCTCTCAAAAAACGCAAAGATAAAGATTCAACGATCCTTAGAGAAGGAAATTGTATTCAATGCAGGATTCCTTATCAATCCCACAACAGATATGTCCACTTGTTTTCTGAGTGGTCTACATGGTTATGTTTATAGTCAAAACATGTTAAATCAATCTAATTAACCAAAAATAACATATCATATACAAAAATCAGTCTATTATAATAGGGAAAATATTGGGTAAGGAGGGAAGAAGAAAAAAAATGGTGAAATTATTAAGGGTATTGTTGGTATTTTAAAAGATCTTTAATTTTATTGATTCATGTCATAATTAAATTTATTGGATTATTTAAAAAGTGAGTAATAAATATGGGTTAACCAATGCCCTGAGGACACTCGTTAACAAAACCCATAAAACAAATATCTCATTTGAGTGAGTGCGTAGATTGAGGTCACAGTAGGTGGTAAACAAATGAGATGCAATCGGTCCTCCATATGAATTATTTCACAGACAGAAACAGATGTTATTTCTTTGTACCTCATATGATACGGTCAGGCTCAATAAACCAATTAACATCATCAGATAAATAATATGATTAAACTTTCTTTTAAATGTAAATATTCTATGTTTCAAATCACAGTGAAATATAGGAGAAAACCAAATAAAATCATTCTAAAGAACTGGGGCAAACAATATAGCTGCAGAGCAATGTGTTCAGTCAATAAGTTTGATTGTCTAGTGGAAGATCGATCGAGAAAAGATTTACGTTTTGCGGAATCCTTGATCTTGGTCTTGTAAAACTAATCATTCTACGTCGAGAACCTTTGGGATACTTTCACTGGGCTCGTTGGTGACTGGGGTCGGACGCTTGGAGGCGCACAGGATGGAGTTCTTCAGATGGCTTAAGGGTCTCGGCTGAGGAAGGGCGTTGGGATTATGGGGGTGGCGGAGTTAGGGCTGCAACTCGGGCGGGTTGGGTTCGGGTTGACCCCAACCCGAACCCAACCCGAATTCCAAACGACCCAACTCTAACCCGACCCAACCCGATTTTCAACCCGAATTGGACCAACCCGAACCCAACCCGAAATTAAATAAACCAACCCGACCCAACCCGACTTAACCCGAGGACCAACCCGACCCCAACCCATTTTCACCCGATTGAACCAACTCGACCTAACTGAATTTCTAACATGATGTGTAAATTAAATAAATCAACCCCACCCAACCCATAAGATTAGCAGTTTACCTAAAATTTGGACTACCCATATTAGAAGTTACAAAATAAGGCCATGATTTTTTTTAAATATTAATTTCGGGTTCGGGTTGGGCAGGTTGGGTCGGAGCCAACCCGAACCCAACCCGATTTGGGTCAACCCGAATTGGCCAACCCGAACCCGAACCCGATTTGATCAACCCAACCCATGTAAAAATCGGGTTCAACCCGTCGGGTTCAGGTTCAACCCGACCCAAGTTGCAGCCCTAGGCGGAGTAGAATCCTCTTCTACTCCAAGTTTAGTCTCACTCTCCTCTTTCTCCACATCCTTTCCGGTTGCATTTTCGTTCTTCTTCTTCTCTTGTATCATTTTCGGCCCCAAGCTACATGATCAATATCATTTAGGTAGCTTTGGTCTACCAGTTTCAAAAAAAAAAAAAAAAAAACAATGACATAGCACGCTCATACTGGAACTTGTCACACGAAATCAGGTTCAATCATCTCTTGCTACGCATAACTCCATGAGTTTGAGATCGACTGGCTTAAATCGGAACTTACGTCGGCTTAAATAATGGGAGATCAAATAATAGATCGCAAGATTTTGCCATGTCAATATCTCATCACCGTGATAACATGTATTCTTGTCTTACTCATTATATTTGATAATTCATGATTATTTTATGTTAGTATATTACTTTTTTTTATTCCTTCATTGTCAATTCCATTTAGATCCATAAAAGTTTAGAGTATATATAAAATTAATAAATGAAATTTATCAATTCTTACCCAAAAAAAAAAAAAAAAATTTAGTTTGGTCTTTTATGGTGCTCACTTTTTTGGGTCAATAATATCACGTGTCACTCAAGCAGCATGTCTTACAAGGGATAGTCATAACTATACCAATCCCTGACTTATTACACCCCTTTTTATTATAACATTATCATAGTGAGAAATAAATTATTCAAATAATACTTACAGATACAATAATATATATCAGGGTATGAAAATATCATACGGTTCTTATCATTTACAAACTACACAAAGTTTCATCTGACTTGAGGGTCATATGGTGTTTTAGCTAGGGAGAGACACCCTCACACTCACAGTGAGATACTGGAGAAAACCAATTCATTACATGTAAATAAAAATATTTTTCACGAATTTAATATAAGTAATTGGGGTTTTGAGAAATATTATCATAGTTGCAAGTGGTGTGAACATATTTTGTGAATATATTTGTCAAAAATATTTTTTTAAATGAACGTATTTTATTTTGTAATTTTTTCATAGAAAATAAAAATTTTAAGTTTGATATTAATAAAAACTTTTAGTGGTATTAGTTTTTAGAATATTTACATTTTAAGTTCTATTAAAATAAAAATAAAAATATTTTAAGAGAATAGAAAAATATGAATGTATATATGATATGGATCATTCATGGATGACATAAATTAAAACCAACTTTCATATTTGTAATTTAATATTACCAACCATTTTTTTTAAATTTTTTTTATTATGATATTTTAGATCTAATGCATCTACAAAATCTAAAACCCTTTAAAATTAACCATGATTTATAATTTACATGGGGAAAACTAAAAATTTACATATAATACATAAACAAGGGGCATACAAGACTTACCATAATTGAAAATCCAATCAAAAGAATTTAAACACACTCTCTCAAAATGTTGCTTTCAATTTGTAATTTTTTAGAATTCAAATAGTGCAATAAAATTAATGGTACATCAAATCAAGATTTGGTTAAACTGGAATTTTTTTTTTTTGAGAAAAATTGGACTTATTGGATAACCTACTATTCGAGTTTCAAAAACAGATATTAAGCTAATAGATTCATGTTAGACTAGAATTTTTATTTTTTAAACAAATAAGTTATCATAACGAAAAAGAGAAATTTCAAAGGAATTGATGAAATAATGTATCTTAATATCAACTAAGGCCAACGTAAATGAAAATGTGTTAGTTTTGACCTAAAAATATAATGGTCATGAAACACCAACCACTTCTGTGTTAGAATTGATATCCCTCTTAATTAAGTCTTAAGGAACTAAAAACATAAAAGTGCGCTGATACACTCAACCCATTTTTACAATACCATTTACATTTATCATGATGTCACTAATACAATATTAGTGTATAAAATAATCTAACAAAATATATATATTCCACTATAAAAAAAACTTATATATATATATATACACGTAATTTTTTATAAAAGAATGTACTTTATTAATTAAATATGTAATTTAATAAATAAATAAAAGGTGTGAGGTCTACAAATAGGTAGGTTGCAAACGATGCAAATGTATCATTTTCCAACATAAAAAAAATGATGTGGATTTTTCTTCAATATCACCATGAGAATATATATATAATAAATAATAAAAGAGACACAAGAAAGAAGAACATATCCTGTTTACACGAGGAACAGGGTAAACTCAACTCAATCAAGAATCTTCATTTAGTTACCATCCATACTTGATTAATAACATTGTAGTGTAAGAATATTTTGTTAATTTCTAGACTATTAGTATGAATTAATATTTTTTAACATATCAGTGGAACAGAAAAAAAGTAAATGCAAATTATTAATCTTCATCTTTCCCTCTTCGTTTGAAGTGTTGTCATTTCTTCCATTTAAAAGGACATGGAAAACATTCATAGCAAGCCCTTATTAATTCGAGTGAACAGGGGAGAGAGGGGGTGTGCTGTTGGTGATGGGACGGAACTCTCAGCACTGGCTGAACCGGTTTCAAATGTTTTTTCAAATCATAAAATGAACCGTTCGATTCTAAGCCCATCGATCAGACAGTCGACAGTCTTTGCCGCACAGTCCGCACGGTGAACCCAGTCCGCATACAATCAGTTTTCTATATATATATATATATATAGGGAGCCGATTAGGTGCGGTTTACGGTCGGTGCGGTGCGCGATCACGGGCCGTCGATCACGGGCCGTCGATCACGGGTCCATCGCATCGGACGGTCGGGTGCGATTCACGTCGACCGTTGGATGCGATGGACCCGCGATCGGACGATCCACGTCGCAAACCGCACCGACCGCAAACCGCACCTAATCGTATATAGAGTCGTGATATTATACGGTCGTGCGGTCGCGATTCACGGGCAGTCGATCACGGGTCCATCGCATCGGACGGTCGGGTGCGAATCACGTCGACCGTTGGATGCGATGGACCCGCGATCGGACGATGCACGTCGGATCCGCACGACCGCACCGACCGCATATTATCGGAAATCTATATATATATATAATTTTTAATATTGGATTGATGGATGATTATTAGGGTTCAAAATGGGTGTTGTATTTACACTTTTATCAAAGGTAGTCATGAAATATATATAGGGATCCGATTACATGCGGTTTACGGTCGGTGCGGTGCGCGATCACGGGCCGTCGATCACGGGTCCATCGCATCGGACGGTCGGGTGCGATTCACGTCGACCGTTGGATGCGATGGACCCGCAATCGGACGATCCACGTCGCAAACCGCACCGACCGCAAACCGCACCTAATCGTATATAGAGTCGTGATATTATACGGTCGTGCGGTCGTGCGGTCGCGATTCACGGGCAGTCGATCACGGGTCCATCGCATCGGACGGTCGGGTGCGAATCACGTCGACCGTTGGATGCGATGGACCCGCGATCGGACGATGCACGTCGGATCCGCACGACCGCACCGACCGCATATTATCGGAAATATATATATATATATATAATTTTTAATATTGGATTGATGGATGATTATTAGGGTTCAAAATGGGTGTTGTATTTACACTTTTATCAAAGGTAGTCATGAAATATATATAGGGATCCGATTACATGCGGTTTACGGTCGGTGCGGTGCGCGATCACGGGCCGTCGATCACGGATCCATCGCATCGGACGGTCGGGTGCGATTCACGTCGACCGTTGGATGCGATGGACCCTCGATCGAACGACCCACGTCGTAAACCGCACCGACCGCACACCGCACGTAATCGCGACCAATATATATATATGCCACAACATTTGTCAAGGACGGCTTTCTTAGTAAAATTAAGTTATTTTAAAATTAAATAAAAAACAAATGAATCAAATAAATTCAACTTTATGCTTTTACCGAGGATATACTTCCTCGGTAAAGGTTATAATTCTCGCCGAAACTTTTGCTCCTAAACAATACAAAATTAAATTTTAAAAAAAGTAATGATCATTTACCGGGGAAACCTTCCTTCGGCAAAGTTGTATGAATGGTGACGAAACATGTCAGAAGCTGACGTCCGCAGATGAGTTTTTGCGGACGTCCGTCACGACCGTCCGATCTCGCGCGATCGGACGGTCATTGGGGATCACGACTTCATTTGGGATCATGACTTAAGTCGTGATCCAAGTCGTGATCCTCTCTCATGACGACCGTCCGATCTCATACACACATGCACACAAACATAATGTTGTGTTGTTTCTTTTTGTTTTTTTTTTGTAATAAGAATGCTGTGTTATACTTTGCTCATGCATTTTGCGATTTAAATCTCACGCATGTTATTTATAGCATTTCATTTGTACAAAATCAAATAATATAATGCTAAAAATTAAAAGAATATGTTACAATCTTTCTTTTGATTTTTATATTTTAGGTACCGTTTGGATCCGAGTCCCACCCGCGGTGGTGGTGGCGGACGCCCGCAGACGCAGATGCTCAAACAAACGGAATTCGCAGCTTCTGCGTTTGCTCCGAGTTTGTGCGGTTCATGTGTATTTGTTGCTCGCTTTCCCAACGCCTCAAAACATAGATTCCCTAACGCATGCTCGCTTCCGCCGACGCAGCTTCTCTGTCCGTCTTGCCAAACGGACGCTTAGAATAAAATGATATATGTGTGTGTGCACGCGTACACAAGGATCGTGCTAACATGAGAGTATTGTGTGGCGTCGCATATAGACCGTCCCTTCGCGCAATCTCTCGATCAAATCAAGGAAAAACCAATTTAAAAAATGGAGATGAAATGTATAAAAATTATATATAATATATAAATTATGAAAAATACTTGTAAATTTGTTTGATTCAAGTGCAACAATTATGGAAACAATCTTATAATAAGTAATTCTGCCATTTAATTATACTACACTTTTGTGAAATTTGACTAAACCATAACAGATAAAATTGTGAAATATTAGATTATAGCCTTTAATTTAAAGTAATAAAGTTTAAAGTATTAAAATGCCATTTAATTTTTTCTCATGGTGTTGTTCATTTTGAGCACTAATATGTGGAGATTAACTATGTAAACAACATGTTTAACCGAAATATTTATATCATGCAAGGGTTATCGAAAGGTTAAAACTGCATCATCTTGTTATGATCCATATTGGTATTGGATTTAGAAAATAAAAAATCAGATTTCAAAAGTTCGAAGAAAGATTTTGTTATGTGATATATATAAGTGCATATGAACCGGAAGAGATTTCATAATTTGTTGGATGTAAATACCAATACATTAAATAAATAAAAAATATTCAACACAAAAATATATAAATGAAACCTAAAATATTAAAAATATCAAATTTCACAATTTACAGCTAAAATTTCATACATGGTCTGTGTAATATTTTAAACCATTTTATTCTTCGAAAAAGCTCACAGAGGCATTTTGTATATAAAAAGAAAAATATTACACTCAGTTATTCATGTAATTACTTTGTAGTTTTTCATGTTATGAGATTTATGAAAGATATATATTGATATAGTAAAATACATGCTTTCACGATAAAGTAAAATACATGCATTCACAAATGAATGTGTAACCTCTGTTTTTTTTTCTAATAGCATGAACTTTGCCTAATCGCGGTATATAAATACTCCACTAAATATTTATATGTTGTGTTAAGCACTCAAAAGGTAATTCATTTTTTACTTTTAAATCTTGCATTAAACATTAATTTTTTAAAATCAATTTTATACTCTCTGTAATAAAATTGAGCCCAGTAAAAAAAAGGCCAATTTAAGGTAGGGACTGGACTTTCACCCTAAAAAAATTAGAAAATGTTACGTTCAATCCCGTTTTCATCCAAAAAGATAGTCAACAATTTTATTTTATTTTTTTAAATTGTATATCTTATTTAGTGAAATATATATATATTTTAATAAAAGATGAATTATATATTTCAATGAATTGTACAAATTCATTTATAAAAAAACAAAAATTCTAATAAGAATATAAGATATATCCCTGTTAAAGTGATTGCAAGTGACTGACAAATCCAGGACACTTTTTTCAGGTGGGCTGATTTAATTTTTCCATATAAAAAATTTTCTCTTGATAAAAATATCATTTTTTTAGTCAATTGATATACTTGAAATAAAATAAATTAATCAAAATATTAAGTAAAACAAAACAAATTCATTAATATAAAAGCTAATAATCAAATACTATATTAAAAAAAAGACACTAAATAGAGAAATTCGTAATCAAAGTTCAGTCAAGAGTAACTCAAATAAATTAAAAAAACTATATAATAAAGCATTATTGAAGTTGAGCTTTGCAGTGTTTTAGAGAGTAGAAATCATCTATTATCGAGTCCGAATCAATAATTTCAGCAAATTCTCTCCTTATTTTTTTTCTTTTACTGAAATACAATCCTCCACTTAAAATTCATCTAAAATTATAACTTATATAAAAAAATTCCAAAAAAAAAACTCAAATGTTATATAAAAAAAATCACAAAACAAACTCAGTTTAAAAAGAATAAACAAGTTCATTTATTTGGAATAAAATAAATGCCAATAAAACATAAAAGTGAATAACAAATATAAATCCTAACAAAAAAATTCTCATTGATTCTTACCACTGCACATCCTGATTTTATACACCGTATATTCTTTGACACCAATCAATCTTTCATCAAAAGAACTCAAAATCACACAAAAAACATTGTCAAAATATGGAAATATCTAAATGCATCTACAAAACATGTAATAAATAAAAAGAATTAAAGAAAATTTACAAATAAAATCAAATTCATACATATGGTTTGGTGTTGGTGAAGGGGGTGATTTATTCATTGACGGCTGGCCGGCTGCAAAATATGCTTAAAAAAATATGCTCAATTAGGTAAATTGAAGTTTATATAACAAGTTGTTTTTTAGTTTTTCAATAAAAACTGGGCTGGGCTTTATTGGAAGTTTTCTAAGAAACTAGGTTGGACTGCCATTTGGGGTTTTTTTCACAAAATACAGCCCGGTCCAGGCAACCCATGGGCCCGCCCCTGGTGACTGACATTGTTAAGACTGTGTCACTTTTAAAGGGTCAAATATCGCGTTTTATTTATTTTAATAGTTTGGGCATTCAGTTGCAAAATCAAACTGCATATTTGTGGTTCTGGTATTCACTTGGGTTTACATGGAAATTTTTGTAGCATTTCGAGGTCTTTTTAGAAATTATGCAGTTTAGATTGATATTTGTTAATGCTCAAGATGAAGAGGTAAAAATCCGATATTATCACGAGATGTGCAGTTTTGAGATATATTCCATATAGAAGTGGAATTAGATTAACTGGATTCGTGTATCAAAAGTTATGGGTGTTTTTCCGAGTATACCCCGAAGATGAGAAATCCAGGCAGCAGCCCTATATGATGTTTAGCCTATATTTCGGAATACCTGGAGAGGTTATTTGATCTAGGTGTAAACATGAAAGCTGTAAATAATCTTCTTAGCTTTCCAATGCCGTTAGAATCGTGTAATTCGGAGCTGTATTGAGGGAGTTATGACCGTTTAAGTAAGGGTTGTTCAGGGTTTTTAGTCCGAGGACAGCTCGGTCATTCAGTCCGACCTTGCCTATTTAATCCCCTCAAAATGTTACGACTTCAGCCTCTCTTTCCCCTCTTTTTCACACTGGTCCAGCCCCTCTTTGTGTGTTTTGGGTGGAGGAAGTGAGGGTGATGGAGAAGGAGCACCAAATGGAGAAAGAAGATGTGTAAGTGTTGTTTCTTTTTCCTTCTCCATCCTCTTCTCTTTAGCTCCCCCTCATTCTTTTCCCTTCCCTTTGGATCAGCAGCGCCCCCCCCCCCCCCCCCCAAATGTTTGTTGGAATGGCACAATGAAGAAGAAAGAAAGAAAGGAAATATGAAGGAAGTGTGTTCAAACCCCTCACCTCCTCCCTTTTTCACTCTAGGTGCCTCTCTCTCTCTCTATCTCTCTTTGTTTCATCTAGCTATTGTGCATGTTTATGGTGGCTGATTTGGTGTTGAATGTTATCTTGGGTGAGGGAGCCAGGGGAAATTGGTAGGGATAGGTGAGATAAAGAAAGTGTGTGTGGGTGTATCCCTTTTGCCTTGGCCAACATGTCCTTCTTCCCAAATTATCTTCATCTCCCCTTTTGTGCCTTGTATGTGTTTGTGTTTATGTTTGTATGAGTGTGTATTATTGAATTTGGGAGCTGTTGGAAGAGTGTAATGTGTAATTGCTACTGCACATGAGATGGTTGCATTAATGCATGAATGGAGTGACTTTGTGTTGTAAGGCAGATTTTCTGTCTCCTCAAGATCCTTGTGTTTGGGGTATTTAGAGGCATATTTTGAGACTTATGTCTTCATTTCATATGATCATCTATGTGTCTATATGTTACATATGAAATTTGGTGTCATTATGATATTTGTGCTGTAAGTTATAGCCTGATGTTCATGATCTGTCCAGATTCGCGCAGAAATTGACCAGTTTCGAAAAATAATTTATTTCGGGCATTTAGAGATTTAATCAAGTTATTATGTCTTCACGGAATATGATCCCAACATGTCATAGAATGTGTGTGATTTATTTGAGAATTTTTGGATGTGTATTGTGTGCTGTGGAGACCAATGTTTGGGGCTGGTTGCAGTAGATGGACTAATCTTGTATAAATATGTGTCAAAGAGTTATTATGCATAGTGTGAGCAATATCAGGAGTTGTTTTCATGAAGAAGGCTGGTATATATGTCAAGGTGTTTTATATTTAATTGAGCATCATTGGTTGTTCTTGCAGATCTCGTAGACCGGACGCGCGGCGATCCAAGTACTAGTGAGTGGTTCGATCCACCCCTTTTGGGAAGCGCTCGATGCATGTGATTGCGCATCGCGTACCCATGGGGTTTTATAGCTGTGCTCATTATTGATTTTCTAATAATATTGCTAATATCACTTTGTAGCTTTTATATATATAGCATGGAATGTTGGATATGATATGCTATAGGTGTCCTTTTGTAGTACTTATAAAATGCCATAATTGTATCATACCTCGTTAGAATAACTTATATCTTCATAAACTTCTTGTTAGTATTATAGTATAGTTATATCTTATATAACATTGTATGATACACACTAATAATACCCTTATGTGATATTATCTCGATGCGTAGTCATACTTAGCACTATTGGTTATTAATTGACTTGTATGGTTCATTTATTAGTGTCTTGTAGAATGCAGGCTAGTCTATGACTTGTGTTATTTGACCTCCATTCTATTCACTTGTTCTATGTGAGAGATTTGGAAGCCTAAGAGTGAACTGTATTTTGTTTGTATATTCAATTAATTGCACTCATGTGTGTGTAGTCCTTCATATTTGTAGATGCTTAGTAGATTGTATTTTTAGGCCAATGGTATGGCATTTTATGCTAGCTTATTAATGAGTTTATGTTGGATTGTATAAAATATGTGTATATGTGAATGCACATGGTTTAATCACAGGTGATTTGGACATGTGGTCCATATATGTCTTTTATGATAGAGTTTCTCTTGTAATAATCGTGTGTGTGTTTAATTAGTCAGGCATAACTGTGATAGACATGTGTGTGATTCATGATTAGGATCATACTTTGTTTTACTATGCAAATGTAGCAGTTTATCTACCTTGCATCCATGCGATGCTCTCGTATCGGTATTCGTTAGAATTCATTTATAGTATCGGTATTCGTTAACCGATAGCTATGATAGCATGTTTGGGTCTATCTGTAATAGGCGTGTGGATGACCCGCCTTTAGGGTTATGCCTTTGTATGGTTAAGTGCGAGAACTTAACTATTTTTCCTGCGTCCAAGTGATGCATTTGCATGGAAATTCAAGAGAACTCATTAGCATTGTTATTTGTTAGATGATTATAGTTGATCCTTGAGGATCGTATTGTGAGCGTGGAATGCTTCTCCCTTATCTCGTATCCGCGTTGAAACAACCCGGCGTTGGAGCTATCCTGGATTCTGCCGCTGCATCATAGGAGAACCAATGTGTATTTCAATACCCTTGTGGCTTCGTACCTATCTTGGAAGACTGTCAGGAAGAGGACTACCCAGGAGAGGGCTACCGAAAGGATAAAGGAGTTAGCGAGTTGATTTTTCCTTTCTAATAGTCTCATGTCACCCTAGGGGTGAAGGTGAGGATGACATTGGAGTGCTTCCTCCCGTATCATCGTACATCGAAGCTATCTTGGATAGTGCCACCTAAAAGCCCGTGGCCCGAACGCCCGGCCCGGGCCCGCCCGGCCCGTTTTCAGGGAGGGCCGGGCTTGGGCCTGGTTCTGGGGCCCGGGCCCAGCCCGTAGGCCCGCCCGAGCCCGGCCCGTTCGGTTGGCCCGTAGGCCCGCCCACGGGCCCGACCCGTAGGCCCATGGAGGGTGATCCAATGAACTAGTAACATGTAATTTTTATTTGAATTTTGGTTGAGTTATACAAATTATTAACATTTAGGTGTTAACCTAGTTAGGTACATGTAATTATTTATTTTTGTAAGTAATTAATTCATTTAATATTTTTATTTTGAAAATTCAATAGATATAAATATTTTTTTCAACATTATACTTTAAATTTTGTGTTATTTTAACATTATATACAAATAAACAACGTAAAATAAAAAAATAAAATGTTTTGAATTTGGGCCCGTAGGCCCGCCCGTGGGCCCGAACCCAGGCCCGGGCCCGTGGGCAGGGCCTGGGCCCTGTTTTTTTCCACGGGCCGGCCCGGGCCCGTTGGCCAAGCAGGCCCGCGGGCCTGGGCCCAGGGCCGGGCTTGGGCCCTGTTTCAATGAGCCGGGCCGGCCCGGACCGGCCCGTTGCCAACCCCTAGTGCCACCACGTCATAGGAAACTCAATGTGTATTTCAATACCTTGTGGCTTCGTACCTATCTTGGAAGGCCGCCAGGAAGAGGGCTACCAGATGATGCAAGGCATCGTAATGTATTATACATCGATGTAGATAATCTTTGAAGTGTTGTACTAGTTTGAGATACTACACATTACTATTAATGAATTAATTGCTTTCCAAGAGTCCTACGAGTTCCCCTCCGGGTCAGGGGTGATGATTAGGTGATGTCATGTCTTCGCGTGATATTTATCTCTATTAGATTTCTCTCATATCTCTTTTCCTTGGAAGGGAAAATGCTCTGATATTATATTATCATTGTAGAGCTTGGATTCTTGCCACTCACTAAGCTTATAGCTCACCCCTCGTGTGTTTTTTTTTCCACCAGGGATTGGGTTGGCGTGGAGCTAGAGCATCTCTCTGGCGTGGCTCGTGCGTGGAGCGTTCCACCTTTCGGTTGGCGAGTACGAGGTTGTCAGCAAACCTATTTTTCTTATACATGTATTAGTAATCGTGTGTGTTGCACATATACTTGTATTTGGACTAGATTTGGACTCTCACAGGACAGTGTTTGTATATTTAGGTCTGTAATAATTTTTTTTTTTTAAATTTTATTTACAAACTTACTTATATTGTATACTTCCGCATTTTTAATTGGCTACCGCTTTCCCTGTAGCCTTGTTATTCTATTTGATCCTAATTGGTAACGCTCAGGGGATGGCCGCCTCAGGACGTAACAGACATGGTATATGAAAGCTATAATAAATAGATTGCAAAAGGATTACGTGTAACAACATCTAAAAAAGGGCGCTATACTCAATTATTTTCATCAACCAAAATACAGTTCTATATACCTCATTATAAATCGAGTGAAATATATAGCTCATTAAATATTTTATAATTAATAAAAATGGGTTCATTCAACTCAAAATAGAGCATTGTACACTTTTATTAAAGCATATACTCATTATAGGATGTTTATCGTTTTTAAAAAATAAAAACATGTGTGGTTAGAGTTTTGGTTGGTAAAAATTACTGAGTCTAACATTTTCCCTAAAAAAATTGTGAATAACTGGGCTGGGCTAACCCAAGTTCAAACTAATTGTATTGCACTTGGAACAATCTCTAAGCAGGCCCAGATGAACAATCCCCACACTTGGTCTCTCACCGGTGTAGTTTTATTTCAGAATTGATGCATTTTTTTGTTAAAAAATATATATATTTTTCTAATAAAATGCAATCATTTTACATAAAAATATGAGGTCTCAAATGAATTAAATACACACGCCTTTATATATTTTTGAGGCGATCATTTTTTATGTAGCATAGAAAACTAAATAAAAAATAAGCGACATCTCAAATTATAAGGCTATTGTTACTCAAATTCAATGATAAAAAAATCTGAAATCATTAAGAATCTCATATAAGTTATAAAAATTTTAAAAAAACATACAAACTTGATATATGCTTTTTTTATTTTATAAAATGGTAGGCATCTGTAAAACAAAGGGGAAACACAAGCTAAGTGAATGAGTGACCTGAAGACTGAAGAGAAAACCTATGAGGGGTGATAACGATAATGATCACAAACACACACACACACTGTTGTGTTACAGATAATTCATGCATTGTGGCATGTGGAATCTCATGTGCTAACTCTCATACATGTTATTTATAGAAATTTGAGGTTTACATGTACTTCTAAACATTTAGAAAAAATGTAATAAATGAATTACAATTTTTATTTTGATTTTTATATTTTAATTCAAAATGAAAGATGGGAGAAAACCAATTTCAAACATGGAGATAAAGATACACCTCTACTCGTTCACCGAGGTGGTGAGTGTACCCGTCTTTAGGCGGTGTATCTGGGGTTCGATCCCCGTCCGACCCCTTGAATAGGGTGTCTTCGGCCCACTGGACTACTACCAAAAAAAAAAAAACATGGAGATAAAGATGAGAGAAAACCATACCCAAAGCTTTTTTTGGTACAGTGTGTTTTCGACCATATATTGAAATTTTTTTTTAAGTTTAGACTCTTTTGATTTGGATAATTTTTTTAATCTCCATTTATTTTATTTGAATTTGGGTAAGATTATAGAGCATTTTTATGGGATTTTTATTTAAATTTAAATCTGATATGAGTATAGATATTCGAACTGTGTCAACGCTAAAAAATTTGCTAATTAACTCAAATTCAAATTGAATGGGTTATGTTTGGGGTAGTCTCTCAGTTCAACCATTCAACACTTCCGGCTCATGCTAAAAGCAGCCCAACGTGTCATTATTTATTTTTAGAAAGCGCATCTAATATTTCTATTGAATTACACGCATTCATAAAAAAAATAAATTATATACTCAAATAAATTAAATTTATACATTTTGTATTTCCTTAATATAGTTTAAAAGGAAGTAATTTACATTCCAAATTGTTTTTTTTATATAAAATTATGCATTCTTCTATTGAAGTACATATTGTTATACAAAATGAAAAATATATAGTGATACAATAATGTATATTTATCTTTGAAAAAATAAATTTTTTTACTCCATATACTATAATAGAATCTCATAAACTATGATAATGCAATATACATTATGCTATCTACAAAATAGGCCATTCTTGTTTATTTTGGCAAAATGCAATCATGCACGCCTTTTTATATGTGTGTGTATATATATATATATATAAATTTTCAGTAAAATATTTGTCTACCATGAGAAAAAAGACGGGACCGGATCCAGTCAGTGCTGGATCTCGGTCAGTTCGGTCAGTACTGAACTGCACCACATTCAAATCGAACTGCATCACCTATAAATTGAACTGCACAACCAATTGTTGGGTATATATTTCAATCTCTTATTGGATACTGATGATACTTAGGGATTCATATTTCTCCAATAGCTGATTGAATCCAATAAGAAAGTAAAAAATATATCCAACAATTGATTGTGCAATTCGATTTATAAGTGGTGCAATTCAATTTACACGTGGTGCAGCTCAATTTGCACGTGGTGCAGTGCGATATTGATCGAACTGACCGAGTTTGGTACTGACCACATCCGGTCAAAAAAAAAAAAAAACTTGAATTCGAAATATCTTCGGAAGAGAGAATGTCTCTGTCAAGCATTTATGAGCTGGTTTAATATATCAGAATAATTACACATATTGTACCATGAATGAAAAATTAACATTAAATATATATATTTAAAGATATATTTGCTACATAAATCATGTCAAATATATAGGTGGTTAATTTTTTTTTTAAATTGATTTTACAAAACTAGCAAATAGTGTAATCACGTGCAATGTTCACCTACAAGAGAGCAAGTAAACTAAAAAATATAACTTTAACCAGATTTTTTTACAAATTTTTTATTATAATTAAGAATATAAATTACCTTTTATTTTTATGTAAACTAATTAGAAGATAGAAATAATAAAGAAATAATAATAAATGATGTGCATTTTAATTGGTAAAAATATAAATAAATGAGGCAAACAAGCGAGTAACTTGTGTAGAATTTGACAGCCAAAGGGGATTGTGGTTGTGGGGGCCTTTATCCTTCATTTCGAAATTTGATCACAAATAAATTAGTGAATTTTATTTAAAAATTTTGATTTTCTTTTAATCACAGTGAAAGCTAAAAAAACAAAATAATCAATGTTTATGTAGAAAAAACTACTGTTTCCCCAATTCTGTGATAAAAAAAAACTTCAAAATATTAAAAATCATAGAAATTTGACCATCTAAAAAAATAACAAAACAATGAGACGAGATCCAATTTGTGGTGGATCCTATCAGTATATATCAGCTTTCAATTAAAGGATGACAAATGTTCTGTCACATGATAAATATGTGAGATTTTGAAATGATTTGAGACACATGTCAATACATGATTGAAGATAATTAATTATAACCAATCTTTAAAGAAACATATGCATATACCCCCTAAAAGTTTGCTTATATCTATATTGATCCCTCTCTTTTTTGAAAATTCATATAGCCCCATAATTGTTTGGGTTATATTGAAATACCTCCATGCCGTTAACACCTTGAAATTGAGGTGTGGTTAAATTGACTATACTTGATTAAATTACATTTTTATCATTGTCACTTTCACTCACACACAAGGGAAAAATGCATATAATCTCTCATTTTGCGAATAGTCATATTAATCTCTCTGTTTTTTTTAATATCTATATGACCCCCTATATTTTGTCTTGGATGAAAATTTTAGACTCTTGAGTTAGTTTTAACCTCTCATTTTTTCTGAATATCCATATAACCCCCTATATTTTCTCATAGATAAATATTTAATCCTCTGAATTAGTTTTCTATCAAATTTAAAGGAATATACTGAGTATATTATATTCATCTAAAAGTGTTACATTATCCAAATAATCTCATAAGATTTAAAAAAAATTCAATAAGTTCCTCTAAATGATCAAAATGTCCTTCATAAAAAAGGTATCCCACTATATTTCTTCTTTAATGTGTTAAAAATAATCATTGTGTATTATTAGGTTAACCACATGAATTTTAACTGGATAACAATAAGGGTGATATGAATTAAGCGCATAATTTTAGGGGGTTATATGAATTTTCAGAAAAAAAAGGAGTTGATATGTGTATTTACAATTTTTGAGGGGATTATATGAATATTTATTTTCACGGTAACGTTAAGTAATAGAATATTCAAATAATATTCTCCTTAAATTGACGGAAAATTAATTTAAGAGTTTTTTTTGCGTAAACGTGAAAACTTTCTAAGGGGTTATATGTATAGATTTTCTTAAAAAAAGAAGAAGAGGGAATATGAATATTGGCGAAACTTTCAGGGCTACATGCATATTTCCCATCTTTAAAACATTGTTGATAGATTGTTTGACATTTCAATTGTTGCACATGTCACACACCATGAAAGACCATTACCATAATTTAAGATATAAAATGCAGTCGTATTGTTGTCTAATTATTGCTTCTGTAAACCTGTTCCTGACATCTGTCCAGGCCTTCCTCCTAGAAGGCAAAAAACTTATTCTTTTAAAAAAGATGTCCTATATGGGTGTCACACACTGGGATCAATATTTGTAAAGCATGAAAAGGCCCTTTTAAGGGGATGGAAGTAACAGTCCAACCACAAAAATGTCACCTAATGATAAAAGCTTTCTCTTAAAAACAGCCTATGAGACAACCTAACCTAAGGCTACTACACAACATCAAATCAACCAGGTTTTATTCCCCCTTGTTTTTTTCCCCTCCAGCTGAGTGGCCCTAAATAACAATTCAAGGTTTGTCATGCTGTTATGCGTGAGTGTGTCTAAAGAAAAATAAAAATAGTTTTGCATGAATCATAAGGAATGAGGAATGATCAAATGTCATTTATTTGGATGCTTGAAGAACAGAAGAATACGAAAATGAGTTATCAAACTAGCGTTAAGAGACTGTTAATTCTAATCCAGAAAGAAAATTTCTCTTTTCCTAAATATAGATTTGATTTAGAATGGTAAGTGATTTATTATTTAATATATACTTTATTGGTTTATAATTATTTCATTATTATGACCATTTTGAACTCTTTTTTTAAAAATTGAATATAAATTTCTTTCCATTTACGAATGAAAATGGAAAAAAAAAATAGAGTGCTCATTTTAAATATCTTTATCCCTTTCAAAAGAAAAAGAAAAAGAACAAAATTAATTTAGGGTCCTCTAGGAATCTCTCGATTATTTTTAATTCACTTACTTTAAAGTCTCCATGTTAGTTGTGGTATTATTTCTGAGTCATTCTATCCAGTTGGGGTTATCTTTTACCCTTTTAATTTTTTCACATTTTCCCCTAACTTCATCTTTTATGTGTGTTCCTCTCTCTTTCTTCCATTCACACCAATAGCAGCCCCTACCTCCCATCACCCCTCCCCTGGTAAGTCTCTCTTGTTGCTCCCTTACTTTCATCTTAACAATGTACTCAGATATAGAATAATAGTGTACCCAGACCTGTTAATATTATACCTAGATTTTTGTTAAGAGTGTATGTATCTATCGGTGAAGGGGAGGGATAAAAATAAAAAACTTAACGGTGGATTTAACGATGGTTACTCATAAAAACCTAGAAATAATTGACTATTGGGTCTAGGGACTTAAAAATAAGTTCAAATGTTTCAGGAAACTAAAAATAATTGAAGAGTATCCCCAAAGACCCATAATTAATTTCTCAAAAATAAAAATAAAATTGTGTTACATTCATTTTTAAGTATTTCTAATTCGATTTGGACCTTAGAAAGGTGGATTTGTTTAGCCCCTTATTCCTTTTATAGTAGCTCATACCCTGAGGAGAGATCCAGCACCATTGTCTCTATATGGAGTGGAAGAAACCCTAATACCCTATGCATGATGGACACAACTATTCTCACTTTCGTGATAAAGGCCACCATTTTTTCTCTCTTTTTTTTCTTTTTTATTTATTCATTTATTTATGATAAGGTAGTCCAAAGCCTTGAATTTTATTTAAGCAATGCTCAAAGCACAGAATACTTTTAACACCATTTAAACCCTAATTTTATTCAATTAGGGATCCTATGATCATCCATCTATTATTTTTAGATCCCTGAAAATTTTAAATTTTTTTTAGTTTACCAAGTCGTTGAAAAATTATTTTTAGATCCCTCCAGTCAGATGTTGTTCAAAAATACCGAAAACAATTCAAATATTAACAATGTACTGGTGAACGTTTATGATGTACTGAAATAATTGGGAAGGGAGACATTTTATGCGAAGGTTAACAATATACTAGAGAGTGTTAACAATGTTTGCAAATACTTAACAATGTATTGAGGAGTATTAACAATGTACTAAAATAATTGGGGGGGGGGGATTTTTTATATTTTTTAACAGCATCCGGCTAGAGGGACCTATAGATAATTTTTCGCCGCCTTAAGGACCTAAAAAAAATTAAAAAATTCCAGGGATTAAAAATAATAGACATGTGACACAAGGGCCCCTAATAATTTTCCTATTTTATTTCTAAACATTATTTATTTTTACATGCAAATCATTTGTTTAACATGATGATCTAGATAACGCCTCACCAGTCACCATGTGTATTTCAATGCAAGAATATGCAACAAAACCTAGATGAAAGCTTCTTCATAACCAATTGCCATAACTCGATCATCTATGAAAATAAAAAAATTACCTGCAAAAACATTTATCAAAGTTTGTATTAATGAAAACTTAAACAAGTTGATCATCTAATATAACTCATCCAATCATTGGGTCTCCCCCACTTGCCCTTATGGTTTAGAAGATTTTTCATTGACTCCATTGATGAGGAATAGTTTTGAAATACAATACAAAGATTGTTTAAAATAATGGTCAATCATTTATCAAACCACTTGGAAAGTGATGCATCCCACGTGAAGTACCAATTAAAGACCAAAGTTGGGGAATGCATTCCCCATAGTTTTTAATTTAATAATATATTCAAAAGCCAAAGCTAACCTTTTTCATCTTAAGATAAACCACAAGAATTCTGCTTTTCATAATCTCTTTGTCCCCAACCATCTTCCCTACCTTACTTTTTAAGCATATTTTAAGTAAAGGTGGTGTGATAATGGGCATTTTCTCTTTTTAGAACAACCCTCCCACCCCCTCCAAAGCAAAGTCCTATTCATCACTTGTCCCTTGTGTCACATAAGAAGTAATTAAATTCTCAGGCATATTCTAATCTAACATTAGTTTATTATCAGGTGCTCAGACGTCGCTTGACACTAGAATATAAAAAAAGTATATCGAGATTGATTGTCACTCATAATACTCTTGATTTATGTTGGCATTAGTGGTGGGTTGGTCAGGTTAGGGTTCGCGTTTTCGATTTTATGATTAGGTGGAGGTGATTGCCCCCACCTTTGTATTTTATAAACGCAACAAGTTCACCATCCATTAAAATTTTGAATAATCAATAGTATCATGATTTAGACTCACTAATCATTTGAGATTTGTCAATTAAATGATATTATCACACATGGTTTAATCCAAAACCCACAATGGGACTCATTGAGATTGATGTATTCTTTTCTTTTTTTTCTTTTTTGCTTCAATACAAACTGAGATGATCAAGATAATTGGATAAGCATGTAACACTACCTGATTCATTGGCTAGAGAGCTTTTTTGGATGCTTTATAGCTCCAAATGATGTCTAGTATAGATGCACATTATAGACCATTAACTTAATAGTAGATTATTAGAATAAAAAACAATGGTGGTTTGTCACCAAGTACACTAATTGTTTTAATTTATCAAGACAAGATATCCCACCAAGCAGTGGTGTGGAGTGCCATTTGTTCCACCCCCACTAGTGGTACTTTGAGTGACCATCCTCATGTAAAGATTGCCATCACCATCCAAACATTCCAAAATTCCATAGACATCAATTGAATTTCAACTTTTGCATCTTCTTTCCCCTTCAAAGTTAGGAATAAATACTAATATAAAAATAAATTGAAATAGGATATTTTTTCCATTGGGGTGTATAATCCCATAAAATTTTCACATATTTAAAAAAAAACTATACTAAAAAATCATTTCCACCTAAAATTCTAAAATCTACTTTTTACAGGAATCTGAAACCAAAAATCACATTCAATTTTACTTTTATAATATCAAATTTCATGAAATCAGAACCAAGCATGATCCTAGAGAAAACAAAGTGTCGCGTGATACATTTAACCATCCCTACAAGATTCTCATTTCCACTGGCAAAGTTACACCATACATAATTGTTTTTTATACGCTAAGTATAACATGTGACAAATTTATTTTTGAATGCAATATTGAGACATTAAAAAAAAAAAAAACTATCACTTACATGGCCCAGGTGGACCGTTATGAAATAGGCGCCAATATGAGTTACAAAACCTCCATTTTTTAAAAGAAGAGAGAATTCTCATATTCACTACTTCCCCTATAACATTAGACACACTACACTTTTCCTTCTTCCCCTCCTTTTGTTGGCTCCCACCTTTGGTTCCTCCTCTTGTGTGTCTTTGTGTTTTGTCTCTACAGCTCAAAAAAGCCCAATCCAAGAAAAAATTTCAAAAGATCACAATCTCCTTCAATGGAGAATGCATTCCCTGCCGGTCTTCGTGTCCTCGTCGTTGATGATGATCCAACTTGGCTTAAAATCCTCGAAAAGATGCTTCGAAAGTGCTCCTACGAAGGTATTATCGTCGCGATTAGGTCTGATCAACTATGATTTTTTCTTTTTTTTCAAGTTTTCTTGGATATCAAGTACTTATGGTGTTTGATATAGTGTGTGATTTTTCAATTGGGTTTTTGAGGAAACACTTGTTAAGTTCTGTTTAATGAGGGATTATGGTTTTTTTAATTTTTGTTAACAAGACATTGTTAGAGAATTTTCAACCACCATATTGTATTGTTTAAAATTGGCTTTAAGAGGGCATCTTTGAATGGTTTTAGAAAAGAAAAAAAAAACACAATGAGGGAGAGGGAATCACGCAAAGTGCAGTTTCCATTAATTGTGTTTTGTGATTCTTTTCTGAGAAGATGAAAGTAATGATAATATAAAGAATAGATTTCAATGAATGAGGGTCATTACATGGAGCAATGACAAAAGTGATCAGACTTTACTGCAAAAATGGCAGGATCATATCCAGTCTCTACTTTGGGATATTGAAAGACTAATAAGCAAGTGAATAAGGGAAGAATAGGCCTATTCCTCAAAACACGTGTTTGTTTTGAGGAATAGTAAGACCTTGATAAGTTGGAATAAACACTGATACTTATACCAAGAGGAGGCATGTATTATTTTTTCCTATCGATTCACCTAATCAAACAAACACAACATACAAAAGATTACTGGAATTGAGAAGAAATAGCAAACAATAATTATATTACTCCTGGATAAGCTATATGTGAACCAAATACGGAGTAATTGTATCATTTCATATTCTGTCATAAGTTGGAGTGAAAAAAAAAATTTAGTTTAGGAATATGTGGGAATTGTGATGAAGGAAATCATGATTGGGACAATCCAATCAGTTTACATAATGATTTTTGTTCAATCTTTAATGGAAATGTTTCTTTATAATATATTAGATTCTATATATGGATGAGCTTGTCCTGTTGTAACATTATATTACCAAAAATATATCCCTGGACCATAATTGTATGTCAGAATGTAAGCATAGTTCAACAAATCATTGTTGACATTGGTTTTTTTTTTTTTTTTTGTGAGGATGCACCGCCCTTCTATATAGAGGAAAGAGCCCAATAGCGAAAGTACTATGCAACGATAACATGTAGAAGAGAAATTTATGAAGATATCAAGCCATGAAACTTTCGGTGTTGACATAGTTTCTTATCCAATATTCTTAATTAGTGAACAGCATGATTAAGTGTTTCCTTGATTGCAAAACGCATACCAAATCATGTTTTCTTAGCCTGGTGTTCATAATGGAAAAAAAATGTCAGTGATCCTAAAAGGTATATGATATACTGCAGTCTCTTGAAAATTATACATATTAAGAATCGTATGATAAACAATATTTCGTACTTAAATTTGGCAGTATACATTGCAAAATAGAACAAGTTACAATGAAGTCTAAAAAGAAATACTAAATCATTCGTTTCCTTTTTTTCTTAATAACAAAATCATTGAATTCAGTTTTCTAAAGAGGAGCCAACAAAAGAAACTTTTTTTTGGTGATGAGGAATCCTAAAAAGAGTCAGGAAGTCCCAGATGAGAATAGCTATAATTCATAATATACCTGTAAAACACTTCACCTTGTGTCTTCTTCTGTAAATTTTTTGCTAGGCATGATTAGACCAGCAACCCAAAGAATGAAAATGAAAAGAAACAAATGGCATAATAAACAAGCCAGCATTGTCTTTAATATCTGTAAGCTCATTCACTAGCATGTAGTATTCAGCAATGTAAATAAACTGTGTTTATGGATAGATTATGTCCATCTGTGCATATGGTGAAACACCAAATCATGTTTATGATGATGTTATTTCATATAATATTTAATTAATCAATATATTAGTACTTTTATTGGTCTAATGCTGCGATTGATGAATCACAGTTACGACATGTTGTCTGGCAACAGTCGCTCTGGGCTTGCTTCGCGAACAGAAAGACAGGTTTGACATAGTAATTAGTGATGTTAATATGCCTGACATGGATGGTTTCAAGCTTCTTGAACATGTCGGACTTGAGATGGATCTGCCCGTAATCAGTTAGTTCCCTATCTAATTCACAAAATTTGTTTTTCTTGGCCTTTTGCAAATTGAAAGATTCTAAGCTGAAACCAATGTTATGCATCTCAATTCTTATAGTGATGTCTGTGGATGGAGAGACAAGCAGGGTAATGAAAGGCGTCCAACATGGAGCTTGTGATTATCTTCTTAAGCCCATTAGAATGAAAGAGCTTCGCAATATATGGCAACATGTTTTCAGGAAAAGAATACATGAGGTCAAAGAGATGGAAATCCATGATATAAATGACGATATCTACGGAATGAGAAGTTTATATGATGAATATGATGAGCGGAAGTTATTCAATGGAGGTGACTTGACTAGTTCCAAGAAACGAAAAGATCCGTTCAACATAGAACAAGTGGATCAAGAATTCGGTGATTCTGGTGCTGTGAAGAAAGCTAGAGTCATTTGGTCGGTAGATCTCCATCAAAAATTCGTCAATGCTGTGAATCAGATAGGATTCGACAGTGAGTAGTTTTTGTTCTTTCAAATTATTTTTCTAAAAAAGATGTTCATTAAATTGAAGTTCACCATTTCCAGCTTTTCTTTGATATCTCTCTTTTGGCAGAAGTTGGTCCTAAAAAGATTCTTGACTTGATGAATGTTCATGGACTGACGAGAGAAAATGTCGCAAGCCATTTACAGGTATATACATTTATCAATGTTTTCAATCATCATGTTGACTCTGGAGCATTGTGTATCTAAGCTGCACATATTGAAATGGACTGTAAAGTAGTCTAAGCAATGCTAACATATCAGTATCAGTAATAAAGAACAACTTTTTTATATATATAAAAGAGAGAATCTTCTCTAACTAGCCTTGCTAAAAAAATAAAAATAAAATAAAATAAAATTCTACTACTGACAGTTCTAGTGACAAATAGAGTCTGGATACACTTTGTCAGTCACCAAGTTAAGGAGATGGAGCCTAAAATTTAATAGCATGAACTTCCTTAAAATTTATTACATTATATATTTATATGTGCTTGGGTTTGTTACAAAGCTGAAGCAGGACAACTTGAGAAGAGATTCATAAACACTCTCTCACATTGTCTTCTAATATCCTTCTGTCACATAAATCCCATTTCAATAATTCGCTCTGCATATCGAACATGAGAAAACTTGATCCCAAAGCATCATAATGTTTTTTCAGTAAGATCTTGTACCAGTTTTCAAAAGTCATCTTCGATGGAGAAGCATCAGTTGGATGAGCTGATGATCCCTCTCCAATGAATTTTTCGGCCTCACATGTCCACCACTACTATTTCTAAAAGCATTAAAGAAAAGCTTTCTAGTCACTTTCTTTAAAGCATGTTGATCATTGCCAGAGGATGATACTTGTGGTTTATCACTCTTCAAATGAAATACATCTTTTTATTATTATTGTTTTTTTTTAAGATCACTCCCTCCTATCACATATCAAGTGATCTACTCCCAGTACTATATAAATTATTTACCATTTTATCATACATGAATATCCATGTCTGAACTACAATGGACTTTCTGCACGATAGATGTTATAATGCATAGAAAGAAAAAAAATACTCACATTCCCTAAAGAAATTTGAATCCCCTTCAAAGGATATTCTTCATGTGCAGAAATACCGCCTTTACTTGAGTAGACTACAAAAGAAAGACGAAGGAAGGACAACAACATCTGCAGGGATTAGACACACAGATTGCAGTATGAAGGACCCCTCCAGAAACTATGAATTCGAGTGCTTGATGAAGATGACACAAAGCAGCTCATCAAACAAAAGTGAATACACTGGCAAAAGAACTGCTCCTCGAGGCATGGGACCAGAAGTTTATGGAGACAACTTCCAAAAAGCATCTTCACCTCCATTTATAGATTGCAGAAAGGCTTCAACCACAGATATTCCTCATCTTCAGAAAACAGCCAATGCTTGTCAAGTGGGCACATCTCTTCCTTTTGGGGCAATGATGCAAAATATTGACTACAAATCTGTCTCACCCACTACTTCAAAGGTCCATCCATGGAGTGATGATATTGAAGGAGCGCCATTCATGCAGTATCCGAAACAAGACTGTAAAGCCAGTAAAAATCTTTACCAAGGAGGTTACTTGCAACAAATTCAAGTTGGATTTGATCACTTACAAACTCCTCCATTGCCTGATGCTTCAACTTCAACAGAAAGAGTTAAAACAGGTCCTCCTCAGATCAGCGTGTGTACAGACTACAAAAACGAAGCTCTAGAAACAACCAAGATTGACTTAGCTGCAGTTAACCTTGAGCATGGAATCATGAATTCACATGACTTTGGGTCTACATTAATTGCCAGTGGGCCTTCAACCATGCAAGAGTATACGTCTCCCTTGTGGAACCTTAGCCCAAAGAATGGCTCAGCTTTACAGTCTCCACAAGAGGACTTGCCTCTGTGTTCTATCCCAGGCCGTGTTGATTTCAAGAATGTTGGGATCAATGGTGTGCAGATCTTTGGGTGCGATGAGTTGGTGCCCAAACTCCAAAGCAACTTGTATGATGAACTGCAATTTAATGATGATCCTCTGTATGACATAATGGAGTATCCCACCATAGATGAAGGCATTTTCATTGTCACGCCACTTCTACAGTGATAGTTTTCCTCGCTGGAGATCGATATGGAAGGTAATCTTGCTCATCATGTGTACTTTTCAAGTGTTTGCCTCTAGAAAGAATGTGCACATACAAATCAGTGCTCTAAGCAGATGAATTTAGATGTTGAGCATGAATACAAGAATCATGTACAAGAGATAGGACTATAACAGACACTTCCTTGTGAAAACATGTTTAATGATATTAAGCATGCAGAGTTCAATTCAAATTAACAGTGGGTCCCAGTATGTATTTAATGATGGGAAAAACCAACAATACATTTTTTGTGTTTCACTCGAATTATGTATGCTTTTTAGACAGCAAATATGCACATATG
This sequence comes from Acorus calamus, assembly GCA_030737845.1. Lineage (NCBI taxonomy): Eukaryota > Viridiplantae > Streptophyta > Magnoliopsida > Acorales > Acoraceae > Acorus > Acorus calamus. The sequence goes on along the minus strand of CM060873.1, from coordinate 3,463,546 downwards.
TACATGCAGAACCGTAGTTTGCACTTAAATCCATGTATTCCAAAAATGCATCAAAACTCATTTATAATATTGCCTCATTGATGCAATACTCATTTCTCACATTCGACCAGATGAATTTTCATCCAAACAGTATATCTGACATTTGTTTATTATAGGTCATAAAATTATAGCCATTCAAAAGAACTGCAAACACAAATGAATCATACACCTAAAGAAGTGTCATCCAAGAATGTCAAAGTTAGATATTTATGTTGTTCTTCATATCTCACAAAATCTCTATTTGTTGAACTCTGAATTAGTAGGACCAAGATTTTCTAAACATAGGTAAATAATAGTGAATTTTCTACTTGATCTAATCCAGTTGGACCTTGGAGGTCCAACACTGATGACCTGAAAATATCAGGTGTGGCGATGTCAAAAGGAAGTGTGGTCTGCATTCAACAAAGTATCAAATTCTCTTATAATTCACAACTTTTTCGGCTCTTATTCTGCGTTATATGGAGTAAAGCTTGATTCAATCACACCATGGTGATTTTGGTTCTCTGTATCACCAAGACTACATATTAATAGAGTGAGTTCTCTGTGATCTACTTTTCTGTCTACCTGTGCTTCATGACTTCTTACAAGCACAACATTTATCCTAGGATTCCTTCACAGTTTAGCAAGATGTTACTCTGGTTTGTCAGCCTGATGCCACCTTGAAACTTCATCTGGGCTTGGGACAAGCAAATGCTATAAAAATGAAATATATTTATTCGCATTAAAACCAGGTCAGTGTTTGAAATTTATCTTGATCAAATAACCATGGATGGTAAGTGATATATGTAGCATATCCATTTTGATTCTTCCAAGAAGATGAGCATTCCAAGGATGCAAAACAGAACAGGAATATCTACAGGTGATCTAAATAAGTTTCTTGAATGTTGCTAGATGTAGCCAGGAAAATCTAGTGTGCATATGCATAGTTTTGTGTGCCAGGTAAATTATGTAATTCCCTGATCTATATCCTAAATAAAAAACTATATATATACACGTTTATGTAACTATGTATTACACAAAATTGTGCATATATTTATGACTGAATTTTATGGCTGAAGTGCATACAACATAAAACTTGTACATATATTTATGGCTAAATTCTATGGCTGCATCTGTCATTGTTCTTAATTTGTTCTGGGTTCAAATTTCTCACGTGAACGCGTGCTTCACAAGAAGCCATTGAGCATTTTTTGTTCATCCAAACAACTTGAGTCAGCAAAACAAAAAAAATAAAAATTGTTGCATGTCATGTATGCATAAAAAATTTCACTAGTAGTACAACACCTCATTTTACCACCCAAATTACCCACCCCAAATAGAGATTTTTTTTTTTAATTTTTTCCTGAAGGTGAGTGATTTTCTTACTTTTATTGGTTAAATCTTTCATACCAAGTGGTGGTTCTAAAACCCCAAATTGAAATATTAGGACCTAACAAATATTGATCAGTTCTTGAGCATTTGAATTCATTGAAGTAATTTGGTTACCTGAAACAATTTAAAGTTTAGATATGTGAATATTCAGACATTTATGCATGTCAGCACTAAAAAACTGTCAAGGTAAACCTAGAAACAGAATTTTTCTTTAGTAACCAACCAAAGGCATGAAGAGATAAGGTTTGATGTATCACAGTTCATGGTGTGATATCCTTAAGCAGAGGATGGACTTATTTTTACAAGAAAAGACTAGAAGAACACTTGGAGTATCCTTAAGCAGAGGATGGACTATTTTTACAAGAAAAGACTAGAAGAACACTTGGAGTAAGATCATAATGAACTAACAAACAAGAAGCAAGAATCATACAAACTTTACTTTTTACAAGGAATTAGAAAAAGATTTACGATATGAAAGTTAAGGAGACAATATTTCTTGGAGTAAGATCATAATGAACTAACAAACAAGAAGCAAGAATCATACAAACTTTACTTTTTACAAGGAATTAGAAAAAGATTTACGATATGAAAGTTAAGGAGACAATATTTCTTGGCTATTTTGCAAGGACCACAAAGACTGAAGTGATTGAGTGGACATGTTTATGTCATAATAAAGCTCCAAGTCCAGAGATTTGGCAGCAGATAAAATATAAATACAAAAGAATGTAATGAATTTGTTAACATTGATCATGATGATATGAACTTACAAAACTTCGCTTTTGTCCATAATGAATAAAAATCATGTTCGAGCTACATAAATCAGCTGCCTATACATCAAATTCTTCAAGTTAACAAAGGTCTTCTGCCTCTCTCTCTATCTAGTCATAAAATTACAAATTTGCCTGAAATCTAAGTCATCTGACAATACTCATTCATGATAATCCAATGGATTAGATGAAGCTGGATGCTTGATGAAGAAGAACGCTGACAACTAATCACATTCCAGAAAGAATTGAGAGAACAATGTGGGGTTCAGTTTTTTTTTTCTCGGGCTTGCTTGATTCCATCAGTCTTGGTTGATAGAGGTGGCAAAGACTTAGTGTTTCCTAATGCAGTAGTTGTCTTCCTTCCAAGCTTCGCAGATCGAGGTTCCGCCAGAGGAATCTATGGAAAATGATTGAATATTAATCACAATTAAACAAAGTTGTTCTTTTAGCAAATTGAGACTAAGAATATTGTTAAGAATACAAGAAAATGATAATTTCTATGGGAAGTAGAAAGCTATGCAGAATACTATATAAGATATTATATCGGCCTTCTATCGAGAGGCTTGAACATTACCATTTAATTTCTCAATTTCTATCAAACCACCTCGGTAGGTTGGTAGAGGACCTGGGGTGAGTTTGATAGGTAAAAAAAATTTAAAAAGTAAAAACAAAAAAAGTGTTACTTGTGTAAATACCCCTAAAAAACCTATTTTGTCAAAATATTCCAATTGAAACCATATAACCCAGCAATATCGATATCCCTCAAAAGGGGTTAAGTTGTGCACGAATGCACTTTTGGGGGGTATTTTCATGCACTTTAAAATATATATTTGTCATGACGGAAGAATATTAATGCATAACTTAAAACCTTTTGAGGGTTATTGCTTGGCATAGGGTTTCAATAGGAATATTTTAACAAGATGGGGCTTTGTTAGAGTATTTTTGCAAATAAGCCAAAAAAAAAAAACTACAAAAAAAAATCTCTCAATACCCTCACTTATTTTATTCCATTGAAGAATCCTTAATACCCTCATTTACTATCCTATTCTAGCTTTGTTTCACCAAACATCCATTGCTAGATCCTCATATTCAGTATATCTGACTTTTCATCATATAGTGAACAAAAAACTGCTAGATGAAGTGTCTGTCTTATGAAGTGACATCTTTCTCTTCTTTAGCTAGAACTCATCAATTTAACAAGCCAATGGGGCACCATTTATTCCAACAAGACATACTGGAAACATATTTATCAATATCCCCAACTCTGTAAGATTGGTCAATGATTAGTTTTTCTATCAACATCTCATTTGCCCACCAAACAAGGAAAAAGATTTCACTTCAACTCAGGATAGCATTCTCCCCAACAGTTCGGCTCACAAAAAAAAAAAATAATAAATACATGCAAAATTGTTCAAATGTTTCACAACTTAGTCTGGAACTAGGTAATAAACACTGCTGAAATTTTACTTGGAGAAATCTCAGTTGCTTTAATTGATGAGGGCTCCAAGTGTCTATGTGGTTTGTGCATTTTTACAATATTCTAACGTAATCAAAATACGTTCACTTCCAAACAAATAGACTTGAGTTTGAAACACAATTAATGCAATATTAAAATCTTTGATCAATTACATTTTTTTTATAGCAAAAATGTAGTCATTTTCTATTCCAATAGGAAAAAAGAACATGACTGAAAGGGATGAGAAGATTAGAAGAACAACATAGCTAATGATCAATTACTTATATTAGATCGCATACTCTATATCAATATAGGCTGCAAAAAAAGATGAAATGGTGCACTACCTCCTTGACATGGCTTTTTGTAGGTGCTGCATCACGATAGAAATCGGGTATCGGCCTCGCTTTAAAACTAATACTTTGACAAGGAACTGTTTTTCCAATGTCAGCTTTCTTCTGCATAAAGTAAAATGAAAGTTTCACAATGATGACCATCAGTTGGAAAACGCTTGGTTATTTTATGGTGGATACTATTTTATAGAATCCGAACTAAACAAAGAAAAGCCGCATCCAAGTAGAATAAGAATAACCTTAGACTGTGCTTAAAATTTTACCTTTTTTTCCTCATTTATCTCGACTCTCTCTTTCAACTTCCGGAAGTACTGAGAAAGCAAAATGAACAATGGTAGTAAGATTGACATTATCAAATTATTGGAAATATACAAGAAAAATGAAATAAGTAGAATTCCATGAGATCATATACATATAGAAGTAAAATGAAGACAAGATCTTGCCTCCTTTCTTTTTTCTGCTCTTTCGTCACTCAGGAAACGGAAAGGGGATAATGCGATCTGGGTGCGTTTGTTATCTCCACATGCATTTGAAGATTTAAGGCTGTAACACGAAAGGCATTAATTATCATAAATCATACGCTTTTTTTCTCTCTTGCAGTGAATGCATCAGCACCAAATACTTTCGAATATACATATTTAAAACAGGTACAGTTACATCTAGGAGAATATAGATCCTTACTCAACAGATGGAGATTGCGATTTCGCGTCCACTCTTTTGGGAAGTGTACTTTCAAGGGTGGGAGTTTTAGTCCTGAACTTCATCAAAACCATCACAATCTTAGACATAAGATTACACCACAATACAGAGTTTTTTTTTCAACCTGTAAAACATGTCAAAGAAATTGTAGAGTTTATACCTCCTATTTTCTGATTGAGGTGTCACTGTATCAAGCCTTGGTATCCCAGAAGTAGATGCCTGTGATTTGGAAATGGACATTTTACTTAATAGAATTTTCACATTTTATATATAATAAAACATTAAATTACATCCAAAGGAGGAAGAGATATACCCTGATTGGAGTCTTCAGAGGTTTTGAACTGGCTGGAGATGCATTAGATGAATTTGTCACAACTTTTGAAACCACCGGCTTTGCAGGAATTGGAGAGGCTCTCATATTTGCAGGCAGATGAGTGGTTTCATGAGTACAAGGGGAAGTGAAATTAATTGACATATGCAGTGCTTGACTTGATTTCTTCTTATCTATCAAGTTCTTCATGTGTTTTTTAACGAACTCTGAAGAGGAAATATTTTCTTTTCTTGGATGAACCATAGTAGGCTTTGCAGGGGAAGACAGGGGCTTGAATGCTTTACGTGTAAATAAATGTTTCAACTCAGAAACCGAAGATTTCTTTTCTGTTCTACTCGCAATCTCCTCCTGATTAGCAACAAAGCTTTCCTGAGACACGAAAATGATAGAATAATGAAGAAATCACAATTCACACTTCAAAAGAAAGAGGAAAAAAATTCAAGTCCACTTTCATGGAAAAAAACAAAAACATGGAATACAATCTTAGTCATGGATAATCTTCTAGCCGGCATTTAAAAATGTAACATATGTATCAATAATGAGGTTATGCAGTTAAATATTCATCACTCACACTTGGAATATTTTAGCTTCAGATTGTAATGAAAATTGGGTATCTAAAATTAGTACTTGCCAAATCATGGTTATCCAAGAGAGCAGATTATCTTACCTTCAGTGGTGGTTTCTCTGTTTGGATAGCGATACTAGGCTCCATGTCATTCACCATCCTGTAATTCTCATTGTCTGTAACTACAGAAGAAGAAGCAATTTCTGGCTGGTTCACAACAGGAGCCTCATTGTGCAACATAGGACCCGCTTCACCCATTATTTCCTTTGAAGTACACCCATTTCTACTGATTGAAGAGTCTAATTCAATGGAAGGAGTCTCAACTTCATTCCCATCATTGCAATTCCCGTCTGAGCACTTTCTTCTTTTTACATTATCACTAGAAGAATCTACTTCAGATACTTGTGAACCATTATAACTCACATCAATGGTTTCTCTTTCATCACTGTTAGCGGGGAGAGAATTAGCTTGTTCGAGCAGCGCGGCTGCCTTTTGGGCTGCAATTCTCTTGTAATGAGCTTCGAAATAGGCCTTCTTTTGTGCGACAGCACCCGGAATGGAATACTTTTCAACCTCTTCCAAGTACCTGTTGTGGGTGAAAGAGGACCATTTCCCCCAATCTAAAGATTCTGACACAAACCTCCCAAACGAAATCGATTGCTGTAAAATGGGTATCGGTCTAACCTGCTAAACCAACATGAATGTGTGATTTCATTAGAAAAAAAATTAACATGTTCCAGAGAACATGAGGGGGGGGGGGGGGGGGGGAGCAAAGAGATAAAATCCTCTCCATGTGCATCTCCAATCCTAGACCCAAACCCACATCAAATTTAAATTTGAGCAAAAATCCCGCAAAATCCTCTCCATCCCTTAACCCAAACTTATATCAAATGAAAGGAGACCAAAAAATTTATTTAAATCAAGGGAGACCCAAACTTTACCTAAAAGTTTTCAGCAGATCTTTTTTAGGCCAAATAAGTAAATATTTGGAAGAATATAGGAATTTTTTTTATAAAGATTAGTAAATGGTTGGAGACACTATACCAAATGAAATTTTTACTCGACTTATTGATGAAATTTGGATATAGGTTTGAGTAAGGGTTAGAGATGGCCTTAGAGATGAGCAAACTGCAAAAGATGGATATTTTTATTTCCAGTTGCAAATGAAAAGAAAAAAATTAAGAGGGAGAGATCAATGTCAAATGCAACAAAAAAAAAAAATCAAGATCCCACTAAAATAAAGATCACAAAAAAAAGTGAAAGCAAAACAAACCCATGATCTGCAAAACCTCAAAAAGAATCTGATTTCAGGATTCCCAGAAGGAAAAGAAAAAGAAAGGAAGAAAATGAGAATATTCAAGCATAAGTCAAATACCCAATGGGAACAAATATTTCAACAACCCATCAAAGAGAGGAACAAGAGAAACCTATGAATCCAAAAAAACACCCACTAAAGAACAGCCACCCAACAAAACAAAAGGAGAGAGACCCATCATAGAGAAGATAAAAAAAAACAGTCATCAAACCAAGAACCCACAAAAGGAGAACAACAAAAAGCCATCAAATCACATAAGCCCAAGTCAAAACAAGAAGAGAAAACATAACAGAGATCAAGTTCTCGTTTGTTTTGTTTCACTACCTCTGTGTCTCCTCCATGTCCAGTGTCAGAAGAACCACTTGAAAACCTTTGTTCAAAACAAAGACTCTCCCCCATCCCTTCCTCAAACAGACACTATAGACAACAACCCAAAAAAAGGGCCTCTCTTTCTGTCTTCAGAGGCTCTCAAAAGGCATTAAATTTTGAAATTTGAATCACCAACAAAAGCATTGTTGGGTCTCTTTGAAAGGACAGAGAGAGAGAGAGAGAGAAGTGGAAAAAAAGGAAATCTTTTTTTTGGACCGTTATTTGTTTAACGTTGTGTTTATTTTATTTAAATTTAATAACCCACTTTGATTGTCACTATGTCAGTCACATAATAAAAACAATTAAAATGAGCTTTTAATGCCTTCAAACATTCCTTTTAAAGGGACCCCCAACGTCTATATTTTTTGTTTGTTTCAAGCCTTCAAATGTTCATTTTGGATTTTTGTTGGTCATTTCAGTAAACTGTAAGCCCAACGGTCTATTTTCCCTTTGCAAAATAGGGGTGCAACTTGGGCGGGTTGAACCTGACCAAACCCAATTCGTGGGTAGGCTCGGGTTGGAGTTTTTGGCATCGGTTCAACCCGACCCAAACCCTAACCAATCCGAACCCAATTCGGGTCGGGTTCGGGTTGGGGGGTTCAACCCGCGGATTCAACCCAAACCCGACCCCCCAGGTTAACAAATGTTATGCTGCCATAACAACATATCTATATCTAAAACCCTAAATTACTAAAATATAATAAACAATTACACAAATTAGAGTATCACTATGTTTGTTGTGTTTGGGTTAATTATTTTAGATATTCACTTTTAATTATTTGTATATAAGATTTAATTAATAATTAATTAGAGTTTGTTTTGTTGTTTATTAAATATTTTGTATGATATTTTAGGTGTTAAATCCGACCTGACCCGACCCGAACCCGCGGGTTGAGATCGGGTTCGGGTTCGGGTTGAACCCTTCGGGTTGAGGCCGGGTTCGGCTCGGGTTCAGATTGGACTCTCTGCAATGCGGGTTAATGTCGAACCCGACCCGAACTCGACCCAACCCGTCCGAGTTGCACTCCTATTGCAAAATGATATGTTTAGCCACCGTGCAGTCTCATTAACCGTTTATATCATTTTTTAGTTTTTTTTAATTATAAACTATCATATTAAAATATTGAAATGAATTATATATTAAGATGCAATAGTTTTTTAAAAATAAAAATAAATTTTTTTATTCCATAAACTATGATAGAACCTCACTCGTTCTCTTTTTGTCTTTCTTTTGGAAAGTCCTTGGCTAGAAGTGTGGAATTTTCTTATAATTCGATATATATATGTGTTTATCAAAAGTTTGACCAATTTGATAACTGAAACTAATTCAAAAGGATATGATATCCTATCATATTTTGGTATAGATTATGGCTTCGTTTGGGAACGCTTCATGGGCCGTTGCATTGAGAAAAGCCGTCTGCATTTTGGAAAGCATATTTTTCACGCGTTGGAGAATTCAAAAAAAACAAAAGAACACATAAAACGTTGTGGGTGGGCTGTTAACGCAAATGCAAAAATCATGTTATATGCAAGTTTATGTTGCACCACGTCCGCTAGCACAAACGCGCCGCGGATACTGTGTCAAACGGAACCTATGTCACTTTTATTTTTATTTCACATAAGTTTGGATCATCAAATTAATCAACCTCTTAGTTATTGCATCATTTTTATTACTTTTTCGTGTTAGTTTATGTGATCCTATATAGTCTCTTTTGTCGTGTTAGTTCACATGTAGTCTCGTTATGTGATCCTATATACTTTGATGACAATGGTCATTACCTTCCAATGAAGGCCTTTTATAAAAAAAATTAAAAAGAAAGTTGACAATGGTCTGATTTGCTCAATTTGAGTGGAGCCCTGGTGCCCCAGTTGATGGGGGTGAGAGAATATTTATAGGCATTGTTGTACACAATCTTGTATATATCTATTTGACCAACTGATGTGTATATCAGTTTACAAGGAAATTGCATTTGAGGCTAAAATTGGAGTTGGTCACATTATCCATTTACAATTGGCCTGTCAATGAGTCAGGTTCTGGTCGGGTCTGGGTGAACTCAAACTTGACCTGTTTGATTATCAGGTCCTTGGGTCCGATCCATATCGGATCTCGGGTCGGGTCGACACATTAACAGACCTAGTTCACACCAGAAGAGGTTAAGAAACTTCTTAAAGGCTTAAAATGGCTTCATTTGTTTTTGGGTGCTGTTACACCTATATCCGTTTCCAGCCACAATTTCAACCTTATATGCATCGATAGAAAATTAACGACGCATATGCTCATGTTAACAAAACATATACTTCGAAAGAATATTTTTACATTTTCTATAAATGCATTTATGCAATTTATTAAAGCATATACTTCATTTTTATAAAAATTTGTACCTCATTAGCCATCTCTAGCCCTTATTGAAATTTATACTCAAATTTTACTTAAAATTTGAGTAAAAGCTTGATTTAATCTGATGTGTCTCCAACTATCACTTTGTATTTTACTCAAATCTTTTAAAAATTTCACATCTTCTTCTAATTATTACCTATAAACATTTTCAAAGTCTTTTCCCCAAACATTTTTACTACTCAATTTTTCTTTCCTTCAAAATATTTAAATATAAAAATTGTTATCATCCAATTTTTTTTTTCAAATGTAAAAGTAATTTTTTTATTGGAGTAAAAATAAGAAGACTTAAGAAAGAAGAATACTTTTTTTATTATTTTATTTCAAGAGATGGTGAAAATTTTGGGGTGGGAAAATATTTAATATAATTAAATTGAAGGTGGAGTTGAAGGAAAATAATGTCACATTGTTCCAATGTGGAGATAAATGAAAAAAAATGTTAAAATTTTGGGTAAAGATTTGAGTCTCCCTTGATTTGAGTAAAGATTTGAGTAAAAACTTGATTTAGTATGGATATGGATAAATGGTTGGAGAGAGTTTTGAGTAATATTTACTCAAATTTAAGTTTGAGTAAAGGTTTGGATATAAGCTTGGAGATGCTCTTAGATGTTGTATACTATTTTTTAAAAATTCAAAACATATATAAACTGGAATTGAGGCTGGAAATGGGGTTGGACGTAACATTATCCTTTGTTTTTTTAAATAGATCTAGTGTATTATAAATAATTCTTCACTATTTTAATTTTTTAATGTTTTATGTGGGGGGATTTGGAATACAGTTTGAATTATTATGTTTTTACTTGAAGTGAAAAGATTGTAAAAATATTTCAAATGTTTAAAACTTTAAATGATTATTCAGTATTTAGTTATAAATATTGAGTTAGATCATGGGTGTTGGATTTGATTATAAATAAATAAAAATCGCATAGTATTTGGGTTGGGTCAATCAAGTCTCGGGACCATAAGATACGGTCGGGGTGGATCTAGATCCGACCCATTTTGATTGTCGAGTTCTTCAGATCGAGTAGTTACGCATTTTATCGGGTCAAGTCCAGGTCGACCTATGACTCGTTGACAAGCCTAATTTACAACAGGCCTTTGGTTTATGCATAAATTTAATTGTTATAGATTAATTAATCATTATCTGACCAGTATGCCCAAAAAAAAAATTTCAAAATTTTTGGAGACCATGAATTTGTTAGTTCTGGACCAAGGAAATGTTTAATAATAGGAAAAAATCCAAATAACCCTATGTAAACTGTTTGAAATCTATATAACCCCTGACTTTTCTTAAAGTCCATATAACCCCTTTAAAATATCATGTAAATCTAAATAGTCATCTGAGTTAAACTTTTGTTAACAGATGAGTAATATATTGTGAATATTTTATTTGATTAACCCTTATTAGGAACACAGTATGCTAAAAAAACCCTACAAATTATTTAAAATGCGAAAATCTTCTGTAAATGACAATTTTATTCTTCTTGATAGATTATAAAATTGTATCCGAAGGAAAAAATAATCATTTATAAGGGATTTTTCACATTTTTAATACATTGTGGGAGGTTTTTGATATATTATTTTTTTGTCAGGGTTAACTGGACAAAATATTTGTATAATAATTTAAATTTGTCAATGAAAATTTAACTCATGAGAAAATTTAGCACTCATGAGACTATTTGGATTGATATAGGTGTTTTTAGGGGGTCATATGGATTTCATGTAGTTTGCAGGGGTTAAATGGATTTTTCCCTTAATAATAAGAAGGTCGGGGAATCATTACATGCCCATGACGAATCTCTTCAAGAAAAACGTGGTCTTCACATGCCAATCCCATGTTACTATTCAGGAATCTGACCACCCAATACATGTGAAACAATTATTCTTGTAGCAGAACTATTCATGCATCCAATACATGTGAAACAATTATTCTTGTAGCAGAACTATTCATGCATGTTTAGTTAGGTCAAGGGAGATTTTATTGTCTCATGTTCATCCATTGTATGGAAACAAATAGGAAAAAATGTTACATTCAACTTTTTTTTTTTTCTTTAAGAAAAGGTAGACGTTCGGTCTTAATTCTATTACTAAAAAAAGGAAAACACCCAAGATTACAATAAGACAACCCGGATACAAGTGTAGAGTAGAAGGGAGGCATTCAAGCTGTTTTTTAACTCCACTTTTAATCCTACCTTTTTATTTGTGGATATATATATTCATATAGGTTCCTTCATTATCTCATACTTTCTAAATAAATGCGTGACCCAGGGGCTAAAAATGAGGCTAAAAAACATGGGTTTTTTTAAAAAAAAACAAGATAAAAAAATGTTGGGTGTACAATAACAAAATAGGTAGGCCTATCAACAGAACCAGCCCAACCTTGACCAAATAAAAGACATAAAAGACCTTATCCGGAGGACCCGAGACCCAAAGACTCAACAATCAAAACAGGCCAAGTCTAGATTCACCCCGACCCGATCCTCTGACCCGATTGACCCAATCCAAATATTATGTGATTTTTTTTTATTAATGATCCAACCCAACACCCATAATTCAACCCAATATTTGTAACTAAATACTGAATAATCATTTAAAATTTAAAACATTTAAAAATATTTTTACAATTTTAATTTCACGTAAAAGAAAAATAATCAAAACCGAATTCTGAATCCCCCCTCATAATACATTAAAAATCAAAATAGTAAAAAGTCATTTATAATACACTGGACTTGAACTCAATTTATTCAAACTCACCATGAAAAAATAGAAATAAAAAAATACAAGGAAAGCATGGTCTCCACCACTCCAATGTGTAATGCTCTCTTATTAAATCAAAACCCTCCCCCACCTTCTTCTCCTCCTCTCCCTTCCCTTAATCAAACCTTTTATTTTCTTCCCCCAAAAAAAAGATAAGAGAAAAAAAAATAAAGGAAGTCATTATAGACCCTTAATAAGTCCATTGACCTCTCCAAACCCGACCTCTCCTGTTCCAACCTAGGCCTGTTAGTGGATTAACATGGATAAAAGGCGTAAAATACCCAACCTGAAAAACCCGAGATCCGATAGGGATCCGACTGGAAGGATCCGACAATTAAAACGGTCAGATCTAGGTCCACCCCTACCTGACCCGACCCACTGACAAGCCTAAATACAGGTAATCCATCCTAATGCTATTCTCACCCAAACAGAGTTGTGACAGATATGATGCATTGGTGCTGGTATAAAGTAATAATAACATTATAACATGAATGATCTAACGAGTGAATGAAGGACCCTTATTTCAATGCAGCTGCTAGGACTGAAGTCACAGAACTTGAAGTAATAATTCACCTACATAATAAATAGTGAATGAAATGACAAATTTCTTCTTGTGAGAATCACAAGTTATGTGATTGCTACACTGGTTCTATCTACGTGAATTCGGTTGACTGCTCTTGTTCCCTCTCTTTCTTAAACTCATCTCCGCTTCTGCCTCTTCCGCCTTCTGTTCTTCTTCTAGTACAGCTAACTGCAATGCATGAAATAGAAGCAGGTAATCAAGCTGATGATGACAATGATCAATGTCATTCTTTATAAATCTAACACGAATTTAATGACCCTTGACGAATGGAACTAGGGTGATGAAGATCCAACTCGAATTTACCTCATCAAGGATCGGTTTGAGTTCCTTGTATCGAACCTCGGCAAGATCAAAACCATCTTTGCGAAGCTCCTGATGTGTTGATATTCAATAAGTTAGCCTCATCAGGGAGAGGACCACGATAAAAAAAAATGATAGATTCATGAAATTTGGATATTGTTTGGACAAATAAATAAGCCAGTGTTTTGACTAGGGAAAGATTTTTAAAAGCACAAAAAGTTGACGCATTTATTTGGCATATGCAATAGTGGTGTATGGCATCAGAATTCCGGTTGCAAGCATAAATGCCTGACCAAATTGAGCACCAAATTCAATAGGCCCATTGAACAAAGGCCGCGTTTAATTGTGCTCATGTGACGATTTCTTATTAAAGTAAAATGCACTAAAATTTTCAGAAAAAAAAATGTAAATAAATCACAATATGAATAGTACAGTTGCAAGCATCAATGGAATTTTGCTAACTTGCATAACTCCTCATGTAAAACTGACCTTCCCAGTATGTTGAGTATGCTCATGTGCAGCCATTTGCCAATATATATTGGTTCGTTTGTAGAAATCCTTCAGAGATTCTCCAGGCTTCACAATATGAAGAGATAAGATAAATGATCCTAATCATGAATTATTCCATGCAATTACATGAAAACCGAGCACAACATAAACATCATTTCAAATTAATACTTCAATCCAAATGTAAAATATGCCGCCTATCTTAACAACAATAGGCTTGCTGGTTAACAAACAACAGATTAATGTATAAGTTCATTCAATGAGGTAGCTCCATCAAACATACCCATTGACCAATAAGAATGATCATATCTGATATAGGCTAAATAGATACATATATAGTTATTTTCGTACATGTCAATTATCCTAATAAAATAAATATAGTTTTCATCTCCATTGTTGAAATATGAAATGAAATTTTTCCATCATATCCAAGGATCTTTCAAATGAGATTAATAAAGATGATTTTTTATGATCTGAACATGGATATTTTGAATTTTTAAAATGATGATTTGAAACTATGCACTATCATATTAATTTACCTAAAATCCCGTATAAGGCAGAATGAAAAATTGACATAAAAGGCAGACTGAGGGATGGAGGGAGGAAGGGATCCATTGCACACATGCAAGGAACTGATAATGTTAATGGCTTCCCTCATTTAAATATACAAAAAGGACCCCACAACAGGTGCCCTTGGAACAGCTATAGTATGTGAAGACATTTCAGTGTACGACTGCAAGTAAAAGAATTAGTGTTTGAATATCTAGAATACGAATGAGGATTACCAATGGCGTTCTTTGCAAATCTGAAAGTCCAAGGCTGGCTCTGATTTGGTCTATCCGGGCTCTTTTCTCTTTCCTGCGAAGTGTCTTCCCCTCACCCCTCACCATAGCGACAGCATCTTCGACCTTAGTCGTTCTTTCATCGACCTCCATTGCCTTAAAAAGCATGCGCATAAAAATCTGTTATGGATCCCTTCAAAAACTTTGCATGAAACTGTAGAATCTAGAATGGTAATTTTGGGAATCAAAGAGAATGGCGCTCGCGAAGTGGTGGGTGACACATTTACGTAGAATCATGCTTAAGTTAAACTTGAAAATACATCTCTGAAAAGCACAAGTATAGAATGACATGCAAAAATGAAATAGTTGAATATACTTCACATTCACAACATAATATTAACTAGATAGATATATCATTTCAAGAAATACAAATAGGTACAAATTCCAACATATCTTCATTACATGTTTTCCTTGCGTTGGTTGAAACAGCACTTGAAACAGAATCTCGAGGTTGATAAGGCAGATAGATGAATGTTAGGCAGTGTACACCTTCATAGCTTAGGCAGGGTATAGCAGGGCACAGGAAGTAAACAAATAATATTTAAATTATCAATATACTTCCACAGAAGTGAAAATTAAATCTATATAAAGTTGTATTAACAAACATTGCAGTAACATGTTATGGACTACAAATAAAATTGGAGTATAATACAAAAGCATGCAGCTTAAAAAAGTGATAAAACATAACAATTTTTTATTTTTTTTGAAAGAGACAGGAACTCCACTACTTCAATTCATTGAAAAGAGGGGTACAGTTGAAAATTAAAACAAAATGGAACCCAAATGGATCCCAGAAAACAAGGACAGAATAGAAACATAAACCATGCCAGCTTTATCGGTAGATGAGACATAAATTTCACCCTTCATTTATTATAACACCTTGTTTCACTTAGACCTTGGTATTGAAAATTTCATGGCCAGATGAGTTGTTGGACAATATCAGTTCACTTGATGCTCCAAGGTTTGCATAAAAAAATCATCAAAACAATTTAAGTTAAAATAGAGTATCCCCAATTTGTTGGGTGAATGATCATAAGAAAGAATCAGGCACTTCATTCTAACCCAAGCCTTTATTTTTGTTCTAAACTGTAATGGAATTGACTAACCTCTAGCATAGTTTACTGAGAAAGAACTAAATGAAAAAAATTCCTGGATTGCAAAGACAACTGGAATGAAACAGATATGTTTCTTAGAAATGATCATGAAATAGTTGACCAGCAAAAGAAAAGAAACAACCTCTTCAATGTTTGACCTTATAAATAAACTGTCAAACTAGCCATTTGGAGTCACAAGTGAGGAAGATTACCTCTGCATCATCATCAGAATCCATCTCATCATTACATCTTCACTGTCGCTTTCTTCATCTCCACTCTCATCTTCATCATCATCTTCATCTTCAGAAACTTCTAGCCATTCAGATTCAGAAGCCTGGCAAATTAACAAGATGAAAACCAAAGATCAAGTTTTTTATTTATGGATATGGTTAGATTGCATGTTGCTCTCTATTAGCTATAGAAATACTAAACATGATCCCATAAAGATGATCCCATGCTATTACGAAACACTATGCTGATGATCACATTGAAGAAAACACGTTGATGTTTTCCTTATAAAAAGGAAGTTCATGTGTATATTGAGTAGAGTGGAGGAAACGATCACGCTTTCATTAGGTAAAGTTGTAGTCGGGCAGCCTTGGGTGGGTGACAAAAACTATTTGCCACAATCAGGAATGGTGTCCCTCGAGTATCAAAATAATGCCAAAGAATGCAAATGAAATACACCCTGGTACTACAAGAAACTCAAAAATCTAAGTACAAAGTATATGCGGTATGCAGGAAGTATATGCGGTTTTGTAATTTTTTATTAATAAAAAAATAATTTAATGATGCTGATCTCCAGGGAAGTTCATTACATCATTTCAGTTTGAAATTTATAAGATACAAACCATAGACAATTCACACAAGTGGTGAAACATAATAAAAATTCTACATGTAAACATATATATTCAATCATATTTGTCCTAGTTTCCGGATAAGAAATGTCATGTACCTCAAATGTTTATAATGTGAGGATGTGAACTTTTATGACAAATTATATTACTGATTGGGATGGATGATATCATATAAATACCATATATTCAATCCCATTTAAATCCATCAATATCCATCTTAATAGGACAAATTATATTATTGATGCAGAATCATGGGCCCACCCGTCATCCATATCATATGGGATTTTATATGATTAACATGGATTTATATTAATATCCTTTAAAAAAAGAGCTTAATCGTGGCCCCACGTGTCTTTGTTCCTAAATTGACACATGAATGATAACATGTAAGCTGGATGGCAAGGTAGTCATCCATATCAATTTCTGTCGCGATCGATAGAGACAGAAACACTGAGAGATAGAGAGATCAACAAGAGGCAGAGAAATAGAGAGGCACAAAGATCAGATGAGAGAAATTAGAGAGAGAGAGAGAGAGAGAGTACCTGAAGATGAACTGCTGAAGGAAGACAAAGAGTTGAAAGAAGAAGATGAAGACCTTGCGGAGGAGGTAGACAAAGACCTTGTGAAGGAGGAACCGAGGAAGGCAAAGACCAAAAATTAGGGCGGCAAGCCTTCAATTTGATCTTTTTTTTCTTTTTTTTTTAAAGTGATGCAATGGGTTGGGTCAGCGCTCGCTTAAGCGAGCGCATAGTCGTAATCGGTCGGCATATGCGGGCAGACCAATTATGCATATACGGTTTGGTCAGGTGACCGCATATGTGTCTGGATATGCGACCGCACGGACCGCATATCTGAACATTGGTCACCTGTTTTGATGCAATAGATCTTATTGTAGATATATCCTAATACATTTGCATGTTCATTACCAAAATGATATATTCTTTTTGTGGGCATTAAACATAGAAAATAAAAGAATGTGAAGTGAGGAGGATATACATCAACAGATAACTAACCGGTATGATGCATTTCCACTCATCAAGTTTGCTGAGATTCAGAGCATAAAGATCATCAAGGGTAACCTCACGATCCCTGATCTCCATCATGCCTCCATAAACATAAAGTATATCCCTTCCCACAACCATGCAGGAGTTTATACGTCCACAAGGCCTCACCACCTAAATTGTTGTACAGGAATTCAAATAATGCAAAAAACTGAACAAGCATATTATATGGATAGATTTGCAAAAAAATGTGAACAAACCTCTGATGAAGTGCCTGCTTGCAGGTGATAGTTCGCATCACCACCCTGCAATTTATTATCAGATATAGAGCCTGAGACACCATAATTAATAGTAAGGTTTTCAGTCATCCCGTGAGAGATTTCAGTAATTCCATTTTGTTTATCGGGTGCTTCTTCGTCACTCTCAAAATTGCTATTTTCATCATCTGCTACAGATTTCTCTAGACCATTTTGATTGCCCTTTATGTCAAGGGAGCAATCTTTGGATTGTTGGTCCTGCCTTTTGCCCCCTTTTAACTGCAAAGAAAAACCATATCCTATTAATGCATGCTTGATCGACAATTGAACACTTATATATCAAAGAAAACTGAAATGAAAACATGCTAGTATGACCTGCTCCAGTCAAATGTATATCAATTCTAATAGAATGTTTGGGTCAATTTATAAAGAGAGAAAAAAAATTCAATAAATGTCATTCATACTATCCACGTCATATCCCAGAGGAAGCCCCTGTTTAACATTAACAACATTTGATTTTATTTACCCAAAAAAAAATCGACAATTGAACATATCAAAGAAAACTGAAATGAAAGCATTCTAGTATGACCTGCTCCAGTCAAATGTGTATCAATTCTAATAGAATCTTTGGGTCAATTTATAAACAGAAAAAAAACTTTAATAAATGTCATTCATACTATCCATGTTATATCCCAGAGGAAGCCCCTGTTTAACATTAACAACATTTGATTTTATTTACCCAAAAAAAAAACAGCAATCCTCAATTTGTTAATCAATCTGAAACATGAGAAGTGGTGGGAGTAACGACAGAATCTTATGTTTGGGCCATTTCCTCACAGAAAGATTTAAAAGAAAAAAGGTCAATGAAAACCTCCCACCTATCACAAAAGTGCCCTCCCTAAATTTTACCCACACCGGTAGGCTTCGTAGGAGCCCATCCCACGAGAATGTTGAAGAAGTAAAGGCAAAGGCGCATGCACAGAAAAAAAGGGTTTTGTCTTTCAAAATCTGACATATTTACATGATGACTGTAAATATTATTATAACCCTACTCAGTGAAGATTAGTTTCATAAAATATTCCTTTAGTCTATACTTTCCTCATAAATTGAGAATCATATTATCAAACGTCCGATTCATTGTTTAGGCCTAAACAACATTATCATGAGATTTTAAGGCTTTTTTTTTTCTACCGCGATTCATTAATAAGCAGAACCAGGTTACAACTTGTCATATAAGAAAAAAAAAGGCCAACACAAAACACAAGTAACAATTGACGTAGCTATTTTTCAATTATTTGTTACTTTTCTTTTTTTCAAAAAAAGAAAAGAAAAGTTGAGGTAGCTATAGCTCCCGCCAACACCCCCCCCCCCCCCCCAAATCAACAATTTTCCACAACGAAACTCAAAACGACTATCTCTTATACAATTAATTTCCGATCTGAAATGAACCACTCTGCCACCTCCCTAATATTCTTGAAATATGGAGTCATGCCATAGAACACCCCACCTCGTTACTTGTACGCCACATTGCCCAAACACTGCCCACGATAATAGTTTGAGAAATTCTAGCTTTCTGGCTCCTATCTCTTATGGTCTTTAATGCCTTTCCTACCCTCCATAATGACACAAGACAATCCATGATCGCATTAAGCCCTGTTGTAGTGCTCAACATGGTCTCGTTTCCCTAGTATAGCTAGGCAAACCAATTGAGCAAGGGAACCTGAATTTCCAACCATGGCATGAAATAGGGATTTTTTGGTAGGCAAATGCTGGGAATCGAACCCATGACCACTTGGTTGGAAATTCTCTTGTCAACAGCTAAGCTACGGGTCCAAGCCCTCGAAAAAGGGAATTTCTGTAATGTGATATTAACATTAACAGGTTTTTTTCAAGCACGTCCCTCAAAGGTCAAACCATAAATGGCAGGCTCACATACATGGCACTTACTTGTCCTGCCAATTTTATCTTTCCTCATTTCCATCAAAAAAAAAAATTATCTTTCCTCATTCATCATTTGGATATGGACTATCCACATGATCCTAAGTTATAATCAGCTGGGCTTGGAACAGATCATCATGAATGGAGATATAAACAAGAGAATCATCGCAGAGGTCATTAATGTTTGTAAATCAGCTACTAAAATAATGCCCAAGGGCAATACAATCCCACAGCCTGCCTGTGCAGTGCATTGTGCATTATATTGAGGTGTGGAAAAGATGATCAATGGCACAAGGGGAACTTCAATGTGTTGTCAGGTAAGGTGACCGTGGAAGAAGAACAGATACCAAGCGCGCATATTCCGTTCAAGGCTACCCAACAGAGATCACCATCTTGGAGTATGCAGGGGAAATAGATGTTTCTGTTTCTTATCAAAATTAATTATCAGGTTAAGAACTCGAATGCGAAAATCAATAAGAAGATGTAGTATAGTTTTCTTGGGTTATTAATGAAAAGATTTATAATTAGTAAACTGAAAGTACATTTAACATTTAGTGGGATGCTAACTGTATTTAACAATTGTTAATAATATATTCTTATTCATTAAAAAAGAAAAAGAAAAACAAGTTTGAAATATAATCCACAAAGTCAATCAGAGTTTTTGAAAGAGCCAAATCATGAAGCAGAACATCAACAAAAAATTAAAACATAAGAGAAATCAGATTGATAGCAGTATGAATAGCCATGTAAAAGTAAAAGCAAGCAGGAGATTCATAGGCATTGGTAAATCAACAAAAACAATGATTAAAAAACAGCTGGCATAATTTTCAGGTACCTTATCTCTGGTTGGTTTATCCTTCCGAAGCTCCAAGGGATACCTAAATAAAAGCGAGGACATTTTAAAGTCAGAATGACCAGAAAAATATGCAATCAACTAATGCATGAAAATGTCTTCTGAACAACCACATTCAAAATGATTTAGTATACAAACAAATACAAAAAGATGCAAAAAACAATTTAAAAAAAAAAGAGGTTTTGCCAGGTTCCAAGAGAGGGTACACCCATGGGCCAGGGAGTTCCACTAACCCTTCAGAAATTGGAACCACCATGAAATCTGATCATTATTATTAATGTAAGTCATTCAGATTTTCCAACTTCCATCTGGTTCATCGGTTATTCTATGGAACCAGAAGTGAGAAGCGGATGTTCTTCGACAAAGTGTTCACATAAAATCAGAAGAAAATCCAAACATTATCATAGGCGAGATGCAGAATATGCCTTGAGTACTGAAGCCCATGGAGATCAGCGAACTATACTGGGTGAAGTGGAGATGTGCTTCAGGGCTTTTTATATAATCACGGAGTACCGGGAAAATTAAAAAATCAAAAATTTTAAGACCACTATCAGGCAGCTGTATAGAACATGTGACATGAATGTATATGGTGAAATGAGTTGGGGTGTGCAGTAATAGTGAATAACATACACAAAAAATATGGAGTATTCACCATAAAAGATAAAATGATCATTTTAGGTGAGTTGAACACATACAATGTTCACCACCTAATGTACCCATGAATGATAATGAAGAGAGAGGGAGAGGGAAACCTTTTAGGTAGTTGAAAAATTAAACAGACAAAACCATGCATTTCAGAAATGACCTCAGATAAGAAGTGATCACATGCATGAATTCACAAACCAAACCTCAAACCTCTGGAAAAATGAGTCAAGTTGATGCTGATTTGATGCAGATCAAGTTACGTGCTGAAAGTATTTAAATGTGTCCCTTTTGTTAGTCTATGTTTACATTTATGTTTTTGAGCTGATAGAAGACCTACGAGAGCATCCAACTTTGGCAACGAGTTATCTGTGTCATTTGTGAACGTATAGAATACAAAACATCTTATCATTTACAACACCAAGTTACACGATATATGAAGGCAAAAAAAGTATGAAACATGAGCAGAAAGTAACAGCAAGCCGCTAATGCACAAATATTGGACACATTCAAGGCCTTCGAGCCAGCCCTGATCACCTAAGCAAATTTTGGCAAACTGAAAATCAGAAGCTGCTGCATCAATGCCCACCCATATAATGCCTTACATGTTCATGCACTGCCTATTGATGGAGCAGTCTACGTAAGCTTTTTTAGAAAAAAGGAGCCTAAAATACAAATAGGTTTCAATTTGCAAACAAAAATCAGATTTATGCCACAACTTGTACAGTGGCCAAAAAAGTAACAAAATGCACAAAAGAGAGATTACTTCAGAGACGAAAAAAGTAGTTTCATGGTAAATAACTGTAAGGAAAAGGAAATACCAACGATGGTTGTCTAATTGGAAGCCATAAAGCTCATTCAAGAATAAACTCATTATTACATCACCTGCAATTTCCCAAAAAACTATATCAAATCAGATTCTCAGATGGTGAGACTAGAGGAGAAGAAAATTATTAAAGGGACAATTAAAGTGCATTCCCTTCTCAACAAAGAAGCACATTCACATATACATGTATATGTATTATACATCATTGGTATTCCCTGTAGAGTAGTTTAACGATCCAGTACTCACATAATATTTCTTTGTTGATATGTTTGTGCTAAATGTCAGTTCATGATTAAAATTTGGACTATGACATTTTGAATGCTTGGATAATGTCAGCCACCAGTTGCTCAATAGCAGTAACCTGACTTAACCACAACAAAAAATTATGAAATTTATACCATACACCCACTCCCACCCCCAATACAAGAAAAAGAAAGAGAAAAAGAATCTTGCTTGAAGTGGTCAAATGCCAAAGTATCATAGCAGATTGCTCCAATTAGCAGTAACTTAACTAAACAACAACACTAAACCATGAAATTTATATCTCATCCCCACCCTCAATAAAAGAAAAGGAAAGAATAAAGAACTCTTGCTTGAAGTGGTCTACCATGAATGTCACAATATCATTCTAAGCCTACTTATGGAGAAGTTTAAAGCAGAGATTTTCTCGAAGGTTTCAAAGAAGATGGGGATGCCTACATGGAGGTATTATGAAAATGAAACATTCTGCACCAATACTGCTGATAATAGTAGTCACTAGTCAGTTATAATGTATATTTATTTACATCTGTAATTAGTAGCAGTTGATATTATATGAGAAAATCCAACATTTTGAATGAATCAACCCCAGAGCCACAAGGGGCTGTTCTGGGCCAATCCAAGAATTGACCATGCCAATGCTAGCATTGATTCCCTGTTTCATCACCTATCATTAGACCGGAACCCTTTTGCTAGAAATACAATCAGAGGGTTTGGTAATCTTAAGAGATTTTTGAAAATAAAATCCAAATGGACTTTCTTGTTAGGCAAACATGGGACTTGAGCCCCCAAGTCCTCATGGTTGCAAACTCTGTTGTCAACCATTGAGCTATGGGTCCAAGTCCAAAACCACATAGACACACGCATGTTCTGAAATCAACGTGATTATGCTCATGTCACAGCTTATTTCAAGCGCACGCACACAAACACACCTCTAAGCACCCTCAAGGAGACTACACAACTTGATAGCTATAATAATGACAATAATTGTGGTCCTACACTCTTACTTGAACATCATGGCTAACTCCTCGGAAAAAAAAATATCAGCACTCAATCAAGTCCAGGATATCTAGCATATCTTGCATTTATTCAACAACGTAGACCAAATATCTGAACATGTCAAACAAAGATCTCGAATTCATAAACCTTAAAGATTCCATATCAGCAATATTGCTAAAATGCTGGATAACAAAAGCATCCTACATCATTCAGTTAAACAAATCTAACAGAACTAGAGGCAATTTCGATCAAGAAAAAGACAAATATTCATAAAAAATCTCTAAATGCTTATTGTGACAAAAGAGAAAGCTAATCAAATTATTATAGTCAATCAGACAATCATCCACTTTGATGAAACAACTCACCTTTACTTTCCATATCAACTACTCCCCCAAACAGCAAAGCCCGTTTCTTGTGTACACACATGGAAAAACTGGCACGGGGTCCAGGAGGCATTCCTCCTTTCTTGACCTATTCAAAGAACAAATCTTATTGCAAGTTTGCAACATAAATGTTTGATCTTATAATAACATATATAGATATTCACAAGCAAACAAAAAACACAAAAACATAGAATAAATTATTTTTTTGAGTATATATATATATATATATATATATATATATATATGAAAATGACTTTTCCTTGGGTACACAATGAGCCTAGCTTATACTTATGATGCAGTAAGATCAACCACTGAAGTCAATACTAACCATGCAGAGAGGAAAAGACGGTAATCGCATAAAAATCAACATCATCACAGATATCCATCATATGATGATAGAACATGACCCAAGAAAGCGTGAATTATGGAACAACAGCATAAGTTATGATTAGTTTCTATGACTAGCTCACGACCTCACATGATCTCATTATTGATTACTGCCAAGTTACTCAAAACTCAGATGGGGAGCAGATACAAGACAGGGTGGCAGATATATGGAATCCCTCATTGATTGCACAGTTTAGGCTCATTCAACCAGCAGCAAAGAATCCAGAAGAGGAGGTACAGAAGGACACAACTGTAGGGTCCACATTCATCTTTGACGCAACTCATAAAAACAGAACTGCCTACCTGATTATCCAGATCCTCACTGCTCTCTATATGAGTCCAAATCATTATTGCATGGTTCATGGCTCATCCTACTTCCCCCAGACGATAGCATGTTATTTGCTCGTTGATGAAAGTTACATAAATTTATTGTTAATTTTGACAGGCCTTAATCTTTATGAACACCCCTTTAAATAATTTGACTGACAATCAGGAAAAAGGAGAGAAAGGAGTACAAAAGAAACTGGATCCTAGAGTTAAGCTAATGCAAACCTTGTTCCACTCCCATGTCCTAGGATCAAGGGACCACATATCTGAATACACAATTCCTTTCTCCGAGTTATTTTTATCAGAAGCAACCTCTTTGGAATAACCTCCATATAAATAAACCTGCAAGAAAAACAAGGTTCATTGAAGATGAGGAAAAGACGGGAAAAAACTTATTATCCTGGACAGTCACGTAATCATGACAAGAAAAGCAGAATATAGGAAATCAAGAATATCCTAGAAACCCAAAAATATATATCACGAATCAGAGTAATAAGTCCCAAAGATGAATCAGAAATATAATTTACAAGATTAGTATCTTCTGATTTAAGTTGGAACAAAGAAAACTCACAATTTATATAGAAACCAGATATTACTATTACGAGAATGATGAGAAGCAATCATGAGCCACACAATCACAGAAACACTTTACACTAAAAATGCAGCATAGATAAAATCTGCTGTCAATTAAATTACATACTGGTGAGCTACAATGAATCACCTGACTGTTCAACAACAAGATATCACAAAGAGTAAACAAAGTCTCATAAATCAAGTGGTACTGCTGAACATAATAAAGGTATGTATGAACAGAAGCAGTACAAAAAAATGGCAGACAGGATTTTTTATACAAACGCGACCTGGATATAATTGTAGTTGTAAACTTGTTAATGCAGAAAAAAATGATACACAGATAATATTTGAGTCAAACTTAAATCTGCAGTACAACATGGCATATTACATAAAACAAAAATCTAAAAAACAAAAAATATATTATATGTATAATAAAAAAAACTGAATGAAAGTTGGGACTTCCCTGTTTAAACTAAATCAACAGGAAGTCCCTCAAACAAAGGAGAAAAGAGATCTCCTTGTACCAAAAAAAAAAAAAACAACGATGACGATGTTCTTGACAATAGAAAGAATCAACACCCTATCCCCACTTCCAATCCTCCTCCATGAAACTAGAAAACTAGCCCACCTCAATATAAACTTCACCCAATCCATATATGTATGACAAAGGTATTTATAAAAGATAGAAACAGAACAAGAAAAAATAACAGACCCTTCAAACTTCATAGAACTCTATGAAAGAGGCCTCTTCCCAATGATTCGCAATGAATTTAGAGGAATCTATAGAACAAGCATTGCTGTAAAATGACTCCAGATGTGCCCTAGCACCCAGGTGTTCACCACCCAGGAGTCAAGATATAAGACATTCTGGTGTTGTTTCCAAGTGATGCTTAAGATTTGATAAGTCATTTCCTCGATCTAGTATGCCCAGAGATAGCAAGGTCATCCACGTGCTCCTGACACAGGATGGACAGCACAGACCGCGTCACTTCTTGAATTACTTCCATAACTTCGTGCACATGAACAAACCAGTCAGGAGATGTGAGCATTCTAAATCAACTGTTAATCTATTTCTTATCTAAAGTTGATTCCGTCGTTACAGCTTGTGGTAGACGCTGCACAACTGCAAGGGTAAATTTGGTGCTTCATTATCAAAGAATTCTCTAACACAACCAAAAATCAAGGAAGGACTTGTATCTTCATTATATAATGATCCTGGATTTTTATTCTGTTATGTCCTCTGGTCTGCCCCAGCTGCAAATGATTATCATACCATACCTGTTGTCATCTAATGAGCTAACATCAAGATATATTATTGAAGAAGGTAGCATACTTGGATGAGGCCCTTGGATGAATAATATATCAGTAGACATTACTCTTTTTCTTTGACATGTAACATTTAAAACTAGTAATGACTATAAACAATAGCAGTAACAGATGAGACAAATTATAATTACATGGGTCCCCTCACCTCATCTTGATAAACAAAAAACTGAAAACCGCTTCGTGCGCTTGGCCAAAGGCATCCAATCTTTGGTTTTATTTCTTGCCACTGAAACATGCAATTGCCTAAACATGGTGAGCCATGGAATTGAATGGCAGGAGAAAAAAAAACTAACACAAAAACAAGCACAGGCACTGTAAGACCAAATATTTCTGTTCCTCACCTTGAACTGATCCAGGTCAAATACATGTAGATCATTAAAATACCTGCAAAATCATTAATCTGATATTTTATATGATTTTAACTTTCCAGAAATATTCCTTACAAACTCTGAATGTAATTTGAATAATTAAAATGAAAATAACCATCAGAAACAACACTGCACTGCATGGTGTATCAAACATTTGATGACTAAAAATAAAAGAATTCACACCAGGCCACATGACATCTTTGCATAATATGTTACATAAACCAGGCCTTGTACTCAACTTGAATATAATTTTTATTCATTTTTTGGGTTTATATTGTTTGTATATATTATTTACACACACACACATCTATTTCACTTCAAATAAAATTGAAGCGTGTCAGCTTATTATATTCGTATTATTAGCAAATGTTCTACACATTAGAAATTTTATTTTTTAATGTTCTACCAATGCAATTATATCTACACCTATCTAGAAACATGGAATGGTATAAATTATCAACCAATATATAGCACAAAGCCAAAATGACCAACAATCTTGGGTTAAAATCTTGCTGGAGATAACGCACACATGATAGTACATTAGTACGATGAAATGAAGATCCATCTTTAAACATAGATGTGTTCATACATCGTATCTCATTACTTATCTCCCTCTTTGTGTGTGCGTGTGTTGAAGAAGAAGAAGAAGAAGAAGGTGAGGAAGAAGCAGTGGGAGAACACCACCTATTTTTTAAACAAAATTAGAAGGTTGTACAATCCAAGGATGAGGGCGACAGAGAGTCAAAACTGAGACGCCAAAAAAAGGAAAAGAAAGGGGGGGGGGGGGGGGGGGTATACCGGTTCCCCCAACGTATTGATATGGGTTGACTGATAAATCGGTCAATTTTATTAGTCAGCCCATATATCAATGATGTCATCATATATCATCATTGTTTAAAGAGAGATTGATAAAATCATTGACATCATTCATATATCTCAATACGTTGATTTGCCATCATATATCATCGATATATTGATAGAAAAGGCCAGACCGGGTCAACCAGACCCGAAATTTTTTTGGGGAAGCCATCAGGGGGTGGATTTTTGCAAAGTCCTCCTACTAATTAATTTATTTTTAAACCATTTTTCTAAAAACCTATATTAAACCCCCCCTCCCCCCGAGGCTCCTGATATGTTTCCCAAAGGCATAATAGCACAAGTATAAAAAAACTAAAAGAAATGTTTTTCCAATCTGTACAGCATATATGGAGATTCTTCTATTGTCTAAACAAGTAAACATAACAGATCGACTAGTCAGAGAAATTTAGAAACCTTATCCTCCACGCCTTTTGTTAGGGCATTTAAGTGTCTCACAATGAAAAGATATTTGAGGGGAAGAGGGCATATATGGAAAGCACATAAGATAAAACACTTGGACGTTTCAAAACTTGGGAAGTCATTCCTTGAAGATCTTTGATATGTCTCTCTCGGTCAAGATGGGTCAGTCACGATTCCACGATCCAACCACCTAGTTTTCTGTTTTTTTGTTCTGTTTTTATTATTTTTTACTTACTAGTTACTACATTTTGCTAGCTGGGACATCCCCCGCCCCACTCCTCTTTTAGTTTTCTATTTTGTAGAGGTTGCGCTGTCTGCCCTCCTCTGCTTCCTTTTGTCGGGGTATATTAGCTGATTTCTAACAATAGTTGTCAGGTGGTGTGCCCTGGTGCCCCCACCGTCAGGAAAAAAGAGGAATAAAAAAAAACACAAAGGAAAGCACAAAGAAATAACCTGTGAAACCATAAAGGACACATCTTGATTCAGCGAAAAAGAGACCCCAAGCCTTGAGACTCACATTGACACTGTCAAAGTGTTTTCCAAATATGCTTGCTTTCCTTGGAAAAAATTTTTCTTTCATTTCTATCGAGCCATATTCCAGCATATGATGGGAGACAGAGAGGAAAAGCTCTACATATGTAGTTAAGTTGAATTGTAATCACTTGCACAAGTTAGTTAAAACTTAAAATTCTTAAGAGTATTGTAAACATGGCCACAAAATTAATAAAAAAATGTACAGTTCAAGATTTGATAAGATGGATCTTGTGTGTCTATACATTTCACATATCCATAGATCTTGTGTGTCTCTACACATATCCATCATTGCATGTTTAGTTCCACTACATTGATTCTCCTATTTTTTGTCAGACCCATCTCCTAAACTGGAAGTTTTCCATATGCTTAATCATAATGATCCATAAACCCCAAAACGACCACTGAAAACAACCATCAACTACCAAGGATTCACAGACTATGAGCTCCAATTCTATGGAATATGGATACTATTCATGTATAACAACCTCGGATATGTCATTTTTGGTAAAGCAATAACAAATTAAGGAAGCGGAGTGAATTAAAAAAGTTAACAGTGAGTTGTAAGTTGTAACTGAATCAATATTGACATGGTGTATTCTCCTGGCAAAATAAATTTCATCTCACAGCCAAAAGATGTAGAAATAGAAGGATTCACCAAGCAATAACACATTAAAGAAAGCATCTTCAACAAAGCATATCAAGTATTATAATTAATGTTGAGAAGAGTAAATAATTACTAGTCTTAACAATAACATGGGAAATTATATATTATATCAGCATTAGCCTTGGAAGCGTGAATTTATCCATCTGATGAAATCTAAATGAGCAATTAATATTTTGATGCTCAAAATCAGGTAATGAGACAATTAATATAACTGATTTTTGACAAGAAACCAACTACAACCTCACTTCTCTTAAAGTGTCGTAGAAACCACCGAAAACAATTATTTTGTGCTTGTAAAGTACCTGAAAGAACGGATTTTAGGTGATCAAATTTTAAAAAATGTGTTCCTAGTAATTGCAGATAAAGAAAAACACAGTGACTCTTAACAAGAAAATTAAATACATGAGCAATGAAAAAAAAATGAATCTGAAACTGTTGCTATATGCTCATATGCTGGGAGGCATGTAGCAGCACATACGGGTAAAGAAACTGGAATTCCTAATTTTTTTATCTTTTATTTTTTAATTGCATCAGTTTTATAAGGAAAAAACACCCTTTTTTATTTTTTCCGACTAATACGTAAGGCTTTCCAAACTTCATGAAATGCCCTCTAACCATGTGTTGTGGGAGAGTCAGTCACACCTTAAACCCTGATTATTGTATTATACAATAGCGTTCAAGCTCTAAGATGTTAGCAGCACTGTTTTAAATATCGATCAATATATCGATTTTTATGAGGAAAACGCTAAATATCGGACATATATCGGTACTTTAGCGAAATATTCAATTTCTCATCAATTTCTCGCGAGAAATTGGCAAGATTTTTTGAATTTTTTAAAAAAAAACAACATGATGCCCCTCAATGCCAATATTTTAAAAATGAAATCTCATTTACAAAGCAATAATAAATGGGATTTTTATTTTTAACTCCCCGCAAACCATTGTATTTAGCGATCGCCTCCTCCATTCTTCGTATTTGGGTGTTACTTCCCACATTCAAAGGATAATTCCTTTTTATTCCCTGCGAGGGACCCATCTGTAAATTATTTAATTTTCTTTTTAGTCCCTGATAGGGAGTAAAAAGGAATTATCCTTTGAATGTGGGAAGTAAAACCCAAATACGAAGAATGGAGGGGCGATCGCTAAATACGATAGTTTGCAGGGAGTTAAAAATAAAAAACACATAATAAATTCATAATGAAATTTGAATCAAATTTGTGAAAGGGTATAGATTTCTAATGCTTTCACAATAATCATGAAATTTCATATATAGTGTATTAATAATGAAATATAATAATAATGAAGCAACTTATATAATATCATGAAAACTTATAATATTCTTTGGTTGTTTGTAGTTATAATTTAACTAAATTTGATTAATGTATTGAATTTGGATTTTTCAAATATTGAAATTTGAAATGTATTATCATATATAAGTTACTTTAATACTTTATTATAATGACAAACTAAAATGTTTTCCATCATGCTATGCATGGAATCATTGTTTTAAATATGTATATTCTCCATTTTTCTATTTTCCTGATTTTTTTTTTCATTGTTTCCACTTGTCATGAGAAAAAAACCCAAATCAATATATCGATTTGAACCCTTTTCAAGATATCGATAAAATCGATATTTTAAACATTGGTTAGCAGTACACCATTCTTTGGCAATAAGATGCATGAATAGTACACCAATCTTTGGCATAAGATACATGAATATCTTGCAAGAGTGCTTGAATAAAGTGTAAAAGGAATATTATGAAAGGCATGTGGCTTGCGGGAAAGAGGTTGAGGCAGAGGGGTGACAAAATTGTGAAAGAGGAGATATCACAGTCCTTTGTACCAGCAGTGGCATGAGCTATATGATTGATGCTTACTGAGATTATCTTCAAGGGCATTATGCTCTACGTTGAAAACATTTGAAAGTCGGTCATTAGGTTCATCAAAGATTTTGGTCATTTTTTCACAGGGTCTTCTAGCGTGTTGAATATGGGGGTTCGTAATGTGATGGAGCAGTAGTCTAGATGGTTGGGGATTGGGTTTGGGTTGTTGGTAAATGTCTCTTCTACTGGCCCGAGAACGGAGTGTCGCTCTTTCTTTCTTTTTTTAATTTGGGAATTCATTTCTCTTCAACAAAATTGAGGTAGGATACCCACCATTTTAAAGCACTAAGTGAATGATAAATATAATGGTAACACTAAGTGAATGAGTTTTTATAGACCATGCGATGACCCGAACGAGGACTGGGACAACCCTTTAAAGCCAGTTGCTCCCATTGATTCGTTTTCAAATCCAATGTCCAGAAGTCCTGTAAAAAGAAAATTAATGTCAACACAAAATCATATTGATAAGAGCTCAGATCACACTCCTCAGTCCTCACATTCTCTTATAGGGCTTCTTTGAGTTTTATGATACAAGAAATTCTAAAGAAGCATGGATTCTCTGAGGAAGGATTCACAACCTTACTCCACTTGGTCATATAAGAATTTCTATAAACAAAGGATTGACAAATGGAAATAGTCACAATATTACTTTGAAATGAGAAGGCAATGATTTTTTTTTTAATAAATAAATCAGTGAAAAATCAAAAAATCAGTCAGTCTACGAAATTCGCAAGCAAGTGTAAAAGCAATGGAAAGGATAATAAGACATCAGTTGAAGGGAGCCTACCTTGTAATGATGGAACCGCTCTTGGTTTGGGGAAGTAAACTCACCACCTGAATGGAAATAGTAGCATTCAAATAGTCCTCCAAGAACAAACCAAATTGATCCAACAAGAGTTAAGTCTTGAGTATTGAGTATCTGCAGCAAGCCTACCAAATATATATAGATGGTCTTTCCAAGCGACTGCCTGATGTGCACTACGTGGAGGTGGACTGTTGGGACTTGAAATCAGTTTCCATTCATTTTTTTCTACTTCATATCGATAAAGATCTCCATATACAAATGTCTGCAATGACCAAAAAATCAGTGGTTCCACATTGAGAAGTTTCAAAACTACAAATGCAATATAAAGTGTTCATTAAAATGCAAATTCACTTGCAGTGTAAACTAGTTACAGGGGTCAACATTTTTTTACTCATGTTAATGTGTAGAATTTTAACACCCCCTCCCCCACCCCCCACCCCACCACCACCACCTGCATGAGGTCAGTAGTTTTGGGTCAATGGCAAGGGTAAGAGAAAATGCTGAAGATTTGAGAGGACATGGATGGAACTTTATATAAGGATATTTTATGGAGATAATTTTTATACGCATTTGAGTTGCATGATCCATAAAGTTAGCCACAAGGCATTTTAAGAAGAAAAAAAAAGGTCTCTTTAGTTCAGATTACTTGGGTAACTGCAATAAGAAGCAAAGATGGCATATTAACGGATTCAAAGAGACAAACAAGTCTACACAATTTACAAAAATAAATAACAAGCATTATGACGTAACTCAAAACAACTTTATATACATAAAACTCACCTTGTTCCCATTGTAGAATTCTCCCCCATACAAAATCAACTCTGTCTCTTTCAAAGGATTGATATTCATCTGAATCACATGCAACAAATGGAAAAAAAAAAATCAGATATAATTCAAGGCACAAAGAGAACTAGTATAGTTTGCTTCCAAAAAAAAATTTGCATAGTCTGACATAGTGATTTTTTTCAGTATACCATCATTGCCAAGCCACCAGATAATCATTTACATTAAAAAAGAAAACTAAACTTTTCAAGCTCGAAATAGTCACAGAGTTCGTGTATGGCAGATATTCAGCAAGTGTACATTTATAAATCATTCAGGATAAAGGTATGGACAATGGAGACAATTAAACTATTTTCTAGATGCATTGACATTCGAATGGGAAATACGTGCAAAAACTTCGATACTGGATGTGAAGGCGGTGATAACAATTAAGATTAGCCCCTTAAATCATTTTTAAAAAAGTGATAAATCATCCAAACTAAATGAAAAACACGGATTCCGAATGTATTAAACACACAATTCGTTAGTAGGTATCCAATTTCCAAACTTTTTCAACCAGGAAAGTTCGGAGTACTCTGTGACTATGACCGAAAAACAAAAACACTTATTAAAAAAACATGTGAAACCCAATTAAAAAAAAAGCCACGGACCGAGCAGTTCGAACGGGGGGAAGGCCTCGGCGTGTTCTCCTCGACGTGCACCTCCTTCTTCTTCGCCTCCTCCTTCTGTATCTCCTTCTGCGACATCAAAAAACAATGAAAGTGTTTCATTGAGAGTCCCTGTATCATTTGAAGGGGGGAGAGGGGGAAGGGTTGGTATTTACATACGAGGATGGCGTCGATGTCGTCTTCTTGGGAGATCTTTTTGGACTCACGGCGGGCCCTCTTCTCCTCGGCCTTGGCGGTCTTCTTCTCCGTCTTCTCCTTCCCTTTCCCCGGCTTCTTCGTCTTCTTCCCCATCTCTCTCTCTCTCTCCTGATATGCTCGGATTGGAAACGAGAGAGAGAGAGAGAGATCACAAGGCGGCAGAGTTCAGGGTTTTGGGGTTTGGGGAATTTGTTTTGAGCACGGCGGAGGTGGGTTCTATTGGTTGAAGAATCGGTGTTGATGTGTTTGGAGGTCCGGATCCGTAGAGAACCCATGGAGAATGGGATGGAATAAGGGATAATTACGAGAATACGTAATATAATGATTTATATGTTTTAATAATTATGACAGTTTATTCTCGTTCGATATAAAAATAATCGGGATAAATTATAGACAATTATCCTAATTTTAAAATAAAAATGTAGATATTTTATTCCACGGTTGGGATGACATTTGTTCC
This sequence comes from Acorus calamus, assembly GCA_030737845.1. Lineage (NCBI taxonomy): Eukaryota > Viridiplantae > Streptophyta > Magnoliopsida > Acorales > Acoraceae > Acorus > Acorus calamus. The sequence goes on along the minus strand of CM060873.1, from coordinate 3,429,536 downwards.
CACTTTTTATCTTAATTTTGACAACTTATCATTAAAACCTTAATCGCTTGCCAAACTAACCCTTGAAAAGGAAAATGTTAAAATCAGTTCTTTTTACTGTTCAAAACGCAAACCATATATATTTTATTTTAAAAAAAATAGTAAACATCATATAATGATTTATATGTTTTGATAAAAAGTGTATATCGTTCCATTTCGAATTGAATAAATCCATTGCTAGTAAATATTAAAAAAAATTAACAATGCATATATTCCATCTAACTATACATGTAATTTACTAGATTTCTAACGATGCATATATGACTGTATTTTATATTGTAAAAACGATTAAATGTAACAATGCCCTTAAGAAAATTCACTTCAAATTGGTTTTATCATTATATTATAAAAAAATCATATACACCACATCCAAGAAAAAATACATATTCATTGTATTCTAGATAATATGTGTGTGTGTAGAGAGAAAATTAAAAACAAAATTTTATCTCATATAATTAGTATGAGACGGGGAATTTTATCAAGGTTAATGATGAGAATAAGTGAGTGAAATGACAGTTTATTCTCGTTTGATATAAAAATAATCGGGATAGATTGCAGACAGTTCTCAATTTTAAAATGAAAATGTTGATATTTTATTCCACGATTGGAATTTTATCTTAATTTTAACAAATATAAATATGAACAAAATTGATGAATTTTTTATCTCATATAATTAGGACAACTTATTCTCAAAACTTTAACTTCTTGCCAAACTAGCCCTTGAAAAGGAAAATGTTAATCTCAGTTTTTTTTACAGTCCAAAACGTAAATCATATATATTTTTATTTTTAAAAAAATAGTAAATATCATATAATAATTTATATGCTTTGATAAAAAGTGTGTACCGTTCCATTTCGAATTGAATGAATCCATTGTTAGTAAATATTAAAAAAAATCTAACAATGCATATATTCCGTCTAACTATGCATGTAATTTACTAGATTTCTAACGATGCATATATGACTGTATTTTGGATTGTAAAAACAATTAAATGTAACAATGCCCTTAAGAAAATTCACTTCAAATTGGTTTTATCATTATATTATAAAAAATTCATATACACCACATCCAAGAAAAAATACATAATCATTGTATTCTAGATAATGTGTGTGTGTGTGTATTCAGAGAAAATTAAAAACTAATATGCATCAACAACAGTAATAACAAAAATATGGTGAAGTCTCCTAACTCCGGTTGCAGTAAAGGTTGTGCCAATCCCGGGAGCCAAAACATGTGGAGCAAGCAATAAAAGATGAGGATGAAGAGTTTCATTCATTGCCTTCACAAACAAAACCTGCCATTACAAACAATGAAACATTTTAAAAAATTGGATATTTAACTTCTCCCACAATGAATATAAGGCTATTGTACATGTCATATGCACTCCTTGCTTCATTTATAGTCCTAAGGCAAGCAAGAGTCGATGACAGTTAAAAAAAAAGAGAGCTCAACAGATATAATCATCATCCAAAATTAGGGGACAATAACAAGATCACATCTATTGTGCAAATACAACCCTGCAAATAAATCATCCAATTCCTAAACGCTACATACACCCAAACGTGATGAATGCAGCGCGGGAAGAGATGGAGCTGAGGTGGCTCAGTATGAGACGGGGACAGGGACACCCACATCTACCAAAGCGACTAGCGATACAGAAGCGTTGTTTCTGGAGCTTCTCTACCGCAAAAATAAATGGTCTATTAATGCATAAATATTGACTCTCCCAACACAGATGCAAAGAATGTGTTTGGATCCGCAGTAGCATTACACAGTGTTCCACGCCGCAGAATCCGCCCCACTGCGGATCCAAACGGGGCCTTACTCATTTGCATACAGTTAGGGCTTGTTTGGCGTTCATTCTCATTGTATTGTCAAGAATATTCTTCTGCTTATGTAATCAATCATAATTAAACAACTAATGCTATAAGATAATGCAATCTCGGATTGGGTAGGTATATGCAGTGTTGAATAACATTGAAATTGTCATTGAACATATAACAATGCAAATGCAGTTTTTGTTTAGATATTTCACCAAACATTTTATATAGAAGTTTTAAATATCAAAATATTTACAAAATCATACAAACAATTTAATTTATCCAGAGACTAATAAAAAAAAATTGAAGTTGAAGACTTAAAAAAAATATATGAAAAATGGAGGGACTAATTACTAAATAATATAGTTTATAAAGACTTAAAAATAAAAATAAAATTTCACAAACTAACGGTACATAGACAAACGTTTGACGGAAAAATTAAAAATGAAATAGGTGGTTGGAGTTGGAGACTTAAAAAGAATTATGAAGAAGAGATTAATTGATTATTAAATAACATAGTTTACAACGTTTTAAAAATAAAAATTAATCCTCATTTTCTAATATTGCTCTGCATGTTTTGGCTTATGGAATATGCACAACCTTTTTGCGACCTGAATTTAGAGACTTCACTAGATTTTTGTTATTATTATTGTTCATATATTTTAGTTTTTAGTTTTCTCTGCATATATATATATTTTTTAATCCAGAATCCAATGATTATGGTTGTTCTCTTGAGTGTAGATGATTTTTTAATGACAAAATTGGTTTGAAGTTGGTTTTCTTAAGCATGTATAACATGTATAGATAATTTTATATCAGGTTTTGATTTTATTAGAAGTGTACAAATTCATGTAAAGACTCATAAAGAATAAAATATATACTTCGATAAATTTTGTAAGGGACATGTGAAAAGTTCACATGCTTTGTGTCCCAAACCAATTTTTTCAAAATTGATAGATGTATAACTTTTTTTTTTTGTTTTGTTTCGCACATCTGTGCATTAAATAAAGAGAAAAATGTATATAATCCTCTGAAAGTTAGTTAATATCCATATCAACCCCCCCCCCCCCCCCCTGTTTATTATAAAAAGTCATATAACCCTTGTTTAATCCTCGGAGATCTCTACCGCATAAAGTAGTTAGGAAAATACCTCATTGGTTAATTTCCTGTCGATTTGTAAGGAATATACATTATCCTTAAAATATATATATATATACCCCCTAACATATAAACAAAATACAAAAAGACCCTTGCAGATGATAAAAATGTCTTCCATACAATCTTAACTCATCCCTCTCCATGCCTACCCCCTCCATCACACAACCCCTAGCACCTAGCACCTCCGTTATCACATCCACCGTCACAAGCGGCGCGTGGTGCGCCGCTCGGGAGCACGGGAACGAGTACGTCGGGGAGTGGAGGAGTGGCGTGATCTCCGAGGACCGGGAGGGGGTCCCTAATCTGGGTCGAGATCGACAACCTACGATGGGCAGTGAGAGCACGGGGTGCCGAAGGGGTGCGGGGTCTTCGCCTGGCCTGATGGGAGCTGCTACGTCGGGTCCTGGGGCCGTGACGTGAAGAAGCAGCTCAAATGGTCGTCTTGATGGAGACGGAGAAGCAGTCTTTCGTCGCTGAAGGGGGGGAGAAGGGCTTTGGGCAGTTCAAGAGGATTTGTATATGGGAGTCCGATGGGGAGGCGGGGGATATCACTTGTGATATCATCGATGGAGCCTGGAGGGGTTGGCGGAGATCGGCGAGGCGGTCTTGGCGCAGGAGCAGAGCAGCCCATATTGTTTTAAGGGGGGAGTATAAGAAATCCGGGTAGATAATGTCCAAATGGCACAAGAAGTATGATCTGATGCTTAATCTTCAATTGGGTATAAGGTGGGCATTGTGGGATTTTTTTTTCCAATCTGGGGGGGATGGTGGTGTTGAGTGATGATGGGTGAAAGTGAGGGGGTATGACAAAAATTTAACAATGTCAGTTCAACTTATCTAAACCATAGTTTAAGAGTGTTAATGGCAGGGTGACAGATTTATTTATAAGAAACTTTCAGGGGGGCTATATAGACTTTCATAAAAAACAGGGGGAGATATTGATATTAGCTAATTTTCAAGGGGTTATATATATTTTTCTCTTAAATAAAACATAGACAGATAACGTGGCACATATTTTGCATAGCTAATCCACCTAATCCTTGTAAACAAATTTTTTCTTAAAAATTTATTCAATTCTATTCTACACCATTCCACATCTATTCTTTTATACAAATAGGGACTAAGGGCAATTTTAGTAATTCTGTCTTTGAAGTAGAATTTTTCTTTCCTATGAATATAATTCTAGGTGAAATTTGCCTTGCAATGTCTAAGAATAAATACATGAATAGAGGATTCTAGTTTTCAATGTATTTTATTTTCTATCTTTCCATAACAGACACAAAAATTAATTTTTATTTTTCATTATTTTGCATCACATGCACAAACAATAATTTTTTTTTTAGATTCCCTTTACTCAAATTCCTTTATTTTCCTTGGTTTCCTTTCATGTTCCGCACAAACACTGGATCGGATCTCTGCTGTGATTTTCTACACTTGCATTTACTAGACTTTTATTTATAGGGCTGGACTTTTATAATCTTTAAAAAACGGGTGGTTGAAATTATGATCGTCCATTTTAAAGATTACACATGGCAGCCTATAAACAAAATTTTGGTAGATGCAAGTATGAAAAATCACATCAGAGGAACAGGTCTCCAACAAACACGGATTTGGATTCTCTACTTGTTTTTTTATGCTTAAATCTTGTTTGACTTTTTTTGTGAGGTTGACACATCATCATGATTAAAATCAAATGATTGTGAATACATCAATGGTGAATGAATTCATGTGTGATGAATAGATCTATTTTATTTGATGGATTCAAGACCATCTCATTGATCAAATCACAAAATAAGCATATAAAAACTAACAGGAGATCTCAATCCCAACAAACACACCCTTAAACGACTAGTGTATTAGCGATGGTTTTCAACTTTTTGTAGCAGCATTTTCTACTTTTTGCAACGTCACCATGGTATCAATAAACACCATTTTCTTGTAGTGTATATATATTATTATTATGGGAAAAAACCATATAACCCTCTGAAATCTTGCCTAAATCCATATAACCCCCTTCAATCTTCATATATCCATATAATCCCCTGTAATCATACCCAAAATCCATATAACCCCCTCCGTCCGCCTTCCGTCAGCCGAGTTAATGGCGAAACTGGAAAAAAATTCATATAACCCTCTGTAATCTGGCCTAAATCCATATAATCCCCTGCAATCTTCATATATCCATATAACCCCTGTAATTTTGAAAAAAATCCATATAACCCCATGTAATCTGGAAAAAATATATCTAAAAATAAAAAAATAAAAAAATAAATTTTTATTAATAATAGAGTAATTTTTTTATTTATTCTTTTTTTTATTCCTAATTTTTTAATTATAAATGACATGTGATTTCATAACCAGTACCCCGATACATTAATAATAGAGTAAATTAACATTTACATGCATTAACATTTAATGGATTGTAAATCTTTATTTTGTTGTATTTTCTATTATTCTCATTAGAAAACGTAAAATTGATATTTTTATTGTTTGATTCACCTTGGATAAAATAAAGATAAATGGTAAATAAAGATGAATAAGAGTTTATGACTTTTTGAATGATAACTATACCCCAGCATAAATTATTTGTGTTTGGGAATAAATATAAGAGATGTGTGTGTAATATGATAGATGTGACAGTTTTTGAAAAAAAATATTTTTAAAATTTTAAAAATGACAAGAGGAATTTTTTTTATATTTATATTTTTGAATTTTTATAAATATGCTTTTTAGATTACATGGGGTTATATGGATTTTTTCAAGATTACAGGGGGTTATATGGATATATGAAGATTACAGGGGGTTATATGGATTTAGGTCAGATTATAGGGGGTTATATGGATTTTTTTCAATTTCACCGTTAATTCGGCTACCGGAAGGTAGACGGAGGGGGTTATATGGATTTTCGGTATGATTACAGAGGGTTATATGGATATATAAAGATTGCAGGAGGTTATATGGATTAGGCAAGATTTTAGGGGGTTATATAGATTTAGGTAAGATTTCAGGGGGTTATATGGATTTTTTCCTATTATTTTATATATATAACACGTTCTTTATAATGACATTTCATGACATGACTCATGAGTATTAGTGGTCCTAATAGTCTCAATCAAGATAATTGTCTCCATTCGTGTGGTATTATAACAAATCCTAAGGTTTAAATTCACAAAATAACATTGATTTATTAAAATGGTAAATTTGAAAGTCTAAAGCCATATGTAAACCTCATAAAGTTAGATGTTAAGGAAGAAAGTATCATTGAGAGTCAAAATCAATATTTATACTTATTGAAAAAAGTTCTCAATCTTCATAACCACAAAACAATCAAGGTAATTTGTCTTCCATTCGTCCAGATATATATAACATCCACATGGGACCCAAAACGCCCAATGCCGTGGGAATTCTTCAACCAAGAAAGGAAATGTCAATACAATTATTAGTGATTTTATTCAAAAGTGTCCACACACTACTCCATCATCACGTTTCACTTGTGTGTATATATAATATGAGTGCTGTTACTTGGTAAGTGACTTCACTTGTATATGATTATCTCTTCTCAAACAAGTACTCCCAACTCTAATAATCAAATAATACACCCATTTCACATATGTAATAATATATAATCATATCATTCAGGTTCATTATAAAGGGAACCATCAAACCTTGTGCATGCAAAGCACATACAATCCAACATGTTAAGTGTTTAAGTTCTCACAAGGGAGACCATCAAACCTTCTATCCCAACCCCTCCACCCTGGGCTGGCATTGTTTGAAATTGGGACAATAGAAGGAGACAGAACTAGTGCGAGTGCTTCAAGGATCAACAACGTTGAATGCTTTTAGACAGACTTCTCCCGCTCCGATCAGAACTGTGAGTACACAAGGGATGTATGAAGTATAACCTTCAGGATACAATGAAGCCTCCACAGGTGTTGAAATCAAGTGTGTATTCTCTGTTTCAATTTCTTAGAACTCTCAGTTTATAGGGCTGATCATGATGATGCTAACTTGTAATATAAAAGAAGAGATGATGAGTGGTTGTTGTTCTATTTTGTTTTGAATCTAAGGATCTCAATTTATAGGTAAAATAGTGTCTTTTGGTTCAAAAGAGACCTTTTTATGAATGATGAGTTACATTAACCGTCCGATCGGTGGTCCACCATTTTCACGTGATCGTGTAAGTGCCAAGTGAGCCTCTAAAATGCTCACACGCGTGCGACGCGCGTGGTGGTGCTTCACACCACCCTGCATCAAATGTCCACCATATGGGGTCCATCAAAAGAGCTTCACTAGAGTAGAATGGGCTCTCCTTATAAACACTCAATTTTTTTTTTCAAACAACCGATGTGGTAGAATGAGCTCTTCTTATAAACATTCAAAACATTTTTCAAACAACCGATGTGGAATTAAAAGAATAGGACCACTTTTCATCCTTCCATAGAGACTACACAAACCCAACTTTTGAACCATATTTTAAAAATACCCAACATGGCCCAGACCTAACCTGTTGATAGGCCTACCCAAAACAACTGATCCTAGTAGTCTTAATCAAGGTAATTGTCTCCATTCGTCAAGATACATGACATACACATGAGACCCAAAACACCTGGTCCCAATAGTCTTGATCAAGATAATTGTCTCCATTCGTAAAGATACAAAACACATACATGAGACCCACAACATCTAGTCCTAATAGTCTTAATCAAGGTAATTGTCCCCATTCCATGCCCTGGGAATTCTTCAACCAACAAAGGAATGGACGACACAATTATTCTTATCCTGATTCAGTCCTTGAATAAAGAAAGGAAAGAACAATGCACTTATTCTTATCCTGATTTATTGATTTTATCCCCTCTGTCCACACATCACTCCATCACGTTTTACTTGTGTGTGTGTCTTCTCTCTCTCAAACAAGTATCACCAACTCTAATACACCCATTTAACATATGTAATAATATATAATCATATCAATTAAGTTCATTATAAAGGGAACCATCAAACCTTGCCTATGCAAAGCACATACCATCCAACATGTTGAGTGTTCAAGTTCTCACAAGGGAGACCATCAAACCTTCCACCCCAACCCCTCCACACCTCAAATTCTATGAACTCTCCTTCCTTGACCAAGGCCTACCCAAATATCGTATCAATGTCATCCTATTCTACTCCGCCTCCCATCCAAACGGCATCACCGAGATATCCGACCGTCTGAGGTTATCGCTCTCTGACACCTTGACTCACTTCTACCCGCTCGCCGGGCGGATCAAGAAACACCGCCCCTCGAGCGACAAAATATATGTCGAATGCAACGATGAGGGAGTCGAATTCACCACCACCCGAGTCAAACGCGGCCTTGACTCGTTCTTGGCCGATCCACCGATCAATGAACTTGGCCGCCTCTTCCACGCAGGCGGCTCATCGTTCTCGAGCTATGATCAGCCACCCCTATCCATCCAATTCAACGAGTTCACGTCGGACGGCGGTTGGGCACTGGGCGTGAGCATGTCGCACAAGCTCGCGGACGGGGCCTCGTATGCTGAGTTCCTCAATGCCTGGGCCGAAACCGCGCGCGCGCGCGGGGTACCCCAAGCGCGCCGCCCCAAGTTCGATGCCGCGACGCTCTTCCCTCCGCGGGACGTCGCACCAGAGATCGAGTTCATGCCCGCGGCGCAGTCGATGCTCGCGCCCGCGCGTCTTCTGTTCCGCGTGCGACAGTTGGAAACGCTGAGGGGCGCGGCCTACGCGCGGGAACCGCACGCGCGACCGACGCGGGTGGAGGCGGTGATCACGCTCCTGTGGCGGTGCGCGATGCGCGCTGCCGTGGGGGAGGCGCGCAAGCGGAGGCCTGAGGTGGCGGTCCCCGTGAACCTGCGGGGGCGGTTGCGGCTGACGGAGGACTACTTCGGGAACGTCTTCGCGAATGTCTACGCGTCCGGAGGCGGGGGGCGGGTAGGGGCGGAGGAGCACGAGCAAGGATTCCTGGAGGGGAGGCTGAGGGAGGCCATAAGGGGATTGAATGGGGAGGCGCGTGAGGAGTTGAGGACGGCGGTGGCGGTGGCGGAGGGGGTGGAGAGGTACCTGTTCACGAGCTGGTGCAGGTTCCCGTTTTACGAGACGGACTTCGGGTGGGGAGGGCCGGCGTGGGTGGCGTTGCCGCCATATGGGATGAAGAACTGGTTTGCGTTGATGAATGCGAGGGACGGCGACGGGTTTGAGGTCTGGGCGTTCTTGACGGAGGCGGAGATGGAAGGGTTTGCAAAGGATCCTGAATTGCTTGCATTCACTTCTTCACCTAATGGTATATATAGTGTTCGCAAATAGAACTTTCAGTTAAGTCAACAAATACCTCCCATCTATCTCCCACCCTGTGTGTGTGTGCGTCCCCTCCATGCATTAGGAAATTAATTAGAGTTATCAAGTTGTGTTGGTTGTAATAATGGACCACATATATATACTACACGCACGTGTATGCATGTCCACATATATATTGCATTTTATATTTGTTTCATGAAATAAATCAGTGTAGAAGACCTTATTAGAATGTTTAAATTTGTTTCATGAAATTTGCCTTGCAATGTCTAAGAATAAATACATGAATAGAAGATTCTAGTTTTCAATGTATTTTATTTTCTATCTTTCCATAACAGACACAAAAATTAATTTTCTTTTTAGATTCCCTTTACTCAAATTCCTTTATTTTTCTTGGTTTCCTTTCATGTTCCGCACAAACACTGGATCGGATCTCTGCTGTGATTTTCTACACTTGCATTTACTAGACTTTTATTTATAGGGCTGTCATGTATAATCTTTAAAAAACGGGTGGTTGAAATTATGATCGTTCATTTTAAAGATTACACATGGCAGCCTATAAACAAAATTTTGGTAGATGCAAGTATGAAAAATCACATCAAAGGATCAGGTCTCCAACAAACACGGGTTTGGATTCTCTACTTGTTTTTTTATGTTTAAATCTTGTTTGACTTTTTTTGTGAGGTTGATACATCATCATGATTAAAATCAAATGATTGTGAATACATCAATGGTGAATGAATTCATGTGTGATGAATAGATCTATATTTTATTTGATGGATTCAAGACCATCTCATTGATCAAATCACAAAACAAGCATATAAAAACTAACAGGAGATCTCAATCCCAACAAACACACCCTTAAACGACTAGTGTATTAGCGATGGTTTTCAACTTTTTGTAGCAGCATTTTCTACTTTTTGCAACGTCACCATGGTATCAATAAACACCATTTTCTTGTAGTGTATATATATTATTATTATGGGAAAAAACCATATAACCCTCTGAAATCTTGCCTAAATCCATATAACCCCCTTCAATCTTCATATATCCATATAATCTCCTGTAATCATACCCAAAATCCATATAACCCCCTCCGTCCGCCTTCCATCAACCGAGTTAATGGCGAAACTGGAAAAAAATTCATATAACCCCCTGTAATCTGGCCTAAATCCATATAATCCCCCTGCAATCTTCATATATCCATATAACCCCTGTAATTTTGAAAAAAATCCATATAACTCCATGTAATCTGGAAAAAATATATCTAAAAATAAAAAAATAAAAAAATAAACTTTTTATTAATAATAGAGTAATTTTTTATTTATTCTTTTTTTTATTCCTAATTTTTTAATTATAAATGACATGTGATTTCATAACCAGTACCCCGATACATTAATAATAGAGTAAATTAACATTTACATGCATTAACATTTAATGGATTGTAAATCTTTATTTTGTTGTTTTTTCTATTATTCTCATTAGAAAACGTAAAATTGATATTTTTATTGTTTGATTCACCTTGGATAAAATAAAGATAAATGGTAAATAAGAGATGAATAAGAGTTTATGACTTTTTGAATGATAACTATACCCCAGCATAAATTATTTGTGTTTGGGAATAAATATAAGAGATGTGTGTGTAATATGATAGATGTGACAGTTTTTGAAAAAAAATATTTTTAAAATTTTAAAAATGACAAGAGGAATTTTTTTTATATTTATATTTTTGAATTTTTATAAATATGCTTTTTAGATTACATGGGGTTATATGGATTTTTTCAAGATTACAGGGGGTTATATGGATATATGAAGATTACAGGGGGTTATATGGATTTAGGTCAGATTATAGGGGGTTATATGGATTTTTTTCAATTTCACCGTTAATTCGGCTACCGGAAGGTAGACGGAGGGGGTTATATGGATTTTCGGTATGATTACAGAGGGTTATATGGATATATAAAGATTGCATGAGGTTATATGGATTAGGCAAGATTTTAGGGGGTTATATGGATTTAGGCAAGATTTCAGGGGGTTATATGGATTTTTTCCTATTATTTTATATATATAACACGTTCTTTATAATGACATTTCATGACATGACTCATGAGTATTAGTGGTCCTAATAGTCTCAATCAAGATAATTGTCTCCATTCGTGTGGTATTATAACAAATCCTAAGGTTTAAATCCACAAAATAACATTGATTTATTAAAACGGTAAATTTGAAAGTCGAAAGCCATATGTAAACCTCATAAAGTTAGATGTTAAGGAAGAAAGTATCATTGAGAGTCAAAATCAATATTTATACTTATTGAAAAAAGTTCTCAATCTTCATAACCACAAAACAATCAAGGTAATTTGTCTTCCATTCGTCCAGATATATATAACATCCACATGGGACCCAAAACGCCCAATGCCGTGGGAATTCTTCAACCAAGAAAGGAAATGTCAATACAATTATTAGTGATTTTATTCAAAAGTGTCCACACACTACTCCATCATCACGTTTCACTTGTGTGTATATATAATATGAGTGCTGTTACTTGGTAAGTGACTTCACTTGTATATGATTATCTCTTCTCAAACAAGTACTCCCAACTCTAATAATCAAATAATACACCCATTTCACATATGTAATAATATATAATCATATCATTCAGGTTCATTATAAAGGGAACCATCAAACCTTGTGCATGCAAAGCACATACAATCCAACATGTTAAGTGTTTAAGTTCTCACAAGGGAGACCATCAAACCTTCTATCCCAACCCCTCCACCCTGGGCTGGCATTGTTTGAAATTGAGACAATAGAAGGAGACAGAACTAGTGCGAGTGCTTCAAGGATCAACAACGTTGAATGCTTTTAGACAGACTTCTCCCGCTCCGATCAGAACTGTGAGTACACAAGGGATGTATGAAGTATAACCTTCAGGATACAATGAAGCCTCCACAGGTGTTGAAATCAGAGTGTGTATTCTCTGTTTCAATTTCTTAGAACTCTCAGTTTATAGGGCTGATCATGATGATGCTAACTTGTAATATAAAAGAAGAGATGATGAGTGGTTGTTGTTCTATCTTGTTTTGAATCTAAGGATCTCAATTTATAGGTAAAATAGTGTCTTTTGGTTCAAAAGAGACCTTTTTATGAATGATGAGTTACATTAACCGTCCGATCAGTGGTCCACCATTTTCACGTGATCGTGTAAGTGCCAAGTGAGCCTCTAAAATGCTCACACGCGTGCGACGCGCGTGGTGGTGCTTCACACCACCCTGCATCAAATGTCCACCATATGGGGTCCATCAAAAGAGCTTCACTAGAGTAGAATGGGCTCTCCTTATAAACACTCAATTTTTTTTTTCAAACAACCGATGTGGTAGAATGAGCTCTTCTTATAAACATTCAAAACATTTTTCAAACAACCGATGTGGAATTAAAAGAATAGGACCACTTTTCATCCTTCCATAGAGACTACACAAACCCAACTTTTGAACCATATTTTAAAAATACCCAACATGGCCCAGGCCCAACCTGTTGATAGGCCTACCCAAAACAACTGATCCTAGTAGTCTTAATCAAGGTAATTGTCTCCATTCGTCAAGATACATGACATACACATGAGACCCAAAACACCTGGTCCCAATAGTCTTGATCAAGATAATTGTCTCCATTCGTAAAGATACAAAACACATACATGAGACCCACAACATCTAGTCCTAATAGTCTTAATCAAGGTAATTGTCCCCATTCCATGCCCTGGGAATTCTTCAACCAACAAAGGAATGGACGACACAATTATTCTTATCCTGATTCAGTCCTTGAATAAAGAAAGGAAAGAACAATGCACTTATTCTTATCCTGATTTATTGATTTTATCCCCTCTGTCCACACATCACTCCATCACGTTTTACTTGTGTGTGTGTCTTCTCTCTCTCAAACAAGTATCACCAACTCTAATACACCCATTTAACATATGTAATAATATATAATCATATCAATTAAGTTCATTATAAAGGGAACCATCAAACCTTGCCTATGCAAAGCACATACCATCCAACATGTTGAGTGTTCAAGTTCTCACAAGGGAGACCATCAAACCTTCCACCCCAACCCCTCCACACCTCAAATTCTATGAACTCTCCTTCCTTGACCAAGGCCTACCCAAATATCGTATCAATGTCATCCTATTCTACTCCGCCTCCCATCCAAACGGCATCACCGAGATATCCGACCGTCTGAGGTTATCGCTCTCTGACACCTTGACTCACTTCTACCCGCTCGCCGGGCGGATCAAGAAACACCGCCCCTCGAGCGACAAAATATATGTCGAATGCAACGATGAGGGAGTCGAATTCACCACCGCCCGAGTCAAACGCGGCCTTGACTCGTTCTTGGCCGATCCACCGATCAATGAACTTGGCCGCCTCTTCCACGCAGGCGGCTCATCGTTCTCGAGCTATGATCAACCACCCCTATCCATCCAATTCAACGAGTTCACGTCGGACGGCGGTTGGGCACTGGGCGTGAGCATGTCGCACAAGCTCGCGGACGGGGCCTCGTATGCTGAGTTCCTCAATGCCTGGGCCGAAACCGCGCGCGCGCGCGGGGTACCCCAAGCGCGCCGCCCCAAGTTCGATGCCGCGACGCTCTTCCCTCCGCGGGACGTCGCACCAGAGATCGAGTTCATGCCCGCGGCGCAGTCGATGCTCGCGCCCGCGCGTCTTCTGTTCCGCGTGCGACAGTTGGAAACGCTGAGGGGCGCGGCCTACGCGCGGGAACCGCACGCGCGACCGACGCGGGTGGAGGCGGTGATCACGCTCCTGTGGCGGTGCGCGATGCGCGCTGCCGTGGGGGAGGCGCGCAAGCGGAGGCCTGAGGTGGCGGTCCCCGTGAACCTGCGGGGGCGGTTGCGGCTGACGGAGGACTACTTCGGGAACGTCTTCGCGAATGTCTACGCGTCCGGAGGCGGGGGGCGGGTAGGGGCGGAGGAGCACGAGCAAGGATTCCTGGAGGGGAGGCTGAGGGAGGCCATAAGGGGATTGAATGGGGAGGCGCGTGAGGAGTTGAGGACGGCGGTGGCGGTGGCGGAGGGGGTGGAGAGGTACCTGTTCACGAGCTGGTGCAGGTTCCCGTTTTACGAGACGGACTTCGGGTGGGGAGGGCCGGCGTGGGTGGCGTTGCCGCCGTATGGGATGAAGAACTGGTTTGCGTTGATGAATGCGAGGGACGGCGACGGGTTTGAGGTCTGGGCGTTCTTGACGGAGGCGGAGATGGAAGGGTTTGCAAAGGATCCTGAATTGCTTGCATTCACTTCTTCACCTAATGGTATATATAGTGTTCGCAAATAGAACTTTCAGTTAAGTCAACAAATACCTCCTATCTATCTCCCACCCTGTGTGTGTGTGTGTCCCCTCCATGCATTAGCAAATTAATTAGAGTTATCAAGTTGTGTTGGTTGTAATAATGGACCACATATATATACTACACGCACGTGTATGCATGTCCATATATATATTGCATTTTATATTTGTTTCATGAAATAAATCAGTGTAGAAGACCTTATTAGAATGTTTAAAAAGGTTCGATTTGTTTAATTTACTAAAGATTGAAAAGCAAATATTCACTCAAAGCTACTTTTTCAAACTTGCTTAGTTTTTAAAAAGCTCGTTTATATATTTATCGGGGCAAACTTTTGCTTGTCGAGAATTGTGTATAAGTTTGGATATACTATATTTTTTATATTTTAAAAATAATACTAATTCTTATTGTCGTCTTCACACCCAAACATATAAGTTTTTTCATGTATTTTTTGTATCAACGATCAGATCGATTACATCTTAAAAATAACTTTATTATCTTTATTATATTCACACTCTTATATCATATCATTTACAAATGCAAACCTTTATCATGTCAAGCGTTGATTGAAGCACTCAATGAGAAGCTAGACTATAGTGGGTAAGAAAAAAAAATCTAAGAAAATGGGGCTGCTGAGAGGGAGAGAGGAACTTTTATGAATGTTTGAAAATGTATTCCGATTTATATATTTTATGTGTACTTATCAACTGTACCCATTTTTTTTCATCAAACTACGCATTTATTACTTTCAGAATCGAGATGTGTGATTTATCAAAATTTTAAAAAGATAATTTTAATTATCGTCATAGCCTTCATAAATAACATATAACTTTTCATATTAATTTTTCATACTAATGACATAACATATTTAAATTAATTATAGATTAGTTGTCTACATGCCTTTATTGTTTTGAATGTTTTAAAAACAGATATGTCTCATCCAATGATGTATATGTTTTTATAAAAAAAAATGAAACATATACTCCAATGAATTGCATGAATTCATTTATAAAAAATATGAAAATAATTTACCAAATTATATACTTCACTAAGGTGAGTATATGTTTTAATAAATTTTTATCAATGAGACTGAAGTTGGGGCTGGAATAAAAACTGTGTTTAACAGCACTTAAGAGCATAATACAAGAGGCCCAAAGATGTCCATCGGGCCCAAAAAATCAAATCAATATCTATGGACATTAATGGGCCAACCCATTAAGCGGGCTGGCCCATTGCACTAAATGGGACTGGTGGTGGTGTTATCTGTCAATTACTTATCTAGAAAAAATCATATTAGATCTTAATCTATATCCAAAAAATCAGAAATATCTAATGTTCAAATATTTGGAGTGTGGGTCAGTGTATCTAATTTGAAAAATATTTGAATCTGATATATATTATAAAATTATATATATTTGTATTATTTATTGTTCATATTTATTATCTTGTATGATTAATCACAATTATGATATATTATATTACTAGTAAATTTTCAATAAATTTCAATATATGATATTTAAAAGACAGAACAAGATTTAAAATTTTAATTTAATTTTCATCTTCTTCTAATATATCACTTGATTATCTCAATTAATGCTAATATTAAAACATGTCAATTATCCAAAAATATTCATATTCGATCCATATTCAAAGAGATCTGGATCCGAAAATTATTTTTAGTTTTCGAACGATTAGGATAAGATACAGATATTAACATATCTGATCCGTATCGGATCCGTTGACAGGCTTAAATCTTTGTCCAGTTAAAAAAAAGATTAATGCATAAAAAAAAAGATTCATATTGAGCCCCCCAATTTTATGAATATTCATATAAGTATATAACCACCTCAAATGCCATCTCCAAAACAAACAAAAAAAACCGCGTTCGTATTTGAAACTCGGTGGTAACATTGAAAGAGTGTTTTTTTTTCTTATTTGAAACGCTTTAAAGCATTGCTTCTCCGACTCACCTTCGCTTCCCCGATCCACTCTCAAACGGCCTTGAGTCCAAATGACTAGTGTATTAGCGACTGTTATCGACATTCTTCAGAGATGGCAGTTTCTACTTTTTGCAACGGTGATGGTGTCGGTAAAACACTGTTTTTATAGCGACTAGTACTGTATTGTATTAGCTACTGTTACTGACATTCTTCAGCGATGACATTTTCTACTTTTTGTGACGACCCTGATGGCGTCGGTAAAACACTGTTCCCTTATAGAGTTATAGTGTTTCTTTTACTTCTTTATAATGAAGTTTCATAATGAGTATTAATGGTCCTAGTGGTCTGAATCAATGTAATTAATTGTCTCCACTGGTTCAGATATATGTAACATAGACATGGGACTAAAAACATCCATGACGTGGGACTCCTTAAACAAAGAACAGAAGGAAATTAATTAAGGACGATACAGTTATTCTGATCCTGATTTTATTCAAAATCACGTCACGTGTACATGTATATTTGATGAGTGACGTGACTTGTGTATTATATCTCTCAAACAAGCACCAACTTTTATAATCAAATAGTACTCCCATTTCATATATGTAGTAATTTATAATATCTGTCCGATTGATAGACTTAGTCTATATATCAAATTATTTTTTTTACTTTTTATAAATCATTAACTTTATCTTATTCATAATTTATTAACAACTTATCATAATCATTTATCAACCAA
Organism: Acorus calamus; assembly: GCA_030737845.1. Classification (NCBI taxonomy): domain Eukaryota; kingdom Viridiplantae; phylum Streptophyta; class Magnoliopsida; order Acorales; family Acoraceae; genus Acorus; species Acorus calamus. Next base: position 3,412,170 of record CM060873.1, on the reverse strand, counting down.
TTATAATAAAATTTCATTATTCCGTTTACCCACATTAGCTGATGTGAAATGAAATTCTCGAACATATAGATTCCAATTTTTCAATGTCTATCTTGATGTTGTCTCTATAATGCGGAGCCACTGCTTCTACAGGATCATTTTCTTGTAGTAAATGATTGCATTAGGAATTATCCCTATATAATAACAACAAAATGCTGCATTAAGAATTATCCCTGCATAATAACAACAAAATGCTGCATTATTAAGGTAATGAGTAGCATTAGGGAAGAAGTTAATGTAATATAATTTATCCATATACAATGGTTGCTCTGATTAGAGGTACTAAAATTAAGATATCGATAGTATAAGAAGACATTATCAGAAATGTAATTGTATATAGGGAAAATTAATTCTAAGTATTTTTTTTCAACGTCTCATCTTTTTTAGTTTCATTAGATTTGATGTGAAACGATCTTATAATAGTGGTTACATTTTTTCTAGATCATTCTGCCCCTCATTTCCACTGCTTACCCATGAAATATCATTTATAATTATGTTATGTTATGTTATGTTAAGATTACCATTTTTTTATAATTATGTTATGCACTTATGTACATTGGTTCAATCGTACCACGTTGTCTTTTTCATGTATATTATTATTATTAAATTTTATCATGTCAACTTGTAGTATATTTTAAATCTCATGCAATGTTAATTATTCTGTATATTATTGTCAACCAACTTACACATACGGGACAACATTGGATGATCATGAAAAAAATATAATCATTAATGCAGTGGGTTTTGGTATATTAAAAAAGTTGATGGATTTAATAACTGATTAAAAGAAATATTTAGAATTAATATATGTCCAAAATCCAAATCATAGGAAGTCATTTAGAAAATGATACGACCGACCAGACCCGATTGTAGTTCCATTTGTAGCTAGCATATGCTTTAATTTTTTTTAAATATACTTTGTTAATGAAATATAAATTTTTACAAAAAAATGAATTATATAATCTATTGAATTGGATGCATTTTTTTTAATGAAATATATTATATAAGATAATGAAATGTATATTATGTTACAAAATTTATATATTGTATTAATGATACGATAATTGCAAATGGACCCTGAAAATTGATTTTTATTATTGGGCCCTAGATGAGTTTTTAAAGTGAGGCCCTAGTATATTAAAAATAAATCTAACTTGTTTAATCCTATATATCATTTTATTTTAGGCTATAATAATAGTACTACAAAATAAATATACAATATTATATAACAATTTAAAAGCCTAAAAGTAACAAAAAATACATTTTAATTGAATGAAAAGGTTGTAAAATAATAAAAATACTTAAAAGGATTTGAGCACTATTTATTTTAAACAAATGGAGGGACTAGAGAGAGAGTGTTGGAGAGAGAGATATATATCTAAGGAGAGGAGAAAAATTAGGTTTGATTTTGAGAAACATGTGTATTGAGAAAAACTAATTCATGAGAAAAAGTGACACATTTTACCGTTCATTTATTTTATTCTATCGATCACATGGTTATTAAGGCATTTTCCTAGATGGGAGCCCTAAGCAATTGACTTGGTCGTCTTTGTCCAGGGCCAACCCTGCAACCAATATTGTGTTAGACTCAAGGATGATCTGGGTATTGATCCAAATAGACAATTTATATTTTTGTCATGTTCAATTCTTTTTTTAGAACCCCAAATACAATCTCATATATTTTTTAGTAATCATATTTGTTAAAAATTGGTCTATTCGAATTGCAATTGAGTGATATAAAGTTTTTACTAAATCATATAGCTCATCAGACGAGATTAAATCTGTCAATTATCTGAAAAAAATCTGAATCCGATCCGAATATGTATCCGAAAAATCAGAAATATCTGATATTCGAAGATCCGGAGTGCGGATATGGATATCAGTATATCCGATCCGAAAAATATCCATATCCGACATATATTATAAAAATATATATATTTGTATTATATATTACACATATTGTTATTATATATGATTAAACACAATAATAATATATTATGGTACTATTAAATTTTTAATTTATAATATCTGAAATAGAGAATAAACATTAAAATCTTAATTTTAATATTGACATTTCTTTAAAATATCATTTGATTATATAAGTTATTGTTAATATTCAAACATGTCAATTATCTAAAAAATATCCGGATCCGATCCATATCCAATCCGTATCCGACGGAACCGAATCCGAAAATTAATATCCGTATCCGAATCTGAAAGTTAGGATATGGATATTGATATTAACATATCCGATCCGTATCCGTCCGATTGACATGCTTAGATTAGGTGTACGAATTTAAAAAAATTTAAAATATGTGAGGACTACTTGTGGCCCTGTGGAACTACATTCAGGTTGTCCCTACCATTATCCAAATAAGATATTTACAAGGAGGTGTCATTGTTTATTTCTATATTTTTACGGGTCAATTGCAAACTATTACACTAAAATAAAACCCGCACAATAAAATACCCCAATAAAAAAAATCACTCATTTCACCAAATTAAAAGCCAATTTAATTCCACACCAAAAAGATTTTACATTGGTTACCCTTTTTTTTCCCCCCGAAGGGTGCATAAAAAATAACCAAACTTTTTTTCACTGGATAAACAAATAACTCAGGGAACCAAACTTTGGGACGAATTACAATAAAAAAGAAGGAAAATTTTCATATAACCTCATGTAAATTGTTTGAAATCTATATAATTCCTTTATTTTTTCTGAAGTCCATATAATCTCTTGAAAACATTTATATAAATCTAAATAACTCTCTGAGTTAAATTTTTATTGACAGATTAGGATTATTCTACCAATATTTCATTTGATTAGCTCTAGCTAAAAACATAGTATACCAAAAAATTCTTACAATGTGTTAAAATGTAAAACATAATCTATAAATAACGATTTTACTTATACGGATGAGGTTTATAATTTATCCGGAAGGATAAAATTATAATTCATATAATATTTTCCGTATTTTTAAGAAATTTTAAGGGATTTTTGATATAATGTGTTTTTAGTCAGAGTTAATCAAATAGAATAATCGCAAATGAAAGTTTAACTAGGGGATTATTTAGATTTATATAAATATTTTTAAGGGGTTATATGGACTTTAGAAAAAGTCATAGAGATATATGAAGTAAAAGGCAGTTTACATGGAGTTATTTGAATTTTTCCCTTAAAATAAATAATTAAAATTGTAAGAATTCAACCAATCACTTGCACAAGTTAGTTAAAACTTAAAATTCTTAAGAGTATTGTAAACATGGCCACAAAATTAATAAAAAAATGTACAGTTCAAGATTTGATAAGATGGATCTTGTGTGTCTATACATTTCACATATCCATAGATCTTGTGTGTCTCTACACATATCCATCATTGCATGTTTAGTTCCATTACATTGATTCTCCTATTTTTTGTCAGACCCATCTCCTAAACTGGAAGTTTTCCATATGCTTAATCATAATGATCCATAAACCCCAAAACGACCACTGAAAACAACCATCAACTACCAAGGATTCACAGACTATGAGCTCCAATTCTATGGAATATGGATACTATTCATGTATAACAACCTCGGATATGTCATTTTTGGTAAAGCAATAACAAATTAAGGAAGCGGAGTGAATTAATAAAGTTAACAGTGAGTTGTAAGTTGTAACTGAATCAATATTGACATGGTGTATTCTCCTGGTAAAATAAATTTCATCTCACAGCCAAAAGATGTAGAAATAGAAGGATTCACCAAGCAATAACACATTAAAGAAAGCATCTTCAACAAAGCATATCAAGTATTATAATTAATGTTGAGAAGAGTAAATAATTACTAGTCTTAACAATAACATGGGAAATTATATATTATATCAGCATTAGCCTTGGAAGCGTGAATTTATCCATCTGATGAAATCTAAATGGGCAATAAATATTTTGATGCTCAAAATCAGGTAATGAGACAATTAATATAACTGATTTTTGACAAGAAACCAACTACAACCTCACTTCTCTTAAAGTGTCGTAGAAACCACCGAAAACAATTATTTTGTGCTTGTAAAGTACCTGAAAGAACGGATTTTAGGTGATCAAATTTTAAAAAATGTGTTCCTAGTAATTGCAGATAAAGAAAAACACAGTGACTCTTAACAAGAAAATTAAATACATGAGCAATGAAAAAAAAATGAATCTGAAACTGTTGCTATATGCTCATATACTGGGAGGCATGTAGCAGCACATACGGGTAAATAAACTGGAATTCCTAATCTTTTTATCTTTTATTTTTTAATTGCATCAGTTTTATAAGGAAAAAACACCTTTTTTTATTTTTTCCGACTAATACATAAGGCTTTCCAAACTTCATGAAATGCCCTCTAACCATGTGTTGTGGGAGAGTCAGTCACACCTTAAACCCTGATTATTGTATTATACAATAGCGTTCAAGCTCTAAGATGTCAGCACTGTTTTAAATATCGATCAATATATCGATTTTTATGAGGAAAACGCTAAATATCGGACATATATCAGTACTTTAGCGAAATATTCAATTTCTCATCAATTTCTCGCGAGAAATTGGCAAGATTTTTTGAATTTTTTTTAAAAAAACAACATGATGCCCCTCAATGCCAATATTTTAAAAATGAAATCTCATTTACAAAGCAATAATAAATGGGATTTTTATTTTTAACTCCCCGCAAACCATTGTATTTAGCGATCGCCCCCTCCATACTTCGTATTTGGGTTTTACTCCCCACATTCAAAGGATAATTCCTTTTTACTCCCTGCGAGGGACCCATCTGTAAATTATTTAATTTTCTTTTTAGTCCCTGATAGGGAGTAAAAAGGAATTATCCTTTGAATGTGGGGAGTAAAACCCAAATACGAAGAATGGAGGGGGCGATCGCTAAATACGATAGTTTGCAGGGAGTTAAAAATAAAAAACCCATAATAAATTCATAATGAAATTTGAATCAAATTTGTGAAAGGGTATAGATTTCTAATGCTTTCACAATAATCATGAAATTTCATATATAGTGTATTAATAATGAAATATAATAATAATGAAGCAACTTATATAATATCATGAAAACTTATAATATTCTTTGGTTGTTTGTAGTTATAATTTAACTAAATTTGATTAATGTATTGAATTTGGATTTTTCAAATATTGAAATTTGAAATGTATTATCATATATAAGTTACTTTAATACTTTATTATAATGACAAACTAAAATGTTTTCCATCATGCTATGCATGGAATCATTGTTTTAAATATGTATATTCTCCATTTTTCTATTTTCCTGATTTTTTTTTTCATTGTTTCCACTTGTCATGAGAAAAAAACCCAAATCAATATATCGATTTGAACCCTTTTCAAGATATCGATAAAATCGATATTTTAAACATTGGTTAGCAGTACACCATTCTTTGGCAATAAGATGCATGAATAGTACACCAATCTTTGGCATAAGATACATGAATATCTTGCAAGAGTGCTTGAATAAAGTGTAAAAGGAATATTATGAAAGGCATGTGGCTTGCGGGAAAGAGGTTGAGGCAGAGGGGTGACAAAATTGTGAAAGAGGAGATATCACAGTCCTTTGAACCAGCAGTGGCATGAGCTATATGATTGATGCTTACTGAGATTATCTTCAAGGGCATTATGCTCTACGTTGAAAACATTTGAAAGTCGGTCATTAGGTTCATCAAAGATTTTGGTCATTTTTTCACAGGGGTCTTCTAGCGTGTTGAATATGGGGGTTCGTAATGTGATGGAGCAGTAGTCTAGATGGTTGGGGATTGGGTTTGGGTTGTTGGTAAATGTCTCTTCTACTGGCCCGAGAACGGAGTGTCGCTCTTTCTTTCTTTTTTTAATTTGGGAATTCATTTCTCTTCAACAAAATTGAGGTAGGATGCCCACCATTTTAAAAAAAAGCACTAAGTGAATGATAAATATAATGGTAACACTAAGTGAATGAGTTTTTATAGACCATGCGATGACCCGAACGAGGACTGGGACAACCCTTTAAAGCCAGTTGCTCCCATTGATTCGTTTTCAAATCCAATGTCCAGAAGTCCTGTAAAAAGAAAATTAATGTCAACACAAAATCATATTGATAAGAGCTCAGATCACACTCCTCAGTCCTCACATTCTCTTATAGGGTTTCTTTGAGTTTTATGATACAAGAAATTCTAAAGAAGCATGGATTCTCTGAGGAAGGATTCACAACCTTACTCCACTTGGTCATATAAGAATTTCTATAAACAAAGGATTGACAAATGGAAATAGTCACAATATTACTTTGAAATGAGAAGGCAATGATTTTTTTTTAATAAATAAATCAGTGAAAAATAAAAAAATCAGTCAGTCTACGAAATTCGCAAGCAAGTGTAAAAGCAATGGAAAGGATAATAAGACATCAGTTGAAGGGAGCCTACCTTGTAATGATGGAACCGCTCTTGGTTTGGGGAAGTAAACTCACCACCTGAATGGAAATAGTAGCAATCAAATAGTCCTCCAAGAACAAACCAAATTGATCCAACAAGAGTTAAAGTCTTGAGTATTGAGTATCTGCAGCAAGCCTACCAAATATATATAGATGGTCTTTCCAAGCGACTGCCTGATGTGCACTACGTGGAGGTGGACTGTTGGGACTTGAAATCAGTTTCCATTCATTTTTTTCTACTTCATATCGATAAAGATCTCCATATACAAATGTCTGCAATGACCAAAGAATCAGTGGTTCCACATTGAGAAGTTTCAAAACTACAAATGCAATATAAAGTGTTCATTAAAATGCAAATTCACTTGCAGTGTAAACTAGTTACAGGGGTCAACGTTTTTTTACTCATGTTAATGTGTAGAATTTTAACACCCCCTCCCCCACCCCCCACCCCACCACCACCACCTGCATGAGGTCAGTAGTTTTGGGTCAATGGCAAGGGTAAGAGAAAATGCTGAAGATTTGAGAGGACATGGATGGAACTTTATATAAGGATATTTTATGGAGATAATTTTTATACGCATTTGAGTTGCATGATCCATAAAGTTAGCCACAAGGCATTTTAAGAAGAAAAAAAAAGGTCTCTTTAGTTCAGATTACTTGGGTAACTGCAATAAGAAGCAAAGATGGCATATTAACGGATTCAAAGAGACAAACAAGTCTACACAATTTACAAAAATAAATAACAAGCATTATGACGTAACTCAAAACAACTTTATATACATAAAACTCACCTTGTTCCCATTGTAGAATTCTCCCCCATACAAAATCAACTCTGTCTCTTTCAAAGGATTGATATTCATCTGAATCACATGCAAGAAATGGAAAAAAAAAATCAGACATAATTCAAGGCACAAAGAGAACTAGTATAGTTTGCTTCCAAAAAAAAATTTGCATAGTCTGACATAGTGATTTTTTTCAGTATACCATCATTGCCAAGCCACCAGATAATCATTTACATTAAAAAAGAAAACTAAACTTTTCAAGCTCGAAATAGTCACAGAGTTCGTGTATGGCAGATATTCAGCAAGTGTACATTTATAACTCATTCAGGATAAAGGTATGGACAATGGAGACAATTAAACTATTTTCTAGATGCATTGACATTCGAATGGGAAATACGTGCAAAAACTTCGATACTGGATGTGAAGGCGGTGATAACAATTAAGATTAGCCCCTTAAATCATTTTAAAAAAAGTGATAAATCATCCAAACTAAATGAAAAACACGGATTCCGAATGTATTAAACACACAATTCGTTAGTAGGTATCCAATTTCCAAACTTTTTCAACCAGGAAAGTTCGGAGTACTCTGTGACTATGACCGAAAAACAAAAACACTTATTAAAAAAACATGTGAAACCCAATTAAAAAAAAAGCCACGGACCGAGCAGTTCGAACGGGGGGAAGGCCTCGGCGTGTTCTCCTCGACGTGCACCTCCTTCTTCTTCGCCTCCTCCTTCTGTATCTCCTTCTGCGACATCAAAAAACAATGAAAGTGTTTCATTGAGAGTCCCTGTATCATTTGAAGGGGGGGAGAGGGGGAAGGGTTGGTATTTACATACGAGGATGGCGTCGATGTCGTCTTCTTGGGAGATCTTTTTGGACTCACGGCGGGCCCTCTTCTCCTCGGCCTTGGCGGTCTTCTTCTCCGTCTTCTCCTTCCCTTTCCCCGGCTTCTTCGTCTTCTTCCCCATCTCTCTCTCTCTCCTGATATGCTCGGATTGGAAACGAGAGAGAGATCACAAGGCGGCAGAGTTCAGGGTTTTGGGGTTTGGGGAATTTGTTTTGAGCACGGCGGAGGTGGGTTCTATTGGTTGAAGAATCGGTGTTGATGTGTTTGGAGGTCCGGATCCGTAGAGAACCCATGGGCCCGTTTGGATAGAGACATGAGCTATTCTGGAGTTTATACCTATTCTAGGAATTGTTGACTTTATCAGTAGAATAAGTGATTTTCTGTTTGGTTGTGTTTTAAATTATTGTCATTGGGAAACGTAATAATAAAGTGAATGTGTTTGGTTGATGAAGAAGAAAATGTGAATAAAGTGTAAAAAATTGATTTGACATGTGGGCCCCATTGATGTATAAGAGGTGTTGACAGGTGATTTGAAATGAAAAAAGTAAAAAAAACAGTGGGACCCACTTATGATTGTTGTTGGAATAGGCTAATTCCATGGAAAATGAAAGATTACTATACCCCTTTATTATTTGTTATTCCAACATCCAAATACCACCTTATTCCCCTCACACAAACACCTTTTTTTTCCTATTCCCTGCCTATTCTCACATATTCCTTCCCTAACCCTCTACCCAAACAGGGCCATGGAGAATGGGATGGAATAAGGGATAATTACGAGAATACGTAATATAATGATTTATATGTTTTGATAATTATGACAGTTTATTCTCGTTTGATATAAAAATAATCGGGATAAATTATAGACAATTATCCTAATTTTAAAATAAAAATGTAGATATTTTGTTCCACGATTGGGATGACATTTATTCCCACTTTTTATCTTAATTTTGACAACTTATCATTAAAACCTTAACCGCTTGCCAAACTAACCCTTGAAAAGGAAAATGTTAAAATCAGTTCTTTTTACTGTTCAAAACGCAAACCATATATATTTTATTTTAAAAAAAATAGTAAACATCATATAATGATTTATATGTTTTGATAAAAAGTGTATATCGTTCCATTTCGAATTGAATAAATCCATTGCTAGTAAATATTAAAAAAAATTAACAATGCATATATTCCATCTAACTATACATGGAATTTACTAGATTTCTAACGATGCATATATGACTGTATTTTATATTGTAAAAACGATTAAATGTAACAATGCCCTTAAGAAAATTCACTTCAAATTGGTTTTATCATTATATTATAAAAAAATCATATACACCACATCCAAGAAAAAATACATATTCATTGTATTCTAGATAATATGTGTGTGTGTAGAGAGAAAATTAAAAACAAAATTTTATCTCATATAATTAGTATGAGACGGGGAATTTTATCAAGGTTAATGATGAGAATAAGTGAGTGAAATGACAGTTTATTCTCGTTTGATATAAAAATAATCGGGATAGATTGCAGACAGTTCTCAATTTTAAAATGAAAATGTTGATATTTTATTCCACGATTGGAATTTTATCTTAATTTTAACAAATATAAATATGAACAAAATTGATGAATTTTTTATCTCATATAATTAGGACAACTTATTCTCAAAACTTTAACTTCTTGCCAAACTAGCCCTTGAAAAGGAAAATGTTAATCTCAGTTTTTTTTACAGTCCAAAACGTAAATCATATATATTTTTATTTTTAAAAAAATAGTAAACATCATATAATAATTTATATGCTTTGATAAAAAGTGTGTACCGTTCCATTTCGAATTGAATGAATCCATTGTTAGTAAATATAAAAAAAATCTAACAATGCATATATTCCGTCTAACTATGCATGTAATTTACTAGATTTCTAACGATGCATATATGACTGTATTTTGGATTGTAAAAACAATTAAATGTAACAATGCCCTTAAGAAAATTCACTTCAAATTGGTTTTATCATTATATTATAAAAAATTCATATACACCACATCCAAGAAAAAATACATAATCATTGTATTCTAGATAATATGTGTGTGTGTGTGTGTATTCAGAGAAAATTAAAAACTAATATGCATCAACAACAGTAATAACAAAAATATGGTGAAGTCTCCTAACTCCGGTTGCAGTAAAGGTTGTGCCAATCCCGGGAGCCAAAACATGTGGAGCAAGCAATAAAAGATGAGGATGAAGAGTTTCATTCATTGCCTTCACAAACAAAACCTGCCATTACAAACAATGAAACATTTTAAAAAATTGGATATTTAACTTCTCCCACAATGAATATAAGGCTATTGTACATGTCATATGCACTCCTTGCTTCATTTATAGTCCTAAGGCAAGCAAGAGTCGATGACAGTTAAAAAAAAAGAGAGCTCAACAGATATAATCATCATCCAAAATTAGGGGACAATAACAAGATCACATCTATTGTGCAAATACAACCCTGCAAATAAATCATCCAATTCCTAAACGCTACATACACCCAAACGTGATGAATGCAGCGCGGGAAGAGATGGAGCTGAGGTGGCTCAGTATGAGACGGGGACAGGGACACCCACATCTACCAAAGCGACTAGCGATACAGAAGCGTTGTTTCTGGAGCTTCTCTACCGCAAAAATAAATGGTCTATTAATGCATAAATATTGACTCTCCCAACACAGATGCAAAAAATGTGTTTGGATCCGCAGTAGCATTACACAGTGTTCCACGCCGCAGAATCCGCCCCACTGCGGATCCAAACGGGGCCTTACTCATTTGCATACAGTTAGGGCTTGTTTGGCGTTCATTCTCATTGTATTGTCAAGAATATTCTTCTGCTTATGTAATCAATCATAATTAAACAACTAATGCTATAAGATAATGCAATCTCGGATTGGGTAGGTATATGCAGTGTTGAATAACATTGAAATTGTCATTGAACATATAACAATGCAAATGCAGTTTTTGTTTAGATATTTCACCAAACATTTTATATAGAAGTTTCAAATATCAAAATATTTACAAAATCATACAAACAATTTAATTTATCCAGAGACTAATAAAAAAAAATTGAAGTTGAAGACTTAAAAAAAATATATGAAAAATGGAGGGACTAATTACTAAATAATATAGTTTATAAAGACTTAAAAATAAAAATAAAATTTCACAAACTAACGGTACATAGACAAACGTTTGACGGAAAAATTAAAAATGAAATAGGTGGTTGGAGTTGGAGACTTAAAAAGAATTATGAAGAAGAGATTAATTGATTATTAAATAACATAGTTTACAACGTTTTAAAAATAAAAATTAATCCTCATTTTCTAATATTGCTCTGCATGTTTTGGCTCATGGAATATGCACAACCTTTTTGCGACCTGAATTTAGAGACTTCACTAGATTTTTGTTATTATTATTGTTCATATATTTTAGTTTTTAGTTTTCTCTGCATATATATATATATATTTTAATCCAGAATCCAATGATTATGGTTGTTCTCTTGAGTGTAGATGATTTTTTAATGACAAAATTGGTTTGAAGTTGGTTTTTTAAGCATGTATAACATGTATAGATAATTTTATATCAGGTTTTGATTTTATTAGAAGTGTACAAATTCATGTAAAGACTCATAAAGAATAAAATATATACTTCGATAAATTTTGTAAGGGACATGTGAAAAGTTCACATGCTTTGTGTCCCAAACCAATTTTTTCAAAATTGATAGATGTATAACTTTTTTTTTTGTTTTGTTTCGCACATCTGTGCATTAAATAAAGAGAAAAATGTATATAATCCTCTGAAAGTTAGTTAATATCCATATCAACCCCCCCCCCCCCCCCCTGTTTATTATAAAAAGTCATATAACCCTTGTTTAATCCTCGGAGATCTCTACCGCATAAAGTAGTTAGGAAAATACCTCATTGGTTAATTTCCTGTCGATTTGTAAGGAATATACATTATCCTTAAAATATATATATATATACCCCCTAACATATAAACAAAATACAAAAAGACCCTTGCAGATGATAAAAATGTCTTCCATACAATCTTAACTCATCCCTCTCCATGCCTACCCCCTCCATCACACAACCCCTAGCACCTAGCACCTCCGTTATCACATCCACCGTCACAAGCGGCGCGTGGTGCGCCGCTCGGGAGCACGGGAACGAGTACGTCGGGGAGTGGAGGAGTGGCGTGATCTCCGAGGACCGGGAGGGGGTCCCTAATCTGGGTCGAGATCGACAACCTACGATGGGCAGTGAGAGCACGGGGTGCCGAAGGGGTGCGGGGTCTTCGCCTGGCCTGATGGGAGCTGCTACGTCGGGTCCTGGGGCCGTGACGTGAAGAAGCAGCTCAAATGGTCGTCTTGATGGAGACGGAGAAGCAGTCTTTCGTCGCTGAAGGGGGGGAGAAGGGCTTTGGGCAGTTCAAGAGGATTTGTATATGGGAGTCCGATGGGGAGGCGGGGGATATCACTTGTGATATCATCGATGGAGCCTGGAGGGGTTGGCGGAGATCGGCGAGGCGGTCTTGGCGCAGGAGCAGAGCAGCCCATATTGTTTTAAGGGGGGAGTATAAGAAATCCGGGTAGATAATGTCCAAATGGCACAAGAAGTATGATCTGATGCTTAATCTTCAATTGGGTATAAGGTGGGCATTGTGGGATTTTTTTTTCCAATCTGGGGGGGATGGTGGTGTTGAGTGATGATGGGTGAAAGTGAGGGGGTATGACAAAAATTTAACAATGTCAGTTCAACTTATCTAAACCATAGTTTAAGAGTGTTAATGGCAGGGTGACAGATTTATTTATAAGAAACTTTCAGGGGGGCTATATAGACTTTCATAAAAAACAGGGGGAGATATTGATATTAGCTAATTTTCAAGGGGTTATATATATTTTTCTCTTAAATAAAACATAGACAGATAACGTGGCACATATTTTGCATAGCTAATCCACCTAATCCTTGTAAACAAATTTTTTCTTAAAAATTTGTTCAATTCTATTCTACACCATTCCACATCTATTCTTTTATACAAATAGGGACTAAGGGCAATTTTAGTAATTCTGTCTTTGAAGTAGAATTTTTCTTTCCTATGAATATAATTCTAGGTGAAATTTGCCTTGCAATGTCTAAGAATAAATACATGAATAGAAGATTCTAGTTTTCAATGTATTTTATTTTCTATCTTTCCATAACAGACACAAAAATTAATTTTTATTTTTCATTATTTTGCATCACATGCACAAACAATAATTTTCTTTTTAGATTCCCTTTACTCAAATTCCTTTATTTTTCTTGGTTTCCTTTCATGTTCCGCACAAACACTGGATCGGATCTCTGCTGTGATTTTCTACACTTGCATTTACTAGACTTTTATTTATAGGGCTGTCATGTATAATCTTTAAAAAACGGGTGGTTGAAATTATGATCGTCCATTTTAAAGATTACACATGGCAGCCTATAAACAAAATTTTGGTAGATGCAAGTATGAAAAATCACATCAAAGGATCAGGTCTCCAACAAACACGGGTTTGGATTCTCTACTTGTTTTTTTATGTTTAAATCTTGTTTGACTTTTTTTGTGAGGTTGATACATCATCATGATTAAAATCAAATGATTGTGAATACATCAATGGTGAATGAATTCATGTGTGATGAATAGATCTATATTTTATTTGATGGATTCAAGACCATCTCATTGATCAAATCACAAAACAAGCATATAAAAACTAACAGGAGATCTCAATCCCAACAAACACACCCTTAAACGACTAGTGTATTAGCGATGGTTTTCAACTTTTTGTAGCAGCATTTTCTACTTTTTGCAACGTCACCATGGTATCAATAAACACCATTTTCTTGTAGTGTATATATATTATTATTATGGGAAAAAACCATATAACCCTCTGAAATCTTGCCTAAATCCATATAACCCCCTTCAATCTTCATATATCCATATAATCTCCTGTAATCATACCCAAAATCCATATAACCCCCTCCGTCCGCCTTCCATCAACCGAGTTAATGGCGAAACTGGAAAAAAATTCATATAACCCCCTGTAATCTGGCCTAAATCCATATAATCCCCCTGCAATCTTCATATATCCATATAACCCCTGTAATTTTGAAAAAAATCCATATAACCCCATGTAATCTGGAAAAAATATATCTAAAAATAAAAAAATAAACTTTTTATTAATAATAGAGTAATTTTTTATTTATTCTTTTTTTTATTCCTAATTTTTTAATTATAAATGACATGTGATTTCATAACCAGTACCCCGATACATTAATAATAGAGTAAATTAACATTTACATGCATTAACATTTAATGGATTGTAAATCTTTATTTTGTTGTATTTTCTATTATTCTCATTAGAAAACGTAAAATTGATATTTTTATTGTTTGATTCACCTTGGATAAAATAAAGATAAATGGTAAATAAGAGATGAATAAGAGTTTATGACTTTTTGAATGATAACTATACCCCAGCATAAATTATTTGTGTTTGGGAATAAATATAAGAGATGTGTGTGTAATATGATAGATGTGACAGTTTTTGAAAAAAAATATTTTTAAAATTTTAAAAATGACAAGAGGAATTTTTTTTATATTTATATTTTTGAATTTTTATAAATATGCTTTTTAGATTACATGGGGTTATATGGATTTTTTCAAGATTACAGGGGGTTATATGGATATATGAAGATTACAGAGGGTTATATGGATTTAGGTCAGATTATAGGGGGTTATATGGATTTTTTTCAATTTCACCGTTAATTCGGCTACCGGAAGGTAGACGGAGGGGGTTATATGGATTTTCGGTATGATTACAGAGGGTTATATGGATATATAAAGATTGCAGGAGGTTATATGGATTAGGCAAGATTTTAGGGGGTTATATGGATTTAGGCAAGATTTCAGGGGGTTATATGGATTTTTTCCTATTATTTTATATATATAACACGTTCTTTATAATGACATTTCATGACATGACTCATGAGTATTAGTGGTCCTAATAGTCTCAATCAAGATAATTGTCTCCATTCGTGTGGTATAATAACAAGTCCTAAGGTAAAATAATATTGATTTATTAAAACGGTAAAATTGAGAGTCTAAAGCCATATGTAAACCTCATAAAGCTAGATGTTAAGGAAGAAAGTATCATTGAGAGTCAAAATCAATATTTATACTTATTGAAAAAAGTTCTCAATCTTCGTAACCACAAAACAATCAAGGTAATTTGTCTTCCATTCGTCCAGATATATATAACATCCACATGGGACCCAAAACGCCCAATGCCGTGGGAATTCTTCAACCAAGAAAGGAAATGTCAATACAATTATTAGTGATTTTATTCAAAAGTGTCCACACACTACTCCATCATCACGTTTCACTTGTGTGTATATATAATATGAGTGCTGTTACTTGGTAAGTGACTTCACTTGTATATGATTATCTCTTCTCAAACAAGTACTCCCAACTCTAATAATCAAATAATACACCCATTTCACATATGTAATAATATATAATCATATCATTCAGGTTCATTATAAAGGGAACCATCAAACCTTGTGCATGCAAAGCACATACAATCCAACATGTTAAGTGTTTAAGTTCTCACAAGGGAGACCATCAAACCTTCTATCCCAACCCCTCCACCCTGGGCTGGCATTGTTTGAAATTGGGACAATAGAAGGAGACAGAACTAGTGCGAGTGCTTCAAGGATCAACAACGTTGAATGCTTTTAGACAGACTTCTCCCGCTCCGATCAGAACTGTGAGTACACAAGGGATGTATGAAGTATAACCTTCAGGATACAATGAAGCCTCCACAGGTGTTGAAATCAGAGTGTGTATTCTCTGTTTCAACTTCTTAGAACTCTCAGTTTATAGGGCTGATCATGATGATGCTAACTTGTAATATAAAAGAAGAGATGATGAGTGGTTGTTGTTCTATCTTATTTTGAATATAAGGATCTCAATTTATAGGTAAAATAGTGTCTTTTGGTTCAAAAGAGACCTTTTTATGAATGATGAGTTACATTAACCGTCCGATCGGTGGTCCACCATTTTCACGTGATCGTGTAAGTGCCAAGTGAGCCTCTAAAATGCTCACACGCGTGCGACGCGCGTGGTGGTGCTTCACACCACCCTGCATCAAATGTCCACCATATGGGGTCCATCAAAAGAGCTTCACTAGAGTAGAATGGACTCTCCTTATAAACACTCAATTTTTTTTTCAAACAACCGATGTGGTAGAATGAGCTCTTCTTATAAACATTCAAAACATTTTTCAAACAACCGATGTGGAATTAAAAGAATAGGACCACTTTTCATCCTTCCATAGAGACTACACAAACCCAACTTTTGAACCATATTTTAAAAATACCCAACATGGCCCAGACCCAACCTGTTGATAGGCCTACCCAAAACAACTGATCCTAGTAGTCTTAATCAAGGTAATTGTCTCCATTCGTCAAGATACATGACATACACATGAGACCCAAAACACCTGGTCCCAATAGTCTTGATCAAGATAATTGTCTCCATTCGTAAAGATACAAAACACATACATGAGACCCACAACATCTAGTCCTAATAGTCTTAATCAAGGTAATTGTCCCCATTCCATGCCCTGGGAATTCTTCAACCAACAAAGGAATGGACGACACAATTATTCTTATCCTGATTCAGTCCTTGAATAAAGAAAGGAAAGAACAATGCACTTATTCTTATCCTGATTTATTGATTTTATCCCCTCTGTCCACACATCACTCCATCACGTTTTACTTGTGTGTGTGTCTTCTCTCTCTCAAACAAGTATCACCAACTCTAATACACCCATTTAACATATGTAATAATATATAATCATATCAATTAAGTTCATTATAAAGGGAACCATCAAACCTTGCCTATGCAAAGCACATACCATCCAACATGTTGAGTGTTCAAGTTCTCACAAGGGAGACCATCAAACCTTCCACCCCAACCCCTCCACACCTCAAATTCTATGAACTCTCCTTCCTTGACCAAGGCCTACCCAAATATCGTATCAATGTCATCCTATTCTACTCCGCCTCCCATCCAAACGGCATCACCGAGATATCCGACCGTCTGAGGTTATCGCTCTCTGACACCTTGACTCACTTCTACCCGCTCGCCGGGCGGATCAAGAAACACCGCCCCTCGAGCGACAAAATATATGTCGAATGCAACGATGAGGGAGTCGAATTCACCACCGCCCGAGTCAAACGCGGCCTTGACTCGTTCTTGGCCGATCCACCGATCAATGAACTTGGCCGCCTCTTCCACGCAGGCGGCTCATCGTTCTCGAGCTATGATCAACCACCCCTATCCATCCAATTCAACGAGTTCACGTCGGACGGCGGTTGGGCACTGGGCGTGAGCATGTCGCACAAGCTCGCGGACGGGGCCTCGTATGCTGAGTTCCTCAATGCCTGGGCCGAAACCGCGCGCGCGCGCGGGGTACCCCAAGCGCGCCGCCCCAAGTTCGATGCCGCGACGCTCTTCCCTCCGCGGGACGTCGCACCAGAGATCGAGTTCATGCCCGCGGCGCAGTCGATGCTCGCGCCCGCGCGTCTTCTGTTCCGCGTGCGACAGTTGGAAACGCTGAGGGGCGCGGCCTACGCGCGGGAACCGCACGCGCGACCGACGCGGGTGGAGGCGGTGATCACGCTCCTGTGGCGGTGCGCGATGCGCGCTGCCGTGGGGGAGGCGCGCAAGCGGAGGCCTGAGGTGGCGGTCCCCGTGAACCTGCGGGGGCGGTTGCGGCTGACGGAGGACTACTTCGGGAACGTCTTCGCGAATGTCTACGCGTCCGGAGGCGGGGGGCGGGTAGGGGCGGAGGAGCACGAGCAAGGATTCCTGGAGGGGAGGCTGAGGGAGGCCATAAGGGGATTGAATGGGGAGGCGCGTGAGGAGTTGAGGACGGCGGTGGCGGTGGCGGAGGGGGTGGAGAGGTACCTGTTCACGAGCTGGTGCAGGTTCCCGTTTTACGAGACGGACTTCGGGTGGGGAGGGCCGGCGTGGGTGGCGTTGCCGCCGTATGGGATGAAGAACTGGTTTGCGTTGATGAATGCGAGGGACGGCGACGGGTTTGAGGTCTGGGCGTTCTTGACGGAGGCGGAGATGGAAGGGTTTGCAAAGGATCCTGAATTGCTTGCATTCACTTCTTCACCTAATGGTATATATAGTGTTCGCAAATAGAACTTTCAGTTAAGTCAACAAATACCTCCTATCTATCTCCCACCCTGTGTGTGTGTGTGTCCCCTCCATGCATTAGCAAATTAATTAGAGTTATCAAGTTGTGTTGGTTGTAATAATGGACCACATATATATACTACACGCACGTGTATGCATGTCCATATATATATTGCATTTTATATTTGTTTCATGAAATAAATCAGTGTAGAAGACCTTATTAGAATGTTTAAAAAGGTTCGATTTGTTTAATTTACTAAAGATTGAAAAGCAAATATTCACTCAAAGCTACTTTTTCAAACTTGCTTAGTTTTTAAAAAGCTCGTTTATATATTTATCGGGGCAAACTTTTGCTTGTCGAGAATTGTGTATAAGTTTGGATATACTATATTTTTTATATTTTAAAAATAATACTAATTCTTATTGTCGTCTTCACACCCAAACATATAAGTTTTTTCATGTATTTTTTGTATCAACGATCAGATCGATTACATCTTAAAAATAACTTTATTATCTTTATTATATTCACACTCTTATATCATATCATTTACAAATGCAAACCTTTATCATGTCAAGCGTTGATTGAAGCACTCAATGAGAAGCTAGACTATAGTGGGTAAGAAAAAAAAATCTAAGAAAATGGGGCTGCTGAGAGGGAGAGAGGAACTTTTATGAATGTTTGAAAATGTATTCCGATTTATATATTTTATGTGTACTTATCAACTGTACCCATTTTTTTTCATCAAACTACGCATTTATTACTTTCAGAATCGAGATGTGTGATTTATCAAAATTTTAAAAAGATAATTTTAATTATCGTCATAGCCTTCATAAATAACATATAACTTTTCATATTAATTTTTCATACTAATGACATAACATATTTAAATTAATTATAGATTAGTTGTCTACATGCCTTTATTGTTTTGAATGTTTTAAAAACAGATATGTCTCATCTGATGATGTATATGTTTTTATAAAAAAATGAAACATATACTCCAATAAATTGCATGAATTCATTTATAAAAAATATGAAAATAATTTACCAAATTATATACTTCACTAAGGTGAGTATATGTTTTAATAAATTTTTATTAATGAGACTGAAGTTGGGACTGGAATAAAAACTGTGTTTAACAGCACTTAGAGCATAATACAAGAGGCCCAAAGATGTCCATCGGGCCCAAAAAATCAAATCAATATCTATGGACATTAATGGGCCAACCCATTAAGCGGGCTGGCCGCACTAATGGGACTGGTGGTGGTGTTATTTGACTCTGTCTAAGCCTGTCAATTACTTATCTAGAAAAAATCATATTAGATCTTAATCTATATCCAAAAAATCAGAAATATCTAATGTTCAAATATTTGGAGTGTGGGTCAGTGTATCTGATCTGAAAAATATTTGAATCTGATATATATTATAAAATTATATATATTTGTATTATTTATTGTTCATATTTATTATCTTGTATGATTAATCACAATTATGATATATTATATTACTAGTAAATTTTCAATTAATTTCAATATATGATATTTAAAAGAGAGAATAAGATTTAAAATTTTAATTTAATTTTCATCTTCTTCTAATATATCACTTGATTATCTCAATTAATGCTAATATTAAAACATGTCAATTATCCAAAAATATTCATATTCGATCCATATTCAAAGAGATCTGGATCCGAAAATTATTTTTAGTTTTCGAACGATTAGGATAAGATATAGATATTAACATATCTGATCCGTATAGTGTCACGTCCCAGAGCGGCCGTCCCCGAGACGTGGCAAATATATAAATGATATCAGTAATCCATACACGAGGTCAAATAAATACTTCACAATAGAAAAGGCAATACACAAGTAACTGACATCAAATATATACAAAAAGCGGAAGCTCAAATGACTAAGTCTGTAATTCAAAGACATATTACAGACTAGAGTACACAATCATCTGTCCTGTGAGAGCCAATATATACAATAACTGACATCAACAGTCTACATACCGTGCACAAGCACAAGTATAATACATACAATGAAAAGGGAATGCTGATAGCCTCCGACTCGCAAGACATCCAACGCGAACGCGGGTCTCCTACTCGGATGGCGCCAGGGGAGCTCTTCTCTTGGATTCGACTCAGCGTCAACTGGGGAAAAACATAAGCGAGGGATGAGCTACAAGCTCAGTGAGTGGTCAGAAACCAAACACCAACACCAACATTCGATCCTAAGGCAATCTCCTATCAAGGAAACCATGGGAGGAAACCCAACGGTTAACAAGGTCACACGGCGGTGCGACCCTACCCTGCCCTTGCCCTAGCCCCCACAGGGGTGAGTCTAGGGACTCGAAGGACAACTTGCTGTTCTACACCATTCGTCATCCGGTAGCGCTCTCCCAGGCAGCCTCTACCTGGAGCCGGCCACGGTCAGTATACTGTTGAGCGCATCGATGGTACCTACAGGTGGGGTCCACCCGGGGCGGCTCGTACCTAGGAAGCATCCACACGGATCCGGCAAAGGGGAGAACGATAATTCATGCTCGTAACATCGTCCGGTGGTCCACCCTCGTGTAGCCTCACCTGGTACACTCCCCTGCTCAGTACATCTGCCGAATGCATCGGGAGTACCTACAAGTGGGAGTCCTCTGTCAGGGCAGCTTCCACGTCGGGACCCCGGTATACGACGATATTGGGAGGAACCACTACCTGTTCGCAGCGCGAACCCTATGGAAAGCCAATCACTCAAGCTGGTGGGTCAAGTATCAACTCGAGCCCACAACACTCACACCAACACCCCCACCTCCGAAGGGTGACCTAGGTTGTCGGGAGTAACTGTACAAATCCCTCACCTTCACCCCAAAAGGGGTGACCCAGGCTCTTGGGAAGAGACTAGATCGTTTCTAAGCCCTTGGTCCACCGGTAGCCCTTTCCCCGGGTAGCCTCTGCCTGACATACTCCCACGATCAGTACACTGTCGACCACAGCGATGGTACCTACAGATGGGAGCCCGGTGCCAGGACAGCGATGGTACGCCGAGAAGTTCCTACACGGATCCAACAAAGGAAAGAAACTAAACTACTCTCATGAAAATGATCCCCTTGGATCCGTCATCATCGGTCATCAGACGCCGATCCTCTACACCCTCACCCTCACCCTCACCCCCTCCTCGGGGTGACATAGGCTCTTGGGAGGAATCTAGATTGCTTCTACACCCTTGGTCCACCGGTAGCCCTTATCCCGGGAAGCCCCTACCTGGTATACTCCCATGATCAGCACATCCTCACACATCGGCAGCACCTACGGATGGGAGCCCTCTGTCAGGTCGGCTGTCTCAACCAGGAAGTCCCTACACGGATCCAACGAAGGGAGGAAACCAATCTAAACTCGCGAATATGATCCTCTCAGATCCGTCGTCACCGGTTATCAAAACCGATAAGCGCAACGAATTCTCATGAATTCCCTCCAAGGCGCATAACTCAGATGCGGGGAAGACATTAATTATAAGTGTCAAAACCATGGTATGACCCCACAAGAGGTCATACACTTGTCTAATACATTAGACAAGAATCATGGCCATATCGGCATATATATATATATATATATATATATATATATATATTTATATATATGCAATTAACTACCCAATGATGGCCTACTTAACATGCATACATGGCATCAAACAGATAAACACACACAAATTACAACCTATTATACGTTGGATAACACCAACCTAGAAGGGAAGGGTTAAGCGCGATCTGCGCAACAACAGGTGCATGCCAATAATTCCAAGCAAACCCGAGTCAAGTAGGAACTACATCTACTCACTCGGTTCGCGAAGAGAAGGAGGGCGAGGGAGAGGGAATGCCTCATCCTCTCTCGAGCAGGTCATAGTTTTGCCCCAACAGATGGGTGCAACAACTATACCACACCCTCGAGTCCTAAATCGGAGGAATATTACGCATACACCCGTTATTAACCCAAGTTAAACAAGCTAGATGTGTCCGAATAATAATAAGGGTAGTAATTCAATCCAAATACCTAAGTCATGCCATATTCTAATACAATACATAGACAAGTATAAGGTAGAATAGGGGTTCTACACAATATACGAGCTATACTACCTAGCATGCATGATATCTACATATTTAGGGTGCAAATAAAGCCCTATGGAAGCGCGAAGCACGCCTACGTGCCTCGAGCGCTCCCGGAAGGGTTGGAATCGAACCACTCACCGATACCCGGGTCGTCGCGCATCCCATCCGACGAGATCTGTAAGTCAAGGGTATCAATAGGGGTGAGTATAAGCACACACAAGCACATAGAATTAACTAGGCATGCCTAAGGCTAGACATGCACTCAAACGGCTCGAACGCGCGCAAGCATGCACGCACGCACGCGTGCCCGAGCCCCCCAGACACCCACCCGAGGGTGCCGACCCTCAGCACGCCCCACCGGGCCATGGCAGCCCTGCACGCATGCACGCGGAGCCCCGGGCGCAGCCCCGGGCGTCCCGCGCGCACCGCGCGCCCAACGCGCACTAACACGCGCCCACTCACGCCCAACGCGTGCAGACACGCGCGCACTCGTGCGCGCCCCCGCGCGCACCCGACAGCGCCCTCGCGCGCACGTGTACGCGCCCCCGCGCGCACGCCTGCGCACCCGACTGCGCGCGCCCGCCCGCGGACAGACCGCACGCGCGCCCAGCCACTTCAAGCCCCTCCCCAGCCCTCCTCTTACACCCAAACACACACACCTAGCATGCAAGACCCCTCCAAAGCCCCCCCCCCCCCCCCCCCAAGCCCAAGAAAATCAGAAAAGAAGGGGGAAAGAACTTACCAAAAGAGGGGAAAGGAAAGGGGGAGATGCGGGGCTCTCGCCGCGCCCACGACCACCTCAACCACCACCACCACCACGCCTCCTCTTCAGCCTCTCCTCCTCCATTCTTGGCTGAAAATCAGGGGAGGGAAGGATCCATAAAGCATGAGAGGGATAAAGGGGAATGAACACACAACACACACAAACCTTACTTGATCTCCCTTTACATGTACCCAATCCAAGCATTTCTTCTCCTTGGCATTACATCAAACATGTGGGGGGCTGATACACACAAAGGGCTGAACCATGTGAGGGAGCTTGAGAGAGAGGGGGAGATGGAGGAAGAAGAGAAACAACAACCATAACACATGTGTTGAACACTCACCTTCACTTCCTCCCTTTTGTTTCTCCTCCAAAACATCCACCAAACACATCCAAACACACTCAACAGGGGCTGGACCAGAGAACAACAGATGGGAGAGGGAAGAGACCCCAAGTCGTAACATTTGGGGGTGAATTTATAGCCATAAGTGATCAAATGGCAAAATCGCCCCTGACCCGTAATTTCTGGACGGGCTTCACTTAAACGGTCATAACTTCCCCAATACAGCTCCAAATTGCATGATTCCAGCGGCATTGGAAAGCTAAGAAGATTATCTACAGCTTTCATGTTACACCCAGATCAAATAACCTCTCCAGCTATTCCAAAATCTAGGCTAAACATCTTACAGGGCTGCAGCCTGGATTTCTCAACTTCGGGGTATACATGGAAAAATACCCATAACTTTTAATATACAAATCCAGTTGATCCAAATCTACTTCCATATGGAAGCTATCTCCAAGCTTAACATCTCGTAATAATATCGGATTTTTACCTCTTCATCTTGGATTTTAACAAAATCAAATCCAAATGACAATCCGAAACTGCATAATTCCAAAAACGTTATCAGAATTAAACGAAAATTTTATGGGCAATACTAAACAGTACCAGGACTCATAATATGCAGTTATATCTTCAATCAGAGTCCGTAAACCCCAAAAGGTAGCTAAAAACCAAAATTTTAGCGACTCCGATCGAAATTAGGACTCTAAATGACACAGGTCTAACATATCGGATCCGTTGACATGCTTAAATCTTTGTCCAATTAAAAAAAAGATTAATGCATAAAAAAAAGATTCATATTGAGCCCCCCAATTTTATGAATATTCATATAAGTATATAACCACCTCAAATGCCATCTCCAAAACAAACAAAAAAAACCGCGTTCGTATTTGAAACTCGGTGGTAACATTGAATGAGTGTTTTTTTTTCTTATTTGAAACGCTTTAAAACATTGCTTCTCCGACTCACCTTCGCTTCCCCGATCCACTCTCAAACGGCCTTGAGTCCAAATGACTAGTGTATTAGCGACTGTTATCGACATTCTTCAGAGATGGCAGTTTCTACTTTTTGCAACGGTGATGGTGTCGGTAAAACACTGTTTTTATAGCGACTAGTACTGTATTGTATTAGCTACTGTTACTGACATTCTTCAGCGATGACATTTTCTACTTTTTGTGACGACCCTGATGGCGTCGGTAAAACACTGTTCCCTTATAGAGTTATAGTGTTTCTTTTACTTCTTTATAATGAAGTTTCATAATGAGTATTAATTGTCCTAGTGGTCTCAATCAATGTAATTAATTGTCTCCACTGGTTCAGATATATGTAACATAGACATGGGACTAAAAACATCCATGACGTGGGACTCCTTAAACAAAGAACAGAAGGAAATTAATTAAGGACGATACAGTTATTCTGATCCTGATTTTATTCAAAATCACGTCACGTGTACATGTATATTTGATGAGTGACGTGACTTGTGTATTATATCTCTCAAACAAGCACCAACTTTTATAATCAAATAGTACTCCCATTTCATATATGTAGTAATATATAATATCCATTCGATTGATAGATTTAGTCCATATATCAAATTATTTTTTTTATTTTTTATATATTATTATCATTATCTTATTCACAATTTATTAACAACTTATTATAATCATTTATCAACCA
Source organism: Acorus calamus (assembly GCA_030737845.1). NCBI lineage: Eukaryota > Viridiplantae > Streptophyta > Magnoliopsida > Acorales > Acoraceae > Acorus > Acorus calamus. The sequence goes on along the minus strand of CM060873.1, from coordinate 3,386,931 downwards.
ATTATAATAAAATTTCATTATTCCGTTTACCCACATTAGCTGATGTGAAATAAAATTCCCGAACATATAGATTCCAATTTTTCAATGTCTATCTTGATGTTGTCTCTATAATGCGGAACCACTGCTTCTACAGGATCATTTTCTTGTAGTAAATGATTGCATTAGGAATTATCCCTATATAATAACAACAAAATGCTGCATTAAGAATTATCCCTGCATATATAATAACAACAAAATGCTGCATTATTAAGGTAATGAGTAGCATTAGGGAAGAAGTTAATGTAATATAATTTATCCATATACAAAGGTTGCTCTGATTAGAGGTACTAAAATTAAGATATCGATAGTATAAGAAGACATTATCAGAAATGTAATTGTATATAGGGAAAATTAATTCTAAGTATTTTTTTTCAACGTCTCATCTTTTTTAGTTTCATTAGATTTGATGTGAAACGATCTTATAATAGTGGTTACATTTTTTCTAGATCATTCTGCCCCTCATTTCCACTGCTTACCACATGAAATATCATTTATAATTATGTTATGTTATGTTATGTTAAGATTACCATTTTTTTATAATTATGTTATGCACTTATGTACATTGGTTCAATCGTACCACGTTGTCTTTTTCATGTATATTATTATTATTATTAATTTTTATCATGTCAACTTGTAGTATATTTTAAATCTCATGCAATGTTAATTATTCTGTATATTATTGTCAACCAACTTACACATACGGGACAACATTGGATGATCATGAAAAAAATATAATCATTAATGCAGTGGGTTTTGGTATATTAAAAAAGTTGATGGATTTAATAACTGATTAAAAGAAATATTTAGAATTAATATATGTCCAAAATCCAAATCATAGGAAGTCATTTAGAAAATGATACGACCGACCAGACCCGTTTGTAGTTCCATTTGCAGCTAGCATATGCTTTAATTTTTTTTAAATATACTTTGTTAATGAAATATAAATTTTTACAAAAAATGAATTATATAATCTATTGAATTGGATGCATTTTTTTTAATGAAATGTATTATGTAAGATAATGAAATGTATATTATGTTACAAAATTTATATATTGTATTAATGATACGATAATTGCAAATGGACCTTGAAAATTGATTTTTATTATTGGGCCCTAGGTGAATTTTTAAAGTGAGGCCCTAGTATATTAAAAATAAATCTAACTTGTTTAATCCTATATATCATTTTATTTTAGGCTATAATAATAGTACTACAAAATAAATATACAATATTATATAACAATTTAAAAGCCTAAAAGTAACAAAAAATACATTTTAATTGAATGAAAAAGTTGTAAAATAATAAAAATACTTAAAAGGATTTGAGCACTATTTATTTTAAACAAATGGAGGGACTAGAGAGAGAGTGTTAAGACTGTGTCACTTTTAAAGGTCAAATATCGCGTTTTATTTATTTTAATAGTTCGGGCATTCAGTTTCAAAATCTAACTGCATATTTGTGGTTCTGGTGTTCACTTGGGCTTAAATAGAAGTTTTTGTAGCATTTTGAGGTCTTTTAGAAATTATGCAGTTTCGATTGGTATTTGGATTTAATTTTGTTAATGCCCAAGATGAAGTAGTAAAAATCCGATATTATCACGAGATGTTCAGTTTTGAGATAGCTTTCATACAAAAGTGGAATTAGATCAACTGGATTTATGTAATAAAAGTTATGTGTATTTTTCCAAGTATAACCCGGGGATGAGAAAATCCTGGCAGCAGCCCTGTTCGACGTTAACTCACATTTTAAAATAGCTGGAGGGGTTATTTGATCTGAGCATAAACATGAAAGTTGTAGATAATCTTCTTGGCTTTCCAATGGCTTTTGAATTGAGCAATTCGGAGCTATATTGAAGAAGTTATGGCTGTTCTAGTCAAGGCCGCACAGTTTTTTTTAGGGAGGGCAGTTTGGTAATTTTTCCCGGACTTCAAAGTTGCATTGGATAGGGTGAGTCGGTGAGTTGTTGCTGGTTATGTGTGTGGAAAGAGAGGCCGAGAGCACTTCGGCGAGAGAAAAACAAAAGGGAAAAATTAGGAAAAATTAGGAAAAGCTTCGTGGAGTATTTTTCGTGCTATACTGGGTAAAGATTCTTATTCTTTTCATCGTTATTCTTTATATGGGGTTATTCTATTTTAGTTTTGAATCAAATTTGTGATTTAGGGCTGAAATATAAATATATTTTTGGGGTTGAATGAATAGGAATTTGAATGTTGTTTTTATTGTATCAGTTTAGGATTGTAATGTGGAATATCATGTTTGTCTTGAGAGATTGAGTATTGCCTGATTTATGGGGTTATATTTAATATCTGATTGAGTATTATATTTTCATCAGTGGGTTCCTATTTGCATGATTTAGGAGATGGATTAGGGGCAGTCCAGCTTGGATTGTAAGTTGTGAGGTGAGTAAATTCATCCCTTGTTGTCCTTACGTATAATTCTACTATGTGTGTGTGTTTTCAAATTTAATTCATGTGGGTGTGGCTGTGGTGGATATATGAATGGATTATGAGTGTTGATTGTGTAGAACAAAAAGGAAAGATTGGAAATGATATAGTGAAGGAATTCCATGTTGCCTAGCCTTAAAACTTCTTTTACTTGCTGTTGTTATTTTAGCATATCATTTGTTCATGCTCATTGAATTAAATAAAGATTTAGGGAGATGTTGTACGAGTAAAGGCATGAGAAGAACTTCATGTTTTATCCGTTTCTATGTATTTTGTGTTTTCATTTCGTGGCATGAGTCTCTGCTGAATTCAAGTAAAATCTTTTCTTATTGATACATGGTTAATCACGATATGATATCTTCATGGATTATGACCCCAACATGTCCAGGAATGTATATGATTTATTTCAGATTTTTTTGGATAAATATTTGGTGTGGTGAAGATCAATCAACTAGGGGTATTTGCTACAGATGCAGCAGTTTTGTTTGATTGCTTCAATAAGTTAATTTACATGTTGTGTGCAATATTAAGAGTTGGTGTCTTCATGAAGTAGGTTATATATGTGTCAGGAAGCTTCATGTTTGATTTGAGAATCATTGGTTGTGTTTTGCAGCTTTCATTGGTGGAAATCGCGATGAATGGGTTTTTAGTGAGTGGTTTAATCCCCCACTAGAGGAGCTCGTATTATGGCTATATCTATTTCTTTTTAGTACTTATAAAATGCCATAGTCGTATCATACCTTGTTAGAATAACTTATATCTTTGTAGACCATTTGTTAGCATTATTTGTGGTATCTTATATATATATCATGAAGTATAGAGTATGACATTCTATATGTAGTCTTTTGTAGTATTGTCTTCTTATTAGTAAATGTTTAGTATGATTGTGTTATATTTAGCTAATGGTATGACATTTATGCTAGCTTACTAGCAGGCCTATGTTGGATTGTATAAAGGGTGCATATTCAAGGTTTGTTCATAGCTTATTCAAACAGGTGGTCCTTATATCTCTCTTGTGATAATTGTGCGTATGTTGAATGGTTCAATCAACTTATTTATACAACGAGCATCATATTATTTGGTAGAAGTTTTATTATATACAGCATAAACTCATAATAGTCTTATTCACATTAATGGATGGATTTTTCCATGACTGAAGCCATTTAGTCTTCTATGTGAGTGGTTGTGCTTGTATAGTATGAAATGGATACTTCAGATTACTAATATTAGTGAGGTGTTGCTTGAATGTCTTATGGGACTCTTACACCTCAAAGGTATTAGAATTTTTACTATCATTATCGCATTCATGATAAATAGTTTAGGCCTATCTGAAATAGGCGGGTGTATGACCAATTTTTAGGGTCATGCCTTCTCATTGTTAAGTGCGAGGACTTAACTGTTTTTCCTTGCGTCCGAGTGATGCATCCGTATGGCAATTCAAGAGGACTCATTAGCATTGTTAATTGCTAGATGATTATAGTTGATCCTTGAGGATCGTATTGCGAGCGTTGAATGCTTCTCCCCTACCTCGTATCCGCGTTGAAGCTACCCGGTGTTGAAGCTATCCTGGACTATGCCTCCACATCGTAGGATGCCCAAGGTGTATTTCAACATCGTTTTGGCGTCGGACCTACCATGGATGGTTGCTAGGAAGAGGGCTACCCGGGAGAGGGCTACCGGAAGGTTAAGGGAATTAGCAGGTTGGTTTTTGTGTCTAGATAAGTATAGTTGATCCTTGAGGATCGTATGCGTTGAATGCTTCTCCCCTACCTCGTATCCGCGTTGAAGCTACCCGGTGTTGAAGCTATCCTGGACTATGCCTCCACATCGTAGGATGCCCAAGGTGTATTTCAACACCATTTTGGCATCGGACCTACCATGGATGGTTGCTGGGAAGATGGCTACCCGGGAGAGGGCTACCGGAAGGTTAAAAGAGTTAGCAGGTTGGTTTCCGTTTCCAATAGTCCAATTTCACCCCCTAGGGGTGAGGGTGAGGGTAAGTTGGGGTCACGTTGTCATGTGACATTTATATTCGGAATGCTCAAAGTATAATACATCTGTCGAATGATGTGAGACATGGTAGCGTAGTGTACCTCGATTCGATTAGATTTATAGTGCTGTGTTATTCAATAATGATATGCATTATGGTTAACCGTTTGGCTCATCTCCAAGAGTTCTAAGAGATCCCCCTACGGGTCGAGGGTTAAGGTGAGGTGAGGTCACGTCTTCACATGATATTTATATATGTTGAGTTTCATCCCATTTTTTTCTTTTTCCTTGGAAAGAAGAATGAACTAATATCATATGATTATTATAGAGCTTGGATTCTGGTCACTCACTGAGTTTGTAGCTCACCCCTCGTGTGTTATTTTCCACCAGGAACTGGGTTGGCGTGGAGCTAGAGTAGCTATCTGGCGTGGTTCGTGCTTGGAGTGTCCCACCTTTCGGTTGGTGAGTGCGAGGCTGTCAGCAATCCTATCTTCTTTGTGTATGTACTAGACTAGACTTAGACTCTCACAGGACAGTGATTGTGTATTCGGGTCTGTAATAATGTTTTTGATTTACAGACTAATTTGTATATTATACTTCCGCATCATTTCTTTTCATTGGCTACCACTTCCCTGTAGCCTTGTTATCCTATTTGATCTCTGTTGATTATTGTATGATTGGTAACGCTTCGGGGACGACCGCCTCGGGGCGTAACAGAGAGTGTGTTGGAGAGAGATATATATATCTAAGGAGAGGAGAAAAATTAGGTTTGATTTTGAGAAACATGTGTATTGAGAAAAACTAATTCATGAGAAAAGTGACACATTTTACCGTTCGTTTATTTTATTCTATCGATCACATGGTTATTAAGGCATTTTCCTAGATGGGAGCCCTAAGCAATTGACTTGGTCGTCTTTGTCTAGGGCCAACCCTGCAACCAATATTGTGTTAGACTCAAGGATGATCTGGGTATTGATCCAAATAGACAATTTATATTTTTGTCATGTTCAATTCTTTTTTTAGAACCCCAAATACAATCTCATATATTTTTTTAGTAATCATATTTGTTAAAAATTGGTCTATTCGAATCGCAATTGAGTGATATAAATTTTTTACTAAATCATATAGCTCATCAGACGAGATTAAATCTGTCAATTATCTGAAAAAAATCTGAATCCGATCCGAATCCGTATCCGAAAAATCAGAAATATCTGATATTCGAAGATCCGGAATGCGGATATGGATATCAGTATATCCGATCCGAAAAATATCCGTATCCGACATATATTATAAAAAAATATATATTTGTATTATATATTACACATATTGTTATTATATATGATTAAACACAATGATAATATATTATGATACTATTAAATTTTTAATTTATAATATCTGAAATAGAGAATAAACATTAAAATCTTAATTTTAATATTGACATTTTTTTAAAATATCATTTGATTATATAAGTTATTGTTAATATTCAAACATGTCAATTATCTAAAAAATATCCGTATCCGATCCATATCTAATCCGTATCCGACGGAACCGAATCTGAAAATTAATATCCGTATCCGAATCCGAAAGTTAGGATATGGATATTAACATATCCGATCCGTATCCGTCCGATTGACAGGCTTAGATGAGGTGTACGAATTTTAAAAAATTTAAAATATGTGAGGACTACTTGTGGCCATGTGGAACTACATTCAGGTTGTCCCTACCATTATCCAAATTAGATATTTACAAGGAGGTGTCATTGTTTATTTCTATATTTTTACGGGTCAATTGCAAACTATTACACTAAAATAAAACCCGCACAATAAAATACCCCAATAAAAAAAATCACTCATTTCACCAAATTAAAAGCCAATTTAATTCCACACCAAAAAGATTTTACATTGGTTACCTTTTTTTTCCCCCCGAAGGGTGCATAAAAAATAACCAAACTTTTTTTCACTGATAAACAAATAACTCAGGGAACCAAACTTTGGGACGAATTACAATAAAAAAGAAGGAAAATTTTCATATAACCTCATGTAAATTGTTTGAAATCTATATAATCCTTTTATTTTTTCTGAAGTCCATATAATCTCTTGAAAATACTTATGTAAATCTAAATAACTCTCTGAGTTAAATTTTTATTGACAGATTAAGATTATTCTACCAATATTTCATTTGATTAGCTCTAGCTAAAAACATAGTATACCAAAAAATTCTTACAATGTGTTAAAATGTAAAACATAATCTATAAATAACGATTTTACTTATACGGATGAGGTTTATAATTTATCCGGAAGGATAAAATTATAATTCATATAATATTTTCCGTATTTTTAAGAAATTTTAAGGGATTTTTTATATAATATGTTTTCAGTCAAAGTTAATCAAATAGAATAATCGCATGATTATCCTCATCTGTAAATGAAAGTTTAACTAAGGGGATTATTTAGATTTATATAAATATTTTTAAAGGGTTATATGGACTTTAGAAAAAGTCATAGAGATATATGAAGTAAAAGGCAGTTTACATGGAGTTATTTAGATTTTTCCCTTAAAATAAATAATTAAAATTGTAAGAATTCAACCAATCTGATCGTAGACCATGAAAACCCAACAAAAAAAAAAACACAAACAATCCAACAATGATCAATTTCAGTTTCTCCCATACAAAAAGCGCCGTACAAGCTTCACACGCTATTGTAATGACCTGTTTGGATCAATATGAGTGAAGTTTATGTAGCCATTTTAATGTTTGGAGATGATAAACTAGTGAGTTGATATTTGCATATGATAGTCATTATGTAGTCTTTTGATGATGTTTGTTTGTTATTGTTATCGAATTGTTGATGGGTTTGTTTATATGCTGGTCATTTTAGCTTGGTTTGTGAATTTTGATGAATATGGTTTGTTGGTTTTTTAACTGGAGTTGTTGGGGTTTATGATTTTCTAAGGTCTTGGAAATGGGTTTCTTACTGTTTTTTGGGTGAATTTTTAGTTTTTAGGGATGATAGTCAATCTGTAGTTATGATTCGATTCTTATTGACCACTATTGTAATTTTTATTGTGGATGCTGTTGTAATTGATGTTTTTGTGATGGTTCTGATTAGATTTGGTTCAATATGCTTTGGGTAGTATTATGTAGTCATTTATTAATTTAATCAATGATTTAAATATTACATTTCTATAATCTTTTTATTATTTCCTCTGAGCATTAATGTATTAACTTAGTTATTTTTCTTGACTTTTTTATTCTACAAATCTCATCATAGTGTCTTATACATATTTTTTTGATCATCTTTGGTGAATAGTCTAAAAACCTTTTGTTATCTGCTTACATGTACTATATATCCAAGTTCCGTGTTCATGAAATATCATATTACCTATTCATAAATGCATTTGGTTACTCAACAAAATACGTCCTTGAATCTTTATCATTTTACCCATTGGACCTTGATAGGTAACCGGCCATAAAAAAAACTAGCCGTGGTGCTTCATTGGCTAAATCATGATGAGACTGATGCAGAATTCATATTCATTTTGGTTGCAGATTTGATGCAAAGAGGTCTTGCAACTTTTATTTATATTTATTTAAACTCATTTATATTAGAATAATTGTATACATAAAAATAAGTTATATTATGTATTCAAATGGGGCCCTATCAAAATCAATCTTTAACCCCTGTTTGGAACGGGGATAGATTTTATTTTTAGGTATACATTTATCCGAGTATAAGTGAGTATAAATAAGAATAAAAATGATTTTGTGTTTGATTGTGTTTTGAATTATTCTCGTTGGTAAATGTAAGAAAATGTTTTGTTGTTTGGGTAAAATGTGAATAAAATATGAATAAGGATTTAAAAAAGAAAAAAAAATGATTTGATATGTGATTTATAAGAGATGATGACAGTTGATGTGACAGTGAACCTACATATTCTTTGGATTGAATAACCTATGATAACTTTAATTGCAGAATTTGATTAAAATTCATATATCAGTTTATTCTAACATACTTTATCAGATGTTATTAAAGATAAATAAACACATTAAATTTTTTTTATCAGAGATTATCCGAGTTATTGAAAGGCTTGTACCAAATCAAACGGGGGATTAATGCTTCTCCTTCTCTGACGTTCGCTTAATTGCATGCCCATTTCTCTGTGTACCCGATTATTCACTTTTTTCACTCGCCTCACTTTTTATAATGCTTCTCCTTCTCTGACTTCCACTTGCATGCCCATTTCTTTGTGTACGATCACTCACTTTTATAATGCTTCCTTCTCCTTCTCTGACTTTTCATTTAGGGTGCGTTTGGTTGCGTGATTGTAAAACTGATTCTGCAGGAATCTGCGATTGCAAACCTGATTCTGCAGGAAGCTCACTTTCTCAGCTTTTTGAAATCGCAGCTTTTGGGCACTATTTACCTGCAATTGCTGGGTTTAAAACTGCGATTATAAAACTGTTTGGTTGCGCGATTGCAAACGCAGCTTCCTGTAATCACAATCGCAGCGCAATCGCGCAACCAAACGCACCCTTAATTGCATGTCCATTTCCGTGTACCCGATCACTCACACTTTTCACTCGCCTCACTTTTTATAAACAAATGACGAGGCAAAGAATCAAGTGAGAGGTGTGTGGCAGTGCAAGAGAGTGAGGAGACATTGTGGGATGAGTTATAAAAAAATGATGATGAGTATGTATAGCATTAAATGCATATTTTTTTTATGGGATTTTTAATTTTAAGTCCCTGTATACTATTGAATTTATCTATCAATACCTCACTTCTTCATATTTTATTTTTAGTCCCTGTATTTAAATGATAATTTAAGAATAAGTCCCTCCCAGGGACTTATTCTTAAATTATCAATTTTGTTTTTTAGTCCCTAGAAGGGACCTATTCCTAAATTATCATTTAAATGCAGGGACTAAAAACAAAATATGAAGAAGTGAGGGATCAATAGCTAAATTCAATAGTTTACGGGGACTTAAAACTAAAAATCCATTTTCTTATTTATAAATCAATAGCCAAGTTTTTTAAATCCCAAGAAACTCTTTTTCTATTTTTAAATAAATTACTTCTTTTTTTTTTTAAAGAGAGAGGTTTTGTACATACTTGAAAGAATAGCACATAAAAAAATGATAAATTTAGAACAAGATGAATCTCAATCAGATAAAAGTAAATTGAATCATAAATTTATTAAAATAAGATATTTATGATTGTCAATGTTTCTAACTTTTTATTTATCAGGGTGAAAATGACAACATGACAATTTCAAATTTCAAAATTTCATTACAATTTTAATTTTTAAAATTTTAAAACAACTATTACTTTTTCAAAACTCCCATGATCTTGGAGAGCCTTAATATTTGTTGTCATGTATGTAATAACGTAGGATTAGAGAAAAACATAAACTAAAGTTCTCCTTTTAGTAAACTTATTAAAAAAAACCATAAAACAAGTTTATACTAATAACACAGAAAATCTTCATTAAAAAAAAGGATTTTAACTTTTTATATAAAAAAAATTATCCGTATCACATCCACCATATGAATAACAAACATCATCATCCACCATATATGGCTGACAGTGAGAGATTAAAATGGTGAATGAAAACCCATTTTTCTTATTTATTTATTTATTTGGTTTAACACATGGAGGTAAACTTTCTACCTTTCTTTTTCTTTTTCTTTTTCTTTTTTCTTGTAAGCCCAGCCTGAAAGCATTTTTTTAAATTATTTTTTAGGTACAAAACGTGAAAGTTTCAACTGTCACATCTTCAATGTGTATAAAGCTCACCAAAGTTATTTGGTACCCTTCATGCCGTGTTGAAGCTAACTTCCCAGCTGCGTGAATTTAGACCCGTTTGGAGGGAGGAATAAGAGTGGAGGAATTAAGAGTCGAATAGATGTTGTGCGTGACAAATAAAAATTAGACTAAACATAAATTCTTATAATTATCACATCAAAAATATAAACATCGATTATATATTAAATCATACACGCTCTAAAATATATAATAAAAATATAAAATAAAATGGAGATGGATTAGAAAATTGTATCCGAAAATATGGAAGCGAGTGAAGACACTCTGTCCTCGGTGAATAAGGCTCCATCACGCACAGGGTTGAATGACTCCTACCACTGAGAGATACAACTACAATAAGTTTTGTTCTTCTGGAGTGCGAGCTACGGAAGAACCACGGTGAACAGACTGCGATCTTTTCAGACGCCCAAATAAATTGATCAATAGAGAAGGAAAATAGTGTTGCATGCGGACTGGGTTAAACATTAGAAGGGCTAAACATGATTGATCACAAATTCACTAAGTACACACTGTAAAGAAAAATTGGAATTCAATTTTCCTCTTGATTATCTCTCACTGACATGGGAATAACAAGAAGTTCAACCATTCACTGTGGTTGGAGATATATCTCACTGATATACTAATTTGATGGTGGAGCATTTCATTTTTCCTTTTTTTTTCTTGTACCAATACAGATTCACATGAACCCTTTTTATATGCAAAACATCACAAGGTCACAGAATTTTACAGGTTATATGTAACCGCTCACAGCATACGTTTATGCATATGATTAAATGAATAGTATATGACAGCTTTAAATGTTGCATGAATATCAACCTTTTAATTCCCATGCATGCATTACCTATGTATTAAAGCACTATGATTTAATGCATGCAACGGTCCACCAAGAATTGAAATGCATGAGGTCAATGTTTTGGTTATAAAATATTTTTCACAAACGCATACAATGATGTCATTTGTAACTCATGCATTTAATTTCCATGTAATGGATTCTATGGTAACTCATAGATTTAATTTTCATTCATGCATGCAATTATAAAACATTAATACACAAATGTAACAATCATGCATTTATATGTGAATGAATTTCCAAAAATATTTATAATTATATGGACCGGTTATAACACATTATTATGTATTTTTTGTCATCAAATTCCAACAATAGAAAGATAAAAGAGAACAGAGGGAAAAAAGTTGTTTAGGTGGGTGATATAAAGAGGCATATCTATGCAGAATTATGTGAGAATAAACTAGTATTTGTATTACAAGTCCCCCCATGCAATTGTATTAATCCTCCACTAGTAAAAGGGAATTCACATATCAAATCACATGTCATAATATCATATAATCTGTTATCACCTCTTATACATCATTGTGGCTCACATGTCAAATCAACTTTTTATACTTTATTTACATTTTATTATTTATTAACCAAACACTCTAAACATTATTATTACATTTTTCAACAAGAATAACTAAAAACATAATTAAATAAAAAATCACTTATTTAATTGATAAAGTCAATAATTTCAGGTATAGATATAAACCCTAAAATAACTTATATGTCTATCTAAACAATCTTAGAAAATCACCAAATCATCCGGGAAATAAAATGGTAATTGAAAACCCATTTTTCTTTTGTGTGTGTATGTTCTTGTAAGTTTTATACTCTTATTTATAGGAAAAAAATCCATATAACCCCTCCAAACTATTAGAAATTTTTATACCCCTTAACATTTTGTAAAGTCCATATAATTCACTGAAAATACCTATGTAAATCCAATAGACCTCTAAGTTAAATTTTCGTTGATAGATGAGGATTGTTTTGTTTAATTAACTTTGACTGAAAACATAATATACCAATAATCATCTATAACGTGTTAAAAATGTAAAAAATTATCTGTAAATAATGATTTTACCTGTGTAGATAGTGTTTTATAATCTATTTAGAGGTATAAAATCATATTTACATAGGATTTTTAGCATATTTAACAATTTGTGAGGGAATTTTTAGAATATTGTGTTTTTAGTTAGGGTTAACTAAAATACCAAATTGAATATTTAATGATCAATCTTTTCATAGTATCATAAACAGAGGAAGACCAAAATGCTCCAACTTAATTAAGAAGGAAAAAAAAAACCTTTAAAAATAATCCTTTGGAAGGTACCTCACATTTCATTTTTGTTTTTTATATGGTGATTGCTGATAACTCTGATTTAGATGATACTTTTTCTTTCCTACGAATCCAGTAAATTTTACTAGCACAAGAAATGAACATGATTTTGCTCAGAATTTCAAATTTAAACCAGGTACTTTAGCAAAAATAGGATTAGAAGATGATCAAATTAAATAAGTATTTTTAGATTTATATTTTTGAGGAAGTAGAATAAATGAAGAGATTTCATGATAATAAATTAAAATATAAACATAAATTTTTTTTAGTGATATAAAAATAATTAGAATGTTTTTGGAGGATATATATAAAGAAATACCTAAAAAAAAAAATCAGAATAACCATCCGATTTCATGGGTGTAACAATTTAGGCAATTACGTGCTACTGTACAAATAAACTCTTTATGAAGGAATCCATGAAAAATTTATGGAAGATTTTATGAGAAAACGGTTTCTACAAACCAGTAAAACTTTAAAATGCAGGTGTAGTGAAATTTAATAAAAGGCGCTTAAATTTTTTTTTATCGAATATTGTGTGTAATCATGTCACACACCTTGGTTCGGTGACATTGATTACCTCAACTTTTCCTTTTCAAAAGTTTCCAACTTATTATTAATTAAAATAAATAAAAACATTATCATATAGATATTGACATGTAATTTGCACGACTTTTGAAATAAGAGATTAATATCCGTCCAATTTAGATATTTTTATCAAAATGGATATAAAAAAGATAATTTTGTAAAAATTCAATTCGGCAGAGTAAATAAAAAGATAATTTAGACCTAATTAAATATATACAAAATCAAAAAAATAAAAATATAACAATGTAAATATACAAAATTATAAAACCCTAGACTCTGACGTACATAACGTACATAACAAGTGAATAGAAAGATGAAAATTTTCATTTATACCCCTATTAAATATGGTATATGCACTATACCCCCTTAAAAAGCTAATTACATTTATACCCCTAAAAAAATATTTCATGTTGCAATTGTGCCTCTGAGATTAAGTTCCGTCGGATGAGAATAGAATATACGAAAACATTCCATTGATGGCGTTAAATGAAAAATGAATTGACCAAACTACCCTTCAGACCGTAGGAACTTGAAAAATTGCATTTATACCACTGTGTCCGTCAGAAATTGCATCTATGCCCCTGTATCTGCCTGATGCTTATAAAACTCATTTTCTTCAACCTCCAGACTTGCTGAAACCCTATTTTTCTCATCTTCTTCAATGATTGATTGAAAACCTTACAATTATTTAAAAGACTAAGAAAAATTATGTTTATTTGGGTTTCACTGACAGATTTTATTTTCCATAACAGAAAATCTATCAATAAACACTATTTCAGTCATATAACCATACAAGAAAATAATCACTATTTTGAAATAAAAAGGCAATGATTAATTGCGCTTAAAAAATTATGAAGTGTTAACTCTAGTTCCTTTCATTCTTTTTGAAACCAGAAGTTAAGTATTTCATTCTAAAGTGAAAAACAAAAAAAAACATTACTAAAATAAATTTTTTTGTTATGATTGTTCATTTAAATTAAATACATATTACAAAAAATAACATAATAAAAAACTTTAACTATTAGGATTTCTATTTATTTATTTGATATTTGTATAAATGATACAATAGTATTAAATAGGAAATAAATGAAATAATCAAATTTACATGTTACACAAAAAAAACATAATGTGTTTGAAGACTTTTAATATCAAATTATATCTTCAATTTTATGTGAACATCGTGTCAAGAGTGAGTTTTGCAACTTCCAGACCTATTGAAACTCTTTTTTCTCATTGTCTTCAGCATAAAAACAAAATATACTAGGATCTAGCTAAATTCGTCATATTGAAAACCTTACAATTATTCAAAAAACTAAGATATTCAAAAGACCATAACAGAAAATATCAACAAACACTATTTCAATCATATAACTATATCAGAAAATAAGGCATAATCATCCCGACTATCACAGTGAAAAAATATAAATATTGATTGACAAAATTTTTATGTCAGATGATCCTCAACATGTAGAATAAACACCAATTGACAGAATGCACCACATGGAGACAAAAAAAAAAATACCGATTGATTGTAGGATGAACAAAAGTGAAAAACCATAAATTTTATTTCAATGTTGGGATTCCATGAACAAAAATCAAAACACAATAGAATCTCTAGTTAGCATAATGATAACTATATGGAACTAAACAATTATCCACTCCAGGCATAGAAGAACCAAGTAGAACTTTTTCGATAAACTGTTTAAACAATTGTTTTGATTTTAAAATTGATATTACAAATGTTTCAAGAAAAAAAATAGATCTATGTATATTTGTCTATTCTGCTACTTATTTTTGCTGTTTAATAAACAAGATCACAATGATATGTGAAATATATAAGCATTGAAAAATACAATAATACATATGTTCTCTTATATGTTTTTTTTTCCTGAGCCTTTATCAATATTTCAAAACCCTCCATACCTAAAAATTAGATCAACATGAATGCCCTATTCTAACTGCAATACAAAACAACATAACTTATATGTTCAGCCTTAATAACGAAGACAAACGGAGGGGCATAGTTGTAATATGAAAGAATTTTCCAGGGGTATAGAAGTAATTAGCTTTTCAATAGGTGTATAACACAAAATATCATATTTAACAGGGTTACAAATGCAAAATTTCGTGGGTAAAAGAGATATTTTGTGGGGTAGAGTTAGATTCATAACCATGGTTTGTTCAGCCTTGATAACAGAGACAGACGGAGGAGCACAGTTGCAACACGAAAGATTTTTTAGGGTATAGATGTAATAACTTTTTAAGGGGGTATAATGTAAAATACCATATTTAACAGGTGAATAAATGCAAAATTCCCATAGAAAGATGAGGCTCCCCACAATGCCATGATCCTCTCTGAAAAAAAAAGCTTTAATTTGCATGATGTCTTGAATGGTTCTCCATAAATGAGTCTGAAAAGAAAAAACTATTTGAGTTATTTCGTACCCTAGCTTCATGCCTTGTTGAAGCTAGCTTCCCAGCTGTGGCAATTCAAAGCTCACCAAATTTGTCAGGGAAATATCTTTCTTTTTTATCGTCTTGAGTTTGATGTTCCTCTAGTTGAACATCAACAGGAGTCGGTCGTGTAAGGGAAATAAAATGGTGAATGAAAACCCAATTTTCTTTTCTGTGTTCTTTGTAAGTTTTATTTATGGGAAAGCCCATGTAACATGTAACCCCACGTAAACTTAAATCTATACAACGCTGTGATTTTTTTTAAAGTTCATATAAATTCTTAAAAATACTTATGTAAATTTAAATAGACCTATAAGTTAAATTTCGTTAATAGATGAGAATATTCTGTTTAGTTAATTCTGCTAAAAAAATAAAATATACAAAATATATATGTAATGTATTAAAAAATGTAAAAATTATATATAAATGATGATTTTATTAATTCAGATAGAGTTTTATAATGTATTCAGAGATGTAAAATCATTATTTACATATGTTTTTAATAAATTATATGAGGTTTTAAAATACTGTCTTTTTAATCATGATTAATTAAATAGAATATTCAAATATACTTATTTTTATATCATGGAAGACCAAAATGCTCCAACTTAATTAAGAAGGGAAAAAAAACCTTTAAAAAAGGTTTTTTTTTATTTTTAGCCCCCTCATGGAACTTCCGTTTGTTCTAGGTAAACAGAAATGTGAAATACCCAAAATACCCCACCCAAACTTAGAAGACAGTCCCTACCCACCCCTAACTTTCATCCCCATTCAGCCCTAACTTTCGTCCCCACCAAAAAACCTCTCTCCCCACCATCAGACATCCATTGAAATCATCGGAGGTACCATTCGAAGCTCTTTTTGTTTGTTTTTATTTTCTTCTTTGCATCTCTGTTTTGTGGATACACTTTGTATGAACAAGTTTAATTTTATTTTAAAACCAGAAGAAACTTGTCGAAAAGAAAGTACTGAAGCCTCTGTTGTATAAAACGAGTAAGGAGGTGTTTTATATGCAGTGGATTAAATTTCTTTTCATTTCTTTTTAGCAAACTTGAGGTGTTCTATATAGTATGGGATTTAAAAAAAAATCGAAACTCAAAATAAACGGTAGAAAGAATATTAGTCGAATATTGAAACGGAGGTTTGATTAAAGGACTAATATCAAACAAACCTGTAATTGTCCCTAGTGGCCTCAATACAATGGTTCAAGGTTTACTTGTGCTAAAGGTTCAAGGTTTACTTGTGTTAAAGAAAGGTCTTAGGTTCGAGTTTGGTGTTGACTTACCACCTGATCGTAAGGTCAACCACGGGGTCTCTTATTAAAAAAAAACTATGTGGGGACTTAAAAATAATATTAAGAAGAGGGAGAGCGATCATTAAATAGACGTGTTTATAGGGACTTAATAGTAAAAAAACCCAATAAGACATGCTGTTTATTTTATGTTATCGCAAACAATTTATTTAGTTTGATATAATTATTAATATATTTAGACACTTCAAATTTTTTTTATATATTTAGAAATAAATTTATTAAGTTGTATCATATTTTTTAAAATATTTCTATTAACATTATTTAAGTCATAGAGAAAGACCAAGATATTCTTATTTACTCTTTGTTTATTTATCCTCATTAAATATAACATTTATTTTTATGCCACAAAAAACTATATTTGTTTCTATTACCATGATAAATATAAAATATAGCTTTAAACATAAAACTATTCAGTATAATAAAAAACCGTAAAAATTAAAAAAATTAAACATTAAAGAGCTATTCCTAAGTCATAACTATTGATATACAAAATTAAATACATGAAATAACTTCTTAGTGTGTTCATTTTTTAAAATTAAAGTAAGTAGCAAAAATGACAAATTTTAATTGAAAAAAGAGAGAGAAGGGAATGGGGCGTGTTGAGTTAGTGTTCAAATCAAATCCGAAGTTGGAGTAGGACAACTAAACCCAATCCAAACCCCAAATCCTAGAAGATCAACAGAAATTGTTGGGGGGGGGGGAGGGGGTGGGTTATTTGAGTTTGTCCCTTAAAAATATATCTCATTCCCCATTTTATATCCCTGAAATATTTTTTTCTTTCTTTTCAGGTCATTTCATCATGGCTGCTGGGAAGTAAGTTTATTTAATAAATCTTACTACATGTTATCAAACAATGATATTAATATTTGTGTTTTGTTTGATTTAGTCCTCCCTTTAATTCTGAAATTAAATGTTATTGTGGGCAAGCCATGATACGAATAGTTCTACCAGAATGGGTGGGCAATTTACAAGAAGTCTTGAAAAGCCCGGGTCGTTTACATTTCCACTACATCCATGGCCCACACACGAGAGTGGTAAGTGATCAAAGGCTAGTTAAGGCCCATTTTGCTAATTCAAATTTGTCATTGTTAAAAATTTCAGATATTGATTTTTTGGAGGTTAGTTTACAGTATATTCAACTTTTTTGGTGGTTATTTACAATATTTGCAGAGAAACAATATATAAATATAATAAATACTCAACTAATTTATAACCATCAGTATATTGACCGTGATTGTTCTAATACCAAATCGGGCATTTATGCGTCTAGTAATCGATAGATATAAGAATTCAGAGAAAGAATCAATCAAATACATAATACAAATAAAGGGAAATTGTATTGTTAATGACTAATGTACATGTCTGCCTACAAAAATTAAACAAAAAGAGAGAGGGCTAGGTAACAAAAGAAAGATATTCCCAAGGAAGAGTCATGCCTTCCTTCAGTCATAGAGATTACATCAAAATGCCCAATGGTTCCATGATAACAAATTAGTAGAGTTGTTCTTTTTGGAGGTCTATATTTTTAGGATGTAATAATGGAATGTAATTTCAGAATACCTCTATTGAAATTTGCAAGAAAATGAATCCAAACACGTAGATATGTTCATTTAAACAGCAGAACATGTTAAGTGAATAAAAATAATTTCCATACTTGTTTACTTGTTTATTTTATTCTGATCTTGTTTTTTTGTGACTTCGAAGGTTGTTATGAATGGGACCATGCAAACTGACAATGGATATTGTACCGTTGATGGATCATTGATGCAATATTTTGATGAATTTCATCGACGAGATCAGGAACAAGAGAACTCCATAACCTTTCTTTTGGGACACGATCAAGGGCTAGAAATTTTTCATCGTTCAAAACCATTTTTGGGAAATGCCAAAGCAAACTTGGAAGAAGGTAAATAATGCATTATCTTCTTTGTTTAAATATATCATAAGAAAAGTTTATCATCATCATCACTTCATTCTTTAATTTCAGCTGGAGAGCCATTTTTAGAGAAAGATGCACTTCTTACATTGTGTGGAAAACACAACGACCTCAGACCAGTAGTGGAGAGGACTGGCAAGTTCATTATGACATATGCAATGAGTGCTCACCTTATGAGGAAAAAGGTTATAGATGTAAGTTTACTATACTATATTTTATTTATAATTTGAGTTTCTATATAACACTTGCTTAATTAGTGCCATTTTTTATTTTCATTGAAGTTGAAGGAGAAAATAGTCATGTTCAATCCTCACAACACCTCCTAACAAAGCCATGTGGATCTGCTCCCTATTTGGATTTTGTTCAAGGTACTGTACCACAAAAATTCTGAGTTGAATATGAAAATAGTTACTTTCCTTGAGGCCAGTGTTATGTTTTGGTTGTTTGTTTAACTTCATAGAATTATTCAGTTTCAAGACATGTTTATGTGTCGTGTAAATGTTGTGAATTGGTGCTGATACAATGAAAAACTGAGTTTTCTGTTTCTGTAAATATGGAGGATAAGTTTATATTCCTCTTTGTCATGCTTTTTGTCAAAAAAACACTCGAAATGTTATTATTGTTGTGGCTTCAATTGTTAAATATTCCGTTCTCTTTTATGTTATACAATGCTCATGTGTGAATTGTGGTGTTATGTTTAACAGATAATGGGTAATCCACTGCTCTCAGAAGGTATTCAATCAGCATTTAATGGTGAAACAGTTCAATCACCTCAACCACCTTCTAATATTCATGCTAGGGGTTCTACTTTTTTTCAAAAAAAAAATAAAAAAAAATTGTAGTACCTATACCCACCATGTGTGTTTTTTGGGGTCCTTCTCATTTGAATGGCAGAGGGATGTATTTTGTTATGTTTTTTTATCAAGTAAACTCTCCCCTCTGTTTTAAAATATCTAATCTTCTGATGCAAATGTGAAATTGATGATGTGCTTAATGCATTTTTGATGTGGCTTTCTGATCTGTGGCCTGTTGTGATTGAGTATTTTTTGGAAATTACATTATTAAGTTGCATCATAATTTTCTAAATATTTCTAATAAAAATATTAAGTACACGATATGTTATTTACTCTCTGTTTATTTATCCTCATTAAATATGTAATGATAGTACATCATAGAAATATATATAAATTTATAATATATACCGAATTCGAATTAAGATGTTTTTTCTGCTAAAAATTTTAGGGACCTAAACATATAATAAGTTGAAAAAAGAATATTTGGAAAATTTGTTGACGAGCATCTTATGGTCTATCTTGAAACACAATAAAACTTGATCATGTCCCAATGAATACATTTTGATTAGACGTTCATGATAACACTTACCCATTAAAATATATTTGACAGCAACATATATATATGTGACATGTATCGTACTAATGTACAAAAGCAAACAATATATGAGATTGTGAATTATATACTATGATAGACAATTTAATGCACTGTCACAAGTAAATAATATATGAGATTGTGAAGTATATACTATGTTAGGCAATTTAATGCACTGTCTTAGTGAGGAGACCACTATAAAAAGGTTGCAAAAAAGGTTGAATGTATCAGTGTCCAATATTATTTTTAAAAATAGTATAGGTATATATTCTATAAAAGATATATACTTCAATTAATCATGTGAACTCATGTATAAAAAATATAAATTTTTTTTAAGTAGGACTGCAAATAAGTAAAATTGTAACAAGGCTCTTTAAAAAGTGCCCTGACCCCTAAATTCAACCACAAAGCCCAATTTGCACACACAAAAGCCCACTGATGTCCCTCCATCTGGGCCGTTGGTCAAGCAGGTCCGATCCGTTGCTTGACAAATTCTGATGGGGGGTGCGGATACACCCACCACCTTTATTGCTAACCTCACATCCCATATTTATCAAATAACCACACATTATCATTTCAAAAAAACCCGTTGATCCCACAACCCTGTCACGAGGTCGACCATTTCTCTCTCTCTGCCTGCGTTCTTCTTCATTGTCAACTGCGGCGGACGGCAGTCTACCTTGGAAGTCCGGCCGACCACCTTCGACGCCCCCAGAGAGGGTGAAGGTCATTCCGGTGACTCCCCCTATATAATCAGGTGAGAAGACCGATGCCCTAGTTCAAAAAAAGAATCAAAATAAAGAGAGAATCCATTTTTCGTTTGTGTTATCATTTTGGATTTCTTGTGTTTCTCAGGTGGAATTAGTGATGTTGTTGTAGTTGTATGTGTGTGTGATTCTCCCCCCCCCCCCCAAAAAAATAAATAAAAGAGGAGTGTGACAAAAGTACTGCATGGTTTTTGTCTTGCTTTGGTGCCTATCACTCATGGTAATATGTGGTGATGTGGACTATAGACACCTATTCAGTGTATACATGCATTAGGTCGGGAGTTCTAGTGAATTACAGCTTGAAAATCAAGGTCGACACATTCAGTGTCATAAATGCACTCTCAGTTCGACACATTTTTTGTTGAGTTAGTATATGAAGTATTGATCAAATCTCTGTCGATCTAGAAAGTAAAGACTACTAATGGCGATATTCCATCCGACAGCCATGTTGTTGATAATTTCAGCCTAGTTCGACGACTCATTTGTCGGCTATGTTAGTAAAGGGTCGACCAAGTGTCCGTCGAAGTAAATTAAAACCTCTAATGGCTACACTGAACTCGACAGCTCCTTCGTCTAGAATATCAACACAGTTCGACGCTAATGTTGTTGAGTTAGAATGTACACGCTCGACCGTGGCCTTGTCGAAATGAAAACAAAAGGAAGAGAGAGATCTGTAAAAATAGGGGGTGGTGGGTTTGGGGTGTCAAATACTTTGTATTTATTGGGAAGTGGGTATGATGAAAAACCAATTGACTGGTGGTGGGATTGGTTGGGAGGTGGGATTGTGTAATACGGGAGGTGGCAATAACGGCACTCTTGATGGAGACCATCGGTTCAGACTTCAGCCAACACTTTTGCTGTCCCACTCTTCAAGAAGCTCAGGGTGCAACTTTGATCGGTTAAATCGAATTCGAACCGATCTAAACTGATTTTTTTGTTTTGTTTGGGTCAATAGATTTTTTGTTTGATTTGGGTATGGATTGAAAAATTAATAAATCGATCTGCTTTGGTTTAGTTTTGTTTTATTTAAAAAAAAGTGAATTAACCGAATTAAACTGAATTAAATTTAAACACATGATTGTTCATTATCAACGTTTATTCTTTTTATATTAGAAACTATATTGTTAGGATGAGAGAAATATCTCTTCTTTAGTGAGAACTTTAATTTGAGTCTTACTACCTGCTGATAGAAGAAAATATGATTAAAAAAATCAATAAAAAAACTCTAATTTTATTATACCATTGATATTCATAAAAAATGAATACACTAATTTATAGTATTAATCAACCCCTAAAAAATTCTAACATACCCAAATTGATAGGAAGAAAAAAAATGGGTATATATATATGTATCATTAACGGTTCGGTTCTATTCAATTTAGTTTGAGTTAACTAAACAAAGTTCGATTCGATTCAGTTTTGTATTTTTGGTTTAGTTTTCAAATTACATGTGATTATAGTTTGATTTAATATAGTTTTAAAAAAATCGAATCAAGACATGATTGTACCCCTCAACCTGTCCGTCCAAGCCATTAATGAATTGCAGGCATAGTAACAAAGTTCGTGTACGGTAAATGTTCGGCGAGTGTTCCGTTCAGTACGGTGCGTGTACATTCGTTAATCATACGAGATAAATATGAAAAATGTACGGAGACACATAAATATGATATAAACCATGAGTAGACATAAAATATCAAATTATATTTTATCATCCTAATAGAATGTTAACATAGATAAAATTTAATATCAAATGTATTGAACATTACTGATCAAAACTTTTATTTTTTATATAAAAGATCAACATAAAAACATAAATAAATATAATTGTCTTTAGTTAAACATCATCTAATTGTTTATTTCTTCTTCTTCTTGTTCTTCAATAATCAAATTGTCTTCTTCAACATTTGAAAAAACATTAATGTGATTCAAATATATAGACTTCAAAGTATCAATATGCAGAGTATGAATTTTTTCATGTGAACCAGTTCCCATAAAAAATTTAAAAATGATTTTAAATTTAAAATAAAAAATAAAAAATAAAAAATGTCACTTGTCAAGTCATAGAATCAATATTTCACTAAAAAAAAATAGTGAAAGAGGCATGTGAGATTGTCGTCACTTGTCAGCTTTTGAAGGACTTTTTTTTTGACACAAATGAATGTGTTGTCAGTTTTCACTTTTCACAGTCACAGACATCTCTTTATCAAATATCAACAACAATTATAGACTATAGTAAGTCACTCAAAACTGAATGACCACGGACTCCTAACCCTTTGAAGTCCGCAAACTCTGCCTATATAAAGGGAGCAAGAGAAACGAAGGAGGGCATCGGCAAAAAACCCAAGTCTACAAAACCCCTCTACCAAAAAATCCACCAAAACCCAAGAGTGCTTTGTAAGAACTAAGAGTGTTTTTGTAAGATAGAAGAAATAGGGCAGAAGAGGGAGATATCCTTCTCGACCCCAGTATTATAAGTTTCTTTCTAAATATATGTAATGAATAGTAGTGTTCTGTATCTTATGCATGTTCAATAAATAAATCTTTCTAGTATCCATATCATGTTCGTATATTAGTTCTCAAATTCAAAAAAAAAAAAAAAAAAAAGTTTTGATCCTGTAAGTATTTGGTATCAGAGCCACGTTGCATTGTCTTTTAAGGGGATTTTCTTGCATGAACAGTGCTAAACAGTACCGGCCGGTGAACAGTGTTTTTTGAAACTATTTAGTCGCGTTGTCCACACTCTCATCTTAAGAACAATAGAGTTAGGGACGTAATACGTCGTTGACTGGTTTCCCTGCACTTCCTCATGGCCAATCTTTTCCGATCCCTTATGTCATGGGTACATGAAGCCTCCACTTCAACTGATGGAGCCTCCACCTCTAGAAATCTCCCTGCCATAAAGACTATGTCCATTAAAAATATGCAAAATATAAATTATGAGAATGTTGAACAAGCTGTTGGTAATTGGAACATCCCTAAAGTCCCGTTCAATGAGATTTATGTTTGTAACACTTTTAGTCTTAAAACAGACTATTATATCAAGACTATTGAAAAAACCCTTCCTTTAACTAATGGGCATGAGAACTTCCACCTTATATCCCAGAAAGAGATAGACAGGATTAGGACAAAACCACAATATCACTATCTTCATATAGGATTAGTACAGGTTTCTATAAATGCCCTAGTTCGAGAAAACTTGAATGTTGCAGTTTTAGCATGTCTTCAAGACAATAGGCATCTAAAATTTGCTGATTCTGTTCTAGGGATAGTTGAATCCAGCCTAAGTAATGGACCAGTATTTTTTAATGCCTTTCCTAATTTCTCTGTGTCCTTAGCTGATCCTAACATTTTGGATACTCTTGTCCTGAGGATCCAAACTAATGGTTTCGACCTTACTAATGGCACTTTAAATTTAAACCTGAGTTATAGGGTATATTTCAAGGTTATGAACACCTTATCCCCTAAAAGTAGGGTCTCTGATATTAAAGGTATTACTACTTTGCTTCAAACGAACCCTAAAAATAACTCTTTTATCCCTAGACCTTTAAAATGGGATGAGATCAAATTACCTAATTCCTGGACCCTTGAAAATGCTCAGCCTAATAAGCCCTTGGAAAACCTATACCTTAAAGACATTATTGAACAGGAAGAGGGTAATATTGAAGTTCGATTTTCTAATACTGGCCTTCAAAGGACAAGATCTCTTAGGGCCACACCAGTAGTTCAAACAAGGGAACGCTTGACTCCTAGGAGACGCTCTGTTTCCGAAAGGGATAGCCAGTATTCGGCTACTCAAGCTGCTTACCTCCAACCTATAGGGGTTGCATCGGCAGTTTATGATGTTCAATCCGAAGCTCATTCTGAAATGCCATCTGAATATGAACCCGCTGAATCAGACATGCTCACTATAAGTGAAAATGATGACTATGAAATAGATAAAGAGATCATAAAACATGATTTTTATTCTTCAAAAAATGATGATAAAAGAAAATGGTTTTTCAACACTATACCCAAAGAAGAGCAAGGTCCGATTAGAGAACAGTGGTATGACCATATGAGATTTGAACAAAAAACTGTATATTTCTTTGATTGGTTTGAACATACTTATATTCCAATGTTACAGAACATGATCATTGATCTTCCTGAAGAAGACCATGCTATGGTCCTAGAGAAGATCGATAAATATGCCACCAAATGGAGAAACATTAAGAATGAAGAAGTGGAATCTATTCATCCACCGTTTGAAAGAATTAAAGTCACTAATTCCGACATCATAGCCAGCCCTCTTAAGACTACTACAAAGATTGACCCTGGTAGTCCTTTCAAGGCAGAATACTTTATCCAGGTTATGGAGCAAAATAATTTCACCAATGTTGCCTTGAGATCTATAAGTAGCCAAACTGAGAGAATAGAAAAAGCCTCGCCGAAAATTGTAGCCTTGACAATATTCAAGCCAATGGTCTGCAAAGCCTCCAGGCCTCGACCACCTCGTCCAAAAATATAGTAAAAAAAACTGAAAAACCAATATTCATTCCTCAACAAAATCTTGAAAAGGGATAAAGTTCAAAGAAAGACACTCTGAAGAATTGTTGATTAAATTATCTGAGAGACTGGAAAAATTATCCATCAATAACCTCAATGATGAGTCCTCTTGTGAAGAAAATTCCCAAGAAGACATTGAGGATGGCAGCATATCTGAAAGCCTTCCTGATCATTCTGATATTGAGATCAATAAGCTCGGGACTGTAACTCAGACCTCGAGAACAAAGAATTTCTATAGAAGACCAACTCCTGTTGATGTCAAATAGAAGAGAATAATGATATTACTCTTACTACTTCCTATGATGGAAAATCTCTCGTAGAATGGAATCTTGATGGCATGTCTGAATATCAGGTCAGCCAATTATGTCATTCTATGCTTATTTATGCTAATGCCTGTAGGATACAAGGTAATAGTGATAAACATATTACTGATATGATAACCACATCATTCATGGGGCAATTAAGGGGTTGGTGGGACAACTTCATTACCCCTGACCAAAGACGTGCTATTTATACAGCCGTAAAAACTGATCCCAATGGGAGACCTGAGCCCGATATTGTCACCACACTAGTTCTCACTATATTTAAACATTTTATTGGCAGCCATAGTGACACTGCTGACAGAATTAGAGAACAACTTATAAACCTTAGGTGTCCAACCTTATCTGATTTTAGGTGGTATAAGGACACGTTTTTATCACAAATTTATAGAATAGATAACTCAAACAATGACTTTTGGAAAGAGAAATTTGTCTCTGGGCTACCCAAGCTCTTCGCCGAAAGAGTCAGAAACAACCTCCGTCAAGAATTTGGGGGACATATCCCTTACTCCGTTATAACATTCGGAGAACTCATACAAAAAATAAACTTGATAGGTCTGGCCCTTTGCAATGATCTAAAGATAAAGAATCAGCTCAAGAATCAACATTTGACTTCCAAAAGGGAACTTGGAGACTTCTGTTACCAATTCGGGTATCAGAAGGAAGACATTAAGAATCCTTCCAAGTCTCGAAAAAGGAATACCAAGCATTCTTATAATAAAAAACCTCTTGAGAGACAATATTATAAAACAAATAGAGCCCCTGCTCAAAAAACTAGAAAGCGGTTCTCCAAAAGGAAACCCAACACCTCTAATCCTCCTACCTGCTTTAAATGCAAGCAGAAAGGCCATTATGCCAATAAATGCTTTAGTAGCAAACCAAAAAATAAAAAGAATCCATTCATAACTTAGAAGAACAGAATTCTGATTCTGAAAGTTGTAGCTGTAACTGTTGTGACCCTGAATCCTATGATTCATCGTCAGATACAGATGGCTTGATGGTCCTTTCGGTCCAAGAACAATTTATTTTAGATACTATTGACTCCATCGAGAATCCTGTCGAAAAGAAACGACAGTTAGAAAGATATATTAGCCTGATAAAAACTCCTGTCAGTCAAGCCCAAGATGATAACAAAGAAAAATACTCCTATAAGGAGATAATTCAAAGATTAGAATCTGAAAAACCCAAAAAAGTGACTATAGGGGAATTAAGAAAAGAACAAATTGATATGAAAAAAGAAATCAAGGACCTTAGAGACAGGGTTACATACCTTGAAGCCATCCCTAGATTGGGAAAACCCGCCGAGAATTCTGATAATGAAGAATCTGTCAGGGATCAACCTGAAGAGGAAGAAGAATTTATTAGCTCTCTCGAAAAATATACAAAACAAAAATGGAATGTTGAAGTCCTCCTGAAAATTAAAACATTTTCTCTAAAATATAAGGCCCTTATTGACACCGGGGCTGATATGAACTGCATTCGTGAAGGATTGATCCCTTCAAGATACTTTGAAAAGACAACCCATGGTATTAATACTGCCAATGGGGAAAGTCTTAAGATTAATTATAAAATACCCGAAGTGCATGTTTGTAATAAAGGATCATGTTTAAAAACATCGTTCCTTTTGGTGAAAGATCTTCGTCAGGGTGTTATCCTTGGAACCCCCTTTATAAATATGATAAAACCCTTTTCGGTCGATACTGAGGGTATTCATGCAACTCAAAATGGAAAAATATCTTATACAAATTTTGTACTACACCAAAGCTATCTTTTCTCAACCAGCTCAGGCAGGCCCTGGAATATAAAGAAAAGTTTATTAATGAACTCTCTGAAGAGATCAGGATTCAAAAGACATCTGAACAAATCGGTAGTCCTATTTTCCAAAAGAAGGTCTCTGATTTTCAAAAGACTATTGAAAATGAGGCCTGCTCAGATCTGCCCTCTGCCTTCTGGCATAGGAAAAAACACATGGTGAGCCTACCATACATCAAAGACTTTAATGAAGAGAAAATCCCCACAAAAGCCAGGCCCATCCAAATGAATAATAGACTCCTAGAAATTTGCAAGGAGGAAATATCTCAATTACTTATCAAAAATCTTATTAGGAAGAGCTCTTCACCTTGGAGCTGTGCGGCTTTCTATGTAGAAAAAGCTGCAGAATTAGAAAGGGGAGTACCAAGGCTTGTCATAAATTATAAGCCATTAAATAAGGTACTCCAGTGGATTAGGTATCCTATCCCCAATAAGCAAGATCTGATCAAAAGAGTCTATAATTCCAAGATTTTTTCCAAGTTTGACCTTAAATCAGGATTCTGGCAAATCCAGATTAAAGAAGAAGATAGATACAAGACCGCCTTTACAGTACCGTTTGGGCATTATGAGTGGAATGTTTTACCGTTTGGGTTAAAGAATGCACCCTCGGAATTTCAAAACATAATGAATGAAATATTTAATCCTTATGGATCCTTTTCCATTGTTTATATCGATGATGTGCTGATATTTTCTGAGAACATAGATAAGCATTGGAAGCATCTTAATATCTTCCTTAGAATTGTAAAACAAAATGGTCTGGTGGTATCAGCCAAGAAGATAAAACTCTTCCAAACCACAGTTCAATTTTTAGGATATAAAATCTCTGGGAATGATATTACACCCATAAAAAGGGTAATAGATTTTGCAGATAAATTTCCAGATAGCATAAAAGATAAGAAACAACTTCAAAGGTTTCTTGGTTGTCTTAACTACGTATCAGACTTTTATAAAAATATAGCTCTGGACAGGAAACTGTTGTCCAACAGACTGAAGAAAAACCCTACACCTTGGACCATAGAACATACCCATGCCGTCCAAAGGATTAAAGAAAAGGTAAAACAGTTGCCATGCTTGAATATAGCAAGCCCCAATGCACCAAAGATTATAGAAACTGATGCCTCTGACATTGGATATGGAGGGATACTAAAACAGAGGATTGACAACAAAGAACAATTAGTAAGGTTTACTTCGGGAACATGGAATGAAGCTCAAAGAAAATATTCCACTATAAAAAAGGAAATCCTAGCTATAGTTAACTGCATAACAAAATTCCAAGGGGACATTTTAAACCAAAAATTCCTCTTAAGAATAGATTGCAGCTCTGCAAAATATGTTCTTGAAAAAGATGTTAAAAATCTTGCATCAAAACAGATTTTTGCCAGATGGCAAGCATTACTAGGAATCTATGATTTTGACATAGAATACATTAAAGGAGACTTTAATAGTCTTCCTGATTATCTCTCGCGTGAATTCTTGCAGGGAAATGGACCAAAAGAAGAAGGCAAAGATCCTTCCTCAAAGGACCCTAAAAATTGAGAGCTCAAGACCTTCTGTGAACCTCATAAAGCCAGAGGTTAAGGAAGAAAATCTGTTTGAAGATCAAAATCAGTTTGCCATACTTGCTGAAATAGGATCTCAAACTTCAGATCCACAAACCGAATATGAATTCAAAACTTCCGTTCCACTATTCTCTATTGAGAAATATGAAGTAGACAAAGAAATAGCAGAACTTATTAAGATATACTTCCCCAAAGATGATCATTCTGGTACTGGCTACCATTTCTATATCCCTGATATGATAGGGAAAAATCCTGATTACTATGAAAACATCCTATTAGAAACAAACAGTGTCAGAATTGTGCACCATTATAAGAACAAGAGCACCTTAGAGATCTCATATTCTAAACTATGCATCCAAAAGATATTATCCTTAAAAGACTGGGATAAGAGTCCCAATGCCTCTAGGCGATTCCAAAAATCAGTGATCAGACCCAATTACTATAATTATTGGGATTACCAGAAAGCCTGGGAAAATGTACTATTAGTCCAAAACTGTGTCTTAAAACATTCTTGGTTTATCCATTTTGTCTGCCAGGCCAAAATTCCAAATTGGTTTTACTCCTGGTGGCAAGTATTTGGTGCTAATTGGAAAAACTTACCAGGAGACATCCAAGCTCATATGGAGCAGGAAGAATTAAACCCACAAAATAGCATTGATTTATTGAAATATCACAACCAGACGGGGATACCATGGATCCTCCAATGGGATTTCCAGGTAGAAAAAAGGTTTCCTCCTCACCTCAAGAGAGATATATATACTAAATGGTGGGCTAAATATGACCCACGAAAAATTTTATCTGGTTATAAATTACCAATTTATGGAAAACCACGGGAAGATAGTTATGAGACTATCAAAACAAACCTTATTGGAGAATACACTAAAAGATTCCCAAATTTAAGTCAAGAATGCATTGAATTAAAGGCATATGAGCACATGTTTAAAATGTTCAGAGCAGAAAAGGCGGCTCTGCCAGCACCAATGGCCACCAGCTCTCAAGGTCCGGGAGGGACTCAAGGGGCTCAAAGGATGGAGGATGACTCTCAAAGGCCAGAAGATGGTGATTCTCAAACGGACAATGACTCTCAAGGGCTTGAAAACATACCCTCAGATTTTCCTGAAGATGAGTTTGATCCAGCTGAAGGATCTGTTTAAAAATAAATAAATAAAAGGAAGAAGGATCCAGAAGACCCTAGTAACTCACGGGTTCAATATTACGCTACAAAAAGCTAGTCACGGGAGCACCCGACAAAGATGGGAAAAGAAGAAAAGACGTAAAGCAGGAAAAGTGACACCAGAAGAAGACAAGAAGTCACTCAAAACTGAATGACCACGGACTCCAAACCCTTTGAAGTCCGCAAACTCTGCCTATATAAAGGGAGCAAGAGAAACGAAGGAGGGCATCGGCAAAAAACCCAAGTCTACAAAACCCCTCTACCAAAAAATCCACCAAAACCCAAGAGTGCTTTGTAAGAACTAAGAGTGTTTTTGTAAGATAGAAGAAATAGGGCAGAAGAGGGAGATATCACAATTATAGACTATAGTCCCTTCTCTTCATCAAATATCAGCTGAAAGTCTGAAACTTGAACAGACCTGCGAATCTGCGATTGGAAGGCGGAGGCGCGGAGCTGCGAAGCGAAGGACCAGAGGAGAAGGGAACGCCGGACAGGGAAGAAAGGACCGAAGGTCGAGGAGGCCGAAAGCGACGTTGCGGCGGCCGGCGAGTCGGGCGACCAGACCGTGAAGAGATTTCAGCCCAACTGCCCGAGAAGATGTTGTGAAAGATTGTAATGGAG
This sequence comes from Acorus calamus, assembly GCA_030737845.1. Lineage (NCBI taxonomy): Eukaryota > Viridiplantae > Streptophyta > Magnoliopsida > Acorales > Acoraceae > Acorus > Acorus calamus. Next base: position 3,355,994 of record CM060873.1, on the reverse strand, counting down.
AATCGGATATTAGGTTAGGGTTTTCTTTGTATATTTAATTGAAGAGGAAAGATTGCTTGGTTGATTAAGGTGTTTCGAAGAATCCGAATTGTACGGATTCGGTGCGATTCGTACGAATATTCGGCAGATTCGGCGACTAAAGTATATACGGCCGTTTGATACGCTCGACCTCAAATCGGCGAACTTGTCCGAACAGAACTTTGTTACTATGATTGCAGGTTTGCATGTGATGTCTGATAGGACATAAAAAGTTCTTTTAATTTGTTCAATCCTCATTGGTTGAGAATTTTGTATTAGGTGACCATATTTTGGCTATAAATATGGGGGTGGTTGAGCACCAAAGGAGCATCCAAAAAAAAAAGTGAGAGAAAGCACTGTAGAGCGCACTTAGTATCCATTTAGAGCATTTAGAGTGAAAGAGGGAGTAGAGAAACCTAAGTGTTCATCCCCCACTGTCCATGACACCCCCATTAACACCATTCACCAACCCACTTTCAACTACTAGCTAATGTGCATCTGCGATGCACATGGATTATTTTGTTGATTTGAATTACAAATACTAACTATATTAAGTTACATTAAATGTTTGTTAAGATAAGTCAGTAAAAATAAATTTGGATCAGTGACAAAAAATTAAAAAATGCGACCAACTTTTTAACCCAAAAGTTTTTAATTAATAAAAGTGGAATATGTCATCCTATCATTTTTTGTATTGAATACACATTGGTTGTCATATTTTAAGATTTTTATCCCATTAAAAAAAATAAAGAAAAAAATTCAAAATTTTTGATACGCATGACACAACTCGATCATATATAATAACTCATCTAAAATTTAGCCCTCCGCATGATTGCATAATAATCGTAACACTTTAATTCTCATTATGCATAAATTATAATAGCCTTCTAACATGATATTTGTTTGCTTCTGCACTTTCATACAATCTTATATAATTTTATTAAAAAAATTGAACTCATTTATAATATAATTACAAAAAAATACATGCAAAGTGTTTCAAGAAATATAAATATATCCACAATCAAAACAAAGAGTTAAAAATAATTGAGAATATAGAAGAGAAGTGATCCACAACTATTCAACTATCTACATTATTTTTATTATACAACAATACCAATATAAACAAAAAAAAATGTACTTTAATGAGACAACAAAAGAAAAGAAAAAAAACATTAACCTGTTTAAGTAAAATGTGCTATGAGTTTATTGAAAATCTTGCAACTCCACAGGGCCATACAGGTTACAAACATGACAAGCAAAATTAATTCCCAATATGAAACTCAATGTAATATTGACAAACAAAAATGTAATTCGATGAGTTAACAAAAGATAAAATAAAAATTTAAACCAAGAGATCCATCTATATTAAACCCACAGCTAAATGCGCGAGAAAGAACAATATGTCTTAGGGTGCGTTTGGTTGCGCGATTACGCAGCGTTTGCGATTGTAGGAAACTGCTTTTGCAATCGTGCAACTAAACAGTTTTACTGTAGCAGCTTCATGCACACAGATTTCAGGCAAATAGTGTCTAAATACTGGGAAAGTAAGCTTCCTGCATAATCAATTTTAAAACTCAAACTCCTACAGAATCAGTTTTGTAATCGCACAACCAAATGCACCCTTAACTGAGTTTCAAAATCTAAGTTAAATGGAAGTATGAAAATGAAAGGATCAAAACCAATGAAATAAAACTAAACATAGAAAAGAAAAATAATAATTAATCAAACAAAAAAATATCCTCACATGAATCACAATGGAAAAACATGTATTAGTGATGTTTAGGGAATAACACAATAATAGGTCTTATACATATTTTGAATAAATTAAAATCAAACCGAACGATTCCAAAAGATGAAACATAAATTGGAAAAATTAAATGAAAAAAATAACCCTGAAAAGTAAATGATGTTATATAATTTAAGGAAATGTGAAACCTATAACTTTAAGTTACAATTAAGCAATATTTGAATCATATAACAATAAAAAAATTCAATCGTATTAATAAAACTAAAAGAAATTGTGGGATTTATTCATAGTGCTATTTTTGTTAAAAAAATTGCATGACGTATTCAAGTGTGTTTTCAAAATTGGATAATATTCTATTCTCCATACTTATATATAGTTTTAAAAATAGAAGATAAAATATTTGTTTTATTCTGTATTGTGTTTTCAAACTCAAATGATAGGTAATCTATCCTCGGTTATCTATAACTCAAATTACTTTGAAAAAAAAGTGTTCTTATATATGTTAGTCATATTTTTACTTAGATTGTCATTAGCATATTTTTACTTTTTTTTGTAGTATGTTTTCAACCATGTGTTACTTATCCTTTTTGTGTATGTTTAAAAATAAATCCACATTTGTTTGAAAATAAAATCAATATCTCATCAATTTGGATTTTGTCAAAAGGAGTGTTTTTTAATTGAGTATCCAAAAATTGGATCATATTATTATTATTTATTATTTATCAGTGTTATTTAAGTTTCACAAATCATACTTAATTATCCCAACATATTATAAGAAAAGAAAAAAATAAATTGAAATCAAACCAATCATTTTAGATTCGTGAGAATATAATTTTAAAAAATGAATGAAAAAATAACCCTACAGAATGAATAATGTTAATTAATTATTTATACAAATGTGAAATATATGAATATTAGTTATAGTGGACAATAGTTTATTAGATTGTGATTTGATGTACCGCATTACAAGTTACATGTCTTCTTAAAGATTATAGAAAACTAAATAATAAAAAAAGAGATGCACTACATGATCTAGCAAAAAAAATAATGAACAGAAAAAAGAAAATAGTAAATAAGAGTCGACATAACAATTCCACAACATATCTTTCACAATTTATTCTCAGACTTTAATTGTATAATTCTAACAACAAATGAAAAGAAGAAACCATATGAGATAAAAATATTTTCCTTTATATTGGGTGTAACCCTCCAAAAAAAAAAACCTTAGACATGTATAATATGAATACAAAATGGTCGGCTTAACCACCTCCACGATGCTTCAATGATTGTCATAAGATTAAAATTATCCACCAAAGATAAATAAATAAATAAAAAGAAATATAGAGAGAAATTAACATAAACCCGTTTGGAGATCTTTAGGAGACGATCCGCACATCACCAATATCAACTTTTATATCCAAGCAGTGCTCATCTCCACCATGGCTGGTATGAATAAAATGTGTGAATCTCATTGAATTCTAAATTGAAGTAGTTCATAAAGAATTCAACAATACACAATTATTTGGTATTTATTGTTTCTTGAATGATGATTAAATTGAATTCAAGAATATGTATAGTCATATGACAAGTACAGATTTTCAAGAATTTAAAAAGACATACATTACGAAGAGATGGAGGGGGTGGATGAATGAATGAATAATGAATGCATTGAGTCATTTAAAGGAAGACAAACAATACAATCCCCTTTATTCTTAAAACAAATTTATTATTTGCAAATTCTTTTTCTTAACAGTAGAGACATGCCAAATTTTTAAAAATGAGGAACCAAAAGAAAAAATTTAAGCAACTTTATCATTATCAGTAAACTTATACAACTTTATTTTTGAACATTGTAGTAGGAATATATATCTTGCATGATACCCACATGTACAATAAATAAATAATTTAAATACAACAATAAATATAAACAATTTCTCTTTAAGGAAGCAAAGTTAATTATTAGGTCTCCTTTTCATTATGTTGGATGTTATGTAATAAAATCCTTCAAATACTTGAATAAATGGCATTATATGAAATAATTTTTTTTATATATATATCATATTCAGGGACGTTGGTAACTTACTTATTTTGGTTTAAAGGTGGTGTGGACGTAGAATATGATGCAACCAGATAAGTAGTTGAAGATAATACACTACAATAAGAACATAAGAAGATAAAGTCATAAATAATTGAAAGTATAATTAATATCACAAATAAATCAAAATATCTTATTCATTCTTTTTTAAAGGTTTACAACCCTTTAAGTACAAGACATCCCAACAAAAAAATATTTATCAGAAAATTAAAATTTAACAAATATTTAAAAATGAAATCAAACTTATTAATATAGCTTCGCATGAATTAATTGAAATACTATTGTTATATTAAACATTTCATTGTCAATCTGCGAAGATTAGGTTTTTTGATATTCATGTTTGTTTGTTTGAAGGAATTATTTTTTATTGGTGTTTGTGATTGTAGATGTGGTGACAAAGTTTATCGAGGGTATGGTAGAAACATATCCAGGTTTGCAATACCTGGATGGGTTTTCCAGGGTAAAATATAAAAATATGAAATTTAAATAGACACCATCACATCACTCACATATATATCCTAATCACTAATATCTAGGAAATTATTTTTTTTGATGATATTTAGACATGAATAACTTCAAAGTTTCTATGTACCATGCAAATAGAAAAATAAAATAAATGAAGTTGTATAAATTCTTAAATGGGATCAATCACAGACTTTATTTCAAAACACAGAGTGGATCTTAACCAAAATTTCATTATAATATTTTCATATCAATAACCTATAATGTTATTGGCAAAGCATTTCCAGTAACGTAATTTGGAAGTACGTAGAATAGTCAAAGTTGTTTTTAGTTAATGGAAAATGTTGCACTTATAGTCCACTGGTAAATTTTTTTTAAATATAAATAATGAGGTCAACAATTTGAATCAACAAGACTATGAATGTGGGTTCTCTGATCGACGGAGAGTAGTAATATTATAAACTGTATCATTAAAAATCAAACATAGTGAATGCAAAAGTCAACAATTGATATGGATAATAAATTTAAGATTAAAATATTTTAATATCACCAGATTTACTAATTTGAAGACACCTACACATCCTGTATTATGAAGAGCTAAATTGAGAAAAAAAGTTCAAAGAGTAAATTTTTTTAAACTGAATAAATAGTCAATTAAATTCAGACATCATAATATTCTCATGATTAGATAAAAAAATGGTACTCTATTATGATGATAAAAATATTATAATAAAATTATATTACAAAAGATATATGAATAAATAGCAGATCCACTGTTGCGCTACTTCCAATCAGAATAGAGAATCGAAGATCAATCTGTTAAAGGGAAAACAAATTTCTTATTTGAGAATTTTTTTTATTCTAACAGTAGATACATGCCAAATTTTTTAAAAAGAGGAACCAAATGAAAAAATAACATATTTAGTTTATTTGCAACATAAAAGTCCAAAATAAATATCATAGCTACAAAAGATTAACTCACCTTCCTAAGGTAAAAAAAATTTTGAGAGAGAGAAGAAAAAATAAAGAGACGATAGATTCATTTATTCAAAGGAATGAGGATGGCAATGAATGGGATTTCAATGTTGCATAAATAAATTTGGGGGTTTGTGGAAGAACATCAACTGGTCTTTAGAAGAAGATGAAGGGATTGAATGGAGAGGGGATGAATGATCAGGAGAGATTGAATGGAGGGTGGATGAATGAGGGTGGCCGTTTCATAGGTGGAGGTTGAAGGGTGTATTGAATAGTCATAACATAATCTGGAAATTTATAATGAAGAGATTACATTAATATTTGATACTTTTTTTAATGTATCATGTCTTTGCATATGAAATGAGAATTTTCTTTTTGGGAATTATATTTTGAATATATTTTTATTTTATAAGGATTCTTTTATCATAATAATACTATGATATTCAAATATGATTTTAAAATAATAAACATATTAATATAAATTTAGTCAGCTTATTAATGTAATTTAATCATAATTGATGTAAAGAAAATTTTTCATGGATAAGTCAGCATATGAATGTAATTTTATCATAAATGATGTAAATGATTAATATTATTTTATGATATATCTATAGTAGTCATCATATAAGTATGATGAAATGTGAAGCTTAAAATTTTAATGTCATGTATGATATGATGAAAAATATGAATAAATTATGGATGAGATTACAATGATATGAATGGATTTTCATTGGATTAAATCTATTATTGAGTTCACACAAAGCTCAAATCCGAATTTGTCCATTTTTATAGAAATATTTTTTTATAGCAGTATTTTATACGTTTGTTTTTTTATTGGATTACATTTTTAATTACTATGAATTATATTTTTTTTGTTGGGTAGATCTTATGGGCCATTGATTATTTAGGGCATTAATAGAGTAGAGAAATCCAAGTGAATAGAGTAAACGCTAATCAAATATGTGTGAATTAAATAAATGTTAATAGATGTGAATTACATTAATATTTGATATCTTTTTTTAATGTATCATGTTTTTGTATGTGAAATGGGAATTTTTTTTGCGAATTATATTATTAATGTATAATATATCATGTCTTATCCTAATAATATTATGATAATCAAATTTAACTATAAGTTAATCAATATATTACATGATAAAATGTATGTATTATAATAAACTATAAATGAAATTAAAATGTTGTAAATGGATTTTCATGGAATTGAGTAGAAATGTAAGAGTATCCTAATAATATCAAGATAACCAATTTTAATTATAGATTAATGAATATGTTACATAATGAAATATATGTATTATAAAATACTATAAATGAGATTAAAATGATGTAAATGGATTTTCTTGGAATTGAATAGAAGTGTAGGGGTAAAATGAAAAAATGGTTGTCATTAAAGTGGTGTAAATGGACTGTAATGAAATTGAATGAATTGACAGGGGTAAATAGGTCAAACGACAGGTTTTTGGTTTAAGAGCCTTTTATATAATAATTAAAATGATGTAAATGGATTTTCTTGGAATTGAATAGAAGTGTAGGGGTAAAATGAAAAAATGGTTGTCATTAAAGTGGTGTAAATGGACTGTAATGAAATTGAATGAATTGACAGGGGTAAATAGGTCAAACGACAGGTTTTTGGTTTAAGAGCCTTTTATATAATAATAATATAGATTGATTGTGATTGGAACGCCTATAATAATCTTCTCAAACAGAGTCCTTCCACCTTCATGTGCCATCAATCCTTGTAAGTTGTGAAGGGTTGTGTTTTTTTTTTTTTTTGTTGTGTTGTTGTATCAGTCTTTTTGTTTCTTTTCTTTGATGAAAAAAAGGGTTGTGTTGTTGTATCAGTCTTTTTGTTTCTTTTCTTTGATTTGTTATTCATCAAATATAAAACGTATTTTTCATTTTCTTTGGGGGATAACCCTCTGAAGAGGAAGTGCTCTCATATCCTGGTGAGTTTGTTGTGTTTTCATTCTATTTTATTTCTTTTGAATATGATTGCTACACCCTATTGAAATCTCTTGGTCATGTTTTGAGTTTTTCTTGGTAAAAAAATTGCATTCCCTTGTTTTAATAGATGTCAAAGGTTGATTTTTCATCTGCAGTTAGATGATTGAAAAATGATGTCATGTTCCTATTACAGCCCCAATTACAGTCCACATCAGATTTTTTTTTAATCATACATTCTTCAATTGAAGTGATTCTTGTTATATAAAATGAAGTATACATTGAGATACATTAGTGTATTTTTTTTCAAGTTAAAAAAATGATAAAAAATTTACACTATACACTATGATAGCGCAGTATATAGCGCAGTATATATTACGTTATCATAGCGACAAAACACAAAACGGGTTGTAAGATGGACTGAGTGTATCAACACTCTTTTTGTATTCTTTTTCTTGTTTTGACGGTTTTCATTCTTTTGGACTCTCGGTCTTGTTAGTTTGAGTTTTCCTTTAATGAGTTTTTATTTTTGCGAGTGTTTTTTTCCTTTGTTTTAGTAGATTCTGTAAATGGGTTTTACCTCCTCTACTGCTGACATTTGATGATTTTCGATGGTTTTGGTTTTTGGATTCTGGGGTATTGTTTGTTTTGGTTTTCCTTCATTATTTTATTTTTTGTATTTTGTTTTTATTTTTTTACTCTCTCAGTTAAAGTTATGTTTTCTTTTGTTTTAATATATTATGTAAGTGGTTTTTTTTTTACTGTATGTATTGATGAAATATATATATATATATATATCTCACACACACAATGAGAGAGATCTCAGGCACGTCCGCTGCATATATTTTTTATGTTTTTGGTTTCAGAATTTGATTTTTTTTGTTTACCCTTTTGAAAAAAGGTGGTCGGAGATGTATAATTTGTTTATGTGGCATTTATTTGGTTTTAACTTGGTGAAATGTGTCAAATTTTGTTGATTTTATGTTGTTTTTTTTTTTTTTTTTGTGCAGGTCTCATTTTATTTGTTTTAAGTTGTTTGTGTGCAACCCGAAGTCGGGTAAGTTTATACTTGGGACTCTTCTCTTTATTGAGTTTATTAGTACTTTTTTTGGGTTAGAAGTTTATTAGTACTTATAGTTTATCATGATTTTAGTTTCTGAATCCTCTTTTCAATTATGAACTTTACATATGAAAAATGGAAAAAAACCTATTATATGGTACATATTTTTATGTCGAAGCAGAAATTATTGTGTATAGAACTTGCATGTTATATGAAATATTATATTTTTGTTTTGAGGCTTCATGTTTAATAAGAGTCGGCCTTGAACATAAGCGTGGTATGTGAGTATGAGATGAACTTTTAAAACAGTGACTTTTACATATTCACACACAAAAAAATTGTAAATACTTCCATAATTCTTTTTGCACACAATTTTTAGATAAATACCCACACAAAAAGGGATTTAGGGGCCCTTCTTTAGTCGAAGCCTTAAACGGCCGCCTGACCGACCTATTATCTTAATTTGCTTTGCTTTCAGTCCTCATGATTTGAGAAATTATTTTATTTAAATTTTAAATTACTAATTAAATAATATTAAAAATACATTGATTGAATTGTAGGGGTAGGGGGTGTCCGGATGGAAGGAATTGTCGATATATTCATATGGTTCTGTATCTTGGAGTTTCACCTGCAATGTACGAGCTGGAAGACTTATAATCTTGTTTGTGCTTCGAAGAAAATTTCTTACAAAGCCATTATATTATTTTGGGCGAGACTGCTATTATCTCTACTGCGTCCATTCATGTCGACCCATATATAATAATGAATATGGCATGAGGAAGGTCACATTTCATGGTGTTTTTTTCAATTGTGTTACATCTTGTTTACTTCGTAAGAGACTTACCGATATAATTTTGGGTACAGATAAATATGTTGTAACATTGAGTTTTTTTAGTCTTTTAATGCTTTAAAAAACTTTCTAAAAGATATTATCATTTTACAGGCCAAGAATGATTTTGGTGTGGTTATTATTTTTCTTTGACAGGTGATCAATGTTTAAAGTGTGGATGTCAGAGGAATTTTTTGCCGGAGCGGTTGAGAATGTCGCATCCTCCAAAAGTCAAGTTTAAAGATCACATAGTTTTGAGGTAATACGCTCTACCATTTGGCTGAGTGCAAATCAATAGAGATGTTGGAATGAAGAAAACGATATCCAAATATTTAAATAAGAAAGAGATCATCGTATCATACATAATTTGTGATGTGACGTGTGAAATCTTACATGGTCGGGGATTTATCTCACAAAAAATCTCAGTAGCCAGCGGTGAATTTGATGCTATGTTCACAGGATTGAGATATGTCAAAATCATGTTCAAATCATTTTGGCATATCTCAATCTTGTAACATATCATCATATTCATCGTCAGCTATTGAGCTTTTTTGTTTTTTTGCGCGATAAATATCTGGTCATGTAAGATTTCACACATCGCATCATGAGTAATTATGTATGCATGATGTGGTGATCTCTTTCTTTTTAAAATCCTTGGATTTTGTATCCTTCATTCCGACATTTTCATTGATTTTCACCCAACCAAATGGTGGCACGTACCACCTCAAAATCAAATCATGTGATTTTCAGACTTAACTTCTGGAGGATCTACTCTTCTCAACCACTAGCGAAATGATTCCTCTGGCATACACATTTTAAACATTAGTCACCCGTCAAAGAAAACAGATAACAATGATCACAACAAAATAATTCTGGGTCTTTAAATGATAATATAACTTAGAAAGTTTTTTTAAGCATTAAAAGACTAATCAAACTCAATGTTATAACATATTTAACCCAAACTTTTATATGTAAGTCTCATACGAAGTAAACGAGATGCAACAATCAATTGAGGAAAACTATAATGAAAGATGATTTTTCTCATGACATCTTCATCATTATAGTATAAGGGTCGACACGAATGGAAGCATTAGAGATAACAGCAGCCTCACCCAAAATACTTTCATGGCTTTTGAAGGAATTTTTTTTAAAGCACAAGCAAGATTCTAGGTCTTCCATTTCGTATATTGCCGTTGAAAACCCCGGATGTATAAACATGTGAATATGTTGACAATCCCTTCCATCCGAACACCCCCACTCCTGCAATTCATCAATGTATTTTTAATATTTTTTAATTAATAATATAAAATTTAAATAATATAATTTCTTAAATCATCACCTGAACCAAAGGGGGCATAATTTGTTTTTATGTCTCCCGGGCCTTGGCCTCCATCAGGAAGATATCTAGGCTCTGCCAAAAAGTTTAAAACAGCATAAATGTTAAAAGATTTCATATTTTAGATGAAAATTTAAAGGCATTTTTTTTAAAGAAAAACCTGACCAAGAGCGTCATTGGTATAATGGGGCGTCGATGCAAGCACATATGGGATAATCTAAAATGTAAAAGAATATCCTTGTTGTTGCAACTTGCAACTAACTATTTAAAAAATAATATGTATTTTTATTTTAGACAATCCATATTTTTTCTCTTTAATGTGTAGATTTGGGGAACAAGAGGCGGTTCGTAGATTTTGCTTTCTATCTCTTATGCCTTCATTTTTCCTCTATTTTTAATATTTTTCTCTTTGATAAGCAGATATGGAGGTGGGTTGTGGAGATTTGGCCTTCTTTTTCTCCCATGTCTGGTTTTCATTTTTTCTACAGGTTAAACTGATGTTTGTTGTTTTTTAATACTAGGGATGCAATGTTATGCCACAACAACACACCCAAACCACAAACTAAAATCTGAAAAATCAAGGCCATTAGATATGTGTAGGATGCAATCTTGAACGTACATCACTAATCCTAAAACCGAGTTCTCTATTTTCACCTAGTCTCTATTTCTCTCTGCCGTTACAGACACAAGAAGAGACACACAAAACCACCACCCCATCAGACACAGGTGATCTTTGTTTTCTTTCCCTGTTATGAAAAACTTCTTATTCAACATGACCTTCATCACTTCATGTCCTCTCTCCATCACCCATTCACTCTTTTGCACATCACTCTGCTTGATTTTGCCATTTCAGAGCTCATATTAACTACTCCCTCCTCTTTTTTTCAAATTAAAAAAAATAGGAAAACAAAACAATGCATCATGTATTTGTGTGTTTCGATCATGGTATCCAACTGGAAATATAATCCCAACAACAATTTTATGATCTTTTCAATACCATTAAATAAAAAACCGAGCTCAACCCAATTCCAACTCCCGCAGTTTAAAGATCGGGTTGGGTTCGAGTTGAACCCTTTGGATTGTGGTCGGGTGCATGATCGGTCTGTGTTTTTTACACTACATGTAGTGAATGCATAGTAATTATAATGATTAAAAAAATATATCAAATTCATCTTTATGATAATACCAAGCAAAAAAAAAAAAAACATTTATGATAAAGTAAATCGAATAACACCTCCGATCTTTGTTTTTCAAAAAAAAAAAAAAAGTGGGATTAACGCAGCGAGGAACTAAAGCAAAGATCCATCAAACATCGAGATTTTGAAAACCTTAGATTACAAGTTGGCCTGTCAACGGGTTCGGGCCACTGCGGACCTGAACCCGACCCGTGACAAGACCCGACGGGTCCTTGGAAATGTGGACTCGGACCCGACCTGGGTCCGGGTCCGACCCGACCCGACCCCACCTGAATATTGTTAATAAAAAAAAGCTCATGAATTTGTTTGCCTTATCATTCTATTTGAATATGGTTAATAGACACTACATATTAATCTAAACAACATTCAAAACAATAAACACTAACATATTTACCTAAACAATGAACATAAATCATGTAACAAACCAATTAATTATACAAATTCAAAAACTAATAAACTAATAAGGTTTGTTAATGGGTGAGTTTGGTTAGTTATGAGTTATGATTTATGGGCTTGGTTATGGACTTATGGATACAAAAATTAGTTAAAACTTATACTTGTAACTTGATAAATAAGAAACAAAATTTAGGTCAACTAATAAATATCCAAAACCACCTTTAAATATTCAGGCTTCATGTGGCTGTTGTGCCAAAATAAGGTCCTCTCAAAATCAGTAGAGCTGTTTGGGCTACAAACACTCCGTTTGGTTGTGAATTGTGACATTTTTTTGCCGAATCTATTGAGCATTTATACATCAAATGCATGTTCAGCAAAATGGTTTGGCAAAGGGTCCAGATAGCATGGGGGAAGCCTATAAGGTTGTTGTTGGACTTGTTTGTAGTTAAGATTTAGTCTTTACCAACAAAAGGAATGTATAATTCTCTTACCTCTTTTTAGTAGAAAGTGGGAGTAAGAGATTGATCCCACAAGGAGACTATGTAAGCAAACAAGTAATTGTAAAAGATATCAATTCTAAAAAAAAAAAGATTTTAAAACAAGAATTTTGAAGATTGATCCAAAGAACTACTTTAAAAGCTAAATAAAATTCTAATTTGAATCAAGATACGGAAAAGAAGAGCCACCAATGATTGGAAACCACCCCACAAGTATGATTGATTAAATCTTTCTATTGTACTTATATTTCCTTTACTTCACATGAGTCAAGAGATTTTACTTGGTCACATGGAGAATATATATTTAAAGTTCTCTTTTAAAATTTCATTAGTTGATACACCATTAACTACTAGATCAAGGACGATTCTTATAGTGAAGACCCTCTTCCTTGACAGTTAAGATATTCAACCAATGAAAACAAAATATTTCAAAGAAAGTAGTTGACTTCAACTCGATTTGAAAATAGGGTTTATAAAGTATCAATCATGTCTCATCTAAGTAAAACGATGAAAGATCTTAAAATATCAATGATCAAGATAAATCTGAGTTGAAGAAACTATATAATCATTAAGCATAAATCAGAATAATATAAGATGCACAAATAAAAGATCTAATCATTCATACTCATGGGGTGGAATTCTCTCCTTGATGGGAGAATTCTCTGACCTACCATGGTTGGTGATATTCTAGAATAATAATAAAAAGATTTCATGAAAACAAAGAAAGAAGAACTTTTTATTGATTAAACATAAACAAAATACAATAACATCTATGTCTAATACCAAAGAAATACAAACTGAAAACACAAACTAAAGAGAAAAACTTAAAATAAAGAAGAAAGAACAAGAAAATGGAAGACTAAAATTCTGCTCAACTCGGAATCTCTCCTCTCCTCTCTCTGCAGGCCCCTTTTATAGAGTTCTAGGGGCTGTATTGGCTGGGGTTTTTAAGGCTGGACAGCTGCCCAAGATTTGAAAAATCCTTGCTGTTTTGGTAGGATTGTGTAGCTGTCTTGGTGGGGATTTGGAGGATTGGCTAATGCCGATTTTTAGTGATTTTGATAGAGATTTAAGACTGATTTGACAAATCAGATTTGCTGATTTGTGGCTGTCTGCTGGAGCTGATTTGTAAGGGAGATTATCTCTTCTTTTGGCAATTGTGATGATCCATTCTTTCCATAATTGTTGTAGACTTTTAGGAATTTGTTCCATCATTGAATATCCACATGTTCTTTTCCTTCAATAGCATGTAGAAATTTATCTTCATATCCTATGAAATTTGGATTAATATTAGAATCTCCATGACAAATATAATTATGCACATGAAATGTATAAATGTAGTTTATTTGTGCATATTATACTTTGAAAATAAAATTCCCTAATATGAATGTAGAAAATGATATATTGCATAGGGAAATGTCCAAGACAACTCTAAAATGTATATCAAAATATGTATTTTTGAACATCTAATAGTTGTCATCTATCATTGAGCATGATAAAGGCTTCGAGAGCCAAAGAAAGAGGAATGACAAAAGCAAAAAGAATTCCTTCACCTCCCTCATCCCTCCGGCAGTGTGATAGGAAATATGGAAGACAAGTAACAAGAAACCGTTCAAACACAAACAGTGTTATGTTGAGTACACCTAGATTCACCTAATATACCTGCTAAGCACTGGAGCAAATACATCCTAAAGGCGGAGAAGATCCAAATTTTGGAGAGGGGTTTTATTGTGGAATAGGGTGGCGATGTACCATGTTGGAGTGGTCCATCCCTTACATCAATTTTAATAAAATTGGTGGACACCAACTTTGGATCAAAATGAATGTGTGTGTCTCCATGTACAAGTATCTCCATTTCAATGGACTTACATGAGGCCTTTTAATTGCATTAGTATGATCACATTGATCATACTCGGGAATAATCTTGTTTTCATGGCAAATAAATATAATTAAATTTTTAATCCCATATTAAAATGCACACTTAAGTAGCATTCGAAAACAAGTTTGAAAAGAGTTTTTCAATTGAAGCAGCTTTTGAAATGATCTTTGTAGGAAGCATACTATTGTTAAATTCCAAAAAGGTTACTTTTTTTTTCAATGTTTTGCGCTTTCTTCAAAACTGGGGCAGCTTGGAGTGTTTAGAAATGAGTTTGGATTAAATATTATTCTTGCAAAAGCAAGTATTCTAAAAACTGTCCAAACATATTTTCAAACATTACCTTAGATTTATATATGTAACATTTGATAGAAAGAAGATATAATCATGAATTTTTCTTTTCTTTTAAGCCAAAATTCTCTCACTTCATTCCTTGTGTGCTTAGTTGGTCCGTTTGGGTAACAAGGTGCATAAGGAGATCAATATACATTGAGAATACATGGAGTGGTATCTCCTCTTTCCTATAGGGTAGGGGTTATTTATACTAGAGAGCTCGCCCTACATAACTTGTGGGGGGGAGGATTGGTGGATAACTTAAAGCATCATGAAGGTTCACATTTGAGTGGTTTAGAGAGTATGCTTCTGGGATTTCACAGAGTATCTCATCTCTTTTGTATTTTTTAGGAGGCAAGGTTTGCGCTACTCTTCTACCTTTGACGTTATACTCGATGTCAATAAGTTGTGTGCACCCACCTTTCCTTAAAAGATAGTAGGTAGTTTGGGTTACCTGAGGGACATGATGGAACTCATCATTGTTGAAGACGAGAATTTCTCTATGGTTAATGCAAAGGTAATAGTTGATGAAGGCATTGCTCCGCCGCCTAACATCGTGGTAGTTCTCGACGATAAAAGAGTTTTATGATTAAAACCTATGCGGAGGCGGTCACGACTCGGTGCCACCTAAAGATACCGCTGAGTAATGGGGCCCTAAAATTTTATGATTAAAACATCAACATCCCTGCTTCCTTCAATGTTAGAGTGATGCCTCAAATATCTTATGATTAAAACTACCAACATCCTCTCTTCCCTTCAATGCTAGAGTGATGGCTTTGTTGAGATGGGGAATCTTTGTGTTGTTTCGTCCGTTATATCAAATAGCTAAGCACGGTCATTCAAAGGAGAGGAAACTAATGAGAAAAATATGTTACTTTAATTTTTGCTCAAAAAGCGACACTTCAACCCATGAAAGAATAGTCTTCTTAATTTACCAACTCAAAGCTTGAGATAGTATCACTTTTAAAAAACAGGGGTGGGGAGGGGGCTCTGGGGGTTCTATTCAAGAGAATGAGAAGGGATACAAATTTGAAGCCTAAAATATTTCCTAAACGAAATCCCACACATGATCCTACACGCGATCCTGGGAAAAGAAAATGACTAAGAAAATGAAAGAGCAAAAATTAGAATTCAAAAGCTGAGGGAGAGAGACACCCTTACTGAGAATTTGGTAGATAAGCTATCAACCAACCCCGTGAGAAAAAAACTGAAACCCCAATGTCAAACGGGATCATGTCACTTGATCATAAGAAATTCAATCACATGAAATCTCCCCTTTCTTAACCCCGTCACTTGTACTACTGTGCAATGCACTACCAAATTTTGATGAAGCAAATGGTGCTTTCACGTGTCTTAGAAGTAAGGACTAAGGAGTACTACCCTTGAAATCTGTCATTCCTGGTCAACAATAACCCTTGAATAAACAGTTACAAAACGTTTCCTTTTTCATTTTTAAAATACTTAAGTCGAGGAACATTCGAGATAAGCATAACAAAATCAAATGGACTATTAAGGAGATCCCTCATCTCCTTTGTTCATGATGCCTCACCTTTCTCAAAAAAATGGACAAATAATTTATCAAAGTCATCAAGCAAATATCAATTGTTCCACATGCAATGTAAAGTAAGAAAGATCAAAAGAAAGGAAAGGGACTTTTATCCATGCATTTAGTGATTTTTCTATGACCAGTAAATAAACATTCAAGAATGGAATAGTCTGGGCATAAGAGAATCAAAATTGAATTGCCACGATTGTGAACAGAAAAGTTGGCCAGTGAGACAATAAGAAGCAAAGCAAACCCACCCTAAGAAGCAATGCAAACCCACAAAAAAAAAGAAGAAGAAGCAAAGCAAAGCAAACGATTAAGGTTTCAAATGAGTGTTTCAGATAGGGGGAGAGATTTGGAAACTCGATATTAAATAGGGACAGTTTTGTCTTTTTGTCTAATTAAAGATAAAAAGTAATTATGCACCCCACAATTACTCAAGTAACCAGAGTTGACTAATCATCGTTACCATCCTATAGTAGAGGGGTACTAATGCATACGATTTAAACTTTTGAAGGGTATTTTCATAAGGAGCAGTTTAACTTGGGTATTTTACAAAAAAAAAAAAAGGGAATAAACCTGAGGTATATATGGAACAAACCCTATAAATTTTGTTTATATTGAAATAAATTTAAATTCCATACATTTTAAAAAGATTTATATGTTTCATCTTTTATAAATAATAAATTTTACTTTTAATTTATCATTTTGACCAACTCGACCCAATCAAATAAAGGAGCAAGTTAGGGTAGGGCAAGTTTTTTGGATTTTAAATGTGATGAATAAAAGTTATGGATACTAAAATCTGGGATGGGGTGGGATAGATTTTGAGTGACACTATTTGAATCTACAACGGGTTATGGTTATATCAAATCTGATCAATCTAGATTGTTAGACGCACCTCAAACTCCAGTTCATAGAGGCTCAAAGAAAAACATGACCAACAACTTATATGGAACCAATTTTAAATTGTTTCATAAAACTAACGTCAACTATTTTTTAACAACTACTCTCTATCATTTTTTTTTGTTGACTTTTAAAAAATATGAAACCTAAAGTTATAATTTAAATTCATTTAAAAATCGATTGTCATAATTTAATTTTATAGAAGAATCATCATTTTGACAATTGGTTCACATGGAAACTAAGGGTGTGAACTAAGTTAGAATAAAATGCATATATGAATGATGTATCCCTATCACCCTCTCTTTCATCCCATTCTAATACGCGTGAAACGTAAAAATCTCTATATCACTCTCTCTCTCTCTCTCTCTCTCTCTCTCTCTCTATATATATATATATATATATATATATATATATATATGGGGCCGATTACCTGCGGCGAACGACAGGTGCGGCGTCGATCGTGGGCCGTCGATCACGGGTCAATCGCATCGGACGGTCGGGTGCGATTCACGTCGACCGTTGGATGCGATGGACCCGCGATCGAACGGCCCACGTCGCCGCCGCACCTGCCGCACGCCGCACCTAATCGCCCCCGTATATATATATATAGACTCGTGATTACGTGCGGATTGCGGTCGGTGCGGATTCGATTACGGGCCGTCGATCACGGGGTCCATCGCATCGGACAGTCGGGTGCGATTCACTTCGACCGTCGGATGCGATGGACCCGTGATCGACGGTCCGTAGTCGAATCCGCACCGTGCGGACGACCGCACGCTATCACTCGACTATATATATATATATATATATATATATATATATATATATATATATATATATATATATATATATATATATATATATATATGGTCGCGATTACGTGCGGTGTGCGGTCGGTGCGGTTTACGACGTGGGCCGTTCGATCGCGGGTCCATCGCATCCAACGGTCGACGTGAATCGCACCCGACCGTCCGATGCGATGGACCCGTGATCGACGGCCCGTGATCGCGCACCGCACCGACCGTAAACCGCATGTAATCGGATCCCTATATATATATATATATATATATATATATATATATATATATATATATATATATATATATTTTCGATAATATGCGGTCGGTGCGGTCGTGCGGATTCGACGTGCATCGTCCGATCGCGGGTCCATCGCATCCAACGGTCGACGTGAATCGCACCCGACCGTCCGATGCGATGGACCCGTGATCGACGGCCCGTGAATCGCGACCGCACGACCGTATAATATCACGACTATATATATATATATATATATATATATATATATATATATATATATATATAGTCGAGTGATAGCGTGCGGTCGGTGCGGACGTGCGGATTCGACGTGCGTCGTCCGATCGCGGGTCCATCGCATCCAACGGTCGACGTGAATCGCACCCGACCGTCCGATGCGATGGACCCGCGATCGCTTCCCGCACGACCGCACGACCGCACGTAATCACGAGTCTATATATATATATATATATATATATATATATATATATATATATATATATATATATATATATATATAGAGTCGAGTGATTCAGTGCGGGAATGCGGGAAACGACGTCGATCGTTCGATCGCGGGTCCATCGCATCCAACGGTCGAGATGAATCGCACCCAACCGTCCGATGCGATGGACCCGTGATCGCTTCCCGCACGACCGTATTCCCGCACCGAATCACTTCCCTATATATATATATATATATATATATATATATATATATATATATATATACCCGAGTGATAGTGTGCGGTGGAGCGCACGGTGCGGATCCGACGTACATCGTCCGATCGCGAGTCTATCACATCCAAAGGTCGATGTGAATCGCACCCGACCGTCTGATGCGATGGACCCGTGATCGACGGTCCGCGATCGCGTGCGACGTCGACCACGGACCGTCGATCACGGGTCCATCGCATCGGACGGTCGGGTGCGATTCACGTCGACCGTTGGATGCGATGGACCCGCGATCAGACGGCCCACGTCGCGCACCGCATCGACCGCAAACCGCACCTAATCGGTTCACTATATATATATAGAGGAGTGATTAGGTGCGGGTCGTGCGGTCGTGCGGCGTCGACCACGGGCCGTCGATCACGGGTCCATCGCGGGTCCATCGCATCAGACGGTCGGGAGCGATTCATCTCGACCCGCGATCGGACGACTCACGTCGAATCCGCACGACCGCACGACCCGCACGCTATCACTCGCGTATATATATATATATATATATATATATATATATATATATATATATATATATATATATATATATATATATGCGATGGACCCGTGATCGCTGCCGCACCGCCGTTCCGCCGCACCCAATCACTCGACTATATATATATATATATATATATATAAATATACATACGAGCGATTACGTGTGGCGAACGGCGGGTGCGGCCGCGACGTGGGCCGTTCGATCGCGGGTCCATCGCATCCAACGGTCGACGTGAATCGCACCCGACCGTCCGATGCGATGGACCCGTGATCGACGCCGCACCCGCCGTTCGCCGCACGTAATCACCCATATATATATATATATATATATATATATATATATATATATATATATATATATATATATATATATATATATATATATATATATATATATAGTCGTTATATTATACGGTCGTGCGGTCGCGATTCACGGGCCGTCGATCACGGGTCCATCGCATCGGACAGTCGGGTGCGATTCACGTCGACCATTGGATGCGATGGACCCGCGATCGGACGACGCACGTCGAATCCGCACGACCGCACCGACCGCATATTATCGGATATATATATATATATATATACGGGGGCGATTAGGTGCGGCGGCGACGTGGGCCGTTCGATCGCGGGTCCATCGCATCTAACGGTCGACATGAATCGCACTCGACCGTCCGATGCGATGGACCCGTGATCGACGGCCCACGATCGACGCCGCACCTGCCGTTCGCCGCAGGTAATCGGCCCCCTATATATATATATAATCATAAGTAAGTCTGTCAATTATCCGAAAAAAATCTGAATCCGATCCGAATTCGTATAAAAAAATTTAGAATTATCCGATATTCGAAGATCCGGAGTGCGGATATGGATATCAGTCTATTCGATCCGAAAAATATCCGTATTCGACAAATACTATAAAAATATATATATTTATCTTATATATTGTCCATTTTGTTATCATATATGATTAATCATAATGATAATATATTATAATACTATTAAATTTTTAATGTATGATATCTGAAAAAGATAATAAGCCTTAAAATACCAATTTTAATTTTGAGATCTCTCTAAAATATTACTTGATTATCTAAAATAATGTTAATATTCAAACATGTAAATTATCCAAAAAATATCCGTATTCGATCCGTATCCGAAGGGATCCGAATCTGAAAATTGATATCCGTATTCGAAAGTTAGGATATGGATATTAACATATATCCGATCCGTATCCGTCCAATTGACAGGCTTAATCATAAGTGTTCAATTCAATCGGGTTCTATCATAACGCTATTTTTTTACTAGGTAAGATTCATTTGAACAAAACTTCTTATTTTTATGCTCCACAATCAATTTTTAAATCAACATCCTTTTCAGTGGATCATAGATTTAGAGAGATGATCATTTTTAATGTTATTATTTGATAAGTTTGTTAATGTTTGTCTTGGATGTAAATCTTATTTGTATTTGTGTAGATATATACGGATGTTAAAAAAATTCAAAAATACTTTATATTGGTTGAAGACTCATATTTCATGAAAGTTGAGATCTAATTCAAAAAAATCTATTTTCATAGAAACATGATGATAAATGTTCACTCAACCGTCTATGCATATTTAACTCACCATTGAATCATGAGACTATTTTATATAGATGCGCATTTTTTTATTTTTGAATTCAGATATGTTGAAAGTCTTCATATATAACATCCTACAATATGAATGGTCATGTTGAAGATTTTCTTATTGTTTTTTTTAAAAAAGATTTTCTTATTGATAACTAGTATTTTTTTGTGGTTATGATTATGTTATTTGATTTGCTATTCACATATCTGGAATAACATATATTTCAGATTGTGTTAAATTAGTTAAATTATGAGTATGAATTTGTATGATTTAAAGTTTTTAATAACTACTTTATGTTATTTGACTGTTTCAAAATATTTTTAACATATATTCATATTTTTTTCACACAAGTGGGGCGATGATTAGAAGGAACCATTCAATAACGTGTTACGTTTGTTGTTAGAATACAAGCCATTATTTTCATATTTACATAAACATTATTTGTTACGTTTTGCAACAATTTACGGCTATAACACAACAATGACAATAAAATGTGGGGGCCACAACGACTCACGATAGGTCACTAAGCAGGAACATATCTATATTACTATATGAAAGACTCTTAAACCAAAAATCTGTCGTTTGACCTATTTACCCCTGTCAATTCATTCAATCCCATTACAGTCCATTTACACCACTTTAATGACAACCATTTTTTCATTTTACCCCTACACTTCTATTCAATTCCAAGAAAATCCATTTACATCATTTTAATCTCATTTATAGTATTTTATAATACATATATTTCATTATGTAACATATTCATTAATCTATAATTAAAATTGGTTATCATAATATTATTAGGATACTCTTACATTTCTACTCAATCCCATGAAAATCCATTTACAACATTTTAATTTTATTTATAATTTATTATAATACATACATTTTATCATGTAATATATTGATTAACTTATAGTTAAATTTGATTATCATAATATTATTAGGATAAGACATTATATATTATACATTAATAATATAATTCACAAAAAAAATTCCATTTCATATACAAAAACATGATACATTAAAAAAAGATATCAAATATTAATGTAATTCACATCTATTAACATTTATTTAATTTACACATATTTGGTTAACATTTACTCTATTCACTTGGATTTCTCTACTCTATTAATGCCCCAAATAATCAATGGCCCATAAGATCTACCCAACAAAAAAAAATAATTCATAGTAATTAAAAATGTAATCCAATAAAAAAACAAACGTATAAAATACTGCTATAAAAAAATATTGCTATAAAAATGGACAAATTCGGATTTGAGCTTTGTGTGAACTCAACAATAGATTTAATCCAATGAAAATTCATTCATATTATTGTAATCTCATCCATAATTTATTCATATTTTTCATCATATCATGCATGACATTTTAAAATTTTAAGCTTCACATTTCATCATACTTATATGATGACTACTATAGATATATCATAAAATAATATTAATCATTTACATCATTTATGATAAAATTACATTCATATGCCGACTTATCCATGAAATTTTTCTTTACATCAATTATGATTAAATTACATTAATAAGCTGACTAAATTTATATTAATATGTTATTATTTTAAAATCATATTTGAATATCATAGTATTATTATGATAAAAGAATCCTTATAAAATGAAAATATATTCAAAATATAATTCCCAAAAAGAAAATTCTCATTTCATATGCAAAGACATGATACATTAAAAAAGTATCAAATATTAATGTAATCTCTTCATTATAGATTTCCAAATTATGTTATGACTATTCAATACACCCTTCAACCTCCACCTATGAAACGGCCACCCTCATTCATCCACCCTCCATTCAATCTCTCCTGATCATTCATCCCTCTCCATTCAATCCCTTCATCTTCTTCTAAGACCAGTTGATGTTCTTCCACAAACCCCCAAATTTATTTATGCAACATTGAAATCCATTCATTGCCATCCTCATTCCTTTGGATAAATGAATCTATCGTCTCTTTCTTTTTTCTTCTCTCTCTCAAATTTTTTTTACCTTAGGAAGGTGAGTTAATCTTTGTAGCTATGATGTTTATTTTGGACTTTTATGTTGCAAATAAACTAAATATGTTATTTTTTCATTTGGTTCCTCTTTTTAAAAAATTTGGCATGTATCTACTGTTAGAATAAAAAAAATTCTCAAATAAGAAATTTGTTTTCCCTTTAACAGATTGATCTTCGATTCTCTATTCTGATTGGAAGTAGCGCAACAGTGGATCTGCTATTTATTCATATATCTTTTGTAATATAATTTTATTATAATATTTTTATCATCATAATAGAGTACCATTTTTTTTATCTAATCATGAGAATATTATGATGTCCGAATTTAATTGACTATTTATTCAGTTTAAAAAAATTTACTATTTGAAATTTTTTCCTCAATTTAGCTCTTCATAATACAGGATGTGTAGGTGTCTTCAAATTAGTAAATTGGTGATATTAAAATATTTTATTTTAAATTTATTATCCATATCAATTGTTGACTTTTGCATTCACCATGTTTGAGTTTTAATGATACGGTTTATAATATTACCACTCTCCGTCGATCAGAGAACCCACATTCATAGTCTTGTTGATTCAAATTGTTGACCTCATTATTTATATTTTAAAAAAAATTTACCAGTGGACTATAAGTGCAACATTTTCCATTAACTAAAAACAACTTTGATTATTCTACGTACTTCCAAATTACGTTACTGGAAATGCTTTGCCAATAACATTATAGGTTATTGATATGAAAATATTATAATGAAATTTCGGTTAAGATCCACTCTGTGTTTTGAAATAAAGTCTGTGATTGATCCCATTTAAGAATTTATACAACTTCATTTATTTTATTTTTCTATTTGCATGGTACATAGAAACTTTGAAGTTATTCATGTCTAAATATCATCAAAAAAAAAATTTCCTAGATATTAGTGATTAGGATATATATGTGAGTGATGTGATGGTGCCTATTTAAATTTCATATTTTTATATTTTACCCTGGGAAACCCATCCAGGTATTGCAAACCTGGATATGTTTCTACCATACCCTCGATAAACTTTGTCACCACATCTACAATCACAAACACCAATAAAAAATAATTCCTTCAAACAAACAAACATGAATATCAAAGAACTAATCTTCGCAGATTGACAATGAAATGTTTAATATAACAATAGTATTTCAATTAATTCATGCGAAGCTATATTAACAAGTTTGATTTCATTTTTAAATATTTGTTAAATTTTAATTTTCTGATAAATATTTTTTTGTTGGGATGTCTTGTACTTAAGGGGTTGTAAACCTTTAAAAAAGAATGAATAAGATATTTTGATTTATTTGTGATATTAATTATACTTTCAATTATTTATGACTTTATCTTCTTATGTTCTTATTGTAGTGTATTATCTTCAACTACTTATCTGGTTGCATCATATTCTACGTCCACACCACCTTTAAACCAAAACAAGTAAGTTACCAACGTCCCTGAATATGATATATATATAAAAAAATTATTTCATATAATGCCATTTATTCAAGTATTTGAAGGATTTTATTACATAACATCCAACATAATGGAAAGGAGACCTAATAATTAACTTTGCTTCCTTAAAGAGAAATTGTTTATATTTATTGTTGTATTTAAATTATTTATTTATTGTGCATGTGGGTATCATGCAAGATATATATTCCTACTACAATGTTCAAAAATAAAGTTGTATAAGTTTACTGATAATGATAAAGTTGTTAAATTTTTTCTTTTGGTTCCTCATTTTTAAAAATTTGGCATGTCTCTACTGTTAAGAGAAAGAATTTTCAAATAATAAATTTGTTTTAAGAATAAAGGGGATTGTATTGTTTGTCTTCTTTAAATGACTCAATGCATTCATTATTCATTCATTCATCCACCCCCTCCATCTCTTCGTAATGTATGTCTTTTTAAATTCTTGAAAATCTGTACTTGTCATATGACTATACATATTCTTGAATTCAATTTAATCATCATTCAAGAAACAATAAATACCAAATAATTGTGTATTGTTGAATTCTTTATGAACTACTTCAATTTATAATTCAATGAGATTCACACATTTTATTCATACCAGCCATGGTGGAGATGAGCACTGCTTGGATATAAAAGTTGATATTGGTGATGTGCGGACCGTCTCCTAAAGATCTCCAAACGGGTTCATGTTAATTTCTCTCTATATTTCTTTTTATTTATTTATTTATCTTTGGTGGATAGTTCTAATCTTATGATAATCATGAAGCATCGTGGAGGCGGTTAAGCCGACCATTTTGTATTCATATTATACATGTCTAAGGTTTTTTTTTTGGAGGGTTACACCCAATAAAAAGGAAAATATTTTTATCTCATATGGTTTCTTCTTTTTATTTGTTGTTAGAATTATACAATTAAAGTCTGAGAATAACTTGTGAAAGATATGTTGTGGAATTGTTATGTCGACTCTTATTTACTATTTTCTTTCTTCTGTTCATTATTTTTTTTGCTAGATCATGTAGTGCATCTCTTTTTTTATTATTTAGTTTGCTATAATCTTTAAGAAGACATGTAACTTGTAATGCGGTACATCAAATCACAATCTAATAAACTATTGTCCACTATAACTAATATTCATATATTTCACATTTGTATAAATAATTAATTAACATTATTCATTCTGTAGGGTTATTTTTTCATTCATTTTTTAAATTATATTCTCACGCATCTAAAATGATTGGTTTGATTTCAATTTATTTTTTCTTTTCTTATAATATGTTGGGATAATTAAGTATGATTTGTGAAACTTAAATAACACTGATAAATAATAAATAATAATAATAGGATCCAATTTTTGGATACTCAATTAAAAAACACTCCTTTTGACAAAATCCAAATTGATGAGATATTGATTTTATTTTCAAACAGATGTGGATTTATTTTTAAACATACACAAAAAGGATAAGTAACACATGGTTGAAAACATACTACAAAAAAAAGTAAAAATATGCTAATGACAATCTAAGTAAAAATATGACTAACACATATAAGAACACTTTTTTTCAAAGTAATTTGAGTTATAGATAACCGAGGATAGATTACCTATCATTTGAGTTTGAAAACACAATACAGAATAAGATAAATATTTACAGATAGGACACTACAAAACAATACACGCCTGATTTTATCTTCTATTTTTAAAACTATATATAAGTATGGAGAATAGAATATTATCCAATTTTGATAAACACACTTGAATACGTCATGCAATTTTTTAACAAAAATAGCACTATGAATAAATCCCACAATTTCTTTTAGTTTTATTAATACGATTGAATTTTTTTATTGTTATATGATTCAAATATTGCTTAATTGTAACTTAAAGTCATAGGTTTCACATTTCCTTAAATTATATAACATCATTTACTTTTCAGGGTTATTTTTTCATTTAATTTTTCCAATTTATGTTTCATACTTTTGGAATCGTTCGGTTTGATTTTAATTTATTCAAAATATGTATAAGACTTATTATTGTGTTATTCCCTAAACATCACTAATACATGTTTTTCCATTGTGATTCATGTGAGGATATTTTTTTGTTTGATTAATTATTATTTTTCTTTTCTATGTTTAGTTTTATTTCATTGGTTTTGATCCTTTCATTTCCATACTTCCATTTAACTTAGATTTTGAAACTCAGTTAAGGGTGCGTTTGGTTGTGCGATTACAAAACTGATTCTGTAGGAATTTGAGTTTTAAAATTGATTATGCAGGAAGCTCACTTTCCCAGCATTTAGACACTATTTGCCTGAAATCTGTGTGCATGAAGCTGCTACAGTAAAACTGTTTAGTTGCACGATTGCAAAAGCAGTTTCCTACAATCGCAAACGCTGCGTAATCGCGCAACCAAACGCACCCTAAGACATATTGTTCTTTTCGCGCATTTAGCTGTGGGTTTAATATAGATGGATCTCTTGGATTAAATTTTTATTTTATCTTTTGTTGACTCATCGAATTACATTTTTTTTTGTCAATATTACATTGAGTTTCATATTGGGAATTAATTTTCTTATCATGTTTGTAACCTGTATGGCCCTGTGGAGTTGCCAGATTTTCAATAAACTCATAGCACATTTTACTTAAACAGGTTAATGTTTTTTTTCTTTTCTTTTGTTGTTCATTGAAGTACATTTTTTTTAGTTTATATTGCTATTGTTGTATAATAAAAATAATGTAGATAGTTGAATAGTTGTGGATCACTTCTCTTCTGTATTCTCAATTATTTTTAACTTTGGATATATTTATATTTCTTGAAACACTTTGCATGTATTTTTTTGTAATTATATTATAAATGAGTTCAATTTTTTTAATAAACATTATATAAGATTGTATGAAAGTGCAAAGCAAACAAATATTCATGTTAGAAGACTACTGTAATTTATGCATAATGAGAATTAAAGTGTTACGATTATTATGCAATCATGTGGAGGGCTAAATTTTAGATGAGTTATTATATATGATCAAGTTGTGTCATGCGTATAAAAAATTTTGAATTTGTTTTCTTTATTTTTTTAATGGGATAAAAATCTTAAAATATGACAACCAATGTATATTCAATATTAAAAATGATAGGATGACATGTTTCACTTTTATTAATTAAAAACTTTTGGGTTAAAAAGTTGGTCACGTTTTTTAATTTTTTATCACTGATCCAAATTTATTTTTACTGACTTATCTTAACAAATATTTAATGCAACTTAATATAGTTAATATTTGTAATTCAAATCAACAAAATAATCCATGTGCATCGCACGTGCACATTAGCTAGTATATAAAAAAGAGATGTATATAATTTAAGTCCCATTTGGATCGCGGTGGGGAAGCAATGAAATGCCACTGTGAATCTAAATGAGTTTCTGCTTCTATGTCCACACCGCCCATTCACGCTCATTCAGATAATTTTTTTGAAGTTTTCAAAAGCCAATGCTTCTCCAACATTGCATTTTAACCACCGATTGTTGGAACATGTCCTCGCCACTGTTCTAAATGGACCCTTTAGTGTCCGTTTGGATGTATGGTGGCAAACATGATATTTATCATATACAACAATTGAGATATTAACCCAATGTGTGCGCGTTAAAAAAGCTTTCCAATACCTTAATTCCCTTGTTTGGCACCATTTCTTGTGTTTCGGACACCTGGAGTGCATATGACCATCATACCCCTCGTTTATATATGCCCAACCTAGATCTGCAAGGATGAAACTATAAAACAGTCATAAATACTAGCCAACTGGACACTTGCGTTGCGAGAAATGTTGTTTTGGGGTGATGAACAACGCGCTTTTTTTACACTAAGAACGCTGGATGGTGTTGCTAGTGTTGACGATGCAACACTATGTTTGGAAGGGTGTTCGCACATGTGGATGCATCCACGCCGCAATCATAGGAGAAACATTTATCCAAATGGTGCCTTAGTAAATAATAGCTACAAACACCCTTTCTTTAATTTATCTCACAATAATCACATGCCTATAATTCGTGTCAAATCCAAAATACTACGTGACGAAAGCGAAGGAAACAAAAGCGAAGCACCAGAACCAATAATCATTGCAAATTACATTGTTAATTTAATTTAATTTAACGTAAATATAAATATAATTCTCTATTAATTCATTCAAACGAAGCAATACCAAAAGTTAAAATAAAGATTATATTATAACAAAATTAAAAGTAAAAGTAAAAAATAAAATACTATAGACTCCAGACCAGCGAGAGTTGAAGAATGAATGGAAAACTCGCATTTAAGTAAACCCAAAAAGAGAGATCACAAGGTCTGTCGATGCTTTATATTCTTTTCTTACAATAGGATTTTGAAGTCTCGCTCCCTCTCTTTTTATGTATTTGTTCAGTCTTTGGCTAAGATCAGTATAAAATGTTCATACAAGATAAAATATGACTAATATCTCATTTGTAATATATTTTCGGATATTTTTTTTACACAAAAATTGCTATCAACTAATTTTTTCACAAAGACAACTTTCAGATCCTTTTGCATAAATTGTTTTATTCTTTTAACACACAAAAATCAATATCTGAAATAAAAAATCTATTAACAACTGGTTTGAATAGAAAATAAGCATTTCAACTAATCTATACTAAAATGCATGCGTGGTGTTGAAGTCACTCTCTTTCTTTCATCCCATCATTCTCATATCCATTGCTCGTAACAATATGTACTGTTTAACATCACATTACTTATTTAAAATAAAACCCATCATTTTCGGATTCACATGCACATAATTTGTCATGTTTTGTAACTAATTAACTATCATAATTCATAACACAATAAGAACATGCAACAACAGAAGATGGCGGTAACAATGGCCCGCGAGCTGCGATGGGTTGTTAAGAAGGAACAATCTCTTATGGACACATTATGTTGTGTCCTGCAACCCACTGAAAAACAAATATAACTTCTTCAACTAACGTCATCATATTGCAATGGTTTTCATTTATCAGAACTATTTTTTGTTTTGCATATATGTATTTTTATACCTCATTTATGGTATTTTTCCAAAAATCACCATGAAAAAAAATGTGACTTTATGACAACACCTATATCAAATAAAAAATTTGACAAATGAC
Source organism: Acorus calamus (assembly GCA_030737845.1). Lineage (NCBI taxonomy): Eukaryota > Viridiplantae > Streptophyta > Magnoliopsida > Acorales > Acoraceae > Acorus > Acorus calamus. The sequence goes on along the minus strand of CM060873.1, from coordinate 3,326,219 downwards.
TGATATACATATTCACCAAACATGGAGTTTCACTACTATTAAACACAACATTTTAGCCCTAAATGGCCTAAACCTAGCATTTAAATCCTAGACAAACCCAACTTTGATATTTCAACTAAAATTCCCATAAAAATAAAGAAACCAGAAGCTATGACATAATCAGTTTTCTGAAGAAACAACATAGAGCAAAATGAAAAAAAAAACCCAAATGTTGAGTTTCTTCCATACCTTGATCTTTAGGTTCTGAAGAAAAGCCCCCGTTCACGTTAACTTCCTCACAATGACAAGAAAAAACTCAAATCGATTTCAAATGGTAGGGAGTGAGAAGCTTCGATTGCAGGGTGTGGGTGACGATTTTTCTTTTGCAAGTGGGGATGAGGGGTTTGTGGGGAATAGGGACTATAACGTGATTACAAAACTGATTTTTTATAATTGTTGAGTTTAAAACTGATTCTGCAGGAAGTTGCCTCCCCCAGCTTTCTCAAATGACAGCTTTTATGCATTATTGTCTGAAATTTGTTTGCTGGAAACTGTGATGGAAAAACTGTTTGGTTGCACGATTGCAGAACTAGTTTCCTGCAATTGCAAAAGCTACGCAATCGCACAAACAAACGTTGCTTAAAAAAGGTATTTTAAGGTTAGGGTAGTTTAGGTATTTTTATGTTTTGTTAATCACATTGTGACAAAAAAGTCTGTCAAGGATTAAAACTGGATTTGCCATTTGATTAAAGGAATTTAAAAAATATTTAAAAGAAACCAGGATCGATCCCGAATTGACAAAGTTTACAGTGACCTAAAAGTAAAAACTCAAAAAAATAAGAATAATGTTTTCTAGGCCCCAACTTCACAGGCCCCATGAGATGGCATGTGTCTAATACCTGTTATACCCTTATTTTATTATTTGTTTTTTGGTAACTGATCACCACAAAATAAGGAGATAATTATGATTGATTAAATAAAAAATAAAAGCAAATCTTTAAATTAAAAAAAAGTGAAGGTGAGTCTGGCCTTTTTAATTAGGTACCGTGACTTGATAAATGAAAAAGAAACCTCAAAGTCGTCCTTCCAGATCGACACTTTCCTCATTAGTACGTGGTGATTTAACGAATACACCAGCCTTCGTCACAGGTTAGTGCGGGCGATTCCCTTTAGTCACCTCAACTAGTATGAAAGACGGGCATTTGGGGCATAACAGGTATTTTGGCATCAATCGTCAATTAGAAGACTCGTACCAAGAATTGAAGAAGACTCTTAATAAACTCTTCTGATGAGATGGTCTCTCTCTTCCAACCTAAATTTTTCAAAGATCTCTCAAAAAAAAAAAAAAAAAAAAAACTAACTATGGAGAGTATAACATGCAAAAAAAGTCATTTATAAGTGGTGATCAAATCAACATAGAAAGAAGATGATGACAATGGTGGAGAATGCTACAAAGCGTTTCAAAATCCTCTGTTTCTTTGTTCTATTGTTTCTAAGGTTAGTTACATTTAATTTATATATGATTTATATGATGTTAATGTTACATTTCTGACTTCAAACATACTCATATTCTAATTTTTGTTAATTCATAAATGTAATAGTATGAAAATGTAACATGTATTCATGTATTGCATTTGTTTCAATTCAAATAATAATTTATATTTGTTACATTTATTAATGTAACAGTCAAATACATATATTTGTTAAATGTATCACATAACAGAAAATGTGTTTGACATTTTCTATAAAATGTAACTGACTATTGAAAATAAAATATATTTCTAAACTGTTTAAAAATTACATGGAACCTAAAATATTTAGGTAAATGTAATTATTTTTTACATTTAGGTAAATGTAACAGTTTTTATGTAAATGTAATAAATCGAGAGATATAAATATTTAAGAAATGTACTTGATGTAACTGCTTCATATAGTAATCATATATGTTTATTTTATTTAAATTTGAATACAATAAATAATTAAAAATTTAAATGTTCAGTTAATAACATTTTTTTTTAAAAAATTAATGTATATAATAAGAATATAAGTTTTGAAAAAATCTAGGTCATTTGAAGAATTGTGACAAATAATTTAGGTAACTTTTGATGTAATTTAGATTTAATGGTAATTTAGTTAAAGATTTTAAAATTCAAAATTTGAAATGGATAAATGGATTTTAAGATTCACATGAAAGAGTTATAATTAAATAGAGAGAAAATAGGAGGATTTGAGTTAATGAAATATATTTTTAATGATCTATATTATGACATTTTAGAGCATCTCCAATGGACATGTTAACTCATTAATTAGTGTCACTTTTTTAGAAAATATGTAAAAATGGTGCTCCAATGGAAGTGTTAAGGACATGTTAAATGTGGGTCCCACCTGTCATATGTTAAGGGAAGTGTTAAATTTGGCTAGTGCTTTAACCATTCAAATGTGGGTCCTACCATTTAAAATATTCAAAAAAATGTTATTTTGTGTGGGTGGAGAGGTTTGAGTTGGTGGAGAGGTGGGCCCACTATTATTTTGACTAGTTATTTAGCTTGTCCATTGGAGTAACAACAACCAACTAAATAAAGATGTAGTAAATGAGTGTTTAGTTGAGTGATAAAGTGTTGACATGGCACTCTAACATCTTAGTTAACTAACATGTCCATTAAAGATGCTCTTACAACCTGTGTTACTGTGTATCACCGCTGTAAAAATAATAATCAAGATTTCATTATCATCAGATCGAAAGCTCCTAAAAAACAAATTCAACCAATCTGATCGTAGACTCACCCCAACCCTAAAAAAAAAGAAAAGAAAAAAGAATCTCAGTTTTCTCTCTTACAAAACAATGATCAGTGACTAATAAAGACAAAAATAACAAAAAGTCCACCAAACCCGGCTCTCATTTTCAACGCCCCCAACAAAACAATGAAATTCAGATCCATTGAAGCAAAACCCAGTTGACCTCTAATGGCGGAACCCCCGAAAATGGTACTGGTGGTGGTGCTGCTTCTGATGGACCTCGGCCTGGCCCAGGCCGAGGAGGGAGTTGTGGTGGGGAAGGCGCCGTACAGGCTTCACACGCTCTTCTCCGTGGAGTGCCAGAATTACTTCGACTGGCAGACGGTGGGCCTTGTCCACAGCTTCGGCAAGGCAAGGCAGCCCGGGCCCATAACCCGGCTCCTCAGCTGCACCGACGACGAGCTCCGGTCATACAAGGGGCTGGACCTCGCCCCGACTTTCAAGGTTCCCTCCATGAGCAAGCACCCAAGAACAGGAGACTGGTATGGTTTTGTTTTAGTCATTTTTTATGGGTTTGTGATTGTGAATGGGGGGTTGATTTCGAAGCTGAAATTGCTGGGGTTATGATCTTTTAAGGTTTTTGAAACGGGTTTTTTTTTTTTATAATTTTTTTGGTGCATTTTTGTTTGGAGATGATAGTCATTATGTAGTTATTAATTTTGATGTTGTTGTAGTTGGAATTTTTTTTTTTGACGGGTCTGTTTGGATTTGAGTCAACATGATTTGGGTTGTAATTTGATGTTTGTAGATGATAGTCATTCTGTAGTGATTTGATGATGTTCGTTTTTTTTTGTGTTGTTGAATTTTTGTGGGTTTGGTTTGTGAATTTTGATGGAAAATGGGTTGCTGGTTTTGAAGCTGGAATTGTTGGGGTTATGATCTTTTAAATAAGGTTTAGTTCCTCAGTTGTGGGTGAATTTTAGTGTTTAGAGATGACAGTCATTATGTAGCTATGATTGTTATTGATCACTGTTGTTGATTTATTATTGTTGATGCTGTTTAGTTAATAAATTTTTTGATGGGTCTTTTTAGACTTGGATCAATGTGATTTGGGTTGTGATTTTTCTTGGGTGAGTTTTTGGTCAAAATGGTTTTTTTTTTTTTTAGTATAAAAAATGGGTTCTTTAGACTTTGTATAGGGTGAATTGTCATGTTTGGTCATGATTTTTCTCTAGTCAATATTTTTTGTTGTGCTTTTCAAAATAATATTTGTTGTTGTGATTGCTATTTTTTTTGTTCTAATATTTATATTGTTGAATTTTCTCATCTTCTGAGTTTTGGGATCAATCTGTCTTTTTTGTGTTTTGACCTAGTGTGATTATTTCTTATTTCCAGACTTATTGTTCAGTTTTATAACTTTTCTTCAATCTGTTAATCTACAATATTTTAAAATCCTTTTTGATTGCTTTTTAATATTCTTTGGGAAGATTTTGTTTGATTCATCATTGTATTTTTATGTTCTTGCATCTCACCATTGTTTTTCTGATGGTGCTACTTTTCATAGTTTCATTTTTTAAAACTTGTTTAATTGTTAGTCATTTTTTAACAAAACCTAAGCAAGCACTCAAGAGTGCTGCAAACTATAACCATTTTTCACCATTTGTCCTATGTCTTGTCTAATTCTGCTTTAAACCAAGCAAGTTCTGTTCTCGAACCCAGTTCGTCCTATATTTTGGTGACCAAGTAATAATTAGCCTCGCTAATTGATGTGATTGTAATTTTCATTTTTCTTTAATTCTCATGCAGGTACCCAGCAATCAATAAGCCAGCGGGGATTGTGCATTGGCTTGAACACAGCAAAGAAGCAGAAAATGTTGATTGGGTTGTTATTTTAGATGCAGATATGATAATTAGGGGCCCCATTATACCTTGGGAACTTGGTGCCGAGAAAGGCAAACCTGTTGCTGCATATTATGGGTAAACATTTATAATCACATCCTTACTGATTATTACTTGTCATTATTGTGTTTGCTTTTGTAGTGCTGAGACAGCCTGGGTTTGGATCGACCCTTTGAGCTATGTAACCATCAGTTTTCTTCCTACAATATAGGTTCTACATTTTATGCTCTCCTATTATTCAGACACTACAGTTACATATACCTAAAGTGTCTCCTTGTTGATGATGCTCATTAACTATGCATTGCATAATAATATATGGAAGACATCTATAATGATAATAGCAGCTAGTGATGGAAAAACTTCTATATTTTTTTATATCTTCCATTTCTTTGCAAAACTTCTATATTTTAGAGGAAAAACTATTGTGCAGACGCATGATTGGTCTTGAGTGCTTGCTTAGGTTTCAATTAATTGGAAACTTCTATTTAGCTGAGCGATTGTCAAGATATCTTGAATGTGATCATGCATTTCAAATTAAGTTGATTCCATTCTCATCGATGAACATGAGCTTTTGGGTTGTGGAAGATAAATGGCGAAAGGTTCTTGAAAAGAAAAACAAAATCAGATAATTTGATCCATATTTGGATGCTTACCAATAGGCCCTTGCATATCTATGATTTGGCTGGAACAAACCTCAAACACCATCTCATAAGTCAATCCAAGATACTGAGAAGAAAGGGAATTCCTAAGAGTCATAGAGTAAAAGGCCTTGGAAGCATCATGCAACTTGTCTGGAGGACACATTGGGTGCATGGAAATTCCAAAAGTTTTCCAAAATGTCTTGAGAAAATTCTCACTAAATGGAACCCTTGGACTGGGCACCATCGTATAATTTACGAACTTGGTTCCCATAAATGAAAGGGTTATTCTACTAATAGAGTTCCAAACCAAAGGAGAATGCGTTTTGCATCCATTTTTGCAAAAGCAAAAACTAATTATAAAAAAATTGAATGTAGATCTGATGTTCCACCTTTCTTGAGATAGTGCTGCAATGGCATTTCTTGCTCAATACGCAGATCAATATCCTTTCTCTAGTCACTCCACTTCTTTTGGTGGAAGATCTTCCTGAAATCATTCCTTTTTCATTTTTTGTATTTGAACTAATAGGATGTTGTGCTACATGACAGTGATCTGTGTGTGTGAAGGATTGACTACTGATGAAATTTTGTGAATTCTTTTTGAAAAACCTATGTGAGAGATAATCTAGTGAAGAAATCATCTATGTTGGCTAGAATGAGAACATGACATATATTGTGTAGTTTTATGATAGTTCATGAAGGAAGATATGAACGACTTGGACCATGGCACATATCATACATCCTTGTGTTTGCTAGAGGGCTAGTGCACTTTGCACCTTTTGAAAGGTGAAAATATTTGTTGACATAGAGAGGTAGGAACACTGTTGTTTTATAAGGAATATGGCATGTCTTTTACAGTGACAAAAAACCATTGTGGTTCGGTCCTATTCAAAATACCAAAAGCATCTAGGTGTTAGTGGTCCAGAAGCTATGCCCCAAGTCAGGTCAACCTATGTATAATACCGTATTCAGCCAATTTTATAAAATTAAAGTCAGTGGGCACTAACCTTTGGAAAAATTTACTGTACAAGTCCATGTAGATTTTTTGGGATTTTTTTTTCTTTTATTGCTCTGTTGCCTCAGAATGTACCTTTGGTAAAAAAACAATAATAAAAAATATATCGGGACAACTTCATTTTGCAGGTAAAATTTATATCTAATTTCTGAGATTCAATTTTGCTTGACATCCTCTTACCGGATATGATTACCATGGCACTGCTTATGGTTCTGCTGAATTGACCCATGTGATAGGTGAACATGCTATGCTGTTTACAATGTTTAATACGACATCAGATATCAAATTGATGAACGCAAACTTTACTTTTGAAAAACAACTATGAAATTTTCCAACTCTCAATTTGCAAATCTAATGCACACCATCGAACTTCTTCAGGTATTTGGTTGGATGTGATAATGTTCTTGCTCAACTTCACACAAAGCATCCTGAATTTTGTGATAAGGTTGGTGGGTTATTAGCTATGCATATTGATGACCTAAGGGTCTTGGCACCAAAGTGGCTTTCAAAGACAGAAGAAGTTAGAGCGGATCGTGCCCATTGGGGATTCAATTTCACTGGTGACATATATAACAGTGGATGGATCAGTGAGATGTATGGATATTCATTTGGTGCTGCAGAAGTGAGCAATCTAAATCCATTTATTTAAATCACATAAATTTCTGTCAACATGAAATGCATAAATCAATATTCCTGATTAGTTTATTTGCATGATTTGCTTGAGCAGGTAGGCCTTCGCCACAAGATAACTGAAGATCTAATGATTTACCCTAGTTATACTCCAAGGAAGGGTGTTGAGCCTATTCTTTTGCACTATGGTTTGCCTTTTAAAGTCGGAAATTGGTCCTTCAGTAAGTTAGAGCACCATGATGATGGCATCGTCTATGAATGCAATCGTCTATTTGATCCACCTCCTTTTCCTAAGGAGGTATGTATTTGCATGCATGCAAAATCTGAAGAAGAAATATATTTTGTTGGAGTATATCTTAATTACTGCAGGGGGTGATCCGTGCATGTAACATGATGTCTCTAGTATGTCAATTGTAAATGGAAAAAAGGACAATAGCAATCTTGAGACCACAAAGGTTTCTTAATCTTATAGAATTTTCTTGAATTGTTGAATCAGATTCTAACAACAATTCCCTGTTTGCAGGTTCAGTTGATGGAAGCTGATCCAGAAGCAAGGCGGGGCTTGTTCTTGAACTTAGATTGCATCAATACTCTAAATGAAGGATTATTGCATCATCATGCCTTGGTTGGTTGTCCGAAACCAAAATGGTCAAAATACTTGAGTTTTCTCAAAAGTAAGGCATTCGCAGAGCTAACCAGGCCCAGATATTTAGATAATGAGGTTAAGAGCAATCTGAAGAAGCAGGACCCGGAGACTTATAAGAAGGATAAGTCATCAGGAGTCTCCCATAACCAAAAGAGTGAACATCCAAAAATTCACACGCTATTCTCTACAGAATGTACTCCGTATTTTGATTGGCAGACTGTGGGGTTCGTTCACAGCTTTCATTTAAGTGGCCAGCCTGGAAATATTACACGTCTTCTTAGCTGTACAGAGCAAGACTTAAAAAGTTATGCTGGTCATGATCTGGCTCCTACTCATTATGTTCCTTCAATGAATCGTCATCCACTGACGGGAGATTGGTAACTTAATATGCCCTTTTTAGTATTGGATTTTTAGTCATAGATTATGTGTGCTTAATCAGTGCAACGTATTTGCAGGATGAGATCGTTCTTTATTAAGTTTCACATTATGTTTCATATACAATTTTTTTTTATCATCCATCACAACCATAGTTTAAAACCATGTGCGGACCGCATGTGCGGTGGGGTCCGCACATGGCATATGCGGCCGCATGTACCCAACATGCGGTCGCACATAGGGTAAGGTAATCGTTCGAACCCCCGTTCGAACCTCCGTTCGAACCCCCGTTTGAACCCCCGTTCGAACGGAATTCGAGCGGTCTCTTACCGTTTGAATTACGTTCTGACCGTTCGAATTCCGTTCGAACGGAAGTTCGAACTCAGAGGTAGGTTTTACCGTTCGAAGTCCGTTCGAACTGAACTTCGAACGTCCTCTTACCGTTCGAAGTCTGTTCGAACGGTAAGAGACCGTTTGAATTCCGTTCGAACGGAATTCGAACGTGCGCCGCATATTGGGTATAATGTGCGCCCGGGGGCGCACATCAGCATGTGCGGCCGCACGTAAAACTATGATCACAACTCTTGAACACTGTTTGAAACTTTTTGTTCTTTCAAGGATTATCCATGCCCATGGAGTATCTCCTTTTACTTTTCATACTCTACATCAAAAGATGTAGGACCCATGTTTTCAAGTCTTGTTGGGGCTCCTTATTATGCGAGTGTTTCTGGAAAGCTTGCCTATAGATTTCAATCTTATGACTGGTCTTACTTTCAACTGCCACTGTTGTGGATCTTCTCTACTGTCTAGACTCTAGAAGTACCTGACCATTTTCATAAAAAATAATATGTATTATGCAGGTGATCTGTACTTTTAAATAGATTCATCCCTGTTGTCTAGAAGATTGAACATATACTCTCATTTCTGTCAGCATATACTATTATTTTTGTTGCAGCAGAATAGTTCGAAGTACGTGTTTTAACTTTGGCTCTGTATTTTTTTATTTTTATTTCTTTTAGCTATCGGAGGTATCCCAAACCCTTCAAGGCAAGGATTAATCCTCCGGGTATCCGCACCGACCCACTTGGTAGATTCCCTACGGCACCTGTATCCATGAACTTTTTTTTGACTGAACGGTAGGCGATCGCCCTCATTTTATTAAATTAGAGTGAAAGCCTAAAGCATAGAAACAAAGACAAGGGAAAAAAATGACAGCAACTAGTATAAGGGAAATAAAATCAGTCTTTGAATGGGGGACCGAAGGAGTTAGCCCCTCCCAAGCTAAACTAGAATCTGCAATTTGCCTCCCTTGATCCTAACAGAGCTCGCTCCCCCGCACACCTTGCACCATTCTTGAATGCTATGAAAGGCCCCTTCCCAAATGTTCTCAGCGTACGGGATGCCACCCTTAAAAATCACATGATTCCGAGTTAGCCAAATCGACCAAAGGACCATTGGAACAAGCATTAGAGACACCTTCCCATGAACCCCACAATCGCCTTGGCGCCTCATCCTCCTACCCGCCTCCCAAAGCTCATTAGGAGAAGAAAAGGATACTACCATATCCTCCTACCTACCATATCCTCCTACCTGTATCCATGAACTTAAGTGTTGTATTACTTTCATCTCTTTGAATTGAAAACGTAATATGTACTAGAAGATGGTAATTGAACATTAAATTAAATAATGGTTTAAATATTAGATTCCCATAATCTTTTTTTTTAAAAAAAAAGAAGAGCATTCTTATAGTAACTTGGTTGTTTTTTTTTACTCCTTTTTTGTTATTTTGTATTCTATAAATCTCATCTCATCATAGTATCTTGTACATGTTTTTTTTATCATCTTTGATGAATGATAAAAAGACCCTTTCAGCTATCTGCTTATGTGTACAATTTGAGTTCTATGTTCATGAAATGTCATATTACCTATCCATCAATGCATTTGATTACTCAACAAAAATTCTTGTCGTATTGTTGTGTTTATTTAAATGAAATATATTAGTTTTCTTCTCATTTTACCGTTTTGGCCTTGGTAGGTATCCAGCCATCAATAAACCAGCTGCGGTTCTTCATTGGCTTAATCATGTTGAGACTGATGCAGAATTCATAGTCATTCTGGATGCAGACATGATATTAAGAGGTCCTATAACTCCATGGGAGTACGGTGCAGAGCGTGGTCGTCCTGTTTCAACTCCATATGAGTAAGATAATATGTACACACAATTTGTTTTCTTGCATTTGGTTGGATAAAATGTTGATTGTCATATTTGCTTGCGGAATTTTGTAAGCTATATATCCTTTTAATTTATTGCATTATTTGATTTCAGTTACCTTATTGGTTGTGATAATGAGCTTGCTAAAATTCATACGCGTCACCCCGAAGCTTGTGACAAGGTTGGTGGAGTCATAATTATGCATATAGATGATTTAAGGAAGTTTGCCTTATTGTGGCTGCATAAAAGCGTGGAGGTTAGAGCTGACAAAGCCCATTATGCAACTAACTTCACCGGTGATATTTATTCATCTGGCTGGATCAGCGAGATGTATGGTTATTCCTTTGGTGCAGCAGAGGTATGTATGATAATAGTCATAATTACTGATGTCACACCACATGCATGCACATACATATGCATGTTGTTACCTTTCACAAACTTATAATATATGTTTCTAGGTTTGTATGTTTCATATGTTCAATCTGGTGTGGGATCTCATTGATACTGTTCTGATGCAGCTAAATCTCAGACACGTCATTAGGAAAGACATATTGATCTATCCAGGTTATGTTCCTGAACCTGGCATTGAATACAAGGTCTTCCATTATGGATTGAGATTCAGCGTTGGCAATTGGAGTTTTGATAAAGCAGACTGGAGGAACACCGATGTCGTAAACAAATGCTGGGCTAAATTTCCTGACCCTCCCGATCCTTCCATGATCACCTCAACAGATGTCAACATTTACATAGGGACCGACTAAGCATCGAATGCATGACCACTTTGAACACAGCTCTCCATTTGCATCATCAAAAGAGGGCTTGCCCCTTGCAAGATGTCCACATTCATTCCAACCAAGCCATCGACAACAAAGTAAGACCGTCATGGAAAGGTGAGGAGACCACCGACTCACAAAGAATACGAAAGATTATTTTGAGCGGCACTGACTCCAATGTATCATCGAAAACTGTTCCAAACAAAGTCTTGGGTTCGTCAAGGTTATGGATTGTCGTCTTATGGAGCCTTTTGGTGTTGGGATTTTTAGCGGTTATTTCCATGGCTCTTTCAACCGCCAGAGGGGAAGGGGTGAGGAGCAAAGGTCATAGGATGAAGAGGAGAAACTCGTTTTCTGCATTATCAGATACCAATGGAAGTTCACACAATGCTGAAATGGCCTCGAAATCAAATCGTACGATTCAGTGAAGTACATGACACTATACATTCATTAACAAAGAAACATGGAAGATCAAAAACTACTGCAATGCACTCGGACGTTTGAGATTTGTCAACATACATTGTTCTGAAAAGTTTTGGAGGTTTGAGTTCTTTAAATTTTATTTTACTTTATTCATTTCCATACAATGTTGGATTCAAGTTGAGAAAAACATGTAGGGCTAGTTGAGTCTAATTACGTGCGGGATCGTTGTATCAAGTGCCCTTCAGCTTCTAGTCTTTTGAATGTAAGAGTTTCAATTTTCTTGTAAGAAATGACACATGGAAATTGCATGAGTTGCACCAGTGTTATGGTCATTGATAATTTCAATTTTTTTGAGTAAATAATGCCTGTAACTTTATTACCAATATGTCATACAAGAATATGAAATCAGGAATCCATGTAATTTTCTTGGTTCATTATCTGATTGAAATCAGTTGAACATCCTTTCTTTTGATTGGTGTTTTTTTAGCTTATGAAAAGCTTCTGCATTTGTCATATATTACACACAGAAAATGGACTCACAGGATATGCTGGGTTATAATGAGAAACTTTAGGTGACCAAGATCCATAGTTCATGTAACGGGGGTAGGCCTGTCAACGGGTCGGGTCCAGGCTGGGTCGGGATGGACCCGGACCCGACCTGTGGCAACTGGCAAGACCCGGCGGGTCCGAGTCCTTGGAAATGTGGACCTGGACTCGAATATGGTTAATAAAAAAAAAGAGCTCATGAATTTGTTTGTTTTATCATTCTATTAGGAAAATTTTTTATAAAACATTGGTTTTGAGTTTTCTAAACTAGTATCATGACATTATGTTTGAACATATTTTTGTACAATTTAAAACAATAAATACTAACATATAACATTAAAAGTAAACAAAAATCTAAACAATATAACAATGATCTAAAATGGAGAGTTAATGATTGTATGTGTCACAAAGTAAACGTTCAAAATAATAGACACTACATATTAATCTAAACAATATTCAAAACAATAAACACTAAACATATTACCCTAAACAACGAATATAAATTATGCAAGAAACCAGTTAATTATACAAATTCAAAAGCTAATAACTAATAAGGCTTGTCAACAGGTGAATTTGCTTGGTTATGGCTTATGATTTATGGACTTGGTTATGAACTTATGGATACAAAAATGAGTTAAAACTTATACTTGTAATTTGATAAATAAAAAACAAAATTATGGGTCAACTAATACTAATAGTCTTGTAATATATGAGCATATACTATTAAAATAGTTGGGTCTCGGGTCCAACGGGTCCGGGCAGGGTGTACCCGGACCCGATGCGATTGTATATTCGGGTCCACCGGTCGGGTTCAAATTAGATCATGTCTGAATTGGATCGGGTATACTACACATGTAATCGGGTCCGGATCAGATTGGGTTCGGGTCTGGATCCAACCTGTTGACAGACTTAATCGGGGGCTTCAAATATCCTCATTTATTTTTACTAGTTGAGGCACATGTGTGTTGCACATGAATTTTTTTTGTTGAAAATTTAATAAATATGATATTTAATTATATATATATATATATATATATATATATATATATATATAAATGATAAGCCCTAAATTTAGAATGAACTCTAAATCATTACAAGTTTGTTATGTTTTCAAGTTTAAATAATTCACGTGTAATCTCTCCTTTCATTTTGTCATCATATGCATGGCTGCCATTTTTGAAAAAGAGAGAAGAAATAAGAGCTTTAAAGTATTTTACCATTATAAATAGGAAATCGGTCTAAACATTAACCCGAAGATTAATTACCCAATTATGAAAACTTGAATGTATATTATATATTTATGATGTAAATTTTTCCACTTAAACTTATATGAGACGAGGTAGAATGTGGATGAAATTATTAACTGTTTACAATAGTTAGATTCAGATCAGCCTCAATGAATCTCTACAGAACTTTTCGCAAAGTTGCCTCTTCCATAGCAGTTATTTCAGTAGTAATGCTTTTAATCTCCACCAAATCCTTAATTCCTTTTTTTTTAGATTAAAGGGCAAAAAATGCGGATGAGAATCATGAAACCCACACTATATAAAAAAAATCTAAATTAAGACATTCATTTGATATGCATAATGAGGTGCAAAGAAATAACAATGAAGACTTATAATTATGAGGAAAATATCCTAAAGTGTATACTATGGCAACCCAAGTTGAAATAAACCTTGTAATAACAACAAATTTATGTGTTGAACAATATTTATTTTATCTTTTAATTTTTAGCATGACACATTTCCCAAAATTAATCGGGCATTTGTTGGAGTAACAATTGAGCAATATCTGTCAATGAAATGAATTTGACAATGAAGAAAGGGCAAATTTTTTAAATGAGAATTATTTAAATCAGATTTGTAAATTGTTGTCTTTTGACATTATATGCTAAGAAAAAGTGTTTTAAAGGATGGTTATTTGAGAGAATTTTTTAATATAGAATTTAATGTCAGGCAGGTAAGAAAATGATTGTCATGAAATAAAAGAATTTCATTGTTAGAAAAATTCTGTGGTTATTGATTCCTGTCCAATTTGTTTTTGAAGAGAGGGAGCAGAAGATCCAGAAAAACATATATGAACTTAATTTCATGATTTTGCAGGATAATATGAAAAAAGAGAACCCCTAGAAAGAGATTATGATGAAGATGGAAGCTAAATAGTTGTACAAACATAATGTATTTATCATGATATGGATCAAAGTGAAAATTTAAAAATTGAATTGTACGGAAACAAAACCATGTACATTACCAACTATTGTAACTGAAACGTAAACATAACCATGTACATAATATGTTTTTAATCTTCCTAATCACATCCACCGAGTTCTATCTAATTTAGATGACCATAATACCACCTGAACAAGATAATAGGATAATCCTATCTTACATCAAGGCTAGTAGCCTCATCACTGAACTTAAAATTTACCGCGCTGGAAACACTCAACGAAACAATAACTAACAGTGAGAACATAAACTAAAGAATGTATAATGTAGCAGGGCAAATACACACATTTTTTTAATGTTGTAGAGAATATTTTACATCATATGCAGAACTTACTTTTGAAACACAGATAACCAAAAAAAAAAAAAAAGAATTTACCAATTCTTCAAATACCTATTCGAAGGTTAATGAACGGAATTATGTTAATTGTCTCTTCCAGCACTTAACAAAGTCCACCCATTTTCAGATACTGCCAATGAAGTCATAGCTGAAAAATGCTTTTCCAGAACTGCAAGACACTTTTTACTTACAAGATCCAACACTCGGACGGCTGCATCATCACTTCCAGAGAACACCTAGAACCCAATAAAGACTTTGTTGTTTTCATATTTTCATATTTATTAATCAAATAAATAAATAACAAATAAAACCTGGTACTGGCTCCACTATTAAAGTTGCACATGCTTCTACTGCTCTTGATGTTTTAAATCCTTCTAAATTAAATCTCCTTCATCAGTAAAAGATCCAGCCATATGTATAATTAGTGATGGCATCAAGAAACATTTTTATTTTAAATCCCATCTTGCAAGGCAACAATAAATGACACTATAAATCATAAAGTAATATAAGTAATGTGACAGAAAGTAATATATAAACCCTTTCATATTTCAAAAAGACCAGATTGTAGAATCCTATGTCTGATAATTTGTATGAAACACAACAAATATGAAAATAACACATTTTTAGCAATACAAATTTACATAAACACCATTTTCAGCCAAAAAAATTAATCCATAGATGTAATATGATGCAAGTAATTCTACACATGTTAAAATATCTGACGAGGTAGTATGAGAAAACTGAGGGTGTTAAAAACTTTCATATATCTTCTTGACTACTAAGTGAACTTCATTTGTACCGCAGATAAATGAATCCAACTTATGGACATCAAAGAAGAAGCAGCTCAAGAAAGCTCACTAAAGGATGAGAATGAAGGCGAGAAGGTGAGTGAGTTAGAATCAAAATCAGCTATCCTGAAATATCAGAATTTAGATATAAATGAAGGAAAAGAGAGTTCATACATTACAATTCTGAAGCAGAGTCAGATTGTAAAGTACATTATGAAGTTCCTAGTATTTTATCTTCTCTACATCATCCAATATAAATTCCTATTCATTCAGATTAAAGACTTGGATATTGTATATGTGGTGACCATTCAAGAAGATGAAAAGGGAGGCAAGAAGTAAGAAGCAAGAAGCAGCAGCTATTGACTTGCTAGACCCAAAAGATCAGATGCATGAAATAACTGATGCTGAGGAATCCTCATAAGTAAAGAATTTCCAATGTCGATTTCTTGTTGGAATTATATAAAGAGTTAAATCTTCTTTCTTTCTTAACTATATTGAAATTTTATGACAAATAGGTGGAAGAAACCCATGCTGTACTCATTCGAGAAAGAATACCTGAACAAAGTTTTTTGAAAAATAAAAAGGAAGGTGTGATGCTCAAGGAGGGAGCACCCAAGTGAAAGATATTTGAAGAAATACATGATACAAAAGATGCTAGTGAAATTGATAACCCATATGGAAAGGTAAGATAAAAATAGGCTGTCAAATTGATATCCCATTTGTTCAAGATTGCTAAGTTTAAACTTTGCTGCCATGCAGGTTAACGATTCCATTGAATTCATTAAACATGAAACAATAGAAAGCTTTTAAGGAAATGAAAAAGAAAGCAATCAGCTTGAGGAAACAACACCTGAGATTAACAGAGGTTAGAGTTATGCAACAGACATTCAGGACACTGGAGAGATCAACATTTCAAATGAAGAGGTAAAGAAAAAGTTGGAAACACCATGTAACCTCAAGTAAAGCCTTAAAAGTTTCAATTTTGATTAGCCACAACAACTAAGAGAAAAGTGAAAACACAATAGTGAGTCATTTTTTTAAAATATTTTAAACTTCAAACCTTATATATATAATTTTCATAAGGATTGTAATTTCTACAAAAGACAATGATGACATAATTTAAAGGTCAATAAAATAATTAAATCACTATTACAGGTTCTTGTTATATTAGTGCAAATCTCCTCATGATGCACCAAAAAAAATCCCTCAAAAATTAAAGAAGAACCCAAAATTAATCTATCAAACCTAAATCCATGAGTCACTGCTTCAAGCTACCCAATCTGACAGACTACTAAAATAAATAATAAAAATCTACACTCTCGCCTATCGTATAGTCAGTAGAAAAATATCAGTAACAAAGTAATAGTGCAAATCTTGAATAATTATTTCAACTGTACCAAAGGAAATACAAAATCTCAAAGACACGACTGTGTTGCATTTCAAGTGTATTGTATATTATGGGGATAGACATGATGTCTATATTTCATACAAAGCCATGGAAGAACATACACACAGAACATATAAATATTTCATGACAAACCTAAAGTAGCCTTCAAACACATCCACAGAATGAATAAAACTAAACTCATATAACAAAAAAAAATATATAAAGAGACTAATACAAAAATCAAATAATTTTTAATTGACTCAAAATATAGAGGGCTAAACTTTTCCTAGATAGTTTTTTAATCAAGAGAAGCATAACAATTAACCAAACTTATGAAAGAAGGGAAAAAATTCTAAATGCTGGATTAACTAATAGAAACTAAAAATTTAAAAGCCAATTTTGGCATTAACTCCACCAAACCCAAAATAAAGTTATCCTCCTTTGCCAACAGATGAATGTAAATGAAAATTTAATACTATAGCACAACATTTGAATGGTAAACAAATTATGAAAGTTGAAGGTTAAGGATATATAGCACAATTTCAGTCCCATAGCATGCTTTAATGAAATTATCTTTCCTCCAAAAGAAGTCCCCTGTATTGGTTGTATATATTATACATAAAAAGCTTCACTTCTGATCATTTACAGCAGGAATTTGCAAGTATATGGATGTGTTACTTAAACTAAATTATAAAATATAAATTTAAACAACACAGATAACAGTGAAATTTTAATTACAAGCAAAAGCAAAAGACCAATCTTCTCACTTGCCTGAGCCGAAATTCATGAAAATCACATTGCAAAAAATTTCAAATTTTTTTTTAAAATCTTCATCCAACCAAAAATGAATATTCAAATAAATCATAGTTGCAATACAAAAAAATGATGTAAGCAAACATTATTTTAATTAAGGCACTCACCACAATATGCACACCTGTCCTACGTCCAACCGCAATAGAGAAACGAAGAAGATTCTGTTAAGGGCAAAACAATATATTTTGCATTAGATTTCTTATTTCACTTTTGTGTTACAGAATGAAAGACAGGATGCAAGAATAAGAAGAAAAATTGCAAACATTGATTAAGAAGGGTAAAAAAAAATTCATAACATGATAATCTTCCCACAGACGAATGTAAATGAAAACTTAATACTATAGCACAGCATTGGAATGTTGTTGTAAATCATTAGGGTTGAAGGTTTTGGCTATATTGATATTCAATTCTTGGTTAAGAATATCTCTCAATATGATGTGTCTTGTTTCACTTGAGCAGCAACAGAGAAAGAAATAATGAAGTGAAATAAATAAAAAAAACATTATTAAATATATGAACCTATAAGAAAAAAAAGACATAGCAAAACATTATTAAAAAAAAATACAGTTGAAGAACATAATTTTTTTTCTTCATACATAACAATGAGAAGCACATAAAAAATACATACAAAGAAATATATATGATAAAGAATGACGAAGTGAAGTCTAACTGTACCTATAACAAACAATGAGTGGAAGAACATAATTATTTTTGTCATATATAACGATGAGAAGACCATTAAAAAAAATTGAAGAACAACCAAAATAAAAAAAAGGGGGATTAAATGAAAAAAATTAACATTTGTGCATCAAAGTGTGCATGATATATACTGACCGCACCTTCGTAATGGCAGATTTTTTTTATAGAAAGAAGAGATCGACGATGGATCCACATAAATAGGGACGGGGATGATTGTGGTTTGCCGGTGGAGCTCCTCAATGTTGTGCGAGTGAATGCGACCGTTTCTGGATGGGCGTCGATTGACATGTCGGACGAGATGAGTGGTTTCAACGGTGGGATTTAATGGCTAAGAAACGAAGCTGAAGGTTTTATGAGGGGGAAAGATGAAAAGCCAAACAATTAAAGGGGGATGCCCTGGTTTTGTATTGAAAATTTTCAAAATTAACAGTCTTCGTCGATCATTCTTGACGGAGAGAAAAAGGGGCGAATGTGAAAGGGATATTTATTGGGCTATGTATATGTATTCTACATGTAATATATATATATATATAGAGAACCGATTGGGTGCGGCGGAACGGCGGTGCGGCAGCGATCACGGACCGTCAATCATGGGTCCATCGCATCGGACGGTCGGGTGCGATTCACATCGATCGTCGGATGTGATGGACCCGCGATCGAACGGCCCACGTCGCGACCGCACCGCTGTTCCGCCGCACCCAATCACTCGACTATATATATATATATATGTAACAGGTGGATCATAGTTACATGTAACTTTATATATATATATATATATATATATATATATATATATATATATATATATATATATATATATATATATATAATACTGTGAAAAATATATACGATTTTTTAAATGCATATTAAATTTATATACATAGTGAAAGAGTCTATCAATTAATTGAATCCGATCCGAATTCATATTTGAAAAACTAAAAATATATATTAGTCGAAGATCCGGAGTGCGGATACGAATAACAGTCTATAAAATCAATTTAATATATATAGGTTAATATGGTAAAATGTGCATGTAATATAATATATATTAGGATTTTATAATAATTTACATACATTGATTTAAACATAAACTTCACGATACAATTTATAATTTGATAGATTGTCATTATTTATTAAATCTCTCAAACATATATAAGAATAAAAATGTGCATGTAATATAACATATATTACGGTTTTTTATAATTTAGATTGGAATAATTTGAAAGGGTAAATATGTTTGATAAAAAATTACAGACAAAATGACGGGAATCAACTGAGCTATAGTTGTCAATTCTAGAGGATTTTTTGGTGGATTGGTCTTCCATGTCATTTTAAGAAGAAAAAAAAAAAACAGAACTAAAAACTATATAAGAATAAAAATGTGCATGTCATCTAACATATATTACAGTTTTTTATAATTTAGATATGACTAATTTGAAAGGGTAAATATGTATGATCAAAATTAATTTTCAATCAAACTTACATAATGTGACTTTTCAACAATGTACATTATCATTATATACTAATTTTCAAAAAAATATATACTATTGTATATAAAAAGTTAATAATTTTTACATAATTTTATTAATGAAATTTAATATATATAGATTAATATGGTAACATGTGCATGTAATATAATATAAATTAGGATTTTATAATAATTTAGATACATTAATTTAAACATAAACTTTGCAATACAATTTATAGTTTGTTAGATTGTCATTATTTATTAAATCTCTCAAAAATATATAAGAATAAAAATGTGTATGTAATACTATTATGTATGATGAAAAAATTAATAGGATTTTCTAACGGCTACAATACAATATATTAGATATATTATATAAGTATATAAAATGAAATTGAATTTATTAAAAAAATTACAATATCATGTAATTGATTGTGAAGAATGTTAATTGGTAAATAAGAATAATTTGAAAGGGTAAATATGTATGATGAAATATCATTTGGGATAGAATGGATTATCATGAATTGATAAGGGTAAACATGTCCAATGAAAGTTTTTCAATGATTGGTACTTTTATAGATATAGATAGATTTTTTTAGTACATGACAATCATTTTCATCCATCATGACAGGGGAACATATAAATTAATAAGTTTTCAAATGTATTTATTGGGAAAGGAAAATATGAATACTTTGCCACTCTTTTTAATACTTCATAATTGAATAATAACAGGTGTCACATTTCATTCAACATTATGGGAACATTTCTTGTAAACTGCATATCAGATTCACTCTTTTTAGTA
The DNA here is from genome assembly GCA_030737845.1 of Acorus calamus. Taxonomy (NCBI): domain Eukaryota; kingdom Viridiplantae; phylum Streptophyta; class Magnoliopsida; order Acorales; family Acoraceae; genus Acorus; species Acorus calamus. The sequence continues at coordinate 3,305,828 of CM060873.1, read as the reverse complement.
AACATAACCTTGACCCACCTTTTGGGGTGGAATATAACCAAGGAATGTGGAATAATATAGACGTATAGTAAAAAAAAATTGTTTGTTTTGCTAGAATAAATCTTAATAGCTATATTTTGATAAGTTAGGATTATGCTTGATAACTATTTTCAGAAAAGGATGGAATTGTTTATCAGGGTTTATCTATGTAAATGGATAAAAATACAATTTTCTATCATTTTTATAAATTTATCTCACCTAACACTCTCTGCACACAGAGGGATGGCAGTTGGATTGTTCCAATAGGGTCCCCGAAATTGGGTTTCAGGACGGATTTGGGAGATACAAAATGAAACCCGACGAGTTTGGGATGGAAAGTGGGTTCACTTAGCAAAACCCACCCCGAACCCACCCCGATTGTAAATTAATATTAACATAAATATATATTTAATATAATAAATACATATTTTATAAATATCTTTTGGTATTCCCAAAAACCAAAATAAAAAGGCACTTATTCACTTGGGTGAGGGGCATTTTTTGAAATTTAAATTTGAATAATGCATAATAATGAACAATGCAACGTTTGGTTTTCCATAAATGGAAAAAATAAAATAAAATAAAGGAATGAATAATGAATAATTAATAACCTAAACCTATTGACCCATTGACCAGCCAAGACGGCAAAACCAAGACCCTCACCCTCCCCCTCCCACTGTTTCACATTTTCACCATTAATTGATTTATTCCCTCACCAGTCACCACCAACCGTCGGCACACCTGTAATGATTGTGACTTTTAGAACATAAATAATATGCTTTTGTGGTGTGTCTAGTACTCTAAATTCTGATAATTTGGCATGATTGGAATCGTCATTCTGTTAACTTTCCTACGCCTTTTACGGATCGCGAATTGAATGAGTATCGATCAAGTTATGGGCCAAACTGTGTCAAGAGGTCAGACAGATGAATAGTGACGGCTCTAGGGGGAGCCGTCAAAATTCTGACGGATTCAATAGGTGTCATCGCACACCTGTGTGACGGGTCCTAGGGGAGCTGTCGGGCACCTGTCTGACGGGTCCTGCTGGAGCCGTCGGATGCCTGGGAAACGGATTTCATGGGAGCCGTCGATTTGGAAAAAAATCGTATTTCAAAATAGGTTCCGTTTTTGGAAAGAACAAGTGCATTAATCGGGATTAATGCGAATCGTTGGTGTCGTAATTGTGTCCCCACATGTATGAGAGACTTATAAACTCTTTTTCTCTCTCTTGTCTTGAAACCCTAGAAATTTCAAACCTTAAAACGATCTTCTTCTTGTTTTCAGCACCATTATTGAGGGGCTCGGGAAAGGAACTCGAGGAAGGGTTTAGGTGAGTTTTCTAAAGAGTTTTGAAGAGCTTTTGGTTTATAATGATTCCCTTTAGATGTTCTATTGACATGATTTTGTTTATAAGGTTTTCAAACCAAAAAGGATAGTTTTCTTCTTGTTTCTTGGGTGTTTTCGCATGATTTCGGATTGCTATGTTTTAACCATGATCTAATGATGATTTTATGATGTTTTTGTAAGTTTTGATGATAGTATTATGTCTCACATAAATGTATTAGAAGTTTATGCTTTCTTAGGTTTTCTTATTGGATTTTTCATGCGATTTTAAAGGGTGTGGAATCTTATGATATAGCCATGATGTTAAGTTGTTCTTAAAAGATGGGTTGTAAGTTTTTCATGTAAAAATAAATATGCTTATGTATATACCATGTTTAGGTTAATCCATTTAAAGTAGAAATCATGTTTTTATGATCTTTAAGCCTTATTTCGGATCTTATACGCATAGATCCGAACCTATGCATATAGTATTATGATTTTCGGATTTGTAAAACATTAATCTATGTTATTATATCTCCGTGATAGATCTAGTACTTTCGAAGAATTTAAATGAGTTTTTATTTGGATTTAATGGATTTTATTTAGTTTCAATCTGATTTCCGTACATATGATTTGATTTAAATGTCGATCTTTTCTGTCAAACAAAGGTTTTAAAAACGACACATATTTTGTTTTCGATGATAAAAGATTTAAAGATTTTTACAAAAATTAAATAAGGGTTTTGTGCTTCTGCCTCAGGACGGCCACTGTAGGAGCCGTCGGGCATGTTTGGGACTGCTTCCAGAGGAGCCGTCGATTTGCTAAGGGACGGTCCCTATGGGATCCGTCGGGTTGGTAGTGACGGTCCCTGTGGGAGCCGTCGGTTGCTGTGTGTAAGGATACACCGAATTCCGTACTGTTTGCACATGTTGTAATCGATTCGTATCATTTCTTGTCGGATTAGGTTTATTGTAAGACTTGGATTTGGTTTATGAATTGTTGGACCGAAGGTGAATGGGTCTCGTCTCCTATGTAGTTTCAAATGATTTTTTGTGAATGATTTTTTATGCTATTTTTGTATAACCTTGAGCATATCATATTATATAGGTTGATGCCTGATTTAATATTGTATTATTATCCTGAAAATTGTCGCATGCATAGTTTTGAAATAAAATATGTGTTGATCATGCACGCATCGCATTTGTCTAGGTGACGTAGTCTAGGTGACTACGGTTCAGAATGGACCCAAGTCTAGATGACTTATATCTAGGTGATATGATTTCCTGTGCAAAATCATTACGGCTAGGTGCTGTAGATAGCTAGGTGCCATGAATACGGGCATGCGTGTTCATTGCATTTATACGCATTACATGTTTGACTGCATCTTGAGACATACATCTTGAAAAAATGATATTTCTATTAAGTTTGGATTATCGAAAATTATTGTATTTGCAATTATCATATTATTGTATGTTGCAAATTGTTTTCTTATGATATCTTATTAAAGACTATTATTATTTTGCGATATTAATTATTATTGAGACCTAAAGGTCTATTCACTGAGCGCGTGGTAGCTCACCTTTCTTTTTTCAACTTTTCAGAGTAGTTGTTGGCGATTGTCGATCTCGGTGGTGGATATCGTAGCTTGCGTGTTATATTCTGTTGCATTTAGGTGGTTGAATAAACCTTTCTTTGGGATGTAGTTTCCTTAGTCCCTTTCAGCAAAAACAATTGAATGATGTGTAAATTTTTTTATATTCTGTGTGTAATCATCCGTGTTTAGGATGAATTATGTTTAGATCCTGGTTATGTTTTATTGGCATGATTTTAATAAATCTCTTATGTTTTGAATACCTCGTGTTTTGTGGAAAGTTAAAGGTGACGAACCGTATTCAAGCTTCAAAATGGAGTCTTGAGTATGGGGGCGTTATACCACCAAAGTCCACCCGACGTCCGGACCACCACCACAGTCCCACACCCCCATTTGCAATCGCAAAGACTACTCAGACACATTGGCCACTATCCAATGCCAATCATTACCCGTTGTCAACTTTATACATCACTCTACCATTCTTTTTCATTCCATCTTCTTCAAAGGTATAACAGATAATTAGATTTTGGTTTAATTATTTTTTATCAAAATTATTTTATTTTCATCTTCATTGATGAATATGTCCATTCATTTATCACCCTATTGGTATATATGTTTGTCATGGTTATGCTTTATTATGATTTTAGGTACCATTTGAAATTATATTTTTAGTGGATGAATGCTTATATGTCTGGCATGGTCATGTTGCTTTCTTTTGGTGGATGAATGCTTATATTTTTTATTTTATTTCTTATTTTATAAGTTAAATATTATATTAAAATATGCTTTCATATTTTTTCCAAACCCGTTCTAGTCCAACCGACCTGACCCGATTTAAATGGGACGGGGCGGGACCGGTTCGAATTTTTTACATGCTTGCTGGAACGAGAAAGCAAAACCCATCACAGGTTTGGGACGGGATTTTGTTAGCGGATTTGAGTTTGAGTTTCACCAAACCCGTCCCATTGCCATCACTATGCACACATTCTAAAAACTATCGCATCTATCATATCACACACACATATCTCATACTTATTATAAAAACAAATAATTTATGCATGGATATAATTGTTATTTAAAAAGTTATAAATTCTTATTTATCTCTTATCTATTACTTATCCATACTTTATTAAAGGTGAATCAAACAATAAAAAGATTACTTTTATGTTTTCCTAATAAAAATAAAAGAAAAAGAACGGAATAAAAATTTATCTATCAATGTGAATTGTTATCGATCAGTGTAACTATCAAATACGAATAACCGTACGTCACACTCAACAGGGTGAAAGCATAATTGACAATGTCATATCTCATGCAACATTACGGGGAAATATGCAGTTCACACTGATAGTGATACATGACCGTATGTCAGTTGCACACAACCCTCGTATTATTTTATTTTGAAGAAAAATCCATATAACTCTAATAAACTGACTGAAATTCATATAACCTTATGAAAATATCTAGTAAATTCAAATAACCTCTTGAGTATTTTGTGAATATTATGTTTGATTAACTTTGATAGAAAATACAGTATATCAAAAAAAATCTACAATGTGTTAAAAATATGAAAAATCTTCTATCAATGATGATTTTACCCTTCTGGATAGGGTTTTATAAATGATTTTTAAACCCTAAATTTTAGGCCCCATCAAAACCCTCATAAGTTGGCATATGTACAATAACCATTATACCCTTGTATTGTATTTTTTCTATTATTGCTCCCCATATTTTGAGGAGGTGGTTACAATTTAGAATTATTGCATTGATCCCATTTGTTCTTTAAATTTTTTCTTGTGTGATCCCTTCCAATTGAAGATCAATTGATGGTGTGTTTGGAAAAATCAATTGACGATCAATTTTTTTTTTGTGTTATGGGTTTTGGAAGTTCCATGGATGAAGATCAATTGGCGGTGAGTTTGAAAAGATAGATTTTATGATCTTGGTAGGTAAAAAAAGTGGATTTTGTTTTTGGAGTTCTAATGAAAACTTTATTTGACAGTTTTTTTTTGTCAAAATAAGATGTATTAGGTTTCAGTTCTTCTGATTCAATTTTAACTCTTTGGATTTTCTGATTTTGATTATATTTTTTAGCTTTGTTTGACATATATTGAATATGAATTTCATTTTAAATTCAGATACATGGCTTGTATCTTGATTTACATGCATTGTTGTGTACCAAGTATGATCTATAAAACCGTTTATGATTGTGTGTTTTGTGTATAATTATGCATAATGTGTCATTCATAATATTTTTTAGCTTTGCATGAGCATTATTCAACTCATTCAAATTCAAGATTTTCAAATACAATGCACATTCACTTGTATGGAATGTGTATTTTTAAATTCGAATTCCAGATACACTTGTATCTGAATTTGAATTCCAGCCCATTTTTTGAATGTATTTGTTAATTCAAATTTTAAATACACTTGTATCTGAATATGAGTTTCAGCCTTTTTTTGAAGGTTGTTATTTTTATTTTTATGGATTTGAATAATGTATAGCTAATTAATATTTAATTGCTTATTGTTGGTATTTTGAAGACCTTTTATGAATTTTCTGCGCAGTTCTTAATAGCATGTTGATCATATTTGTTCATTTGAATTTTCAGATACATTATTGTATCTTAATTGATAACATGTGGTTGATGTTCTTTTTTTTACCAGGCAGTGGTGGTGTTTTAGATACAATCGCCCTGTTTATTTCGCAAAAAAAAAAAAAAAGCTGTCGTGAAGTATCGATTGCGGGAACAAATCTATCTTTTTTTTTCGCCCGTATGGTTTCTCCCAAATCGGAACCCTAAAATTTAAATTTTTTGAAAACATGTTAAGTCAGGGAGAGGATTTAATGGTGCCACCCTTTGTGGGATTCAGTTACAATATTTAGTTGGAACCAATTTTTAAAATGATAAGAATTGTAGTTTTGTTATTGTCATTTTTGGTGGTTAGAAAAAGTTAAATAGGGAACCAATAGGAGAGTGCCACTTATTGGAGCTCACAAATGAGGCTTAATTTTTGGGACCCAGGTAGCAGCACTGTTTATAATATATCCAAAGAGAGTAAAATCGTTATTTTCATAAGTTTTTTCTCATTTTTAACACATTGTATTGGTTTTTTAGTATATTGTGTCTTTAGTCATGATTAATCAAATTGAATGTTCACAAAATATTCATCATCTACTAACGAAAATTTTATTCATGGGGTTATTTAGATTTATTAGGTGTTTTCAGGGGATTATATAGATTTTAAGAAAAGTCAGGGGGTTATATATAGATTTCAATAAGATTTCAGGGGGTTGTATAGATTTTCCCTTCATTTTAAATTTATTTACAAAGGAAGACAACTACTTTAAAACATAAACACTTTCTGTTCGTATAACATATATAAGATGAAAATGACATGAAAATCTTTAAATCCTTTCATTTCCACATGATTTAACATATACTAATGAAATACATTTGATAGTGTTTCATAGGAACCTAAAATATCGTCTGTTCTCAATATTTTAGCATAGCTACACCCCACCTACCTGTATTCTACCATATTCCACATCTATATATTCTTCTACCCAAACAATCTCCATCTGCATCTAATCAAGCATAGATAATCAATCAACACTCACACAACAACCGATAACTAGGGACCGCCCACAAAGGCGTGGCCCTGGGCGCGGTGAGCCCAAACCTCTCCGTCATGTCCAGCCCCTCCTTCTCAACCCCCTCCGCCAACTCCCACTCAAAGCAGTGCAACAACTGTGCAACCACCAGACTGAACCACGTCAGCCCCATCTCCCTCCCGGGGCACCCCCTCCTCCCGGACCCGAACGGCAGGTACCCAAAATCATCATCCCTGTCCACGTTGAACCTCTCCGGGTCGAACCTCTCCGGGTCGACCCACACTTCCGGGTCGCGCATGATCGCCCAAACATTCACTATCACGCGCGCCTTCTCGGGCACTCGGTACCCACCGATCACGCACTCCTCCGTCGACGCGTGCATCAGCAACGGCGATGGCGGGTGCATGCGCAGGCACTCCTTGATAACCTTCTTTAAGTAAGGAAGGCTCGCCAGGTCCTCCTCGGTCACCATGCGCTCCACGCCCACCACGCGCGCGAGCTCTTCCCGCGCTTCGTTCATCACGTTCGGGTGTCGCATGAGCTCCGACATCGCCCACTCCGCCACGGTCGCCGACGTGTCCATCCCCCCCACGAGCATGTCCATCGCGAGTGCCGTGATCGTCGTCCTGTCGATCCGGAAATCGGCCTCGCCGGACCCTACGAGCGACAACATCGTCCCGATGAAGTCCTTCTTGAGCCCGTCATCGTCGGTTTCCATGTGATCGTCGATGATGCGCCCAATGAACGCGTCGAGCCTCTCCCCGACGGTCCTCATCCGGCGGCGCAGTCCCTGGAGGTCCAACGCCCCGATGAACGGCACGTAGTTCGCGATGTTGAAGGCGAGGATCACCTCGGTGAACTCACGCACCGCCTCTTCCAGCCCGCACTCCATGTACCTCCTCTGTCCGAACACGGTCCGGCACATCATGCGCGCGTTGAGCGCGCACAGGGCCTCGCTCAGGTCCACCTGCGCGCGCTGCCGCGCGCGCAGATCGCGCACGAGGTCGCGCAGCTCCTCCACGCGCAGGGAGCGGAAGGAGTCGACTTTTTTGCGGCTGAGCAGATGGAGCGTGCAGAGCTTGCGCGCCGCGCGCCAGTGGGGGCCATACTCGGCGGTGGCGATGTCGCGGCCGCCGTGCGAGAAGTGGCGCGCGGCCTCGTTGTACGCGCGGCTCGCGAGCTTTTCGTCGTGGGTGCGGAGGACGAGGCGGGCCGCGGAAGGGGATGTGATGATTATGGCGTCGGTGAAGCCGAGGCGGAGGTGCATGATCGGGCCGTGGACGGCGGCCAGGTTTCGGAGGGCGCGGTGGGGGAGGTTGCCCAACATGTGGAGGTTGCCTAGCAAGGGAAGGCCACGGGGACCAGGCGGGAGGTCGTGGCGGTGGCAGCGTTTCGGGGTTTTTTGGAGTGAATGGAGGAGATGAGCAATGGACCATAGCCTAATGAGAGCAAAAATAAGGGAAGAATTGGTGTCCAAGAAGATATGGTGGTGACATCCATTGTTTCTCAATTTTATGTTCTTTTCACCTGGTTGGTCTTCTATAGGAGTTCGTGCTCATGCATGCTTTATATAACAATCAAAGATTTCAACAGACTGACTATTATAACTTATAGCTCCGTTTGGATTGATGAATTGAGTTATTCTAAATAGATAATTATACTAGTATAGATAATAATTCTACATGAATAAGAGATTTTCTGTTTAGTTGTGTTTTTTTTATTCTCATTAGAAAACGTAAGAATAAATGTTAAGTTGTTTGGTTAATAAAAAATAAAATATAAATAAGATGTAAAAAGTTGATTTGACATGTGAACCCCATTGATGTATAAGAGGTGTTGATAGATGATATGATGTGTACAAAATTGATTTGACATGTGGACCCATGAGAATAGATAAAGTGAGTATAACTTATCCTAGGGGTTACCTAGAATTGTTATACTTTCTTATACTCATTTAAACTGGTTTAGTAATACCAAGTTATACTCTGTAAACAAACAAGTCATTTTTCCTATCCATTCTAATACCACCCTTATACCACCTTTATTCCGTCTTAACCAGTTTTTCAAATAGGGGCATAAGGTATTGATGTTTGAAAGTACGAGTCTTCTTGCATGTCTCGTGGTCTGAAAAAATTGAACGTTTGTGATAGTGGGAAACTTTTTGTGATGAAGAATGTGCGCGATTTGAATGGGACAAAAGCGATTGCTTATTTGACCAGATGGCAAGCGCCCAAGCCTTCCAAACGCCTTTAATTGGAGTTCAACAAACAATTTAAAATGACAGCTGATAAAGAAAATAAAACATTTATTATTATTATTATTATTATTATTATTATGAAAAAAAAATCCAAATAACCTCGTGTAAATTGACTGAAATCCATAGAACCATTTAACCTTTCTTGAAATCCATATAACTCCCTCAAAATATCTTGTAGATCTAAATAACACCTCATAATGAAATTTCTGTTAACAGATGATAAATATTTTGTAAATATTTTGTTTGGTTAATCTTGACTGAAAACACAATATATTAAAAATCTCAACAATGTGTTAAAAATGTGAAATATTATATGAAAAAAATAATTTTATTCCTCTAAATAGATTATAAAATCCTACCCAGAAGGGTAAAATTGTTATTTACATATAATTTTTTTACATTTTTAACATATTGTAGGGTTTTTTTAATATATATATATATTTTTATTCAGGGTTAATTAAACATAATATTTATAAAATATTCATCATCCGTTACAAGAAATTTTATTCAGGGGGTTATTTAGATTTTCTATATATATGTTTTCATGGAGTTATTTGGATTTCAAAAAATGTTAGGGGGTTTACAGGGGGTTGTATGGATTTTTTCCTATTATTTATTTATTTATTTATTTGCTTCAGAAAGAACAAATAGTAGAAAAGTCCTTAAATGTGACACAGTCCCACGTTTACTACTACTAAGAATTGAAGACTTTGATCGACATATGTATTGACTCAAAATCCAGTAGAACTAATCAAACTGGTCTACATGATCATTTTTTTTTCATCTACTTCTGACATGTATCAAAATCGGAATGACCCCCTAGCTAGCAAAAAGTTCTTTTCGCTTGACCAGATCGTTCAAACAAAGCACTTTGAATATCTAGCTAGGATGGCCTCTTGATATTTCAAGGAAAGTTAAACATTGAATATGTGGTTGTTTTTTATTTAGAAAACGATATTGGGGAAGACTTTCTGGTTTTAAAAAGATGTTTTATATCTCAAACAAAATAGGCAAATATGCAGACTCAGTTTTGTTTCTCCAGAAGATGTTACCTAGTTCAACGGTATAATGACAAGAAGACAAAAATAAATTAATTTTGTTTGTTTTGTTTTAAAAGGCTCAAGACCAAGACTTTGGAGGGTCCTATCATGGGGTCTGTTTATTTTGAAAATGTATGGTACATGGTTGTGAAGTTTATTAAGCATTGTGGTGTTTTTCGTGGAAGGGCTCGTAGGCGGCGGCAGCCATTGATCATTGATCAAGGAGTAAAGGACCGGTCTCCGCTTATGCTTTTGTATGCTTTGAACATTTGCTGATTCTAGTAATAAAATTTGAACGTATACCTACTATTTATTTAAATAAGAGTCAGGGCCAACATATAGGTGATACACAGGGAATCAATAGTTCAAAGGTTTATTTTGCATATAAACCCTTCAAAAACTTTATATTTCCACATACATTTATTTAAATTCTATTCCCAATTAAAAGGGTTTTAATGTTGCAGCAAGACCCTTTTAAGGGGTATTTTTACATAATATAATTGTTTTTATTTTATAGGAATATCATCAAGAAAAATAATATTGTTGAAAATATTTATTTACTAAACTTATTTTGACAAAATGAGATCTTTTCAGGGATATATGCAAAAAAATATAATTGAGTCAAATTAAAATTGAAAAATGTTACATGCAGCCCTGTTTGCATCTTGATTAGCATGTATACTCATATAATAAAGTATATTAATCTTTTATAGAAATAGAATACATGCTCATACGAAATAAATACATAGATTTTGTTTATGTTTTCTATGATATATAGTTTATAACATAGTGAAATATAATGTGTTTACAATTTATATACTGTGTATAACATAGGTTTGAAAAAATAATTCTGAAATAAAAAATATCCTTATATGTTTTTGTGATTAATTATTTTCTTCATATTCATACTTTTACTTTTTGAAGGTTTATTTTTTCTATTTTTTGTGATAGGGGTAATGAAATTTCATAATTTTTTGACTAGATATTCTATAAATTTTTAGATCACTAAATATAAAAAAATAATTGTCAAGATGATTGATTGTCATTGTTTTAAAAAATCGATCATTATCTAATTGTCTTAATTTCATCTTAACTTATTATTATATCTATAATTATTCTTTTTTATCTTACTCATTCTCTAGGCTCTCTGGCCCCCCCCCCCTTACTTAGATTCCTGGCTCCTCCCCTGATAAGAGTAAAATTAAAATAATTAAACCCTGATAGATTATGTGAATAAATTAGAATAAGACCCTATACCTGCTGCCTATTCTAGAGGAGTGATGAAATTGTTTATTAGGGTTCATCATGTCAATTGATAAAATTATTTTTTTGTGTCATTTAAAAAAAATTATATCACCTAATACTTTCATCCACATTAAAATTGTCACATCAATTATATCGCACAAACATCTCACACTTATTCCCAAACACAAAAATTTTTATGTAGGATTAAAACTGTCATTTACAAATCATATGTTCTTATCCACCATTTATCCTCACTTTATCCAAGGTGAGCCAAACAATAAAAAAAATTATTTTTACGTTTTCAAATGAAAATAACAGAAAATGTAAGCAACCAAAACTTTGCTTATTCTAAATAGATTGTTATCTATGTTGGAAACTTGGGTTTCAACCAAGCCTACTTTGGAATAAATGAAGTTGGGTTCCACTAATTATTGGTGGTGGAAACCCATTGGATTGTGTTCCTCTCGTTGAGTAAATGAACGTAGTATGCTAACTTTCTCAAAATCGTTTCCGGATGAATGAGAAATTGGATCAAAAGTTGTCCCAAAAATATGTTGAAAGTGGTTAGTGGTTGAGGGAAAATGTTTTAGTCCCACATTGATTATTTGGAAAATTTTTGGTGAGTATATATATGGGAAGTAAGAATCATAAGTTGGGCCTCAGGGGGCATCCCACTTTTGTGGAAGGGGGGAGACTTACATCATTGTGGGCTTGGCCAAAAAACACACACACGCGTGCCCCGTCCCGTTCGGTTCACATTATTTTTTGGACGAAATTTAATTGATAAATTTTGGTCCATGAAATTTAATGTTCTAAATAATTTTTGTTGGAGCGACCCGAGGTGAACCGGTAGGGTGAGCCGAGGTGAACCGTTGGAGCAACCCGAGGTGAACCGAGGGGGCGATATTGTTGAGAAAATACTGGAACAATTCAATAAGGATGATGATGGTCAAACGAAGACACCTGTAAATGTAAATCTCTACTTGTCTAAAAATAATGGTCAAAGCATATCACAACTAGATTATTCTAAAATGAGCTTTGCTACACAGGCCCCAGGATATAAGCCCCATCTATAGGCCCCTTGAGTTGTCAAAATATGATTGGATGCCTGGTTTTTTTTTCAAAAGGGTAAGAAAGCAAAATACATATATACCCCTCATTAAAACACACAATCTGTCACCCCATTTCCCTCGATTTTCGCATTTTCCCCGACCCTCATGCGAATCAAAACCCCATTTCATTTAATTGGTTTTAGGGTTTCAAAAAAAAAAGAAAAAAAAACCAAAACCCACCATCAAAAGTAATCCTCCTCTTCTTGTAAACTGCAGCTCAAAAACGGAAAAAAAAATTTCAGCTTCCATTTGAAGGTTATTTGGGTCTTCCGAAGATTAAAAACAATCCAAAAATGGGTAAGCAACCCTTTTTCGGTTTTTGCCTCGAAATTTTTTTCTATTTTGTGACGAAAAGATGGATTGAAAAATGTGAAATATGTGTTATTTGATGTTTTTTGTGTGAATGTTGGATTTTTATTTGATATTCATATTATAATATTCAAATCGTTGGAGTATTATTTATTTATTAGAAATTTTTTTTAAAAGTAATTGACTTTATTGGGCAACAATATATTAGTTAAATCGTTTAGATGTGATTATATGTTACCATTTGTTTTTTTTTTTTTGCAGAACAATATAACTCACTATTCGAAAATATGAATATATGTATTTTAACTGTTTTCATAAAGTTATAAATGTAACTTTATTTGAATGTAACTAACTTTATGTCTTTATAAGTGTGCACACTATTTGTATGTATGTGCAGTTGAATATTATGATGTTTATATATTTACATTTGAATAACATGTAAAATCAATTTCTTCAGCTTGAAGAAAATGGATTACTTTCTCCAAATCGCGTTTGGAGGAAAATGTAACTAACTATTGGTCGACAGTAAGCACATGTGAAGTAATTAATGTGAATGCATACTCAGTTTCTGTAGAAGTTGAATTTATAGAGGATGTAACTATGTGTAATTTGTAACTAACTTTAATTCAATGATCTTTACTTCTAACATTTTTATGATTTTGTTTGTCATCATTTATCATTTTTGTTATCATTATATGTTATTTGTAGTTACTGTTATACAAAATGTAATTAATTTAGTTCATTGTAACTATTTCATGTTCAATATAAACTGCTTTTAAATTATTGGTTATTGTTTATATGCAGAAAATGTAACTAACTATTGCTGCTCAACATCAACAATGAAATCCGTCTCCGGACTGCCTTCCAAGGAACATGTAGCTGAGTCCCCAATGTTTCCTACCATTACAACAAAGATAGTTACATTTAAAAATAGAATACAAAATGCCTTATATTGTTTGATGTGTAATAAGTCATTTAGTATTAAAATGCATTATAGTGGATGTATGTCTCAATGTGTATAAAATGGAATAACAATTGCTGCAAGGAAAAAAAAAGATAGAAAAACCAAAATAAAGGAGAGGAAAGAAATTAAAAAAAACATGAGTGATAATTAATTGAAGTTAACAAATATCATTCCAACACTTGGCACAACTGCTTTTGAGCATTGCTGCTCAACATCAATAATGAAATCCTTCTCCAGACTACCTTTCAATGAACATGTAACTGAGTTCACTATATTTCCTACAAATTCAAAAAAATATGAGTGATAATTAATTGAAGTTGATAAGTTGGTTACATTTGCAAATGTAACTTGGATTATAATACAAAATACATATGATAAGTTAGTTACATTCATTTTTTTCGTTTGATTATATTTGTAACATGATATGTATATGTAACTAAGATTTACATGCCAAACAACAGATATGTCGTGCTAAAATTTGCATTTGACAACCTAAAACAACCAAATTAAAAAATTGAAGAAATGAAACGAAAAAAATGAAAAACAAATAATATAAGCAAAAATCACCCTATTTAATGTAACTAGTTTTATTTACATTCAAAACAGTTAATAGGTTAGTTACATTTTTAAAAAGGGTATCCAAAAATAAAAAATAACCGAAGATAAAAGATAAAAAAGAGAGATATATGTAACCGACATTCAAAAAGTCAAGCAATTGATGTACCATGTTCAAAACCACATTTCACATAAAAAAACCATAATTAACATATAAAAATGAAAAAATTTAAAAAAAACAAAAAAAAATCATAATTAACGTACAAAATTAAATCATATTTTTCACACGATCTGAACAAAATAAATCATATTTTTCATCTGAATAAAATCATATTATGAACGACTTGAACAAAAAAAAATTCACATGAAAATGAATGGAGAATTCAAAGACTTGACCAAGAGTTCCATCATAAAAAAATCACTTCTATATTTTTTTGAAAGTGGACAATTCAAAAGTTGAAATTCAAAAAATGGAAACAACAGATTTCAATGCCATTATGGGTGATTCTAGTAATTAATTACCATCCCAATTTGCTAACCACCCCATTAATTACGGTCAACATTAATAAATCACTTCAGGGGTATTTAAGGTAATTCAAACTATGCCATGTCATGGGGCTTACGAGGGCCTACGAAATGGGGCTTGTCAATCATTTTCCTTCTAAAATTATTGACAATCTAATGTATTTGACACACTGCATGCGTCCAGACTTAGCCTACTTAGTGAATAAACTAAGTAGGTTTACCAATAATCCAGGACATGATCACTGGAAGGGGATAGTCTGGGTTCTTAGATATCTAAGATACACCCAAACTTATGGACTGCATTTCATGAAATATTCAGCCGTTCTTGAGGGCTATGGCGATGCAAACCGAATATCTGATACAAAAGACTCAAAGTCCACTAGTGGATATGTTTTTACATTAGGAGGTGCATCTGTGTCATGAAAGTCCTCAAAGCAGACATGTATTGCCAGATCCATCATGGAATCTGAATTCATTGCTTTGGACAAAATAGAAAAAGAGACTAAATGGTTTCAAAATTTCTTAGAGGACATTCCAGTTTGGCTGAAGCCTGTGCCCGCAATATGTATACATTGTGATAGCCAATCAGCAATTGGAAGGGCACAGAGTAACATTTATAATGGTAAGTCTCGACACATACGTTGAAGACACAATACCGTGAAACAATTGCTTTTGAATGGTATAATATTGATCGATTATATAAAGTCAAAAGATAACCTTGCAGATCCGTTTACTAAAGGTTTGATTAGAGAGCAAGTGTATAGATCATAGAAGGGAATGGGATTGAAGTCTATATCAAAATAGTCATCATAATGGTAACCCAACCTAATTGACTGGAGATCCCAAGATCTAGGTTCAATGGGACAACTAAGTTATGTGTGACTCTGTCGAAGCACCGAGGATATAAAAAATTCATATATGTTCCTAGGTTGAAACAGTGCAACCTGTAGCGTGAATCAGGTTAAGTAATACTTTTAATGATTCCTATATCTTGGAAATCCAAGTGGAGTATGGTAGGATACTCTTCATAGGACTCACCTATATGAGTGTGAAGTGTGGCCGCTTCTATGAGAACTACAAGGCCAAATTCTCTAATAGTACTCATGAATACCAGGAGTTGTTCAAGGCCAAAATGAACACATCCGTGAGAACCAACTGTGTTAGGAAGAAAATTTGTGAAAACTATTGTCTCGGTTTACAATCATGGTTGAACAGTTCAAGACATCATGTTCACTTATTAGCCTATAAATCCAATAGTTTTTCAATACGGAAGGTTCATTGTCAAAAGCTAACTTTTTTCCGAAGCAGTAACTTTCCAATGTACTTTCTCTTTAGTGTCTACATTATCATGTGCATAATGTAACCAATTTTCATTAATGTAGAAGATTGTTGGAAACTTGGGTTTTAACCAAGCCTACTTTGGAATAAATAAAGTTGGGTTCCACTAAATATTGGTGGTGGAAACCCATTGGATTGCGTTACTCTCGTTGAGTAGATGAACGTAGTATATTTTCTTTCTCAAAACCATTTCCAGATGAATGAGAAAATTGGATCCAAAGTTGTCCTAAAAATATGTTGAAAGTGGTTGGTGGTTGAGAGGAAAAGTTTTAGTCCCACATTGATTATTTGAAAAAGTTTTGGTGTGTATATATATGGGGAGTAGTAATCCTAAGTTGGGCCCCAAGTGGCATTCCATTTTTGTGGAAGGGGGGAGACCTACATCATGGTGGGCTTGTCCCAAAAGCATACATGCGCGCGCACGCCCTGCCCGACCAGGCCCGGTTCGGTTCGCACGCGTGGCATTTTTTTTGGACAAAATTTGTTTGATAATTTTTGTCCATGTTCTAAGTAATTTTTGTGAGAGCGATCCGAGGTGAACCATTGGTTATTTGAATGAAGGGGTGCCTTAGACTCTGTTTCTGTGGAAACTGAACAGAGGAGGGGACTCTTCCAAGAGTCTCTTCAACCAACTTTTTTTCTATAAATTCCACCAAAGTTTGCATTGTTAGATCATCAATACATTCACTGCAATAGACATCGTCAAGGTGCATTCGAGTCTCCCGTCTAGTGCATTCATGTAGTAGTAAACAAATAGAGAGTGTGAAAGAGTTGGTTCGCTGTACTTGTGGTTTGAAGTGTTGCTACCATAAGGAGTTCACCGTTGTATCCTGGGAGACAGTCATCATATCCGTGAGCACCTATGCGGGGCGATTATTGTCTTAAAGACATAGAGCTCAACTCTAGCCTCGGCTTTCTTCATAACAAATTCGTTAACCGAGTACATTTATTATTCTTCTTCTCTGAATTGTTTTATATTGCGTTTCTGTTAGTTTATATATACATATTGTTTTGTAAACATAACTCATCCATTGCTATAGTAATTTTTCTAACAATCTTAAGACAATAATCCGGTTTGCAAGATAGTACACAGTCTATTACAGAGAAGTCTGTTCTGTTTAAAATATTCTGTTATTAATTTTAGGGTTATAACCTTGGTTGTAACAGATGTCTACCAACCCATCCCCTGTGACCAACCCATCCCCTGTGCATGTGCCTGTCACGCCATCCCTTTTGCATGTGCCTTTCACGGTTCCAACCCATGTTACACATGAAGAGAAACCGGAGAAATTCAACAGGTCAGACTTTAAAAGATGGCAATATAAAATATTGGTCTATCTCACCACATTGAACTTGGCCCGATGTCTGACTGAGGAGGCTCCAAAACTGAAGGACAAAGAGACTGACAAACAGTTGATTTGTGCCGCGGATGCATGGAAACATGCAGATTTTCTGTGTAGGAATTATATCCTCAACGGATTGGACAACACATTGTACAACGTGTATAGCCCGATCAAAACATCAAAAGAACTGTGGGAGTCTTTGGAAAAGAAGTATATGACAGAAGATGTCGGAATGAAGAAATCCGTTGTCGGTCGATTTCAAAATGGTTGATTCAAAGACTGTCATAAGTCAAGTCCAAGAGCTTCAACTCATCCTGCATGAAATAAGTGCAGAAAGTATGATTCTTAGTGAGTCCTTTCAAGTGACTGCGTTAATTGAAAAATTACCACCACCTTGGAAAGACTTTAAGAATTACTTGAAGCACAAGCGCAAGGAGATGGGGATGGAGAACTCGATAGTTCGACTGAGGATAGAGGAGGACAACCGTACTTTTGAAAAGAGGACGGTGGGATTGGATATCAGAGGACTGAGCGAGCGTCCCCGCCGTTGTGGCAGCAATCTTCGGTACCTACTGGCTATCCAGAAACCCTGCTCTGTGGCTACAGGTCTGCACAGGATCTTGAGAACCTAAAGTACAGATTCTTCCCTCTCTAATGGATGCCATTCATGCTTTGTTTTGCTGATTTTGACTTTGATTTTGATTGCGTGAAAAAGATGTGATTTTGTAATTTGGACTTATGTATTATTGTATTGATTTTCAATTAATTTTGCTATGGAAACATGTATTGTTGAATTAGGAGGGGATGGGATGGATCAAATGGTTAGTGTTGGATGATTTGATATACAAAATTAGTAAATTAATATAAATATAGTATAGTGAAACAAATAAATCAGGATATTTTGATGGAATATTTAGTTTGCTTGGACTGGAGTAGACAAGAAAGCTTTTTTTTTTGTAATATTTGTTGACAGTTCTTGATGATGATTTGAATGATGACCTTAGTTTTAGAATGTGTTGTCATCTGTAGCACTTTCTTATATATTTTGAGAAAAGTGTGGGATATTTCTTGAAATATTATGGTAAGTTGAGGAGCATCAAGAAATGGGAGATGCAAATGTTTATTGGGTTCTGAATTTTTGTTCTTTAAAACTCATCTACTACTTCAAATATGATGGACATTAGTAAAAATATGTGATTTTTGTGTTGAATGATTAAGGGTGTGTTCATAGAAAAAATAACAGTATACACAAATTTACAACAGTATACATAGGCTCATAACAGCATACATATGCAATTTCTTATGTCTGAAAATTGATATGCAACTTTTGAATGTGATGACCTATTACACAATTTTTGTTAATCGATCCATTTGTTACATTGTTGATGCTTCCTATGTGATTTGAGAAGATTTATTGTTTGTACTTTCCATTTCTACTATTAGTACTGTTGGTTACATTTATGTTATTAGTACACTCTTATGTGTCCTATGAACATTGTTAAATCATTCATTTAATTATGTAGTATATTGATATCATTCTAGACTTTTCATTGGTCTAGGGATTGTTTTAGACTCTTATATTCACAACACAGAGGGTTAGGAAAAAATTATATGGAAGGTTAAAATAAAATGAAACGATAATGAACTATAGTAAAATTATTAAAAACATATGGATGTTTATGAATCAAGGAGGATAGAAACGTTACACCTTATATATAATTTCAGTGTTTGTATGAAGATTGCAATGTTGACTCAAGCCTATGAGGTTTGGCAATGAGATACAGGTTTCATGTTTGCATTATTATGAGTATACTATTATGCTTTATATGTACACCCTTAATCTCTTTTGATTGTGTTTCAAAATGTTATGTTTCATCCCTAATCCTAGGTGACTGTGCAATTTTTTCTAAACCTAAGTTATATGTTAAATTATCTGTGGAGGTTGGATTCACAATGGAAAATATTGGTTTTATGTTTACATTATTTTTAGTACACTGTTATGCATCATATGTACACTGTTAACTTCTTTTGATTATGTATTGCATTGCTTTCATCCTTAATTTGGGCCTAACCCGTATCCAAACCAAACCCCCCGAGTTGAGGACTTTATGATTATTAATTTAGAATCATCATGGAAACTAAATTTAATTTATGAGACTTACCAGACGTGTATATATTGTTTTAAGTGATGCTTATATATAATAGTCATTGTACATGTACATTACACATGCATTGCACATGAATTACTTTGTTAAATCAACATTAATTAGTTGGGATTATGTTCCTATTATGTATAATTCTGTGTATATTTTGGAAGAAAGAGAGCAATTATATCTACAAACAGAACTCAATGTGCACCATTATGCTTATCTTGTACACTGTTATACATCTTCTGTACATTATTATGCTATCTCTGTACACTGTTATGCTCCTAATATGATATAAAAACTAGTTTATTTGTCATCTTAATATCTAGGACTCTAACTTGTTAGTTTTGCTTGTACTCTTTGTGATTATAGGGGTATCCACATGATAAAAAAACATTAAAATTCACTATTATGTTGTATACTGTTATAGCTGTTGCCATTGGAGAATTAAACTTTTTCGGTTTGCTATGTTCTTATGGGACCCTTGTTTTTGAGCTTGAGCTTTTTTAAAATGGATAGTGTATCCAGGACTCTAATTTGAAGCCATGTAGCCTCTTCTATGAAATATTATAAATATGATAAAATGCCCAAGATGAGTTGGATATGTATGAAGGAGACCAGGAGGTGCACTAGTTAGAATGAGTGATAGAATCGTCTATGAATAGGCTAGGAGTTAGGTAATAGGTAGACCAAAGCAAACTAAGATAGTGATAATAAGGAAAGACATGTTGATTATATATTTATCGGATGAGTTGCGTAAATGTAATTGAATGGCGAAAGAGAATATGTTAAATTAACGAAGCAAATTAATAACTAGCCTCTGGTATACTGTTTTCTTCAGGTTCCATAGACAAACATTTATTGGAAAATTTATATACAATGGCCAGTGGGTTATGCCTCAGTCAAGGACTGGGGCTCATACGACATTTAATTGACCAATAATGCATATATGGATAGGAAGATAATTTTTTGCATTACTGGAGCTCTTAATGACAGTTCCACAAAGGTTGTTTGCAAGTTATTATAAAAAAAATGGTGTAAGCAGTCATTGGAAGAATTTAAGTTGGAGAATGAGGACAATGCCAGAACAAAGATGTTTCTTAGAAAATGGCTCATCTGTAGAAAATGACAATATCTCTTTATGCATTTTACAATATTTTTGTACACTACTATATCGTTTTTATACAATGTTAAATTTTTCATGTACACTTTTATTTACCTATGTACACTCATATTTATATCTAAGATATTTTCTCCCTAATGTGCATGTCCAATGGTTGAAAATGTATTTTAGTTTGCACAATTTTATGCATGATGTTCTTGACTGGCCACTCACATGGGATGACCAATGCCCACAACAATCCAATGAGTAAGAGTTATTATTATATTATCATTAAAAATGTCCCAACGTAAGCGATACGATATCAATTAATTTATAGTGTTCTTAGGGTTGACTGTGATATGTCTATCATCAAATACAGCGAGCGCCTTATAAAGGGAATGAGCATGGAATGGGGGTAACAGGACATGCCAAGGTTCTAAGGGGAGTATGCAACAAAATTTATTTGAATAGCAAAAGAGAGTGATGCTCGGATAACAGGTTTTAAAGAGTGTGAAAATTATATACAGAACATGTAGATATTACTTTATGGTAATTTTGTAAATCCATAGTGGTAATTTAAACATCAGATGATTTAAATATGTGGTGGTGATTTAAAAAGTAGATGTAACTCCAAATTTCATTATTATGCTTCTTTTATACACTGTTATGTTTATCATGTACACTGTTATATTTGTTGTTATGTTGGGAAGGGAGGAAAACAAAGAAAATATGAGGTTAGGGTTAAAAAAGGAAGAAAAAAGGTATGGTTAACTAAGGATGGATGAAAGGACCTAAACAAAATGAATAGATGGATGGAGGGACCTAAAGAAAAGTAAAAAAAATCAAGGGATCTATTGTTATTACAGTAGTATCCTCAGGGACCTCTAATTAATTTTTTCAAAATGAACTGCATATATCAACGGTCGTTTTGCACATATATGAGTGTCAAAAGCATCTCGAGGAAGATGTTTTCGGTTTGCATTGGCTCCGCACCACCAAATGAGCTATTACGAGTGTCAAAAGCATCTCGAGGAAGATGTTTTGCATGATCGTATCCTTTTCACTGCATCGTTTGTGGCCTTTACACTTGCACGTTATGAATTTTCTTTTAAATATATTTGAACAATATATATATATATATATATATATATATATATATATATATATATATATATATATATATATATAGGGGGCCGATTAGGTGCGGCGAACGGCAGGTGCGGCGTCGATTGTGGGCCGTCGATCACGGGTCTATCGCATCGGATGGTCGGGTGCGATTCACGTCGACCGTTGGATGCGATGGACCCGCGATCGAACGGCCCACGTCACCGCCGCACCTGCCGCACGCCGCACCTAATCGCCCTCGTATATATATATATATATATATATATATATATATATATATATATATATATATATAGTAAACCGATAATATGCGGTCGTGCGATCGCGATCGCGATCGCGGGTCCATCGCATCCAACGGTCGACGTGAATCGCACCCGACCGTCCGATGCGATGGACCCGTGATCGACGACCGCACGACCGCAGGATATCACGAGTCATATATATATATATATATATATATATATATATATATATATATATACGCGAGCGATTTGGTGCAGGGAATGGCGGGTGCGGCCGTGACGTGGGCCGTTCGATCGCGAGTCCATCGCATCCAACGGTTGACGTGAATTGCACCCGACCGTCCGATGCGATTGACCCATAATCGACGCCGCACCTGCCGTTCACCACACGTAATCACCCATATATATATATATATATATATATATATATATTGAAATATAAATATTGCTTTAGGCAATTTCATATACTAATGATGTGACGACCAAAAAAGAATGTTACAAACGAACTAAATATCAAGACCATTCATTTGACTTGAGAGGTATTTTTGAAACATGTTTGGAATAATTTTCCTTTTGCTGATTCAAGAAAACACCATCAAACATTTGTAACCAAAATTTCATAACTAATTCATATATACTCATTCAACCTCAGGCCCATTATTATAGTTGTTCTATAACAATATTCAATAAAGTGTTTAAGAAAAACTTCATACTCAATATATTTTATTCGAACGATACGGAATAACTCATCAAGAGAACAAGGAATTATGCCCACATATTCCACTTCACAAAAAAAAGAAGAGAAAAGGAACATTTTTTTCTGAACAAAAATATGCATATACATCATTAAATTCAAAATCATGAATAAATGGGGATTTTACACACACTTTCCTGTTTGAGCCGCACCCATATGCACCTCTCATTAGAAATGTTTCATATTTTCTTATAAATATAATTAGCCATAACTTTTTTTATTTATAAAAATATATAGCATCATAATTATATATATATATATATATATATATATATATATATATATATATATATATATAGGGACGTGATTAGGTGCGGTCGTGCGACCGTGCACCCCACACGTCGATCGTGCGATCGATGTTCTCGCGATCGGATGGTCCGTGTTTAAAACACGTCGACCGTGCGATCATCGAGAACATCGATCGCGTCACACGGTCGATATGTGGCGCGCGACGGGGTGCACGGTCGCACGACCGCACCCCATCGCCCCCGTGTGTGTGTGTGTGTGTATATATATATATATATATATATATATATATATATATATATATATAACCGATTAGGTGCGGCGAACGGCGGGTGCGACAGCGATCACGGGCCGTTGATCACGGGTCCATCGCATCGGACGGTTGGGTGCGATTCACGTCGACCGTTGGATGCGATGGACCCGCAATCGGACGATCCACGTCGCGGCCGCACCTAATCGCGAGCGTGTATGTGTGTGTGTATATATATATATATATCATTTTAAAAAAATTAATTGCAGGCGTGACTATAAACATGATTGTATATAACATTTTCCTTTGTAATAATGCACATAATTATTTTTTTATTAACACTCATTTGAGACGCGATTCAAGTGCATGATAAATATGTTTCCTTGGTCGTGTTAAACACACATTTTGTGTAATCTTCAGAAAACAATGTATGTTCACACATTTACCCATATCTCAATGTAACATGTCGTATAAGGGACAAGTACACAACAGGTTACAAGGCCCAAAATCTCAGAGGATGGATACATCTCTTCCACCTCGCTATCGAGTAACATACTATATATAAATATATGAAACAACCACAAATGCAATATAATATAGGTGGCCATGTTAAAAGTTCCATTAGGATGAGTTTGTCACTGTCAAAATAAAAAAATGAGTGACGTTGATTATACCTTTTAAGTTGTGATTTAATTTTTTTATATAAAATTAAATAACACATCTCTTATGCATGTTTAATTACACATTTATTAATGTGAGAAGAGATTTAGTGTCACGCCCCAGGGTGGCCGTCCCCGAGACGTGGCAAATTTGTAAAGTATCAGCTATCAAGTACAAGAGGTCAATAATGACTCTAATAAATAACACACAAGCTGGAAAAACAATGATAACTGATAACTCAACTCAAAAGTGGAAGCATAAAAATATCAATAAGTCTGTAAACCAAAAATATAATTACAGATTCGAATACACAATCAATGTCCTGTGAGAGCCAAGTCTAATCCAAAAAAAATACATCATGTGCAACACGCACGGTTTACAATATATGAATCTAGGACGGCTGACAGCCTCGCACTCGCCACCCGCCGGACAAATCGCTCCACGCACGCAAGACCACACCATAGGGAAGCTCAGCTCCACGCCCAACACCGCCCTTGTAAAATAAACAGTACGCGAGGGGTGAGTTACAAGCTCAGTGAGTGGTTGGAAACCAAACACTATTACAACAATTCAATACTAAGGCAAATTCATTTGAAGGAAAAACATGGGTAGAAACCCAAAGGATAACAAGGTCACGCGTCGGCGCGACCATACCTCGCCCTCGCCCTTACTCCCAAAGGGAGTCTCTTGGGACACTCGGGGAGGAACAACTGTTAACCATAACACATGGTGTTACTGGATAACAAGATATATGAGTCCATCCGCTACGAGGTAGAGATATAATATGGTACCTTAAGCGTTATGAGTAACATACTCAGAGTATACTCGATGGGTATTAGAGTCATGTGACGACATGACTTCAACTCATCCTGACCCTCACCCTCACCCTCACCCCTAAGGATGACACGGGACTATTGGAAGACAATATTTTGCTCTACACCCTTCGTCATCCGGTAGCCATCTCTCAAGTAGCCTCTACCTGGTACACTCTCATGATCAATACAGGCTATTGTGCATATGGTTCATGCACATAACTATGATATGATTCTCATGTAAGATATATGTGCATGTTAAAACTGATTAGGCCTATCTGAAATAGGCGTGGGTACGACCCGCTGTCGGGTTGTACCTCATGAGTTAGAGTGCGAGCGATATAATCACCACCCTGCATCCAAGAGGTGCACTTGTATAGAATTCAGGTGAATTCATCGTTGCATCGGTTTTGTTAAAGTGGTGGCTTTGGTATTAAGTTAGGCCTACCCGTGTTAGGCGTGTATATGAACCGCCTGTTGGATTATATGCCTTGGGCTTATTTCTATGCGAGAGCAGAAGTAACCCCTCACGTCTGAGCGACACACCTGTGAGGGAGTACAAGGGTATTCGATATCTTCGATACGCGATTATCGAGGGTAGTTAACTTTCCCATAAGGTTCACTTTGCGAACGTAGGGTGCTTCCTCTTGACATCGTCGTGAGTCGAAGCTACCCGGCGTCGTAGCTGTCCTGTATAGTGCCACCACTGATAGGTGCTACCGATGCATATCGTGGGGTACCAACTACCATGGATTTACATCATAAACAATAGATCATACAACATGCATACAAAATATGGCCGTCTTAACATGCATACAAGGCCACTTAATCATACAGACATATCCTAACATGCGTTGGATATCACCAACTTAAGGGGGAAGGGTTAAGCGCGATCTTGCGCAACAATCGGTGCATCCCAAAATCCTAAGTGGACCTGAGTCAAGTAGGAACCACATCTACTTACTCAGTTTACCCAAAGAGGGAGGGCAAGAGAGAGGGAAAGTCTTATCCTCTCCGGAAGCTGGTCATAGCCTATCCCCAATAAGATGGGTGCCAACTATACCACGTCCTCCAGTCTTATGACCAGGGAATATTAAGTATGCACCTGGTTATTAACCCAGGCTTAATCATACTGGATATATATTACTGATAATATGATAGTATTACTAATAGAGACTACCTAAGTAATGCCATATTCTATACACCCATATAAACACACAAATTACATGCAGACATGATCATTCATACATGAATACAATACATAAGCAAGTACATGATAGAAAATGGGGTTCTATGCAATATACAAGCTATACAAGCCTAGCATGCAAGATATCTAGCATATTTAGGGTTAGACATGAACATACTACTCATCTAAAGAAGTAGTATAATTTGGGTGTCCAACGGAAGCGCGACGCATGACTACGTGCATCCAACGCTTCCCGAAGGGTTGGATCGAACAACTCACCGCAACCCGGATCGTCGCGCATCCCATCTGACAAGATCTGCAAGGTAAGGGCATCAAAAGGACGAGTATAACCATATAACAACATCAAATTGATAAATAGGCAAAGGGCTTAGACATGCAAATGGCTTATTTTTAATTTATTGGGAAGCGTGCGGAGAAGCAACTCACACTTGAATCTCACCCACCGAAACTCAGGAACGGTCAACCCCGGATGTGATTCGGAACTGCATATTTTTCAAAACGTATCCGAATTCAATGAAATTTTTATGGGTAGTACAAAACGGTACCAGGACTCATAATATGCATTTAAATTTCCAATCAGAGTACTCCAACTCCCCCAGGTAGCTAAAAAGCTAAAATTTTAGCGACTCCGATCAAAAAAAGAAAAGGCCCTAAATGACCCAGATGTGATCAAGGCTTAACCAAAATGGCTCCAAATGACAGGCACAACATTTAGTTTATTGTGCAGAGATCTATCAAGGATCTATATTTAATTCCAGTTATTACAGTAGACAAAGAAAAAATTTGAGTCATCTATATTAATATTTAAAATCTCCACTCCAAATCTTAATTTTCTCTTTCTCATACTAATCCTGTCAATATGTGAGAGAAGGGCCAAAGAGAGGGGCTCGGAGGCATAGATCTACCATCCAGATCCTCATACAAATCAGGGGCAGACCCAAGGGGGGGCGGGCTGGGGCTCGGGCCTCCCCAAGGCCGAAATCATGCGTAGAAAGTCACTACAAGAGATATGATATTTAGCCGCGAAATATTTCCTTGGTAAAGGATATGAATTCATTGGTAAACATTATTCCCAAGGAAAATATTTCGTTGGTAACTGAGTGGTTGATAAAAAACAGCCAATTATTAATAACAACGGAGTGATGTATTCTCGAAAAATGAATCCCCTGTGAAAATGTATTCCCTGGTAAAATATTTCCTAACTAAAAGCTTGGTATTATGCAATGTAGATATTTATTACCCAGGAAAATTTTTTCTTGGGAAAGACCATTTTGAAAATTGATTTTTTTTGTTTTTTTGGAGGGGGGTTGAAATGTGAGGTGAGTATTGGGGTTGAAATTGTTATGTTCAGTCCAGTTCATAATCCCGTTTGTATCTCACACAATTTTTTTAATATATGTTTAGCTAATTAAGTATCTTTTCTCATAAAAATTAAATACATACTCATATAAATTGAATGCAAATATTTTAATTATATATATATTTTTTATATAAAAGATATACTACAATAGTGACATATATATTGTGTTATGTGATTTCATACAATGCGCTAGTGAAATGACTACAAATGCGTTGCTTTTCTTGACATTGGTAAGAAAAGCCTGATTTTAATGGATGGTGGTTGAAAAATCATAGTTTTTTTTTATTTCTTAATGCTTTTCTATTTATTTTGTTCTTCATGATCACTAATTTGAATATCTCGGTCTTTTTTATAAGTTAAGATTTTAAATTTAAGCTTTAAGGATATCATTGTGCTGTGATCAATTGTTTTTTCACATTTATTTTTATAAAAAATTTCAAGCTTATTGTTAAAATTTTTTGTGAAGGTAAATAATGAGACTGCAAGATTTTTTTTATAAAAAATTCAAATAAAATTTTTAGATTTTCTAAATGTGAAAGAAGCAGTAAAAAAATAATTTTTTTATCTAAGTTGTCAATTACTTCAAGGACTCGGTCATTATTCCTCAAATTTAATTATGTTGAATTACCATACAATTATATTATTTTATAAATACATTTTTTTATTAGTCTAAGTCTATTAAACTCCCCCTCCCCCCCCCCCCCCCCCCCCCAATATTCTAAAACCTGGTTCCGCAACCTGGTTCCGCCCTGGTAGAAATGGTTATAAGTACTCATGTACTTTTATTTTTTATCTTGATCTGCATGAGACCTAGGGATTTTAGGGTTTTATTGAAATCCCAACAAGTCATGCAATTACATGTAGTATTATGGTACATTACAATAATACAGCCAGCGTAACGTAACCCTAACTCCCTAATGCATGAACACTAGTAGCAGGTGAAGAAGTGAATGCAAGCAATTCAGGATCATTTGCAAACCCCTCCATCTCCTCCTCCGTCAAGAACGCCCAGACCTCGAACCCGTCGCCGCCCCTCTCATTCATCAACACGAACAAGTTCTTCATCCCGTACGGAGGCACCGCCACCCACGCCGGCCCTCCCCAACCGAAGTCCGTCTCGTAAAACGGGAACCTGCACCAGCTCGTGAACAGGTACCTCTCCACCCCCTCCGCCACCGCCACCGTCATCCTCAACTCCTCACGCGCCTCTCCGTTCAACCCCTTTATGGCCTCCCTCAGCCTCCCCTCGAGGAATCCTTGCTCGTGCTCCTCCGCCTCTTCCCACCCGACTCCGGACGCGTAGACCATCGCGAATACGTTCCCGAAGTAGTCCTCCGTCAGTGGCGGCCGCAACCGTGGCCGCAGGTTCACAGGGACCGCCGCCTCGAACCTCCGCCCGCGCGCCTCCCCACCGGCCGCGCGCATCACGCACCGCCACAGAAGCGCGATCACCGCCTCCACCCGAGTCGGCCGCGCACGCTCCCGCGCGTAGGCCGCGCCCCTCAGCTTCTCCAACTGGCGCGCGCGGATCAGCAGACGCGCGGGCGCGATAATCGACTGCACCACGGGCATGAACTCGATCTCCGGCGCGATGTCCCAATGGGGGAAGAGCGCCGCAGACTCGAACTTGGGGCGCGCAGGGACCCCGCGCTCGCTCGCGGTGTCGGCCCAGGCTTTGAGGAACTCGGCATACGTGGTCCCGTCCGCGAGCTTGTGCGACATGCTCACGCCCAGTGCCCAACCGCCGCCCGGAGTGAACTCATTGAATTGGACGGATAGGGGCGGTTCATCGTAGCTCGAGAACGATGAGCCGCCTACGGGGAAGAGGAGACCGAGTTCGTTGATCGGTGGATCAGCCAAGAACGAGTAGAGGTCGCGTTCAACTCGGGCGGTGGTGAATTCGACGCCCTCGTCATTGCATTCAACGTAGATTTTGTCGCTCGACGGGTGATGTTTCTTGAGACGCCCGGCGAGCGGGTAGAAGCGAGTCAGGACGTCGGAGAGCGATGATCTCAGGTGGTGGGATATCTCGGGGATGTCGTTTGAATGGCCGGCAAAGTAGAATAGGATGACATTGATACTATAGTTGGGTAGGCATTGGTCAAAGAAGGAGAGTTCTAAAAATTTGGGCTGTGGAGGGGTTGGGGTGGAAGGTTTGATGGTCTCCCTTGTGAGAACTTGAACACTCAACATCTTGGATTGTATGTGCTTTGCATGCCCAGGGTTTGATGCTTTCCTTTACAATGAACTTAAATGATTATATATATATATATTATTTTATTATTAAAATTGATACTTATTCGAGAGATGAGTGTCTATAACCTTACACGTTATGATAGCATAGTATAGCTAGATTGTACTAGTTATCCTAATTTATGGGGTCAAATCATAATGTATTAAATAAATTTTATTATTATTATTATTTTTAGAAAAATATACTATTTTATCTTAACATATAATTTATTTTATATAACAATATATACTTCAACTATTACGTATACTACTAGGGCTGTAACTTGGGTCTGGTTGAACCCGAATCCGACGGGTTGAATCCAATTTTTACATGGGTTGGGTTAGCTAAATCGGGTTCGGGTTCAGGTTCAGGTTCGTGTTGGCCTCACTCACAACCTGACCCAATCCGAACTTGTAAACTAATAATAATAATAATAAAATTATGGTCGTTCATTCTATAGCTTTTAATTCTGAGCAATCCAAATTTTAGGTAAACCTAACTAATCTGCACATCATCTTAGAAAATCGGGTTGGGTCGGGTTAAGTTGGGTTGGTTTATTTAATTACGGGTTAGGTTCGGGTTAGTCCAATCCGGGATGAAAATCGGGTGGGTCAGTTTAGGGTTGAGTAGTTTAAAATTCTGATTAGATTCGGATTAGGGTCAACCCGAATCCAATCCGCTTGAGTTGCAGCCCTATATACTGCGGTAACACTATGACATCTCATTTTTCTTGAGTACAGAAGATATATCAAATATACAAGTAAAGTCACTGTGTATTATTATAAATTTATATATATAGTATCGAAACCACCGTGGTATGGTAGTTGGTTGATTTGACCGGCGAATGGAGTAGAGTGAGGATAGAGAGAAAGTGAGAGTCGCGAGCTACAATAAAACGTGGATGATGTGTGAGACTAATCTAATGGAATTATGAAAATTTTACGCAATTCATTTTATAATTAAAATATAGACATCACATTTTATTTTAAAAATTATATACCTCATTTGATAATAAAATGTAAATACTTTAATGAATTAAATTTTATTATTTACTAATAAATATAAAAAAAATTCAACAAGATATAATAAAAAGAGATAGTTAATGAGATATATGAAACTATATTTAATATTGTAAAAAAAATCAAGTCTTATAGAGCTCTATAATTACTAGGACAGACTTATACGGCAAGGGGACTTTTGAATAAAATGGGGAATATAAATAATTGTATCACCCTTTGTTAAAAAAAAATCCTTTTTAAAAACAAGGGCAATGTAAAAAACCTAGTAAAGTCACATATTCAAACTAATATGAAAACACGGTAAAATATTCTGCAAACAAATAATAGGGGATTAGAAAAACAGATCAATTTTAGTGGAAGCGAGCAGAGACGCTCTATCCTCGGTGAATAAAGTCCCCTCACGCACAAGGTTGAACGGCTCCTACCACTGAGAGATACGACCACCAGGGTTATGCCTCCTCAGGGTGCGAGCTACGAGGAGACCACAGTGAACAGCTGCGATCCTTTAAGACGCTCAAATCAAGAGAATGAAGAAGGTGGAAAAGACTCTTTGACCAAGGGTCTAATTTTTTTTCTGTCCCTAGACTTTTTTTTATTTTTTTTTTACCCCTGAAATCTGGTCCTATTTTTTTTTCTCTGACTTTTCATAACACCAGGACTACCCTTTACAGACAGAGTTACACAAATACATAAATATAATGTGATACATACATAAATGATACACATAGTTACAGATATTTAATAGTTATCTACAAAAAATATTAAAGTTCGTAAAGATGTTTTAACACAAAATGGTCATGTATACATTTTAAGAGTCATTACATTATCATATGTAAGTACATTCAATGTACACAAAATGTTATAGATACAATTCCAAAGTTTCGTTAAACTAGATACATCAATTATTTGAATTATGACGTTTTCTTCATATTTTAATGATCAATTGTTGTCTTCCCCATAATCTTCTTTATGTCCTCTTGGGTGAAATGAAATTCACTGAAGTATCATCAAACTAGACATTCAATGTATTTCATAACGAAGAATGAGCTTTCTAAGCTACATCAAAAATACAACAATTAGTGAAACACCTAAATCAATTTTCATTTAACAATATAACAAAATTAGTAATAGTATGAATCCAAACTGAAAATTTTTGAGAAATTGTAATATTTTAGTAGAATTACTTCTTGCTCCATGTATTTAATAATTACATAAACTAACATTTACATAATAACTACAACAAAACTACTAATGTAATGCCCAATGACATAATCTACCATTTACAGAATAGAAATGTAATATCATCTATCATTCTTATTTACAAAAACTATAATTTACAGAACAGATATGTAATATCATATATGGAACTAAACTAAGGACATATAAATTACAGAAATGTAATGACTAATAACATAAATGTAAAGACCAATTACATAAATGTAAGATCAATTATAGAAATGTAATATTAATTTATAGATGTTGTGTAGTTTAGATATAAAAAATGAGGTGGCACAAGTCAGGAGTCAAAATAAAAGACTAGATTTCATGGGTAAATAAAACATAAAAAAAATCCATGGACTGAAAAAAATTAGACCCTTGATCAAAATACATTTGAACAATTCAACATTTTTCCGGATAACAAGGCACAAATTTATATATATATATATATATATATATATATATATATATATGGAAGTGATTCGGTGCGGGAATGCGGTCGTGCGGGAAGCGATCACGGGCCGTCGATCACGGGTCCATCGCATCGGACGGTCGGGTGCGATTCACATATATAATCACTCGATTGTAGGTTGTTGAGACGATGTGATCCATTCAAGTGCATGAATCATGAAAAATATGTTTCAATTCCTTGTTCCTGTTAACCAGTTACGCATTAATTTAATCTTCACAAAACAATGTATGTGTTAAGACGCGTTTACCAATTTATTACTCTCAATGTCATAATGCTAGATAATTAACTTTATATAGATACATCATACATCTCTGCGAGGTTGTAACTTGAAAGAGCTTTTTTTTTTTCAAAGTCCTGTTTTTTATATTAAATCATACATGGAAACTTATTTGCGCATGACAAGGCTCAATGTAACTCATCCAAAACTTCACTTGTATCATGAGCTCAACCACTTCTCCACTCTTTCCAAACAATTAATAAGTTCCGACTCACACTAATTAAATCGCGCATCCATTTCACAGGCAATAAAAAATATATATTCATCTTATCATAAACATTAGATGATGTTTATGATTTTTAGAAAATAAAAACATTTGCAGTCCAACTAAATGAGTTCACGTAGGGCGGCGGTTGCTGGTTGAGCGTGACCATGTCACACAAGCTCGCGGAGGAGACCTTGTAGAGTTCCTTAAAGTCTGGGCCAACACCGTGGAACGTCGTGATGCGCATTCCAATCTCACATCCAAATGCACAAATATTAAGGGTCATATTTCATTCATGAAACAACCATAAAATACAATATATGTACTGGACATGCACATGGGTGTAGTACTATGGTTCATTACAATACAACCAATACAAAGTAAGAGCATCTCCAAAAGCCTCCCTACACTATATTTTTCTTCATATAAAGAGTCAAGACTTTTAAAACTCAGCTTCAAAAGCCTCCTTACACCTCTCTCTCACTACATTTTTCCTTAACTCACTCCCTATGAGTGAGGAGCCAAATTCATTCCTTACTTCACAAAATGATCGTATTGCCCCCTTTCCCTTTCCTTTTCATTTTTTTTTTTTTGCTCACTCTCTTCTGATTTCTTTTTTAAAATGAGTTTTAAATTATTTATGATTTTTAATCAGTTTTATTTATTTTTTATGTTTTTTAAATGATCATTATTTCATGTTAATATTTCATAAATTAAATAATGTTATTTTAGATCTTGTAATTTATTGATATAAATTAGAGTAAATTGGAATGAATATATGATAAGAATAAAGAGACTTTTAGAGTAACTAGTTGATGTACATGTGTGTTACACATGAACTATTTTGCTGAATTGTAATGAATGAATATTAGTCGGGATTACTTGGTTTGTTATCAAATATTATCATAGACGAATATGAGACATAACAAGTCACATATCATTCATTTAGCGACCATAACAACTCACACAGAGTAAACACATTTATAACCAGTTTGTTTCTTCACCTGCTTAAGGATTCCTAGATCCTCACTAACCACACGAAAAGCATGCAAACTATAGGAGCACAGAGCTAAGTGAGTAAGATTGCCCTCTGCATAAAAATATGTATGTAAAAATAGAACTCCATTAGTACAAAGGGAAACTACAAAAGTTTAATCCCAACATCCAAATTGCAAAACCACAAATTTCACCTTAAAAATATAGTTCCCAAAAGTTGATATAAAAAACTATAACAACTTCCGAACCTGCATAAAACCAATAGAAATTTGCAATGATTGAAAAATAATAAAAATTCAAAGTACCCATTTCCCATTATCCCTAAAACCTGGCCTTCTCACGTAACTCTAGATTGCAAAATCAGCAAATAATAATCGTGATCAAATGACTGAGAATAAGGATGAGAGACATTGAGGGGAGTAGGAGACGGAGATGGAAATTCGTCAGTCGCCGCCTCGTGCTCCGTGAACTGTTGGGATTGCAAATAAACTCTGAGGCTCAGGAGACCTTCCCTGAAATCTTTGCCATCGTAAGGGGAAGTGGATGGCTCGATCGAACGCGGACGCGATATGATGGAGGACATAAGAGGGGATGAAATTGGAGCAGAAGAAGGATTTTGTGGAAGAGGTGAAGAGGAAACAATTGGATGACGTGAAGAAGATGAACAGGTATGGGATAGATTAATTTGAGTAGCTGATGAGCGTGGGGGAAGTTGAAGCATCGATTGGTGAAGAATTTTCATAACAACAATGAATGATTTGGAGAATATAATAATGAATGCTTCGGTATCAAAAGCAATTACCAAATTACTTATATGAATAAATCGTCAAACAGCTTATCACATACACGTCTAATTATGAGATGATAAAATAAGTTAATGAAATTTTTGACGAGACGAAAGAATAAATATTTGTCAAATAAAAAAGTCATTCGAGATAGGAGTGTATTTTCGTGAAGGGTAAATATGTCAAGTGAATGCTTTTCATGGATTGATACTTTTATATGTAGTATAGATATATATATAGATAGATATAGATAAAAAGATAATGGCTCCCTAGGTGTTATAGTTTCGTAGGGAGTCTTTTTTTTTTCCACAATGTAAAGAAACAATGAGAAGACTTTCAGAGATGCTCTAACCCTAACTCCCTAACGCATGAACACTGTCAGGTGAAGAAGTGAATGCAAGCAATTCAGGATCCTTTGCAAAACCCTCCATCTCCGCCTCCGCCATGGTCGCCCACACCTCGATCCCGTCACCGCCTCTCGCGCTCATCAACACGAAGTAGTTCTTGTACTCGTACGGCGGCAATGCCACCCACGCCGGCCCTCCCCAACCGAAGTCCATCTCGTAAAATGGGAACCTGCACCAGCTCGTGAACAGGTACCTCTCCACTTCCCTCTCCGCCACAACTGCCACCGCTGCTGCCGCCGCCATCAACTCCTCAAGCGTCGCTACGTTCAACCCGCTTATGGCCTCCCTCAGCCTCCCCTCCAGGAATCCTTGCTCGTGCTCCGCCCCGACCCGCTCGCCGCCGGACGTGTAGACGGCGACGAATACATTTCCGAAGTAGTCCTCCGTGAGCGGCGGCTGCATCTGCGGCCGCAGGTTCACGGGGACCAACGCCTCGGGCCTCCGCCCACGCGCCTCCCCTACGGCCGCGCGCATCGCGCACCGCCACAGGAGCGCGATCACCGCTTCCACCCGCGTCGGCGCCCGCTCCCGCGCGTAGGCCGCGCCCCTCAACGTCTGCAACTCTCGCGCGCGGATCAGCAGGCGTGCGGGCGCGAGCATCAACTGTGCCGCGGGCAGGAACTTGGCCTCTGGCGCGACGTCCCGCGGGGGGAAGAGCGCCGCGGATTCGAACTTGGGGCGCGCATGGACTCCGCGCGTGCGCGCGGTGTCGGCCCAGGCTTTGACGAACTCCGCGAACGAAGTCCCGTCCCCGACCGTGTGCGACATGGTCACCGCCACTGCGCACCCGACGCCCGGCGTGAACTCATTGAGTTGGACGGATAGGGGCGGTTGGTCGAAGCCTGATATCGATGAGTCGCCCGCCGGAAGAGCCGGCCGAGTTCCTTGATCGGTGGATCGGCCAAGAACGAGTCGAGGCCGCGTTTGACTCGGGCGGTGGTGAATTCGACGCCCTCGTCGTTGCATTCGACGTAGATTTTGTCGCTCAAGGGGCGTTTCTTGAGCCGCCCGGCGAGTGGGTAGAAGCGAGTCAGGACGTCGGAGAGCGATGACCTCAGGCGGTCGGATATCTCAGCCATGCTGTTTGGATGGGCGGCAGAGTAGAATAGGATGATATTGATACCATAGTTGTTTAGGCATTGGTCAATGAAGGAGAGGTCTAAGAATTTGAGGTGTGGTGGGGTTGGAGAGGAAGGTTTGATGGTCTCCCTTGTGAGAACTTGAACACTCAACATGTTAGGATTGTATGTGTGCTTTGCATGTCCAGGGTTTGATGGTTTCTTTTATAATGAACTTGTTATGATTATATATTATTACATGTGGAATGGGTGTAGTATTTGATTATTAGAGTTGGTTCGTACGTGTTTGAGGGATGTATCAAATATACAAGTAAAGGGGGAAAAGAAATACAGCGACTGGGCTTAGAAGTGGCTAATCAATTTTAAGTATCGAGAGGTGATTTGAAGTATCGAACCATTGAACCTTTTTTCAGGTATCAGGGATTCCTTAATCCAATTAGGGGTTAGGATCGCTGAGATATAGACGTGGTTTGACATTGGGATAAAGGGTTGAGATAAAGAAATAATTAAGTTAAATCATATGTTATCCCATATGACATAAAGAATTGTAAAACATTGATAACATTTTTATGACTGCTCTTTCCAAAAAAAAAAAAAAAAAAAACAAAAAACTTCATGAAACCACAATCAACAATATTAATACATCATCAATAAAAATAGTAAATTTGATATTTTTAATTTTTTTTTAAGTTATCACATATTTTAGATCATGATCCAAATGCAAAGTTTTTTTTGTTTATATCAGAGGAACCCCCCGATATCATGTGATTCAAATGCAAAGTTAATGATAAATACACAAAAAAATAAGGATAACAAAATGCATTACCAAATGTAAATCTGAATATAAATAATAATTTTTTTATCCCCATAAATTAGACTAACTTATCCTAAATATTTATATATTTACCAAACTGGGCCATAGTGTTTTGTGATTGTATATAAATGGAAAAAATCCAAATAACCCCCCCGTAAACTGTCTGAAATCCATATAACCTCCTAGCTTTTCATAAAGTCCATATATAACCCCCTGAAAGCATACATGTCAATCCAAAATAACCCCATGAGTTAAACTTCTATTGATCGATGAATAATATTCTATGAATATTTTGTTTTTTAACATTGACTGAAAACACAATATAAAAAAAAAAAACCTTATAATTTGTAACAAATGCGGAAAACCTTCTCTACATGACAATTTTACCCCTCTAGATGGATTATAATACCCTATTCGGAGGGGTAAAATTTTTATTTACAGAGGATTTTTCGCATTTTGAACATATTATATAGGGTTTTTAGTATACTATATTTTCAATGAGGGTTAACCAAGCAGAATATTCACAAAATAATCTTAATTTGTCAACGAAAATTTAACTCAAGTGGCTAATTGGATTTACATAGGTGTTTTTCAGGGGGTTATATGGATTTTAGGAAAAATCACAAGGTTGTATGTATTTCAGACATATTACAAGGGGTTATTTGGACTTTTCCCCTATGAATTTTGTATTCCTCAATAGGAGGGTATACCAAATATACTTGTACACACACAGATAAAGTCTCCAAATATATATGACCCTTGCTAGTCCCGAATATAATCTTATATACTTCGTTGGCTTTTTTCACTCACTATAGCAAGGCATATATCTCGTTAATTTTTTTTTACATTTTCTATAAATGATATCATTCATGTATTGAAGTATATATATTTTCACCTTTTATAAATGTACATTAGATGAGATATATAATTTTTAGAAAATAAAAACATCCGTGATGTGTGTTTCGAACTATAAATTAACTAATTAGTGTAACAATTTTCAGTATATAAATATACCCACACATACACAAGTAAAATGTAGAGTGATGTGTGAGACTTTTGAATCAAACCAGGAACAAAAGTAAGTGTGTCGGCCTTCTGTTCCTGGTTCAAGAAGTCGCACGTGATGGCCCTATAAAAAAGCATATTTTAAAAGAATTAAATTAAGTTCAGTTTGTCCAGAATGAAAATTCTTTGTTCTTATTAGAGTTTAATTTTAATAAATTCCATGGAAGAAACTTTTTCTATATTGTTTAAAAATGAACATATGAACGAAGGATTTCAAATGTAATGTTCATGGGTATTCTAGCATAATGAAAATGAGAATGAATTGTACGTAAAAATCAAATGACCCTTAGAGTATCTTCAAAAGCTTCTCCAATGTTTCCTTACATTATAGAAATAAAAAAAAAAAGCTATCTATGACATGTAGGGGTTTTTTTTATCCTTCCACAAGCCTCATTAGTCTTACCCTATATTCATTCCAAATGACCCTCATTAGTCTTTTAGACCTTTTTTTTATTTTTAGCTCCTTATGTTCAGGAATGAGCCATGTAGGGAGGCTTTTGTAGATGCTCTTAATAAAACATGATTATTAGGAAGCTCATTTTATTTGTTTTTTTTAAAAGCATATATCTTTAACTAAAGGGTGCTATTACACTCAATTTTTTTTACTGCCCAAAATGTAATCTTATATTCTTCATTAAAAATCCAGTGCAGCATAGACGATGTATACACCTCATTAATTTTTTTAAACTTACTAAAAATAGATTAATTCAACTCAAAATGTGAAAATATGTACTTTTTATCAAAATATATAGATCATTAAATTTTGACATTTTATTTCCCATGAAAATTCTCTCTTATGAGCACAAAAAAAATGCATTATTTATGAGAATTAAACCGTGTTCCAAACGCACCCACAACAATTGAACACTTAATTTGTTTTTATCTATTTTTAATATGAAATTATTGCTTCTCTATAAATAAGAAAAACTCCTTCAACACTGTGTCAAATACAAAGTAAGTGTTGTGAATATAGTGGATACCCACCACTCTTTAACTCCATAACCCCTCTCATTCAACTCATAACCCCCACTATTAATCACTCTACTATGTACCCCCTCACTTCTATGGACATGTAACTTCTCACCTTTGGAATTCCTCCATGCACCCTATAAATAGAGGGTTCTCTCATGTATTCAATTAACCAACAAGTGAAGAATAAATCCTCTCTCTACTTCTCTTCTCTATATGCTTGTGTGCTTTGTTTATGTACTCTATGTTCATGTATTATAGTTAATTTACAACAGTAAGATTTTTATTCAAAATTTGTTCAATACACCCAGACATTAAATGCTAGCTCCACCGATAGAATGCGTTTTTAATTGTCTAGAAGCAATAAGCCCATGTGACAACCCGTTTGAAAAATATGATTTTATATAAAATAATCGAGCTTAGGGTTATCAAATGATTAAATTTTTTATTTTTATTTAATTATATTGTCTGTTATTCTCATTAGGAAACATAAAAGTGATATTTTTTGTATTGTATGGTTTATCTTGGATAAAGCAATGATAAGTAATGGATAAAAGATAGAATTTATAACTTTTAAAATTACAATTATACTTGCATAACTTGTTTGTGTTTAGGAATAAATACGAAAGATGTGTAAGTGATATGATAAATGTGACAATTTTTTTAATGTCTTTGAGAGTATTAGGTGTGTTACGAAGAGAGAATGGAATAATGGGAATCCTTCGATTCCACTTAGGGTTAAATCCCTTTATATAGACAAATGAATAGGAGTTACACGTGTAATGCACTACACACATAATGAGATAACACATATAATCTAACAGCCCCCCTCAAACTCACGGTGGATCATACAAAGTGAGTTTGCGAAGGAGAAACTGAAATCGAGGAACTGGATGTGACTTCGTAAAAAAATCAGCAAGCTGCTCGGCAGAGGAGATGTGCGGAAGCGATAATGTCTCTGCAAGAAAGTGCTGACGAACGAAGTGACAATCGATCTCAATGTGTTTGGTCCTCTCGTGAAAAATCGGATTACTGACAATCTGAATAGCAGAGCGGTTATCACAATGAAGAGGAGTAGGACCAGTCATAGTAACTCCTAGGTCCACCAAGAGACGTCTAAGATGAACAATCTCCTTGGTGGTGATGGTCATGGCTCGATACTCAGCCTCAGTGCTGGATAGTGAAACAACCTCTGTTTCTTGCTGCGCCAAGAAATGATGGAATCTCCAAGAAATATGCAGAACCCAGTGGTGGAGCGTCTAGTGGTCGGATCTCCAGCCCAATCAGCATCAGTGTAGGCCCTGAGAACCAGAGGTGAAGAGGATGACATATAGATCGATCTGGTGATAGTACCGCGTAAATATCTGAGAATACGCATAAGAGCACCATAATGCACTGATCGAGGAGCTGAGACAAACTGACTAACAATACTGACGGCATGAGCTATGTCAGGTCTAGTGATGCAAAGATACACAAGTTGACCAACAATCTGTCTGTACCGAGTTGGGTCTGGAAGGAGCTCACCATCTGTAGGACGAAGCTTCACATGAAGCTCAAGAGGAGTATCTGCACTGCGAGTATCTGAGAGGGCAGCGCGCTCGAGAATGTCAGCCGTATACTTCTGTTGAGAGAGCAGAATCCCACGATCACTCTGTGCAATCTCGAGACCAAGGAAGTAGCGAAGAGTGCCGAGATCTTTCATCTGAAACTGTCGACTGAGGTGATTCTTGACCAGAGTAATACCGGCGGAGTCATCGCCAGTGATAATCATGTCATCAACATATAGAAGAAGGATAACCCGGCCCTGCGATGAGGATCGCACAAACATAGAGTGGTCCTGAAAGCTCTCAACAAAACCAGCTGCCAGAATAACGCTGCGAAAACGCTCAAACCAGGCACGAGGAGCCTGTTTGAGACCATATATAGCCCGCCGAAGACGACAAACATGCTGAGGAGGAGTGCTGAGACCTGGAGGTGGTTGCATATAAACAACCTCAGATAAATCACCATGAAGAAAGGCATTCTTCACGTCCATCTGAAAGAGAGGCCAGCGACGAACAGCAGCAACTGCAAGAAGGGTGCGGACAGTAGTCATCTGAGCAACGGGAGCGAAGGTCTCCTCATAGTCAATGCCATACTCCTGTGTGAAACCTCTAGCAACAAGACGAGCCTTATGTCGTTCAATGGATCCATCAGGTCGATGTTTGATCTTGAAGATCCATTTACAACTGATAGGTGTAACGCCATCCGGAAGTGGAACAACATCCCAGGTCTGTGTTTGCTCAAACGCCTGAAACTCCTCATTCATGGCCTGCTGCCACTCAGGGTACTCAACTGCCTCTCGATAGGATCGGGGCTCACGATGGACATGGATAGCGGTGAGATAAGCCTGGAACTGTGGAGAATAGGTACTCACTGAAGCAAAGCCAAATCGGTCAGGTGGTCCAGAGTCAAAACTAAAGCGAGCAGGTGGATGACGCTCACGCTGAGGGTAGCGAGTCGAAGGACGAGGATCCACATCAGAGGGAGGTGCATCAGTCGTGGAAGGCGGAGTACCAGCGGAGTCATCTGTGGGAGAAGCAAGAGGAGACACAATAGGAGGAGAACTAGGAGAACCAGAGGAGTTGGCTGCAGGAGTGCTAAGAGGAGGCTCAGAGAGAGTAGAACTAGGAGTGGACTCAAGCACAACAGATGACCTGAGAAGAGGTAGAGACTCAATAGGGGAGGTCTGAACAGGAGAAGGCACAAAAGGAGAGGCCTGAACAGGAGAAGAAAAGGAGGAGAGACCTGAACAGGAGAAGGCACAGGAGGGGAGGAGGGAGTGGGTTTTGTGGGTGGAGAAGAAAAATAGGGAACATCCTCGACAAATGACACATGATGAGCAATCCAAAAACGATCTCCAACAGGATCGTAGCAGCGATATCCCTTGTGTTCGAAACTAATCCCCAAGAATACACACTTGACTGACCGAGCGGCCAACTTGGTGCGTTGATGAGGAGGGAGAAGCACGAAACAAGTACATCCAAAAGTGCGAAGTCTGCTATAATCAGGTTTGGAGGAGTAAAGGCGCTCATGAGGAGTCATACCAGAGAGGACAGAAGAGGGAGTGATATTGATAAGATGAACAGATAGAAGAGCAGCCTCAGCCCAGAATGTGCCAGGGACTGAAGAAGAAAGTAAGAGGGAACGAGCGGTCTCAAGAATATGACGATGTTTTCTTTCAGCAACACCATTCTGCTCATGAGCATAAGGACATGATTGCTGAAAAAGGGTGCCATGAGATTGAAGAAGAGAACGCATCGTGGAAGAAATATATTCTCGAGCACAATCAGACCTAAAGATTTTGATACGAGTCTGAAACTGGGTGTGAATCATAGTGGTAAAAACTTCATATATTTTTGGGACCTCAGATCGATGACGCAATAAATAAATCCAGGTAAAACGAGAATAGTCATCAATAAAACTGATATAATACGAAAAACCACTCTTTGATGTGATATGAGAAGGACCCCAGATATCAGAATGAACAAGTTCAAATGGACTAGAGGACTGATGATTACTAGAATGGAATGGAGTAGCAACAGGTTTGGCCAATTTGCAACCCTCACAAACAGAAAGAGGAGAAAAGGAAACACGACCTAAATCACCAGATTGAATAAGATCTTTAAGTCGAGACTCAGAAACATGACCTAACCTTTTATGCCACAAATCAGCATCAGAGGTGACAGCGCCAGAGAAAGCTGAGGGATCGGGTACAGGAAGATGAAGATACTCCACATAATACAGTCCGCCAATCCTACGACCAACACCAATCCTCCGCCCTGAATGTGGATCCTGTACAAAACAACCAGAAGAGGTAAAGGTAACAGTGAAACCAGAATCACATAGGCGACTAATAGACACAAGATTCATGCAAAGGTCAGGAGCATGCAAAACAAATGGCAATGAAAGTCGGCCAGTAGGGTCAGAGGTGGTGGTGATCGATCCACACTGCGTGATGACCAAAGGAGAGCCATTAGCAGTATGAATCGAAGGTAGGTGGGAGGGTGCAGGGAGCATGCAGTGAGGACAGAACTATCAGGTGTCATGTGATGTGAGGCACCCGAATCAAAGATCCAATAAACAGGAGTACCCGTAGTAGAAGAGAATGCAAAAGGAGTAGAAGAACCAGAAATAGGCTGCTGCAGAATCAGGTGGTCGAGACACTGACTGATCTGATCAGGCTGACCCATTTGTGGCTGAATGGAGTCAAGCGGAGTAGCAGTGGCAGCGGCAATAGGAGGAAGACGATGTCCATGTCTTCTCGGTCTATGACGCTTCTTAGCAGGTCTTCGTTTACGCGGTTTAAGGTGATCCATAGCAGGAGCAGCCCCCAAGATGCCCTCATAGATGAACGACGAAGAGGACTGAGGAGACACCATAAAATAGTGGCCTTTTTTTTTTTTTGCTAAAAACTAGATAATGATGTCAGAGATGGAAAAAAAATTGATCAAAACGGACTCCGTGAACACCTGTTTTAGTGATTCGAAGTCTCGAGACCGGGAGGCGGCAAAGGGCGGCCGGAGGGCGGCAGAGGGTGGCTGGGGAAGCTGCAGGGCGATCGGAGATGACCAGAGGTGAAATCCGGATCGGGCCGTATCGGGTGACCGGGCCGGGTTGGGCCGTGCCGGGTTTCCGGGTCGGGTCCCGGAATTGGGTCCGGAGCAGGTACCGGGTCGGGTCTCGGGTTTCCGAGTCGGGTCCCGAAACTGGGTCCGGAGCTGGTACCGGGTCGGGTCTCGGGATGAATTCCCGGGGGATCCTGGACAAATGTCTCGGGTTTCCGGAGCTGGTTCCGGGTCGGGTCTCGGGATGAATTCCTGGGGGATCCTGGACAAATTCCCGGGGGATGCTGTCCAGGACAGATTCCCGGGGGATCCGGGATGCTGTCCGGGACAGATTCCCGGGAGATCCGGGATGTGTCCGGGACAGATTTCTGGGAGACCCGGGAAGCTGTCCGGGACAGATTTTCGGGAGCCAGCCCAGATCCTACACGTGCGGGCAGGTTGCGGACGGGGCACCGGCAGGACGCGGGAGGGCTGGGCGGCGCGCAGACGGGGCGCGGGCAGGCTTGGCGGCGCGCGGCAGGGGCGCTTGGGCAGGTTCCCGGACGCGGCAGGCAGGCG
Source organism: Acorus calamus (assembly GCA_030737845.1). Classification (NCBI taxonomy): domain Eukaryota; kingdom Viridiplantae; phylum Streptophyta; class Magnoliopsida; order Acorales; family Acoraceae; genus Acorus; species Acorus calamus. The sequence goes on along the minus strand of CM060873.1, from coordinate 3,261,983 downwards.
CTCGGGGCAGGTTCCCGGGCGCGGCAGGCAGGCGCTCGGGGCAGATTCCCGGCGCGGCAGGGCAGGCGCTTCAGCAGCAGGGGCGCTTGCGGACAGAGCACGCGCGGCAGGGGCGCTCGGGCAGGTTCCCCGGCGCGGCAGGCAGGCGCTCGGGCAGGTTCCCGGGCGCAGCTGGGCAGGCGCTCGGGAAGGTTCCCGAGCGCGGCAGGGCAGGTGCTTCAGCAGCAGGGGCGCTCGCGGACAGGGCGCGCGCGGCAAGGCGCTCGGGCAGGTTCCCGGGCGCGGCAGGCAGGCGCTCGGGGCAGGTTCCCGGCGCGGCAGGCAGGCGCTCCGGCAGGTTCCCGGACGCGGTAGGGCAGGCACTCGGGCAGGTTCCCGGGCGCGCGCGGCAGAACCCGGCGCAGCAGGGGCGCGGCGCGGCAGAGGCGGCACGACGACGACGATGACGACGGTGTCAGCGACGACGACGACGGCAATGAAGGATTCCAAAAAAAAAAAATTAGGATTTGTGAGGTGGTGGCTCTGATACCATGTTACGAAGAGAGAATGGAATAATGGGAATCCTTCGATTCCACTTAGGGTTAAATCCCTTTATATAGACAAATGAATAGGAGTTACACGTGTAATGCACTACACACATAATGAGATAACACATATAATCTAACAAGGTGAAACAAATTTTTTAAAATGATAGATAATGATATTTTTAACATTGGTACAGATAAGCCCTAATAAGCTATTCCAACACCTCTAGAATAGTTATCGGACCTTATCATAGTTTATTCAAACATAACTATAAGGCCCCATTTGGATAGAGAATTAAATTATTATGAGATTTATGATTACTCTAGTTTAAATAAGGAGAAAGTGATTTTGTGTTTGGTTGTGTTTTGAATTATTCTCGTTGGAAAACGTAATAATCAATTTTTTATTGTTTGGATAAAATGTAAATAATGTATGGATAAAAATTTATAAAAAAAAGTGAAAAAAATGATGATAGTTAATTTATAAGAGGTGATGACAATTGATTTGATGGTGAGTTCACATATTCTTTTGGATTGAATAACTTGAAATAACTTAATTTCAGAGGATGGTTGGAATCCATATACTATTTTATATCAGTTAATTTTAGTATACAGATTCTCATTTATTTAACCCTTCCAAATACGTAATTTATCATTATTTCATCTTATTCCCATATATTATATCCCATATTCTATATCCAAACATGGGCTAAGGGTTTATTCTTGCAAAACATACAAACAATTTTTTTTCTTTATTCTCCTTTATTCAGGGTCTATGCTTCACATGATGATGAAGAAGAATAGAGGAGGAAACCTATCAAGCCAAATTATTTGATAACTGGCCAACGAAGGACTGACATGTAACAAGCCAATTATCATATTGCCAATGCAGGAACACTGTCAGGTGAAAGAAGTGAATGCAAGCAATTCAGGATCCTTTGCAAACCCCTCCATCTCCTCCTCCGCCAAGACCACCCAGACCTCGAACCCGTCGCCGCCCCTCGCGCTCATCAACAGGAAGAAGTTCTCCAGCATGTACGGCGGTGACGCCACCCACGCCGGCCCTCCCCACCCGAAGTCCGTCTCGTAAAAAGGGAACCTGCACCAGCTCGTGAACATGTACCTTTCCACCTCCACCTCCTCCGCCCTCTCCAACTGTTCCCCGCGGATCAGCAAACGCGCGGGCATGAGCATCGACGGCGCCACAGGCATGGACTCTGGCATGACGTCCTGTGGGGGGAAGAGCGCCGCGGACTCGAACTTGGGGCGCGCATGGACTCCGCACGCACGCGCGGTGTCGGCCCAGGCTTTGAGGAACTCCGCGAAAGAGGTCCCGTCCGCGAGCTTGTGAGACATGGTCACGGCCACCGCGCACCCATCACCCAGCGTGAACTCGTTGAGTTGGACGGATAGGGGTGGTTGGTCGAAGCTCAAGAACGTTGAGCCGCCCATTGGGAAGAGTCAGCCGAGTTCCTTGATCGGTGGATCAGCCAAAAACAAGTCGAGGCCGCGTTCGACTCAGGCGGTGGAGAATTCGACGCCCTCATCGTTGCATTCGACGTAGATTTTGTCGCTTGAGGGGCGTTTTTTAAGCCGCCCGGCAAGTGGGTAGAAGCGAGTCAAGATGTTCGAGAGCGATGACCCCAGGCGATCAGATATCTCGGCGATGCCGTTTGGATGGCCGGGTAGAATAGGATGGCATTCATACCATAGTGGGGTATGCATTGGTCAAGCAAGGAGAGGTCTAAGAATTTGAGCTGTGGAGGGGTTGGGGAGGAAGGTTTGATGGTCTCCCTCGCGAGAACATTAACACTCAACATGTTGGATTGTATGTGCTTTGCATGCACAAGGTTTTGATATATGGTTTCCTTTTATAATGAACTTGATATGATTATATACTATTACATGTGAAATGGGTGTATTATTTGATTAGAATGGCCAGAGATGTATTAAATTTACAAGTAGAATCACTTGCCAAAAATATATATATACAAGTAAAACGTGGAGTCGTGTGTGAGGCTACTTGTGTATAAAATTAAGAAAAAAATGTTATACCTAGTACTTTTTACAGTCACAAACACAATCCTCGTATGTTTTTATTTTTTTCTTTTTAAAAATCATATACATCATCGTATGTATTTTTATAAACAGTGAAACATATACTTCATTTATACAAAAATGTGAAAATGTTCTAACGAGGTATATACCTCGTTATGATAAGTATGCTGAACTAATGTAGTATATAAAGATTGTATAAATACTGTATTCGAGATATTGTAAAAACTAAAAAAAAAATATTTAGTTTTGACACACCTATAGAAAAACATATATATATATATATATATATATATATATATATATATATATATATATATATATATATATATTTGAATGGTTAAAGACAAATAGGTCATTATAAATATGTAATCTCATGTACATCACTATCAAAGTCGGAGTAGAAATACAATTCCCTAAAAAAAATCCAAATACATTTCTGTCATCAACAGAAGTTAACCGACTCAATATACGGTAGTTAACCCTAACACAGATCATAAAATGACTATACTACTCTTAATTTTTCTATTCCCAAGAGAAATATAAAATAGTGGTAAGAGGTAATTTGATCTTTTAGAAGGGCTATTATTTCTTCATTACTGTTTACAGGGGACTACAATGACTACAAAATACATAGAGAATGAATATTTTGAAATATTCCATCAGCCTTGGATGGAATTTTTAATCTAAAGATGATTTTTGAGTTTTGAAATTAGATGGCTGCCCCACTTTAATATAAATTTATATTGAATTACTCATATTTGTAGAGACAGAGATGTTTTTAGACTTAATAAAACAGGAAGCTCATTTATTTGTTTTTTCACAAACATATTTCTTCAACTAAAACCCCCTTTTGCTTGTGTTTGAAAAGAAGTTTGAGATTGTTGTTTCCTGCTAAAGAAATTCACTCCCAAAAGCAACAAAATGTATTATTTATGAGAATTAAACCGTTTGAGAGGAGTCGAGCAGCCCGATACAGTTTCTAATGCCCTTCATTGAGAAAGAGAAATATCAAATTTCAAGTACATGTAGGGTTGAGTTCTTCCGTAACATTTTCCTGTTTTCCTGTTTTTTCTTTTATTTAATATTTTGTGCGGAGATCCCTCGTCTCCATATGTTTGGGGGCTTCTTTTTTCCTTAATAAGATCACTCCTACTTTTCAAAGAAAAAGGGTACCATATGAAATGCTACACCCTTAACTGGAACTGTAATTCTATATTGTCGGAGTCTTCAACCGATGTCATTTTCTTGTCATTCAGCTAACTCTTCTATAAGGCTTGCAACATTTTTCATTGATCAGTGACCTTGAATCATTAAATAGTTAAAGAAAGCATGTTAGTCCTTGGTTGGTTGGTGGTATTCTAGGGTGGATTCTAATTCCATCAAGAGATTATTGAAGAGGTGAAGGTGGGAGTGATGATTCACGGTGAATTGTTACGAAGGGCTTGGTGGGTTTCAAAATGTGGTGCACTGACAAAACACTAACATATCAAACTTTGATCAGATCTTTAAAACTACAAAATTGTGACATGACATAAATTACATCAAGTATTTAACCATGTAGGGACCTTCAAGTTCATACCCGAGTTTCCGGTAATAATGGCGTGTTCCAACTCCAGATATCACCGCGATCTTGGTTGACCGGTGCTCCCTCCTCGCAATCCTCTCTGCTTCTTCCATTAGGAGGGTCCCATAACCCTACACGAATAGATATTAAAACCAAACTTGTTCAAGATTCCAATGGAAAACAATCCTAGAGCATAAGGGGAGTCCTATACAATCTCAAAATAAATATTGCTGGACAATACAAAATTCTTCCAAGGGGTGTGTTCTGGCAGATTACTCGTCATTGCAGTGCAAATGCGATATACAATTTCAGAGAATGATGTGTTAACTGTTTGGTATTCTCACCTGGTGTTGCAGCTTTTCAGCATCACGTCCATGAACGGGAACTGCAGTTCCGTAAACATGGAGTTCTCGCACAATTGAACATCTCCCAGTGAGCTCTGGGCATGTTGTGTTCCGGCCACATTTGCGCAGGCGTAACAATCCAACCAAAATATCCTGCAAATATGAACAAAGGAATTACATGACTGCTGAGAAACCTACTTCACCCTCCTTTCCATGATGGATTACTCAGGACAAAAAAAACCCGTGCAATAATTTTTTTTATGAGGTTGATCAACTTATGGAAAATTCATGTGTCACAACTCATGATAATCAATTACTAATCATTCATTTACCTGTCGTGTATCCTCGTATGAGAGAAAAGTTTCCCAACCTTCATTGGCTGTGTAATCACGACGGACAAGCTCTACTTCCTCTGGCTTTACTTTGTGGTGAATATCCTGAGAAGAATAAAAGCAGAATATATATAATTATCGGACTTCTAGATATGGATTCAGGATTTTTTAAGACTCATAAATTGATTGAAAGCATAGTCATTACCTGAATTCCAGCTTCACGTGTTCTAACATCACGACATTTCAAGCCTAAATCTTCCATCCGAGCCAAAGCTAGCTCACGGAGATTTCCCTTTTCAACTCCAGAAGTAACTAAAGGCATAGGGATATCCCTTTGAACTCTATAGACACGTGTCCAAGGTGGTACCATAGATAAAATTCTTGCAACTATGTCCACAAGAAGCTCTGGTGGGTAATTTCTATAACTGCAAAAGATGACCAGCAAGTTTGTGAACTAGCATAGATGAAATTTAATCCTATTACCAATCATTCATGTGGATGATTTGTCTACAAATATTGCAAAAGACAATTTTTAATACATAGCCACCACAGAAACAAACATCAATCCTCAAGATTAAACAATCCATTGCATCTGAATTGCAAAGTGCATGGTAAAAGACAATCACCGAGAACAACCAACCATAGTTCAATTACATGAAGAGCTATGGAAATCAGTAATGCCGTACCTGCCGGTTTTCCAAAGCTCGTAAAGCCCGGTACCACGAATTACAAGTGTGGGGTATATTTTAAGGCCATCAGCTCTGAATGATGGACTCTCAAAGAATTCCCGGAAGCTTTCTAAATCTCTCTCAACACCAACATTTGGAAGGTCAGGCATCATATGTGCAACAACCTATGGAAAAAGGTATTTTTTGAGATGAGCATATTCATGGAAAATTTAACTTCAGGGATAGTAAGAAAAGCACATGACAGGTATACCCCAAGAAGCAAGCCACACAAAATTCAAAGTAGTGTTGCTGCAAATTACAGATTTAAAAACCTAACAGAGGTTTCTAACAACATTTGAAAGTCAAAAGTGATCTTATGAGAATAGTGCATGCAGTAGATCACCAGAACTCACAACTCCCACAGGCTTTCTGTTTCACAAGATGAAATTACCAACGTCTGAAAAAGAAAGGTCTATATTTAGAGACTTGACATTAACAATAAAGGGAAAATTATTTTTTGATCCCACTGACTGGTCAGCTTTTTTTAGGTCCCAAATTTTTTTTTAAGGTCCCATACTCCCATTTCAATTTTACAGTCATTTTAAATCTTCAAAATGTGAAACACCCTATTTCCTAGAGCCCCAAAATCCTCTTTCATATCCTCCCTCTCGTCCCAAGTCTCAACCACCCCATCCTGGATCCAATAGCCAATCTTGCCACACACCCAACTTCTGCCATCATCCAATTGCCATGGAACCTGTGGTGATTCAAAACACTACATCCGATGTCCCAATGGGCAGCACAACTCACCATGGTGAACTCCTTCACCCATGCGAATGTGACAACATGATGGTCATTCCCTCTAACACAAGTGGCAATGCATTCAGAATCAACTAATCATAGGTCAAAATGCCAGAAGGCAAGTAACTCTCTCTGTCCATGCCCAATCCCTCTTTATTTCCTCAGAAACAGCAACTATTTTGCTCCTCTTTGTTGCTGGTGCCATGTTACACATGTTCATAAGAGATGTGCAGTCATGTGCTCTCCAGTTCTGCAAAGCATCCAGTTTATCAACTTACTTCAACCCCACACAGCCTATCATGTGGTGTTTCTCATCAATGGGAAGATCGGTTTAACACAGACTATTTCAAACATAATCATCCATGATCCATGTGATAACCAAGCTGGAATGGAAAAATCATCCACCTATCCGACAATAGGCTTCTTTGTAATATGTGAGAAAAGAAAGCTACAGCTACACAAAGAAGCGGTCATGCACCTTAAAACCTGCATCCTTTGCCAAACAGAAACAATCAGCCACAGCAGCTACAGTGTGACCTCTATTTGTGTCACGAGCAACATCTTCATATGTACTTTGAACACCAATTTCCAGACGTGTACAACCATAAGACAACATTTGGCGCAGATGAGGCCCAAGGCAATAGTCAGGTCTCCTGAATTAATGACAATTTGTCAAAAAAAATGTCACCAACAAAAGCAAAAGGTAGTTGAATGTTACATTAAAAAAAGGTAGTTGAATGTCTCAATTAACTAGTGAAGAGGTTAATAAGAGGAAAAGTGCAACAGAGGTTGAGATAATTTTTGTTTAAAACTGGAATTTAATCAAATATTTCAATGAAACATAAGACCAAAAATGTATCAATCAAAGGGGAAGCTCACGTTTCAATGGTCATGCCAATACATTTTATGGCACTATGCTCTGAATAACTGACAGCCTCTTCAACATTTGCAGAAGTATGCCCTGATAATGCATCATGAAGATTTCGAATGAAATAATCACGATAATCAGCTGGTAAGGACATGAAAGTGCCCCCCATTAAGATGAACTCAACCTGAAAAAAGGTCCGCATAATCAATTAAACCGCATTTCACAACCAGAAAGATCTCGCACGCAAAATCTGAAGGGAGTATGGGACAAACCTTATCTACACTGTGACCCAGCCGCTTCAATTGATCGATTCGGCTTCTAGCCTGGACATATGGGTTATATCTAGCAAAGTAAACAGATATGATAAAAGGTCATTGACAATATCCAACCAAGAGAAATACAACTCACAAATTTACTAAGTCTTGGCAGGTAGAATGTCGTAAAAGGACTTCCCAGTTTAAAAACTGAAACAAGTTGATAATAATGGACCTGATTGATGGTATAAAAAAATTTCATGATATTTGCACAGTTTTCAGCTTGTCAATGTCTACACAGTTTAGTTGTCATTCACTATAGCCATTTGACAATGAAATGTGCCCATCTATGCGTATTTTCAAAAAGTAAATTGTCCATAAAAAGGAACTATCTTTTCAATAACATTATATGAAAAATCAAATTGGTTGCATATATAGCTAGATTGTTCATGGTGATAGGAAAAACAATATTTTGGATGTTCACAAAAATAATAATCCATTAAATTAACAGATAACCACTAAACAGAACCATGATATAAGATCACACATAGCCATTCAATTGCATGGCATAAAGATTTATAACAAGCTAGATGGGAAAAAAAGAAGAAAACAGTCCTACACAAACAACAATCCACTAAATAAATTGAGTTGAACCCATAGCTCAATGGTTGACAACAAAATTTTGAACCAAAGTTCTTGGGTTCAAGTCCCACCACTCACCAAAAAAAAATCCACTAAATAACATATATAGCCATCAAACCATCAAATAAAACCCTAAAAAATCCCCCTCCCCCCATCTATTTCACTCTAATGACAAAAGCAATAACACAATAAAATAAAGAAAACCCATCAGAGAAAACCACCATAGCAAATCGAAACAACCCTCAAAAACTAATTTTTCCCACTCTAACTCACAATTACGACAATTTCTACCAAGAACAAAACACATCCATAAAAAAAAAACACAAAACATCCTTCAATACCAAATTTATTCTTAGGTTACCTCGCACGGATGGCTCTCATACTCGTCGGCTCGTACCCCGTATACGACTGCGTGCTGTACTCGAAATCCGAGTCGGGCCCTCCCGGGCAATACACGCATATGTTCCCGGTGGTCGCTATGTGGGGGCACCGGTGCGGCTTCGACATCACGGCGACGACCGCGATCCCCGACGCGGTCCGCACGGGCTTTGCCTTCAGCCTCGGGAGGAGCGCCTCGCGGTCGGCCTCGGGAAGGGCGGCGATCATCTCTACAAGCTTGGGCGCGCGCGAGAGGCCGTACTTGCGGCACGCGGCGGACTTGAGCGCGTTCAGGTCGACCGTCTCGCCGAGGCGGGAGAGCTCCGACATCTGGCTCACGATCTCCGCGATCGCCCGGACGCGCGCCTCCTCCTCCGACAGGCCGTGCGGGGCGTACCCGCCCCCGCCTGGGGCCGGCCTTCGGCGCGTCGTGGGCGCCGTCTCCACCTCCGCAAACGCCATGAGAGAGAGAGTTTTGGTTTTCGTGAAGAACTTGGTAGGGTATTTGCACAATTACATGGATACCCTTTAAGAGTTGTTATTTATGTGTCAAAATATATTACTTTTACAAGAAAATATTTTTTTACAATATTTAGATCTGATTATAATATGATTATAACAAGATTTGATAATATCCTAATCCGAAATCAGACTACATTATCAATTAGTTATATTTTTATTTTATGTGTATTTTTATATTCAATTAATTAACAAATTATCAGTATAGTATAATAAATTTGGTGTGAAATCCTACATATTTTATATGAAGGATTTTAACAATGTTGTTAAATTCTAACTGATTCATTGAATTGAAAAAAAAAAGACAAAGGATCAAATTAATTGGAATTGAACTGAGATGTATTACATTATAATGTACTAAATATATTGATTGACAAGAACAGAAAACATATGAAAATTTTCTTAAAATATTTTTATAGATATTTGTCAAATTTATCTAATTTTCTCCAAAAATGTCTTTTGGCAAATGTTGATTTTATTTTATTTATTTTAAGATTCCAATGATACAAAGAATTCGTATCTAACCTTTCTATTTCTATAAGTCAGTTCTTATTTATTATAATCATCAAAATACTAAAAATCATCTCTTGACATGTCAGAAAATGTACCCATTTTTCACCATGAAATCTAAATATCTAACCCCCCCCCCCCACCTCTTTTAAAATAACAGTGTTCAGAGGTTTTTTTTTTATTGATAAAAAAAAATTAATCAAGAAAAACACTCATCAAAAGATCAAGCAGAGTACAGAAGAATTTAAGCCATGCATCAGAAATGGAAGTCAACCAAAACAGATTTTCACATAGAACAATAGTCAGAAATCAGAATTGAAGACTTCACCCTTGTTTATGTAAAGAGATACTATTATCTCATCTTACATTGCAGTATGAAATGGAGAATGATCAGATTTCTCTCCATTCATGAAAAACTTAAAGATGTCAAACACTGTCTAACCATCTGATATCAATTCCCTGACAAAGCTGAACACACACACACAAACTGATCAGCCAGATCACATATTGTCCAACTCACATTATGTATTGATTTTGCATTAAAAGATGATTCACAGTTCCCATACAAGCACTGTACATCCTAATTTCTCATCTGAACAAGTAGGTTAAATCCTCTAATTCCACAAACTATTGAGTACCACAAAAAAAAAAAAAAAATTGATTCAAACAATCCTCTGAACAACACCCACCAAACCTCCCTCATTGAACATCAATGTCAAACACTGACTTCGGCAAAGCCTTTGGAACTGTGATGTACAGCACCCCATCCTTTACTTTCAGCCTTGATCTTCTCCAATTCGACATTCTCAGGCAACGCAATCTTGCTGCTGTACCTCAATACACTTTATAAAAGCTGAAAACAATACTGGATGCCAAGATAAAATATGCCCACAGAAGGTGTAGAAGAACATAGGAAAGCTCAAGTACTACCTTTTTGAACTCCTATCACCGAACAACCTCTATAAGAAGAATCAAATGATTTTCTATCTGGTTGATAATTTTTTTGTAAGTTTGGATAAAATTTTGTCATTCATGTCTGACTTACTAAGATATAGTTATAATTTTATATGGATAAACAAAAACACACTATACCTAGCTCCCTCAAACACAACCTCATTTTTTTAGATGAAGATAAACCTTCACTTGCTTATTTGCGAAACAAATACGACCACATGATCAAGTATGCTATAACTAGAGATTCAAATGTAAGCCCCAATCCATGCCTAAGTAGATTTTTTTACTTCCCAGAGAATTACTAAAAACTTAAAGCTTTTATTGAAACTTGACTCTAGTTGCTCTGGCTCGGTTCGATCTCGACTCAGTTAAAGCTCATTCGATTAGACAAATGAGATAAATTTGAACAATTTTTAAGGTTCGATTTATAAACAGCGCCCGAGTCTATACGAACTCATTACTTAATATAAAAAGAAAAAAATAAAAAAACTCAAATCGAGTCCGAATTTATGTCATTTTCACATGTATAAGGTATTATGATTTGAAAAAGATGACTTCTCAAATACTAAACAAATTTTTTTTAGTTAAACGAGCTTGAACCGAGCCTAATACTAAATGAATCGAACATGAACAGGTCAAAACTCAACTTTTTCAGTTCCTTTACCACCCCTAATTGATGGTATCCAACCCTTAATCTAAGTCTGCATTAACTAACATTTTTTATGCATTGTTAGATTCAGAAATACTTGGTAAGACTACATAAAAATATATTTCATTATTTTGAATACGTGGTTTTTTTTTTTTTTGACATTGGTACACTCAATTTTTTTTTTCTAATACTCTATTACAAAAATTTATGGATTTTGAATATTTTTTGTGGAGTCAATCATACTATATGATCTGAGTTTGCTTTGAAGAAAACAGAGCACTCACTTAAAAAGTGAATTACACAACATGAACTTATATCAACAGCCCATGCAAAACCACATCATCTTCAACTCAACAAACAAAAACATACAATAAATTTCCATACAAGCAATACACATTCACATTCTGCTATATGTCAATCCTACAGATCTCACCAAAACCAACTGTCCATCCCCAGAAACAAAAGACTTCAATCAAAGCCAAACCTCTTCATTCCCCCTCACTGCACATCAATGTCGAACACCTTCGCCACCACCCCTGCCTTCGGTATTGTAATGTACAGCACTCCATCCTTAACTTCTGCCTTGATCTTATCCACTTCAACGTTCTCTGGCAAGGCGATCCTACTGTTGTATCGCCCGTAGCTCTTCGCGGGCCACTTATCCTCCTCATCCCCTCCTCCTTCCTTCTCCGCCTTGACGACAAGCATCTTCTCCTCCACCCACACCTTCACATCCTTCTTTGTCATCCCTGGCATGTCGAACCTCAACTTGTACTCCCCTTCCCATTCCTTTATCTCCCATGGTGTCCTCCCCCGCTGGTACGTCGTTGTCGCCCCCATGGCTTCTCGGCTTCTCAGTGATGCATCACTGCCATAGGCGAGTGGGTCTTCCATCACTCTTTCCATGGTTTCGATCATTTGTTGGATCGTCCTCGCCGTTGGGAATCGGTCCCAAAGACCTGGTTTTCATTTGAATTCAAGAACTTCTTTAGATGGGGCAACAAGAACAGCTACAATGGAGCATTGGAATGCTAATTTGTTTTGAATTCAAACCAATCCATTTGCATATAGTGCTTAGTGCTTATATCATCACTCTATAAAGCAAATATAGTACATGTGTTTCCTAATTTTTCAAGCACCAACATCCAAAGAACAACTTTCAGCTCATGAAACAAGAAAAACAATGAACGTCCAAGCAATTGCATTAATAAGATGCAAATATGTTTTGAATTCAACAAACGCATTTGAATATGGTGCTTAAAATCACTCTAAAATCATACTAAACCAAATACAGTACTTTTTTTCCTATTTTTCAAGCACCAACATCCAAAGAACAGCTTTCAGCTCATGAAAACAAGAACAGTAACAATGGACAACCAAGCAATTGCTACTTGAATGCAAATTTGTTTGAATTCAACAAACCCACATCAATTAAGTACTAAAAAAATCACTCTACAAAGAAAAAAAATGGAACTTATTTTACTAAATTTACAAGTGCCAACATTAGGAGAGAAGCAAAAATAAGTCCATTAGTCCACAGAAGTATAGCAGGACTACCAACAAAAAAATAAAACACAAAGTATAGAGTGTAAGATTGTCCATCAATCTCTACTGCCCAAAAAGAAATCCATCTACTTGAATTCCCTCTCAATTCTACTTGAAGGAATAATAAAAAAAAAATATCCACAACTAGAAAGTTCAAGCAGAACTATTGACCCCTCTCAATTTCCACCAAACTATGCTACCCAAGAAGAAATCCATGTTTTAATTTCCTTCTCTTTTCAAATCACATTAAAATAATTTAAAAAATGTAGGGAAAATTGTATAGCTAGTCAAGCCACAAAAGCCACATTGGATTCTATGGAATCAAGTGCCCTGCCTGAACAACTAGAAAGAACGAGAGGGATGGGAATTTGCATATTACCAATGGGTGCAACCTGGGCAACCCTCCTCCTGGGCTGATGCTGGTTTGGCTGCTGTCTTTGAACCTTCTGCAATGGTGGTTCCTGACCCTCTCTCCCTTCCACCCTTATGAGGCTCTTGTAGCTGTTGCTGTTCTTGGTGTTCCTGGTATACCCAATAGTCCTCAGCACAGGTGGTGGTGTGACCTGTATTGGAAACCCATAAAGTGGTCTCTTCTTCCCTTCATGGATTGAAAACCCATTCAGTTGAGACAAAGCTGATGACATCTCTCTCTCTGCAACACCAACACACAAAAACCAAAGAAAATGAATGCACAAAAAAAGGGGCTTTGTTTGGGTATTTTATGGGTCGAAAGAGACATTTCTAGAATACATGGGGACACTTCTGGAAATTTCTTTTTTTTTTTTTTTTTGAAATCTAGAACAGTGGAACACATGGTTATTGTAGCTGGTTCTAGAGTATTCCTCATTCAACAAGAAGGATAAGGTTTCCCCCTCCGGCCCCCACAAGCCAACAATTTGTTGTATATTTAGGTTGTGCATACCATTTTTTTGTGTTTTTTTATACAAAAGCTCAAGAGTCTTAAATATACAGTGAAAACTCACTGCTAATACCAAACAAAAATAGATTAATCTTAAGTTCATAATGAATGATGTATGAAAATTCACAAGAACCGAGTGCATGGAGTTGTGAATCAGTTTTTCACACTTGCATACACGAACGATCATGGATCATTCAATTAATGTTAAGGACCACCATATATGGAGGATTATAGATTATTAGTATTTATTAATATTTTAATTTTATTTGTTAGATTTATCATATCTTTCTTTTCTGAATAATTAGAATTATTTATTATTCATGTATCATTCAGATATGATTTTTTTTTTAATTTTTAGTTAGGCTTTGAATTTGAATTTTGAATTTGAATTCAAAATTGAATATTAGTTATGATTAAATAAAGATATAATTGTTATTTTTTTGCAGATTTAGTTTATTTGTTAGGATCATAGTTTATAGATTTAGATAATTAGTTGAGATCTTAATCTGTTAAGGATTCCCTAGTTTATAAATAGACTTGTAAACCAATTGATTATTCAGATATTATTGATTATTTGAAGTTTAGTTATTTTGTCTATTGTATTTTGTTAGGAGTACTAACATTTACATAGAATTATCAAATATCTTCTTAGGAAATCAACAAGTCTTTGAAGTCCAGCATCCATCGCATCCTTTAATTAAATAATCAACAACCTTGTTGGAGCCTGCGAATTCGTTCCTTAGATCGAATTAGCAGAAGAGCGTAACCCCACGCTGCATCATGCATTCTACAAATCTCACACAGAAATAGTGTTCCAGAGATCGTGACGCCGTTTATACGCCATATAAAGCAAAATTAATGTATGTACAACTTTGATTTCAATCATAGATATAATTTACATGTTTTTTTAGGGATTTTTATATATATACCCCTATTATATTTCAATTTTATCAAAATACTCCTGTTAAAACCATTTGTACAAAAATACCCTTGTTATTCTTAAGTGAATGTATTTGTACCCCTCTATCACAATTAGTATTTGACCCTGAACCATGATTAAATTTTTTAATTAGGTATGCAAAATAACAAATGTGCCCCTGGCTTAATCCTTAGCAATCCTAGATCCCCTTTCCTCCCAAAAACCTTAGAAACCCTGGATCCCCTTTCATCCGAAAAACCTAGATCACTTTCACTCATTGAATCCCTTCTTTTAAAAGTCACATCTTTTAGTCTTTTCATTAGTAGATGTCCAAATCTTGCAAGAAATATTACAATGACAAGAGGGATTAAATGAAATTGTCACCGTTCAAAATACAAAAGATGAAGTGCTCATTGTAAAAAGATGGAGAGGTTTAAAAAAGAAAAAGAGGTTTGAAAGAGATAATAAGGTAAAAAAAACAGAGAAAGAGGTTTGAAGAGATGGAGGTCAAAAAAAAAAAAAAAAAGAGGAGATTTGAAAGAGATGTAGAGGTTGAAGAAATGTGTTTGGTGTAAAAGAGGGCATTTCATACATTTTTCCACTACTTAACGGTGTAAAAATGGTGATGCTTAGCCACACCAAACGGAAGATAAACATAGGGGCATGGATGCACTCGCTTAAAGAATAACAGGGGTATTTTTGCACAAAAGGTTTTAACATGGGTATTTTGATAAAATTGAAATATAATTGTGGTATATAAGCAAAAATTTCTATTTTTTTAGTCTTTATATTCTTAAAATTTGGGCTCTAACTAATTTCATGTACTTTCTTATAAGAAAGAGAATAAAAGATGGGAAAGAGAGAGTGGAACGCAAGGAAAAGATGAATATATAGGAAAATAAAAAACAAAGATAACTCTCATAAACAATATAGAAATAATACTATGAAGACTTAAAAAATAATGAGAATTTGCTATATGACCCTATATTAATTTTTTTTATTTAAAAAGTTAAAATAATTTACGTTCTTGTAAATATTAATAATCTCATATAAATCCATGTTAAAATTGAGGTGTACGTACAACTTATAGAAAATTCACAAAAACATAATTATCACGTGTTAAATTTTCATTTAAAATTGATAGAATATTATAAGAATATTTTAATATTTTATTACCATGTAATTTTATAAATATTACAATCTCTATAAACAATCATAAAAACAAATAAATTAATCTATGCAAAAGACAAAACTGCATGTATAAAAACTTTTATATTTTTTTCATTATGAGAGACATTGTTTGGAGGGATAAAAAATTATTGATAATTTAATTATTTTATTATATAAGTTAGTATTAACTAAAACAAATTGGGTTAAAGTTAACCTTGTTGACAGTAAAGATGTATATAGATTTTTTTACAAATTTCTAATAACATATGTGTCTGTCCAAAACATTAACAAGGTTTTTTAATTAAAAAAAAAAAACAAAACAAAACCCTTCTATCCGGCCCAACGGACCACCTCTCAACAATGGCGTCCACCTGCCTCTCCAACCTCTTCTCCCTATTCTCACCATCTCATCCACCCCCTCCACCCACCAAGCCAAAGACCCTCTTCGCTTTCCCTTCCCCATCAAAGACCCACCTCCCCCGGCTGTCCCTCTATCCGACCAAAACGGGTCTCGCCTCCCAATCCCTGCCATCCGACGTCGCTTCCGTGCTGTACCCGTCACTGGGTCGGGCGAACACCTTGTGTCTCAACGCGGGGTACAACGTCCAGATCGTCGTGGAGGAGGACGAGCCGGAGGAGGCCCTACTGAGGAGGTTCCGGAGGGAGGTGTTTAGGGCGGGGGTGATTCAGGAGTGCAAGAGGAGGAGGTTCTTCGAGGACAAGCATGATAAGAGGAAGCGCAAGGCGAAGGAGGCCTCCAAGAGGAACAAAAGGAGGTCTGTCTTTTCAATTTTTTGTTCCCCTTTTGGTGGTGATGTTTCTGAAGTTTGGGTTTTGTTGGATTTGTTTGGATTCTGTTGGGAATTCATGAAAATTTTCATTTTTATGATCTGGGTTTTTTTTTTTTTTTTCTGTTTTTTTTATTATTGGAAGCTGATTTTTTTTTGTTTTCGTTTAAATGTTAGTTTTTTTAATTGATAGTTTGTAGGTGGGTTTTGTTGAAGTTGTTGAATTCTGTTGGGAACTGAGGGAAAATTTGGTTTTTATGATTTGGGTTTCTCTTTTTGTTTTTCCTTTCCTTTTTATGCTATGATAAAAGAATGATTTGATTGTATTTTGAGGTGGGTTTTAAATTATTTTTTTAATTTGAGAGAGATGGTAGGCATCCTGTATTGAATTTGATTCAAATAATAGAGAATGCCCAAATGCAAAACAAAAAGGTTACAAAGAGGGCCAAGGCACACCCCCCCCCCCCCCCCCCCCATTGGGATACATCATAGTAGAAGAGGTATCTACCATGGAAAACCCCAATCAAAACAAAATAGGAGGCCCCCCTACTCAATGATGATACAACCCTCTCTATATGATATGCCACTAGCCCCAGCACAATGAATACCCCAACCTTTATGAGATGGATTACCATCTCCCACGCGTTTTCTGTGCGGACCTTTGTCCCTCTGAAAATGAAATTGTTTCGAGAGTTCCAAAGGGCCCATGCTATCTGGGTCGAAAATTTGCAAGAGCTTCCCTGTTGCACTTTTATCACCTCTCGTCCTCAATCGCTTACCTGTTATCCACATACTTTCTAGCAAAGAGAAACTATTCTCCAAACCAGTCACTGTCTTCACCCTTCTCCAAATCTGCCTGGCAATTGGACACTGCACCATAATATGTTTAGTTGTTTCCTATCCTCCTCTGCATATCAGACAGACGGGATCATCCTCAGGAGTCAACTTTGCTCTGTATGAATTGGTCGAGTTTCTGTCTTGGTACATTAACTACAAGAAAGCTTGACTTTCATTGGGGCCTTCATTGAGTTCGTTCTCCACATCTCTCGGTGTTCTCTTGCCGTGATCTCACTATTTAGTCTGTCTCTCTGCCACCGATCATAGCATCACCTTTCTAAGAAGTTCCTCCTTCGGTTGCGGTTTCCACAAGATAACATCCTGACACACTTCGCTTGGGACCACTCTAATGGGCAGTTGAGACATTATAATTGTGTAGTTTGTTCATATTTTTCCCCCTTTTTGGACAATAATAGAAAAGAAGAACAGATATTTATTTTTTTAGGGGGATTTTTTTTATTATGTTGAACTTGATGATTACTAGGAGGATGTTAATATTACTTGCTTGATCATCTACACATATGAGGAACAATGTTGTTTTATCTCACATCCAATCTTAAATAATGATTATTTGTCATATATAATTCTGGACAATTAAAGTAATCTTTTGTCTTAATTTCTTTTCTCAGACGTTATGTACCAAGAACACCATTTCCAGATAAACAAGAAGCGTCACAAACCAAGAAAGAAGATGATGAACAAGAAGATAACTGGGATCTTCCTGAAGGAGAACTTCCCTACTGATGCATCTGCCTTTCCAGTTTTGGTAGATACAAACAGAACCTTTTTTATTGGATTTCCTCTTTGCAAATTCTGAGAAGAGTGGACAAACCAATTTTTGTAGATGTTGTAGGAAAACATTTTCAATTAAGTTGCAGTCTGGAACTATTGCAGTATTCATTATGAGTAAAGCAATGGCATTTCACATGTTTCTTTTCAAGCAACAATGGTGAGTGGCAAACTTGTATGATCAGTCATTCTGTTAATCTTTCATTGAAAATGGTTAAGTTGTTCTAACAATAGTCTCCTCATGGTAATCAGTTTTTGTGAGCCATAAATGCTATTTCAATGGATGCTTGATTTGCATGGAATAATGGTGCTGGTGTAGTGATCAAAAGGTTCCGAGATCTTTGTAAGATGTTTCACTCCGTTACTCTTTTAATGGTACATTTTTTGAGGAAATGGTAGATCTTTTATAACTTATCATAAAAGAGAGTTAAAAAAGTCTGAACTGAGAAGAGAGTAGGGAGTTAGGAAGAGGGGGTAGAAAGCGAGATGGGGGGACTAAGGTAAAAACATTGCAAATTCTGAGAAGAGTGGACAAACCAATTTTGTAGATGTTGTAGGAAACAAATCATTTTCAATTAAGTTGCAGTCTGGAACTATTGCAGTATTCATTATGAGTAAAGCAATGGCATTTCACATGTTTCTTTTCAAGCAACAATGGTGAGTGGCAAACTTGTGTGATCAGTCATTCTGTTAATCTTTCATTGAAAATGGTTAAGTTGTTCTAACAATAGTCTCCTCATGGTAATCAGTTTTTGTGAACCATATATGCTATTTCAATGGATGCTTGATTTGCATGGAACAATGGTGCTGGTGTAGTGATCAAAAGGTTCTGAGATCTTTGTAAGATGTTTCACTCCGTTACTCTTTTAATGGTACATTTTTTTAGGAAATGGTAGATCTTTTATAACTTATCATAAAAGTCTGAATTGAGAAGAGAGTAGGGGGTTAGGAAGAGGGGGTAGAAAGCGAGATGGGGGGACTAAGGTAAAAACAAAGGATTGGGATACGGTGGCACAAGACGTGTGAACACCACTCATTCCGCTCCTCACAACAAAAGAGAGAAAACAAAAGGACCCATAATAGAGGTCTCCTAGGGAGATGCGCACCCGAGGCCGGGGAAATTTCTCTCACTCAATTCGGAGAACACCCCCCAATCGCACAGGAAAACACATTATTTTCTTTTATCATCTCTAGAATTTTACTTGTTTCTACTTGTTTCATAGCCTTTTGGGTTTCTTTTTATTTTCTTATGTTAATTCATACGTGTCTGATACATTATCTAGATATATATTTGAAAATTGTAATGGTTACAGGTGGTTTAATCAACACCTTGCAGGTAGTCCCAACCTCTTATAGCCTCCTGATAAATGGACTTCTTCTCCTTTGAGATGGAAGAAAATGGTTCATAAAACCTATTGATTCTAGTGAGTCTGGTCCACCATCTGTACTGACCCAAATCACTCTTATACTAGAAGAGCACTCAATCTGTTTTTACAGCCTATCACAGTGTATGGCCTTCACAGCCACCATCTATATTGACCCAAATCACTCTTATATACTAGAAGAGCACTTGATCTGTTTTTGCAGCCTATTCTTCACAGCATGAAGCAAAAAAAAAAAAATCATTTTTCCGAGTGTTAAAAAAACACTATATATACTTCATTTCTTATAATATCATATTAGTGCATATTTTTCAAAAAAGAAAAACGGTGTAGACTACCAGATGGGTTAGGCGTATCTTTTTCCATACCAAGTATCATTGGTCTACCAATGTGTATTAGGGGCTGCATCACCTGTATGTGTCATTCATTAATGGGGCCTCTGTAGTAAAAAGTCCAAACCACATTTGGTGTGGTGGTATAGGACACCCCTATTTATTAGGGGATGGAGGTTCAACTCCTGCTGGTTGCAGGAGGGAAAAGGGGGAACAACCTCATCTTTGGTAGAGGTTGATTAAGCCTATTAGGCTGGTGGGCATTGAACTCTTTGTTAGTAGCTGACCAAGCCTGCTAGACCCTTGTGCAGTAGCCCAGTATAAAAAAAAAGTCAAGTTGGTCTTTGGTTCATGGGCTTGTTGGGTATTTGTAGCTCATCGAGAGCTTTTCATACAAAAAAAAAAAAAGAAAAAAGACCTGAATAAATTTATATAAATAAAAATTGAATTCCAAAGGCACAAAGATGACCGCAGATTAGCTATGCTAGTACAATTTTCACCCACACGACATTATTATTAGAGTATCTTCAAAAGCCTCCGTAATGTTTTCTTATATTGTAAGGAAAAAAAGTCAGAGTTTTTTTTTCACTCCAAAAGTCTCTTCATTTTTACCCTACATTCATTCTAAATGACTATTTTATCTCAATTCATCTATACTACCTATAAAAGTACCAATCAATGAAAAACTTTCAGTTGACAATTTTACCCTTATCAAATTTTGAAATCATATTCTTGTCCCAAACTATTAATTATGAATACTACACTGGTTTTTGCCATTCACAATCACAAATAATACATCATTGTACCATCCTCCCAGGAAGGGGTGAATGCTCAGTTCATCCATTCTCGCATTTAAGTGAAGAATTCCAACCATTTCAGAATAATGTCAATAATTAGGTATCATTTATTAGAATTATGAGAAATTCGTTTCGTTTCCCGAATTTACCGTGATGTGAAAAAATTATGACAAATTTAATCTCTCTCCCTCCCACATTAGGGTTTATGATGATTCCTCAATTCAATCTGGGCTTTTTAACAATCCCTCTTGTTCACTCTTCATAGCCATCAAAGAATGATCTTTTCTCCTCCTCCTCTTCCTACTTTTCTAATGATTCTCTCTTTCTAGGTCATTTTTTTAGTCTACTTTTCATATTATTTTGTTGATGGGTTCACCCCTGGAATGGATTTGAAGATCACCCATCTAAATTTGATCACTTCAGATTGTTTTTGGAAGAGATTGTGACTCGTGAGTAAGTACTGTATGTTTCTGATCTTTTATGACTTCTTCTCTGAAAATTTTAATGTGTCATGTTGGATTTTGTTGTTCTCATTTTCAATTGGCTTCTTCAAATCTGATTGTGGGTTTAATTTTTCTACTCATAGATTTCATTTTTAGGATGCTTGCATACAAAGAAAAACTTATTCAATTCACACATTAAAAGATTTCAGACTTATTAAGACTAAAAAAAATTTATGTTTGGATCTCCAGGTCGAGGTGAAAACTGAAGTTCTTTCTCCATAAATCGTGTAGATCATACTGTTGCAAATATGGATTTTGAGGGTGAACGGCCATGTAAGCATTTGTATGCATGCACTCTTAACTTGCACATTTTTTTTAAGAAGGTAACTGTAGACTATATAAAACATGCCAAATTTGTTACAAATAATCCGAAACCTTGCATTAAGCGGGTAAGGAGGGGAAAAAAAATGGGGGAGAAACAAAGCAAAGCAAAGGAAAAACAGGGGAGGGAGGGTGTGGTAATTGATGTTATTATTTAATGTTTATTTTGTAATAGCTTCAATAATAAGTATGTAAATCTTTCTATTGCCTTTTAAAGGATGTTAGAGGTTATCGATTGATGCCTTCTCCCTTTCTTGTATTTTTTTTTTTGATATCGGAGGGACTCTTCGTGGCTGACCTTATGATCGAGCTAGGAAAACTATCTCCGCCTGTTTACCCCGGTCCTACGAAAAATTCTTTGAAATAATCGCCAACAAACAGGTGGGTAAGTCAGCGCCAAGACTTAATGTTGTTTTCTTGTTGCACTCCTCGGATAGAATATTCTAATTTTTAATATCAGGGTCTTGAGATATAGTTTTAATATGTATTTCATTTTTTTCTTGAAAATCCCTATTTCCCAGTGAAAGTTGAGTAACCCGCGTGTTGAAATCATCAAGGTTTTAGGTACCCTACAAGGGAGGAAGTCAAATTTAATTTATTTTACTTTTAAGGTAAGTCATTGCTTATAAATGTACGATTTACCAATGTATTGCAAAAACAAAATGGAGTGGGATTTAATTAGCCATTGTCGTTCACGTGCATCACTCGTGTTCATTCATTTTTTTTTTGTTTTTTTTAGGGTTGATACATTCATTCCATTTTGCAGATCATCTACAATCTCATATGTTATGATAAGGCACCAAGGCTATATATACTACGCCACCTATCGTAGTTTATAGGGTTTAATCATAGTATATAACGTAAAAAATTTTCTACATTTTCAAACAAAAAATATATTATTGTATCTTACTATATATTTAATTTGGTATAACAATATATATTTTGATTAGAAAATGTATAATTAAAAACAAACGGTCTGAACTGTGGATTATGGGCTACATAAGGGACTGGATATAGCATTTTCCATTTTTTTGTTCTATCATTCTACTGTTCTGTATCATGGGTTTCCTTTATATTTTATATTGATTGAGAAAAATGTGAAAATGAATTCTTTTTTAGAACCAGAAGAAGGTTTGTTTTTTCCTTTCTTTAATTTTCTTTCTTTCTTTTTAATTTTTCCTAATTGTGGGAGATGAGTGTCATGCAAGAAGTGGAATTAGGAAATTTTATACTTGAAAAAAGTGAACGGGATTAGGTCACTAGGAATAAGTGAAATGAAGATAGAATATTAAGGGTAGTTGCATGAATGTTACCTTTTTTTTTTCTTTTTTTTTGCTTGGTAAGCGAGAAATTATATTAATATAGAGAATTAGAATGTACAGGAGATAAAAAATAAAACGGAGGGAGATCACGTTAATGGCAAAGCTATGCTTACACCATTTACATAGGAAATGAAGGATTAGAGTGGAAACCTATGACCTCAGAGGATAAAATGAAATGATAAGAGTCCAGGCTATTATCTTTGTCGGAGCATAGAGTCCAGGCTATTATCTTTGTCGGAGCAGCGGCTGCCCTGCTTTGTCTTTCTGGAGT
Organism: Acorus calamus; assembly: GCA_030737845.1. Taxonomy (NCBI): domain Eukaryota; kingdom Viridiplantae; phylum Streptophyta; class Magnoliopsida; order Acorales; family Acoraceae; genus Acorus; species Acorus calamus. The sequence continues at coordinate 3,239,023 of CM060873.1, read as the reverse complement.
AGAGTACTTAAATCTTCCCGAGAGAGAGGAGTAAAGAATGTCTGTCCCATGGAAGGCTGATGGGATGCGAGGATATCCGCAACGCGATTGCCCTCCCTGTAGATATGAGTGATGCGCCAAGAAGTAAGTTATTGGGAAAGTTGCTTGAGAGCGCGAAGGTCACGAAAGACACTCCATGGAATCATCCCCCGACCCTTGGTCCATGCCACGACAGTGGTTGAATCTGTCTCGCTCCACACATGAGAGGCGCCGATCTGAATAGCAAGCTGTAACCCTGCAACCACTCCTTTCAGTTCAAGGATGTTGATGGAACACGCCCCTATCTTAGCCGGCATTGCAATAAGGCAATCCCCACTGGAATCCCTTATGACAGCTCCAAATCCATATCTATCTTCGGAGAGCAACCCATCCTTACCTTTCTAATTCATGTTATCTTATTTTATAACATCAAGTTCTCATGTGGATTTTCTATCAATTCTATTCATCTATCACAATTATAAGTTATGAATTTCTAACAAAGTGTTTCATTTTTTTACTATCTTATATCTTTGTAAGCTTGCTATTTATATTTATATATAAAAAAATATAAAATTGTATCACACAAAGAATGTTTTCAACATTTGATTTAATAGAAAATCTATTATTCCAACTACTATTCTTCAATTACATTTAAAAAAACTAATTAATGTGCAACGCACATATGCGTCAACTAGTAACTATAAATTACAAGATAACTCTAAACCTCAAAACATAATTGGATAAAAATCTTATACATCCTAATCATAATAAACCTTGATTCAATCAAAAACTAAAAAACCCATAAACACCCGATCAACCATGACAACAAAGAAATCCCATCCACCAAATTAAATAAAAAATGTATTTCCATCCCCTAACACCAATAAAAGGTCGCATTTTAATCGAACCCATGATTTCAAAAAATCCAAATTCATCAAATTTTCCAACCAACCCACAACACATTAATCCAAATGGTTCAAAATCTGAGCTCACCCCATCAAATTGACGCGCAAGTGCAGACTAAGCTCCGTGAAGAGCCCGTATATCTGCCCCAAATCCGCGGCGTTCCCATGTGAGTACAGCACGGTCAGCTTCGCCGACGGGTTCCTCACGTAAACTGCGACGATTTCCGTCCCTCTTTTTGTGGATCTGCGTTTGTGCTTCTGCTGTTCTTTGTTTTGTTTTTTAATTATTCGAATCGATTTATATTGAATTTGTGGGATTTGTTTTTCCCTCTTTAGAGTGATCCAGAGAGAGAGAGAGAGAGAGACGAACGGGCAGATGGGCGGGCGGACGACAGACAGCTAGTGGATGAAATCAAATGATTTGATTTTTTATTTTTCTAGGGTGGTAGAGAGGAAGATGAGATACATTTGGAAGGAGATAGAGGTTGAAAAAAAAATGAGAAGAGAGAGAGTGGGTGAAAAAAAGGTTTTATTGAAGCAACAATATGGTCATCTTGCATTGTCGTTTTCCCTACAAGGCTCCATACATGTGAGAAGGCTTGCATGGTAAAAATATAATAGGGAGTAGGTCTGTCACGGGTCGGGTCCGGACCCGGACCCGACCCAACCTGAACTCGATTACACGTGTCATATACTCGATCCAATTTAGACCCGACCCGATTTGGACCCGACTCAGTGGACCCGAACATACAAATGGGTCGGGTCCGGGTCTACCCCGCTCCGACCCGTTGGACCCGAGACCCGACTGTTTTATTAATATACACTAATATATTATAAGAATATTAGTATTAGTTGACCCATAATTTTATTTGTTATTTATCAAGTTACAAGTATAAATGTTTATTGTTTATTTTGTGACACAAATAACTATGAGCTCTCCCTTTTAATTCATTGTTATATTGTTTAGACTTATGTTTATTTTGAATATTGTTTAGTAATTCATTCACTTTTTTTGAATTGTACAAAAATATGTTCAAACACAGTATTAAGATATTAGTTTAGAAAGTTCAATAATAATTAATGCTTTATTACAAATTTTTCCTAATAGAATGATAAGACAAACAAATTCATGAGTTTAAATTTTTTTGTTTTTATTAACTTTCATCGGGTCCGGTCCGGGTCTGGGTCCACATGTTCAGGACCCGCCGGGTCCTGCAACGGGTCGGGTCCGGGTCCACCCCGACCCGACCCGGACCCAACCTGTTGACAGGCCTAGTAAGGAGGAGTGTAAGGAGGCTTTTGGAGATGGATTTTAAAGTTTTTGACTCCCTATATAGAGAAAAATATGGTGTATGGAGTCTTTTAAAGATGCTCTTACGTTCCATCCGCAGTCCACAATTTTTTTTTCTAAAAAAAGTTATATTATTTTGTATCAAAGTATATTCTGTTACTTGAAATAAAATATATATTGAAAATATAATAATGTAGCAAATGCTATCCGTCGGAGTAGGAGAGCGAGATGTCGCGAATGTCGCCTGTCGGAGCTGGAGAATCATCACTCGTCATTTTCGGTGATTCAAAAAATGAACACCACTTTTTTTTTTTTTTGTACGAAGACCATGAGGGGCTATAAGATCTCACCTTTTGATAAGGTTTCGTGACTATTTTGATAAATAATTAAAAAAATGATTAGTTTGATAATTTAGTAATTAGGAGTGATTATTTTGAAAAAAAAATAGATCTCTTAGTAAAAACCGTTGGGTCAGCATGGACCCAAAAAATGAACAATGGGCTAAGGCCCATAAGATAAGCCCAAAGAGCTTTTTCCCATTTTCTTCCCAGCCAAGAAGGCTTGAAACCACTCCCTTCATTTTTTTTATTCATCGAACAAGTTGAGTGATGATTCTCTGGCTCCGACAGCTATTCACGGCATCCGGCTCTCTTGCCCCGTCATATGATATTCGCGGCATCTGACTCTCCATCGAATGTGATGACTCATGACCCTCCATTCCTACCTTTCTTTAGTTTTTTTTTATAGGAAAATATAGTCGATTTCTATTTCAGAAGAGATAGAGCAAGACCGAAAGTGAATGTGAGTACAATGGAAAAAAAATAGGCGTAGAAGAAGAAAAACAAAAACAAATAGAAAATAAGCGCGTAGCGTGGTGTTCCCTCAAGAACCGGCCATGACTGTACCCCACTCCACAATGGATTGGATCGTTGAGTTTTGAATTTGAGTTTGTAGTTTTGAATTTGAATTTGTAGTGTTATAATGTTTTACTTCTTAATGTGCTCATGTCTTTATATTTTATATTAGATTGAAATTTTTAATTTACAAGTTTGATTTAGTTTTTTTTTTTATTTTTGTGTTTTTGGTAGGTGGCATATTTAATATTGGGTCATTATATTGGACTAAATCTTTTTAATTTAGAATAATCTAAGTTGAACTAAACGAAACACCACCGAATATGAACCCAAGATGAAATGGAGGAGTGAACGTGAAGAAGAGATTACGAGGTTTGAAAAAAAAAAAAATTAAACTAGGTCCTCAATGGACGCTGGAGAACATTGTGTCAGTTATTGTGAAAAAAAAAAAAATCATATATAAGACGAAAAAAAGGTAGAAGGGCAAAAAAAAAAAAAAAAGATTAGACAGGATGTACCTGCACTGGTTGTACTACCTTATTCCATGATATCCTGACATATCAATACCAAGTAATAAATATTTCCACTCCAATCCAAGTGGGGATAAGGGTAGACCTATCTACGGGTCCGAGTCAGGTCGGGGTGGACCCAGACTCAACCCGTGGTAAGATCCGATCGGGGTCCAATTTAGGATCTAGTGGGTCCGGGGAAATGTGGACCCCGACCTGACCTGACCCGGATGGTTGACAAAAAAAAAGAGCTCATGTATTTGTTTGTCTTATCATTCTATTTGAATTTTTTTTAATAAAACATTATTATTAATAAGACTATGTTTGAACATAATTTTATACAATTAACAAAAAGTAAATGAATTATTAAATAAAATCCAAAACAATAACCACTAACATAAAAAAACATATTAACCTAAACAATAAACATAACTAATTATACAAACATTCAAAACAATATTAACCTAAACAACAGCCAAAACAATAAACACTAACATATTAACTAAAATAATAAACATAAATTATGCAACAAACTAATTAATTATACAAATTCAAAAGCTAATAAGTTAATTGTCCAAAACAAACCGACGCCAATACATTACTAAGTTTATTACATATTAAACAATCAAGTTCTTGCAAGTTGCAACATCAACACAACGAAAAAAATGTTATGATTATGATTATGATTTATGAACTTATGGATACAAACGTAAGTTAAGTAAGAAATAAAATTATGTATTAACTAATATTAATAGTCTTATAATATATGAGCATATATTAATAAAACAATCGGGTCTCGGGTTCAATGGGCCGGGGCAGGATGGACCCGGATCCGACCCGTTTGTTTGTTCGGGTCTGTTGAGTCGGGTCCAAATCAAATCGAGTATATTACACGTTTAATCGGGTCCGGGTCGGGTCGGGTCCGAGTCGGGTCGGGTCCGAGTCTAGACCCGATCCGTTGATAGGCCTAGATAAGGGCTCGTTGCCATTTTGTGATAAGGTTTAGATCAATTGTTTCTATATTTGGCTTGAGAAATTAACCTTCTTGTGTAAAATTTAATAATCTATAAAACATGAACACAAATATTTGAATAATGAACAACGTCCAGTTTGTAGTTCTGGTTTTATCCAAAGAATAATCTATGAATATAGAAATGATTGCAATTTAGGTCTATTTACTCATCGCTATTGTTATTTTAATTTTATGATAATTTATTTTTTGCGTTTAGAAATTTTATTTTATAACATGTAGCACAACAACCCATTTAGTGCATGCATGTTTATTTTGGGAATGATCTTGACATAATTGATAGAAAGTTAGAGATATTTTAAAAAAGGGAAAAATCCATATAACCCCCTCAAATCTTGCCTAAATCCATATAACCCCCTGTAATCTTTATATATCCATATACCCCTCTGTAATCATACCCAAAAATCCATATAACCCCCTCCGCCCGTCTTCTATCAGCCGAGTTAACGGAGAAATTGAAAAAAATCCATATAACCCCCTGTAATCTGGCCTAAATCCATATAACCCCCTGCAATCTTCATATATCTATATAACCCCCTGCAATCTTCATATATCTATATAACCCCCTGCAGTCTTCATATATCCATATAACTCCCCGTAATCTTGAAAAAATCCGTATAATCCCATGTAATATAAAAAAAAATTTCTAAAAATTCAAAAATAAAATTAAAAAATATATATATAAAAATTTTTCCTCTTGCCATTTTTAAAATTTTAAAAATATTTTTTTTCAAAAACTGTCACATCTATTGTGGCGGCCCGTGTCCCAAAACACTTACACGAGCGCGTCACGTGCCTAAAAACCCACCATAATCTCTCTTTTTTTTTCTAAAACAAAACATCGAAATGTCCACCCTATATAATCACATATGATAACAACCCTGGGATAACAGATAATCAACAAGATATGTATAATCACCTATATCACAACACACCCAGGAAAGTTTAAGCAGTCAACAGAGCATCTAACACACCTCATATACAGTCATCCATATGTACAGAGCATTTAACATAGGCATGGTCGCTAGACCAGCCTCTACCAAAATAATCATATACAGATCCAAAACATCAAACTATACACATCTATATATACCTATCACCAGCTGGACGTGGCATCAAAAGAAGACTAAGCCAACGTCCACCAACCCCGCCTCTACTCTGCAAAGTAAGAGAAAATAGAATGGAATGAGCGAAAAATGCTCAGTAAGTAACCCAGACATTCCACGCACAAGGAAAACAAGAATGACATCCAAAGTGAAGCTCAGTAATCTCAATAAACACCAGGTCAAAGTGTAATGACAAATGGAATCACTGTATAAGCATCAGCGGAGAACAATAACATCGTTGATATATAAACATAGGAATGAATAGCTCAAACTAACACCTCACAACTGATAAAGCCAATGAATATCATCAAGATGTATCACAATTGGACTGAAAGCAAGTACTCTGAAATTACCCATCAATCAAAAGGATGTTAATTAAATCACTGATGGCCCTGGAAATGTCACAATGCTACAAGAATGATAAGGAAATCACAATTCTGGTCCCCAAATGTCCAAAGCATAGGATTGACCATCTGCACGACTCCACCATCTTGGCCCCTATGTCCAAGATATCCACATACCTCGCGTGTGGCCCTCGGAACGTCCACCGCGGATTCACTACCTGGCCCTCGGAACGTCCAGGCACGGCAGGATATTCTCAAGTCCCCCTCGCTGGACTGTACGTACTTATGCGCGCTAGGGAGGCAAACCTCAACCCTCACTACAAGGTCTATGGTCATCCAACTCCAAGTACACAAGAGGAATATAGAAGCAACGTTGTCAATCACACTACAAGGCTTCATGGTCAAACAACACGAGCATACAGATCATAGGTTCATAGAAAGACACTAAGATGGATACATATCATGATCAAAGACAGGCTCACGATACTAACAAGTCAATTATAAGCTCACGAGATATAAATAAGGAAAGTAAGTTGGAATCCAATAAAGAATAACTCCAAGATACAAATAGACCAATTATAGAGAATAACTCCAAGATATAAATAGAACAATTATAAGAATATTTTAGAATCTCGAACAACCACAGTCTAACAACAATGAAGGAATATGTCTCAATAATAGGCCATTTAAATGTGGTACTCACAATCAAAATCATATGGATTGATCGAGTTACTTACAACAATACAACGTGGAATGAAATGGAACATGCAAAAGTCAAATGGGTTACTTACCTCACAATTCACAATCCAAGCTGGACTCACCCTAACCCAGCTCCTAAACCACGCAGACAGGAATTCACTGATAAAATTATAACCTCAATCAGATACTAAAATATAACCCTATTAATCAAACTATTCCCAAATCTACCAAGACAAAAATGACATCTCCACTACAAACCCTAAAATGATACTATAAAATCAACCATCAAATACCTATTTATCCAGCCCCAAAAACATAATCATATTCCAGCCCCAAATCACAAATTTGATTCAAAACTGAAATAAAACAACCCTAGACGAAGAATAACAATGAAAATAACAAAAATCTTTACCCAATGTATCGCGAAAAATGCTCCACGAAGCTTTTCCCAATTTTTCTAATTTTTCCCTGATTTTTCCCTTCTCAGTTTCCACTGATACGATCTCGGCCGACTCTCTCACATAACACATGAAGAAAGCATCACCATCGACTCCCATTTATTAAAAACTTTAGGTTTCACCAAATTACATAAATGCCCTTCTATTAAAATCTGCGCAGCCTTGACTCAAACAACCATATCTTCTCGTAGGGAAATCCACTTCACATGAAACAATGTCTGTTAGAAAGATAACGAAAATATCTACAACTTCTATGTTTGAGCCAAGATCAGAAGAAGCTTCCAACTATATTTAAAATAATGACGAACAGAAGACCTCGCGATTTATTCTTCTAGGGGCATAAATGGTAAAACAGGCATAACTTTTCTAATATAACTCCAAATAACGCCAAACTAATTTTATATGAAAGGTAACTCAAAAATGAAGACTTCATATGTTTAGTGTGAATCCAAAATATGCTTTGAAGGTACTTTTCAAAAATTAAACAAAATGTACGACTTTAGGGAGAATAAAGACCAAAAGCCCAATAACATAAAATTATCCTCTCCTGTAAACCAAACATGTAAATATTAGCATAAACCGGCATAAGAGGGTCCCGGCTATTACATCTATCATATTACACACACATCTCTCATATTTATTCCCAAACATAAATAATTTATGGAGGGGTATAGTTGTCATTTAATAATCATAAATTCTTATTTATCTCTTATTTACCATTTATCCTTATTTTATCCAAGGTGAATCAAACAATAAAAATATCAATTTTACATTTTCTAATAAGAATAATAGAAAATACAACAAAATAAAGATTTACAATCCATTAAATGTTAATGCATGTAAATATTATTTTACTCTATTATTAATGTGTCGGGGTACTGGTTATGAATCACATGTCATTTATAATTAAAAAATTAGGAATAAAAAAAGAAATAAATAAAAAAATTACTCTATTATTAATAAAAAATATTATTTTTTAATTTTTTAATTTTTAGAAATATTTTTTCCAGATTACATGGGATTATATGGATTTTATTTCAAAATTACAGGGGTTATATTAATTTTTTCCAAAATTACAGGGGGTCATATGGATATATGAAGATTGCAGGGGGTTATATGGATATATGAAGATTGCAAGGGGTTATGTGGATTTATGAAGATTGCAGGGGGTTATATGGATTTAGGCCAGATTACAGGGGGTTATATGGATTTTTTTCAATTTCGCCGTTAACTCGACTGACGGAAGGCGGACGGATGGGTTATATGGATTTTTGGGTATGATTACAGGGGGTTATATGGATATATGAAGATTGCAGGGGGTTATATGGATTTAAGCAAGATTTCAGGGGGTTATATGAATTTTTCCCTTTAAAAAAATTAAAAATTGACTAGGGTTTTTTAGGATATCTTAAAAAGTTTATCAAAGACTAAAAAATAGAGGATTAAAAAAATGCCAAATAAAATTTCTTAAATTATTTCGTAAAGAGAAAAAAAAAAGTACATATGTAAATGTAAGAGAGACCTCATGAATGTTTACCTGACTTCGTAATCCACCATGCCCAACAAAATCCAGATGACTTTCCATGAATATAATCATAGGAGCAATTTGAAGACCTGTAAACAAAAGTGATAACAACAACAAGCTCAGTGTTAAGAAGTAAATCTAATCTAAATTGAAGTAGTTAAATAATATAAATAAACTATTACTGCAAATAGACTTATATTAATTATTGGTTGACCAATTATCAAGTTGTTTTTGCAAATAGACATGTATCAGACGTTCACAGTTATTATTGCTTTGCAAATAGATATATATCAGACGTACACAAGAATAAAAAGCTGAAAACGCGTTGGGAAAAGTTGTTTTTCATATAGACATGTATTTTGTTAGCTTTAACAACAACGTCAAAATAAATACTATAATGTTGACAATATAATGACATCAATTATTAATTGGGTTGACGGATGACTATTGAACTGGGACTTCTATAAACTGAGATGTTCATATGATATACCAATGTCGAAATACACATTATATTGTAGATTTGCGGAGATATGTCATCTAATATCGATTGGGTTGATGGATGACCATCGAATTGGGTTCAAAAAGTGACAGCATATTTACTCAACTAGTTCATGTGGAGATTAAATCTATAATTGACACATCAAATTAAGATCACCTGTTGATATTGCCTACAAACTACCATGCATTACTAAGTAATATCACATTGAAAATTCAATGCATTGCTTACAAACATTCAAACAATATGTACTAATTTAAAATATTTCAAAAAAGAGTTGGCCTAAACAACTTGGTCCAAGAAATGGGTCCTAAACAAAAAAAAAAAAGCACATGGGTCATCGCCGTCAATCATTCCTTTGCTGTGACCTACACTGTAACTCAGCTGAGTCATATAGTGGTATTCCATGTTTGAAATAGTGAATAACATATTGAATCCCAGGATCCGCAGTGGTACCACTATATTTGATTCAGAATCTGTCAGTACCAGGAAATGTTTTGAACCAGCAGAGCCCGTATCAGGAAACGTTTTGATGTAGGACTCCATATATCAAAACTATATGATCAGTTAATCCCACATCTTCCATTACAGGTCAAGCCGATTATCAGAGACAAATCATTTTCCAAGTGCAACAAAAGAACATTGAGCATATTATGAAGGAAACATGAAATGCAAATGATCTTCATTTATAAAATCCCAATAAACAACATACATTACTAATACTTTGCTAGATATGATTTTTTTTTATTTACATATTAAACCAATTGGAATAAAATGCTAAATTGTAGTAGGATGTACACTACATTCAAGAGCTAAATTTGTTCATGCTGACATAATTCGTTGAAATCAATAGATTTCACAATACATATTAACGAAAACATCAATATTATACTCTCATATTTATCCCATGAAAAAGGGACAGGTTAAAAAGAACAAAAGAACTCCTCTAAAGGAAGTCAATAACTTCGAGCAGGGCAACATTTTTTCTGTTTCTAGATAAAAATTGTATTTTTAAAATATTTCACATATGAAAAGATGCAAGGTTCCTTAATTGGTGATATCCAACCCTAAAACTTTCACTTCTCTGAAAATACCCTAAATTCCTACCAAAACTCTAACTTACAATAAAAAAAACTCATTACTTGTAATGTAAGAGTTTAAACCAAATAAATGCAATCACATGCATGACTTTTAATAAAAAATAAAAATAAATAGAGATCAAACCATACATTGCTTTACTTCCAATCAAAACTCAAACTTTGAATAAAAAAATCTTAATACTTGTTGGATAAGGGTTTTAAATCAAGCAAATGTAATCATAAAACATGACATTCAATAATAAAAAAAAGAGCTCAAACCATACATGGCTTTCAAACCAAACCTCAATACTTGTAATCTAAGGGTTTGCAATCACAATCATAACTTGCAATTAAAAAAAATCCTAAAACCTTCACTTCTCTAAAAATACCCTAAATTCCTACAAAAACTCTAATTTACAATAAAAAAACACTCATTACTTGTAATGTAAGAGTTTAAATCAAACAAATAGAATCACACACATGACTTTCAATATAAAAAAAAAGATTAAACCATACATTGCTTTAATAATACCTTAGCTTCCTATCAAAACCCTAACTTGGAATAAAAAAATCTTAATACTTGTAGAGTAAGGGTTTTAAATCAATTAAATGCAATCACAATCATAATTTGCAATCCAATAAAAAAAAGACCCCAAACCATACATTTATCTAAAAACATCATAAATTTCTATGAAAACCTTAACTTACAATAAAAAAACCCTCAATAATTGAATAATAGGAAGAGATCGAATAATTCATTAATCACTAATAACAATGAAGGTAAAGGAGATTTGAAGAATCATTTACCCGTTTCTTTATGCTTAAGGGCGTCATGAGGGGCGTTAGGACGGACTGTGGAAGGGGATCACCGTTGTGGCGGGCTCGTGGCAGACTCGCTGTGGACAATTGACGGATTGACCAACTCACGACGGAAATCACGGCACCAGATGTGAAGGAGAAGACCAAAAAATGAGAGAAAATGGGGAGAAGTGATAGGCGTTCATTTGAAAATAGGTAGGTGGTGGGGTTGAGAATACATTAGAAGGATATTTATTAAGAGGTAGAGTTGGTGAAGGCTAAATTGGAAGGTGGAGAATTTAAAAAGGTGATGCCACTAATAACTTGATTGGTGAGAGTAACCGCATCATTTTCGAAATACTTTCTTCTCAAAATCCTTTCTTCTGAGAGTGTACTGGGAAGCACGATTCAACAAGTTGACTGCAGTCTAATCATGGCTTACTAGGGCTGACAGCTAATATACATTTTCTTGAAAAAAAAAATTTCAGTATAATTTACTTTAGTCCTCAGTTACATAACTGGGCGATAGCAATGGGTTGGTTGAATTGTCTCCCAAGATTTCTATGGCATTAGGTCTGTCACAATTTTTTTTATATTGGAGGGACTCCCCGTGGCTGACCTTGTAGTCGAGCTGGGAAAGCTACCTCCACTTGTTTGTCCCGGTCCCACGAAAAATTCTTTCGAATAATCGCCAACAAACAGGTGGGTAAGTCAGTGCCAAGACTCGAACCCAAGACCTCCCATTTAACCAGGCAAACCCTGAACCGTTGTGCTATGGTCACTGGGGGCTCTGTCACATCTTGTTGTGCACAGTGCATAAAAAATGTTGGGAAACTCCTACAGAGCAGTTTGATGTGCACTACTTGGTTGCTGTTAGTCTAAAAACTAATTATCTATTCATTATAATCTATATTACTGTATAAAAATCCTTTACTCAAAAAAATTATCAATTGACCATTTTACCCTTGACAATCCATTCAATCCCATTACAATCCATTCATATCACTTTAATCATAATCATTTGATCATTTTACCCCTACAATTTCATTCAATTTCATGAAAACCATTTACATCATTTTAATCTCATTCAAAATTTATTTCAATACATACATTTCATCATATATATACGTGTGTGTGTATATATATTATAAAATCATATTAATAATTTACATAAATTATATATATTTGAGTATATCTATTTGTACTTCAATATCTATATCTGTATGACTATTTATCTATAATTCAATATCTTAAAACCATTCATTTGACCAATTTACCCTATTAAAATCCCCTGATAATCCATTCATACCTCTTTAATCCTATGACATTAATCGAAATTACTATTCCAACACATGAAACCATATTTATATACTAAATTTTGTTGAAAAAGATAAAATAGCTACCATGATTTCATTTCTGATTTCGAAGTACAATTCTGATGGGGGTGAGAAGATATAGAGAAAGAGAGAAAATACAAAGTTGAGGTTCTGATGGCTAAAGTCCTGGTTAGAAGATGTATCTAATCCGGACCATAGGCCGTCAACAATATTTATATACTAAAGTTGAATAATGTAATATATGCATTGAATTAAATGTGCCGCTCAGACGCTTCAAATCCTCAACTAATATCAGATACACCCGAAAAAAATTTACCTACACATAAGAAATATACAAATAATGTGTATCCTATGAAAAAAAACATTTATATTTGTTTTTGAACTTAGAAGAATTCATATATCTATATCGGGTGCGGCAACAATCATGGGTCTATCGCATCGAACGGTCGGGTGCGATTCACATCGACCGTCGGATGCGATGGACTCGCGATCGAACGGCCCACATCGCGGCCACACCCGCCGTTCGCCGCACGTAATCACCCGCGTATATATATATAGATAGAGGAATGATATTATGCGGCGTGCGGACTCGTGCGGCGTCGACCACGGGCCGTCGATCACGGGTCTATCGCATTGGACGGTCGGGTGCGATTCACATCGTCCGTTGGATGCGATGAACCCGCGATCGGACGAACGACGTCGCGTCCGTACGCCACCGCACGCTGCATATTATCATTCGACTATATATATATATATATATATATATATCCATGAAAAATATTCATTTGGCAAGTTTATTATTCCTTTTTCTTGAAACTTTTTTTCTATCCTAAATAAAATTTGATGAACATATTTATCATCTTTTAATTGGGCATTACATTCATATTTATCATATTAATCGAACCTACTCTTGGTAGGAAGAGAGAGATACTCCTTATTTAATGAGGGGACTTGAGTTCGAGTCTTATTGCCTGCTGATAGAGAAAGATTTGACCAAGAAAAAAAAATTAGCTACCTAAAAAACATTGACATTAACATAGTGCGATAAATTATTTCTTAATGAAGAGCCCCTCCGTTTAGTGGTTTTTATTCACATTTACTATTTATTTAAAATCTTTCTCCACCATTGACCTTCCCAAGAAGCTGTGTAATGTAAAATTCCACCACTCAATAATCCCAAGAACAAGTTAGGTATTGTTCGGGATCCTTAAGAAAACCAATTTCAGCTTTTTCATAATTACTGGATTTCATCCTCCTCAAATTCTTCCACTCCCAACTGCAAGGTAGAAGAGGCGTTCGTGATGATCGAGTATGCGATCCACTCAAATTCTTCCACTCCCGACTGCAAGGTAGAAGAGGCGTTCGTGATGATCGAGTATGCGATCCCCTAGAGGAAGGAGTTCGACATCAAGGACTTTTTGGGGTTACACGGATCGCGAGCGACAACGGCGGACTCAAAATCCGGTGTTCTCACGGGATCGGCGAGGAGGTGATATGATTATATTTATCACTGTTGATAGAGGACATTGACTATGCCTGTGTTTTGAAGCGATTTCTTTTTGTTGGGTTCAAATGTGTTTACTGTCCTGTTCTCTTTTTACTTCTGATATTGGAGTCATCTCTTGCTTAGTCAATTTTTCTTTTGATGGTGTTTGCTTTAAGTTCTGGTTAATTTTCATTGCCAATGTCAAAATATTGATTTAATGACTGTGATATAGTCACGAGATTCTAGTGTTTCATAATTCCTATGATTGCTATATGTTTGATGATATGCCTAGCAACATGATTGCACTTTTACTCTAGTGGATTCCTATTTAGTGGAGAGATGTAATTTATTGGACGTTGTAGTGTTTAATTATACACTGGAAAGGGACCAGTTTTAATGAAATCATCATTTTTTCAGTTAGAGATAATGACATCTGATTGGATTCTCTTGATGATTCATTCCTACCAAGTCTACATGTATTTTTTTTTTATACTCAACAATGTGCATTCCTTTTTCTGATCAACTTAATCAGCTTTCATTACAAAGGTATTTGCATTATTTACTGACATACGCTCTGCACATAACAAGCAATTGTTAAATGCAAATCCACACAACTATGCCTCCTCTTCATTTGCTCTAGCAAGTCGAATTACTTCCAAATAATAATATTTTCATATGCTGGAAGTGGATGATTATACCGATCATCTAACAATTATTTCCAGGAACAATTCTTGTTGATATTCTTTACAGTAACAATTTAAAGGACTGATTCAAAATATATACTAATTTTATTCTATACAATTAGAAATGATTTATTTTATCGGAACAGAGATGTGATTCTTAGCACAGAGAGTTGATTACTTTTGTTGGCCAGCAGATTGCATGTATCTGAGGCAATTTTCCCTAAGGATGAGATATAGTAAGATATAAATTATTAAGTACATTTGGTAAGATCTTGTCTTCTATAGTTTTTATGATCACAATATATTGCTATCCTCTTAGAATTTTATCAATTTCAAGTGGGGACTTGAGCATCCAATTTGGGTTCTCTAGATGATATTTATTTTCTACTTGCTGCCACGGATTCTGGTAAGTAATAACCAATTCCTTCCAACTGCTTTATGTCATCTGGGTTCAATATTCAATATTTTTTATTGTTATTCTTTTTTTTTGTATTCTGTTAGACTATTATTAATATTATTTTGAGGTTTTAGATTTTTTTAGTATTTTATTATATTTTTCAATGAATATTTTATTGGTTTATGTTGTTTTATTGTATTTTTTAAATTCAGAGGACAATATAGTACCTCTTCAATAAGAATTCAAGTTGAAAAAAAATATTATTTTGTGTATATTTTGTTTTTAATATCTATCAATAATTTTGTTTAGGATTGTATAAAGAGTAACATCTTTTACTTTATTGAGTGTATTATTTCAGAAAATCAATAGGTGCATATAAAGTACTCTATACTTCATGTAAGTGGTTCGATGTTTAAATTATTTTCTTATTATTTTAATTACACAACTGATTTATTTTTTTGCTTTAAATGTTTTATTCACTCTTAATTCATGTACATTTACTTCCTTTTTCACAAAGAAACACATTTATTTGATATTAAGCTGTCTTTTTTCTTCTTCTTTTTTAGTTAACTGAAACTATTGTACATTTTTTTCTCTCATGAAATGAATACCCTAATGTAAGAGCCAAAAATATCATATGCAGTTAATGCTTACACGTGAAAGGTTAAGCCCCAATTAATATTGTAGATGCTATTAATTGCAGCTCTTAAAATGAAGAAAGATGTCAAGTAAGAATTTCACGAATATATTAGAACAGAAGATGCAAATGGAAACTAAAATACCACAATAAATATAAAAAAAATGTCAAATTAGACACAAAATCTGATCTTATTTTTATAAGATCACTAACTTCATTGTTAGAGAGATTTTCATTAGTTTGGCTCTCAATTAAAGTGATGTTTTCAATCTTGACAATCATTATTGATGAACTAAAGAAATCATTGATGCTGTCTTTTGTTGGGGTGTTCTTGTGGATTGAAGAGGTCAAAGCAGGTTATTTTAGATTGAATAGGGTATTTTAGAATGAAGAGAATGTTGTACTTTTTGTTGAGTAACATGTTTGCGCTTTCTTTACTAAATAAGTCTCAGGGTGTATCCTTCGATTTGTGTGACTAACACTCTTCAAAAAAGCTTTATAATCTTCATTCTTTTTATGAGGCATTTTCGGGCATGTGAAAATAAAATGAAGAGAATAATTTTATTTAAAATTTATGATGAAAATCTTGAATGTATTTTCTTTTCAAGTTATGTAAATGGGATGCTTTTGATGTTGAGGTTATTCATGCAGTTTGTTTTGATGATGATATGATTTTTTAACTATGTTTTTCAACTTCTCATGGATATTCATTGAAATTATAGACTTTCTATGTTAATCTATATTACTATATAAAAGGCTGCTAAACCAAAAACCGTCCATTTGACCATTTTACCCCTCTCAATCACTTTAATTCTATTCCAATCCATCCACATAACCATTTGACCATTCTAACCCTCTCATGACAATCAATTCACACCCCTCTTAAATCAAAATCATAATCAATCCCAAAGCCATTATTATTATTATTATTATTATTATTATTATTATTATTCACACCCAAAACCACTTCACTCCCATGACAATTAGTCATTCACTGGATCAATCTAACCCAGTAAATCATAAAACAAAATAAACGAATATATCAAATACTCATTATATTATATTATTTATATCTATCTATATACTACTACTTATAAAAGCACTGATCTTGAAAAAACATTAATATGACAATATTACCCTTTCCAAACAATGAAATTCCATCCTCATCCATAAGCGCCGCCCCTTCATCTCCTGCGTCTCTTCCTTTTATTCTTCTAACTACCCATTTTTCCCCAAATGCCCAGATATTCTCTCTGTATTCAATTTATTTCTTCATAATCAGTTAATGTTGTTCAATTACGAGGAGTCGTCGATTACGAAGAATCATCGATTTGTTTTTTTTTTATACTGAAACCTTACAAAATGAAAAAAAATCAGTGTTTCTTCACCTTCTCTGCGTCAATTGAAAACCCTAACAATGTTTGGACGCAGAAATGACGGAAGGGATGTCGGAGAGGAGGCCGCACGGTGGGAGTAGTAGAGGCGGATGAGCTTTCAGCGGAGGAGGTAGAGGTCCATATGCTCATCGAGGTCTGCACGACCACCTGTCGATGTCGATCGCCTAGGACCACTTCGATGGCTTCTCGGACTTCTTCCTCACTTGTCTTCAACATGGTCGCCAACGTTAAGTGCCTTCGTCGCTGCCCCATCGTCTTTTCCGCTTCCACTTCCTCGCCTCCCTCGCCGATGATCTCCTTTTTGGCGTCACTGACTCCTCCTTCGACCCTTACAACCCGACCTCCTCTACATACAACCATGAGGTCTCTTCTAATTCATGTTATCTCAGAAAAAAAGGTTAATTTGATGATTTTTTTTATATTCATAATCGTCCATGAATGCTTTAAATTAAAAACAAACATGACTTATATAGATTTATTATGTGGAGATGTGAAGTTTTTCATTAGCTTATACTTGCCAAGAAGGCAAGAATGGTAATGCATCAGACCAAAACCTTTTTGCTATCCAGGCCTTCAATGTAATAGATTTATAATTGCATGGCAATATACTTTGTTAAATTGAATGACATTCAAGATTTATCATCAAGAACTTATATGTATATCATCAAGTACTTATATACTTTGCTATCCAGGCCTTCAAAGTATATATATATCATCAAGAACTTATATGTCAGTAAGAAAGCATCAGTTTGTGCACAAGTTGACAATGTATTTCATAATTTTCAATTGCTTATTTAACAAGATTTTTTTTAAAGATAAATTGAATGTCATTCAAGATTTATATATATATGATTTGGTGCAGCTTGTGCGGATGTGCGGCAGGCGTGTATGATCGTTCGATTAGAGGAGGATTGATCCAACCGTGGATGTTAAAAAAAGGCGAAAACAGTAGAACCGGTATACTCGGTCAGCCAGTAAATCATATCAATTACAACTTAATTTGACAATAAAGTATTTCTTTGTAGTTGTGCTTATACATTGTATAACTATTTAATGGAATAGAACTTCATGGGATAATGGAAAGACAATGATAGATAGCTCTCTGGGAAAAATAATGACACGTGAGTCAAGTGGTTTCAACATTTTTAAGCATATTGTGTCTAGAGTAACTAAGCTTTATTATTTGATTTCAACAATTCACGTGGTTTCAATATGAATATTTTTGAATACGTGTCTTTCTTCTTACTTATATTATTAATTGGTAGCCAGTGGTTTTATTATGAGAATATTTTCATACAATTTTGGATTGCACAGGAATTCATAAATATTTCAGTGGCCTCATATAATTTTGTAATTTATCATTGTTATCGTTTTCATAAGAAATCTGGTTATAAAAGTGAGGTAATGTTTATGAGAAGCAAAACACCTTATTTTTCCAAATGTCCTACAGTAAGGTCTTTTTTCTATGAGAAACAATTGATTTTTCTATTTTTTAGTCTTAAATATTCATGATTTAAATAGATGTATCAATCCTTAAATAATCTAGCATTCAATAAGGTCTTTTTTTTATAAAAAACTTTCTTTGACAGTAAAAATGGGTTGCAATTCACAGCAGATTATGAATAAAGCAACAACATGTCATAAAGTATATACTCTCAAAAGATTAGTGTTGGATTTTGATTGAGTTTAAGTTTCACTATCAATTTGGTTTGAATTAATGAATAAAACGGATCTCAGGAGTAATTGTTGATGTTGAATTTATTACTTCCTTCTTAAATTTTGTGTGTGTAGAGAATATCATCTTCTTTCTTGAAAATGTAACAGTGAAAGCTCTGTTTTGGAGCCCCATTGACATGAAATTTGTTATTGGCATTGTAATGAAAGATGAATGAAATGACAGTTTGATTTGTGATTTGTTGATTTGATTGGGAAAAAATATTTTTGTCCAAATTTCTTTCTATCCAAAAACAATTAACATGTGCACCAAACTGTTTTTTTCCTTTCTATTTGTTGGCATGACATTTTCTTGAATTTTGATGAAGCCAGTATCCATCATTTTTAGTGATGGAGAACAATTATTTCAAGAAAGATTAAACATTTGCTTTTAGATTTTAAATTGTTTTAGTTAATCCAGCACTTGGAAGTTGTCTTTTATTTCTCACAAAGTTTGATTAATTGTTACGCTTTTCTTGATATAAAAATTATCTAGGAAAAGTTTCTCTCTCTGTATTTTTGGTATGCTAATACTTGTTGCTTTTTTTATTAGTCTCTTTCTATATATATTTTTTGCATGAGTTTAGTTAGACTCATTTTGTAGATGTGTTTAAAGGCTACTTTAATTTAGGTTTATCATGCAATCGGATTCTACCATGGTTTTGTTTAAAATATAGACATCACGTCTACCCCCATAATATACAGTTCACTTGAAATGGCACAAAGCCATGTCTTTGAGATTTTTTCCCCTTTGGTGCAGTTGAAATAATTGTATTTTATCATAAATAGATAAAATATATGTTTATTCCAAATTGATTCTTTTTTCCTCTTTTCCTTTGTGATGATTATTTTTTCTCATTGTCTGTAACATTCCATGCAGCAGGCTACCTCAATATAGGGGGCCTGTTGAACCTTACAGCCAAAGGGTTGCAGATACAATCAAGAAAAATCCATCTGAGATAAGAATGATATTCAAAATCGAAAGAGACTACACTGATGACAAGGAACATGAATTTATGAAACTGTACAAGTTAGTCTCTTTGGTGGGATGCTTATGTTTGCAATGATGCTTGGACTTGTGTCTGATGCAACCTCAGAAAATTATGATTCAGTAATAAAGGGAAAAAGTGAAGTAATTGAAAATGATCTTACATTGATACTTGGGTGGAGTGACAAGTTGGTAAGAGATCATTGCTTCACCTGGATAACATCTTTTCTTTTATTACTGTTATTGATGTTTTTCTATAACCAGAGAATAAAATGCACTACTGTTCTGCATCCTCATGGCTTATCTCACATAGGAACCACTGTGTACTTGTTTATATTTCCATATTGTTTTGAATTACTTTGTTGAACAATTCATCCTTCAGAAGCTTTTCTCATGTAATATTTATTAAATGTTGAGTCTCACTTTGGGATGTTGCTGAGTGATGAGGTTTCATGAGGATAATATTTCTTTTTAATTTATAAGGATTGGTCCCAATATATGAATGTTTTCATATGAGATATCAAAAACTGTGGAAGTCTGTTGTGCTTTTGAATAGCCTAGCTCCGGGACTGTATTGTTTTATTGTTAAATGTTGAGGGATTCACGAGTTGTCTGGGCCAGGCTTCATTTGATTTATATTCTGGTCTATATTTCTACAGTCATTGGGATTTAATCTAATCAGACAACTGTACATAACTACATATACATATGTTTTGTCTGATCCTTTGATATCTGTGTGGTGCTTGTTTTCTTTACAGATGAAGATATGTGTGATTCTTGAGCAGATGCACTATAGTAGTTGAATTTGAGTATCAAAGGTTTCCTTTATCTTTATTTTTTGTCATTACCAAATAAGAGTAACACACATTAATTATGATGGTCTCATCAACCAAAGTTACTATAAATTTGCAGGGATCTCTTTTGAAACAACTTGTCATAGCAAACGACAGCTTGGGTTGAGGTACTATAGTAGTGATAACTGAGAGAGAGGTTGAAGAAATGGAAATTGATATTGCTAAAATGAAATTTGACTGGAATACCACTTCTGTTACATGGCGACTGGAAGCCTCTTTGATTCTGGCTGATCTTAAAATGGTTTGATATGACTTTTTAATATTACCAAGTGACAAATAATTAAGTCGATTAATATCTACACTTGTTCTTTTAAATTTTTCGTGACATTATTTGTTCAACCTCGAGCTTGAACTTTTTATATCATGGGACTGGATATTTGTGCACTATTGACGTATCTTGCAGTTGTAATCAATTAATTCTACTAACTTTTTTATGTTGAATGTTTACTAAGTGATATTTAACTCATGAAGTTTGCCAAACCTTTTTTACTTCCACGCACTTAGGACCGTATTGAGTTCTTCAAAGATTTTAATTGTTTTTTTTTTATTATTGGTAAATTTTCAATTGTGTGGTGATAGATGTTCATGTTTTAGCCTTGTTAAACATTTTCAGTTTAAGGAATGTTCCATTTATTTTATTTTTTGGTATTTTCTAAATTAGCACATAAATTGTATATTCTTCAACATTCTTATTCTTCATTCTCGTTTAGAATTAGTCTTCACATGAACGTATTGACTTTATATGCTAACTTAATAAAATATAATCATTGTACTTATTTTTAATAAAAAATCTTGCTATCAATCTAATAATAAATAAATTATTTCAGTTAATACTCATCCATTTTATTTTAACCAAATTAATTTATGTGCAACGCATATGTGCTTTAACTAGTTCCCTTAAAAGAGTAATTGGTATTTAACATTAGCGTAATCGACATGCTCTTCACACTGAATGTGGTCCATTAGTGTTTGTTTTCACAGTTATTATGTGTCAGTAAGTTCAATCGGTAGCTCATTCAATTCTAATATGTGAACTGAATATTAAATATATATTAATGTTGTGTTCATAATTTTAATATGTCTTAAGTATTTTTGAAATGTTTGAATATGGATCTCTTTTAACCACATATTATTGGTGCAAAAACTCAAGAAACAACTGAGCTTTATTTTTGTTTAGGAGACAGACTGATTTAGATAAACCTGACACAATTCTTTATTTTCTTGAATATTTTCTTGAATACGTTTTCAATATTTTCCTTTGCAAACAAACTTGTTTTATTATGATTTTTTACCAAAGTCAATTGTGAAATAACAATTATGTGATATCTCCTCCTCTTAGGTTGATAGGGGCATGTAATGATTTATGCCGTTTGTTAATTTTTATATAATTCATTCACTCAAATATTTAAGGAAAAGAAAAGAAATGACAATTGCTCATCCAAATCCTTTCCATTCAATTTTCTTTAACTATGTCATCCACATGTTTAAAACTATAAGCCAATTAAGTGATATAATTGTTGACGGATGAAAAACTATTTCACCTTTAGTAATCTATGGGGGTGTATCTTGAATCATGTCTTCCCTTTGTAGCTTTTCAATCTTTGACTTTTAAAAAAATCATGGTCTCGTTCTGAATCATAACAAGGAAAACCACAGTTTCTCATTGTATAGTTGATCAAGGCATTTTTGGGATACCCAGCTAAAGAGTTTCTTATTCCTGAGAAACACCATCTGAATCAGTTGATAGAGGTTTCATTTATTGTACTTTGCATTTCTTTATTACCTTGGGTTGGTATTCAAGCTAACATGCTCATATGCTTGGTTCACTTAAAAAAAATTAAAACTTTAGTGAATTACTTCTGATATGATATTTTTTACAAAGGAAATTTGTTGCATTTGTTATGTTAAAGAAGTTATAGAAAATCATTGTATGATACCTTTTAATAAAGGAATCAGTCCTACAATTCATGTCATTTATAAAAAAAACTTATACCATTTGAAATGTCTCATTAAGATCTTTAAAATAAATATAATATTAAATAGTTTTGAAGTTATTTTTAAATTAATAATTTTTTAATTAAAAAAAACAACATAATACTTGAATAGTCAAACATATTAAAATTTATTTAAAATTAATTATAAAATAATTTAATATTAGTCTTATTTTGAAGGCCTTGGCTTGATTTTTCCAACGATAATACTTTTATTAAAAATAGATTATTGGATTTAAATATACATTAGGTTGAAATAAAGTGTATAAAGTAAAAAGAACATAAAATTAATTTTAAATGAGTTTAGAGAATATTTTAGGTATTTAAAAAATTAAAAATATGTTTTGAAAGTGGCATCTAAATTTGGAGACCAAAATTCAAATCTCCAAATTTTGAGGGTGATTAGTGAAAATCACTCTTCAAATTTGGAGATTTGGAGGGTAGTTGGAGATGATTTAAAGTTATGCTTGGAAATGCGTTTGAGTGTGACTTTATTTTTTAAACAAGAAAAAAACCAAATATGTTTTCCAAGCCTTCAGAAAATTAAGTTTAATTACAAAATTTTTACAACTACTGGTACAAAAAATATGTTATTTTAAAAAACATAGAAAATGAGATTTTTAATAATCAAATTTTATTAAGTTATTTTATTTAAAATCATATTTTCTTTCAACGCGTTTTTCTATGCAGCCTAAATAGTTGTTTTGAAGAGTTTTATGTACCCAAGGCAAGATCATGTTCAGCGTATCAAATTGAGATGTTTTGTCTTCGACACTGTTTGTTTGTAGTTTACCTTACTACATATATATCATTTATATTTTTAAAATTGTTTGTTTTTGTCTCCAGTAACTATAACACAATGGTTCATGGTTTATTTGTGTTAATGGTAGGTTTTGAGTTCTAATCTTGACACTGATTTATCTATCTGTTTGTTTCTTTGATCTAAGATCAGCTATTTATTAGTAGTCTATGTACACCAATACAGATATTCGTTTATATTCTTTTAGTTTTAGATGGAAAAAAATAAAAATGTCAATGTGGCATGGTTTCGATCAATGACTAGTTTGATAAATATTTAAAAAACATTGTTATTTCATTAATGATTTAAATAAATATAATTATTAAATTAGAAAAAGGCATTGATTATGCTTGCATTTCTAAGAAAGTTGGGACATTAGGCATAAAAAGAAGGTCCCAGTATCAAATCTGGAGCATCAATCATAAAAAAATAAGCATAAAAAATACTTGGGGGAATTGTTCAAGTACCCATGACTAAAAGGGTTAAATTTTTATTACCCCTATACTTTTTTTTATTTTTTATTTATCCTTGAAATCTGGTTCTATTTTTTTTTTTGCTCCTGAATTTTCATAATACCTGAACTATCATTTAAAGACAGAGTTATAGAAATTCAGAAATATAATGTGATACATACAGAAATTATACACATAATTATAAATATTTAATAGTTATCTACAAAAAAAATATTAAAGTATGCAAAGATGTTTATACACAAAATGGTCATATAAACATTCTTAGTGTCATTATATTATCTTATGTAAATGCATTCAATGTAAACAAAATTGTTATAGATATAATTGCAAAGTTTAATTAAAATAGATACATCAATTGTTTGAATTATGACATTTTCTTCAAATCTTCATGAATAATTGTTCTCTCATTTAATCATTTTCATGTCCACTTAGGTAAAATGAAATAAACTATCGAACTAGACATTTAATATACTTCATAACAAAGAACGAATTTTCCAAGCTATATAAAAAATACAACAATCAAACATAGAATTAAACTAAATATATGTAAATTATAGAAATGTAATAACTAATTATAAAAATGTAATGACTAATTATAGAAATGTAATACTAATTTACAGATGGGGGTGATTAAGGTATAAAAAATGAGGTGGCACAGATCATGGGTAAAAAAAAGACCAGATGTCAGGAGTAAATAACAAAAAAAAAGAGTAAGGGGTAGAAACAAAATTATACCCTCAGCCAAGGGGTATTTGAGCAATTCCTCCAAAATACTTTTATATCGGACTGGAAATAGAAGTAACTAATAATTACTTTCAACTACTGAATTTTTTTTAAAAAAATTTAGAAAAGCATGATATGACAAAATGAGCATTTTTTCTAACTAAAAATATTTTTTTGCAGGAATCTTTTACTTTGGGGATGCACAAACACAGAGAGACACATTATATATTTCAAATTATACATGTTCCATTGATAATTATTTAGTGTCCACCAAACTGGCATATAGAAAAAAATCAATGGTACAAAATGTTGTGAGAAAGGAGCTGTTTCTTAGAAAAATAACCTAATGATTTGTCTCACTATAGTCTTTTGTGGCTTCCATGAAGGTTCCTAACATCACAACAGGCATGGAAATCTCATTTAAAAAAATATATATTCTCCACTCATCAGACATTCTTCTTTGTTTAATTAATCACATCTCATACATGTGCCCATGTTTGCAAACATCCCCCCCAGTGGATATCAGATACAATGAATTCAGTTTGTTTTTATTTTTTTACGTATCTTATGTCTAATTATTGAGGATAAATTTATAAATTAATCAATGAAAAAATAGGACTTATGATCTGTACGTAGTTTTATTAATTTATATTCCACTTTGTCACATCTCATGTACATATGAAGATGTGATCACACAGAGTTGGAGATTCTAAACAATTCACTAAATCACACGAGCTCTATCACAGATGTTTAAGCTGTATAAAAAAAAGATTTATTTTAGGGATTTTTGTATATGTACCCTTTGTTAAATTTTAATTTTATTAAAATACCTTTGTAAAAACCTACAGTGTAATAATCCCATATATTGACCTGAATGCCCTTATTAATTTTGAAAATGAACTTTTTTTTACATATATACCCTTTTAGAACTTGTATTTTCATAATTATTACTCTTATTTGCACAATTATATACATACCCCCAAAATTTTAATAAGTCATGCAAATTTGTACCTCCATTATTAGTCGCCGTTAGGAACGTAGAGAGAACCATAATTATATTCTAACCCTACCTATAAAATGACCAACTTACCCCTCACTTAAATCACCTAAAGAAGAAGAAGAATGAGAGAAGATTGAAGGATGAAGAAAGAATTGGGGTTTCACAATTCAAACAGAGAGTGGGAAGGGTGTTTTTGATTAATTACATGTGATTAACGATGGCCAATGGAGATATTCTAACTAATTCTCACAGATACTAACTCTAGGGGAAAATTTGCATGACGAATTAAAATTTCAGGAATATTTATGTAATGGTACAAATAAAATGGATAATTATGTAAATAAAGTTTTAAGAGGTGTATTAATGCAAAAAATAAAAAAATAAATAAAACTCACTTCGGATAACTTGATGGTACAAGGGTCATGACCTCTAACTGAATGAAAATAGAGAATATTAACCATACCAAATAGAATTTGGTCACAGGAGTATGGACGCACTCACTTAAATTTTTTTAGGTGCATTTTTGTACTGTGTCATTTCAGGAGTATTTTGATAAAATTAAAATTTAACAGGGTATATATATATGTAAAAATTCTTATTTTTTTTACAATATAAATTATATTCAAATTTAGGATTGATTACAAGGTTTTTCTCTTTTTTTATTTTTTTTTATAATGTATGGTTTTTCTTATTAGAAATATGGGTAAAACATTTCCCTCCATATACAATCATATTTTCGTAAGATATGTCTATCTAATAACAAGATAGTGATTTTAGAGAACAAATAATGAATAATAAATGTGATAAAAGTAGTGGTTATTGTAAAGGTATGGGCGCCCAACTTTTAGGGCCACTAACTATGCTACATGCGTCCGCAGGGGCGGATCCAAGACACTTTTTCTGGGTGGGCTGAATTAATTTTTTATACATAAAAAAAATTCTTGATAAATTGTTTTTGGGTAGTTTGGAGTCATATCAAAATTTTTTGGTAGTTTGAAGTCTTAAAAATTCTTGATAAAATTTTTTTTCTTGATAAAAATTTCATATCAAAATATTTTTTGATAGTCATATGATGCACTTGAAATAAAATAAATTTCTCAAAAGATTAAGTAAAACAAAACAAATTAATTAATACAAAATCTCAAATGTTATATAAAAAAAAATCAACTTCCCTCTTTATTTTCTTCTTTTCTTTTAGTAAAATACAATCATCCACTTAAAATCTATCTAAAATTATAACCTACACAAAAAAGATATTCCAAAAAAAAAAAATCAAATGTTATATAAAAAAAACAAAAAGAATCACAAATACAAACTCAATTTAAAAAGTTTTGATTTAGTTTTCTTATTAGACACCAAGATAATCAAGAATAATTTCTCACTTATTTGGAATAAAATAAATGTCAATAAAACAAAAAAGTGAACAACAAAGACAAACCCTAACAAAAAATTCTAATAAATCTAATAAATTTAAAACTTAATGAAAGATTGAACGGGAGAAACTCCAATTCTCCAAACGACCAACATAGGCGATGGTAATTTATTCAATTCTTCAAACATTATCAAAATATGAAATATCTAAATGCATCTACAAAACATATAATAAATCAAAAGAATTAAAGAATTTACAAATAAAATCAAATTCATTACATACTGTTTGGTGTTTGGTGAATGGAATGATTTATTCATTAACGGCTGCAAAATATGTTTTTTAAAAAAAGATGCTCAATTAGGGTAAATTGAAGTTTATATATAGCAAGTTGTTTTGTGATTTAAAAAAAAAACTGGGCTGGACTAGTGTTTTGAGGGTTTTTGAACAAAACATGGGCTGGACTTTATTGGGGGTTTTCTAATAACACTAGGCTAGACTGCTTTTTGAGGTTTTTTTTTCACAAAATCTGAGCCGGGCTAGCCAACCCATGGGCCCGCCCTTGTGCGCCTGTGATCTAAGACCCGATTAATATATTATTATTAGTAATTAGAGACCAAATAATCCACTTGTTGACATGGATTTTAATTTTAAACAGTATATATTATTTTGCCAATTTTTTATAAAAAAATATAGTTCCATTCATTATTATTGATATGAGTCTTGCTACACAGACCCCATTATATAAGCCCCAGTCATAGGTCTCATGAGATGTCAAATTTTTATTGGCTGCTTAGTTATCCTTTACAAAATGATAAAAAAGCAAATTATAATACTACCCCTCTTTCTAACCGTTTTTACTAATACATATCCACAACTTTAAGAAATCACTCCGGCCGACCTACTCATCTTTGACGAACGGAGTCACCACCCCTAGATTCCTTTCATCGCTTTTATCATATGAGAGGTGGTTCGACTACCTTTTCAGTCCTTCTCCGGATTCAACATTTTTCAACCTCCATATCCATTTTTTGATGAATGTAACTGAATTTTGACGAAACATTAAGATCATATAAAACATTCAGTTACATTTCGTTCATATAACTTAGTTTCAAAATATATTGCACAAATAGTTCAGTTAACTCACTTTTATTATTTGGATTTTTTATTTTTAAGTCCCCATAAACCATACAATTTAGTGATCGATCATTCATTTCTTCGTATTTTGGTTTTAGTCCCTAGATTTAAAGAGTATGTTCCTTTTTAGTTCCTAGGAAACATATTTAACATCAAATACCAGATTCAAAAAAAAATTGTAACTAAAAGCCAGATCACAAGCTGTCATATTTAATATCAAACACCAAATTCAAGAAACATATTGTAATATATGCAAAAACAAACAATTAGAAAGGTCATACTTGAATCGACAGATATTGAAAAATGATAGCCAAATCGATCTATTGCACAAAAAAAATTAGTTACATTTGTAAATGTAACTAACTTGTACAATATATTCATATAACAAATCAGTTACATTTATAAATGTAATTAACGTATAAAAAAAGTGTGTGAATATACTGATTAGTTTGGAATGTAATTATCTTATAAAAATTAATGCATATAAATCCAATAAAATTATGAATATGTAATTGACTTTAAATATTAAACAACAATATTCTACATTCTAATTTCAACATCAAAACACTAGTCACTAAAACATACGAAAAATATCACATAAATTAATGCAATTGTTTTATTATATACTTTTGAAATGTATTTGAATTTCACAAAAACGATGGAGATGGAGGTTGGAGTAAGTGGAGGCCAGATGAAGGCTTGAAGGTAGTCAAACCACATCTCATATGATAGAGGGCGACGAGATGAATCTAAATGTGGTGAAGTTGGTCGCAAATGATGAATAGGCAGGCCGGAATGATTTTTTAAAGTGATGGATGACTTAGGAGGGTATAAAAGAAATTTTACATTTACCTAATTGTCTCATTAACACGAAGAGGTTAACCAAATTGAAATTAAAGGTATTATCGGTAGTGTCATCAATGCCACCTCATGGGGCATACATGAGACTTATGTAATAGGGCTTGTGAATCATTTTTCTATTGATATTAAAGTGGATTCGTCGGGTATTCCTTGATGATCAGCATTGCATTCGTCAAAGCCACACCATGTACCTTATTCTCTCATATCTAACCAAAAAAAAGGAGAATTGATTTAATCCCAATAATACAAAACAATTTGGATTACAATACAAATCAAAGTTTTCAGAACACCAAGTGACATCTCTTCAACTGTTCGACATTGAGATACACAAATCATGAAAACAAAAAAAACACAAAACTTTCAAAAATAGAAGATCCCATCCATGGTTAGCATTCCTTCCCATGGTGGACAGTAATCCAAACTGTCATCCCAACACAAGGTGGAGCCACCCAAGAAACAATCCTCCCCACCGACAAGAACATCAAACATGTCTTCCTTGGAAGACTCTTCAGTTTCTTGCTGTTTTTTCTTCTCTTTCACATCCAATACCAATGGAACCACCTCATGTTCACTCACCAGAGTCTCTCCTTGGCTCGAAGTAGTAAATGAAACAGCTTGTTTTTCAGTTACTCCCACTTGTTCTTCCAAAGGAAGACCACCCTTGATGGGCTTGTGAGTCACTGGGTCCAGACCGGCGAGCATCAGCTTCTTCTTGATCCTTGTGTTCCAATGGTTCTTGATCTCGTTGTCTGTCCGACCGGGGAAACATGACGCGATCTTAGACCATCTGAGGGAAAAAAAATAACGCGTTTGAGAATCGAGAACGCAATTTGCAGTTGATGGAGATTCTAAGTGAGGAGGGGATGCAATCATATTCCAGGAGAGACCTGTTACCAAGGAGTGAATGGAGTTGGATGATTTGGTCCTCTTCGGATTCGGACAATGCTCCCCTCTTAAGATCCGGCCGGAGGTAGTTAGTCCACCTTAATCTACAGCTCTTCCCGCACCTCATCAACCCTAAAAAAGAAAAAAAAAACAACAATTCATCTTCAAGAACATATTCTTTTTTGTGGTAGCTAGCTAGCTAGGTAACTGTTCTGTTTTATTTTCTGATTGAATTTTATTGTGTTAAAAGATTAATAGTCAAACTTATGATTAAGTACCCTTGATGCTTCATTGAAGAGAGGATATTTTTGTCAACCTGAAAAGAGGTGATATAGTAGAACCTAAATGGGACTACTATTGGTTGCATACCGGCGAGCTGAGGGACAAGTCGCCAGCAATGTATGCCATTGTTGAGGATGAAGTTGATGAGCTTCTGGTCTTCCTCCAAAGTCCATGGACCTCTCTTGATCCCAACCTTGTCACAACATGGTTGCCTCCCCATGTCTTTGAAAGATTTAGAGAGAGAGAGAGAGAGAGAGAGCATCTACAATGGGTTGTGTTTGGGAGAGAAAAACTTATAGTCTTGAGCAAAGATTCTGCCAGTTCATGCATACAATTTTAAAAAAACAAAAACAAAACAAGGGAACCATGAATGAGAAGATGTTATTGTTGTGAGGTGCACATGATTGATGAGCTATTGGCCTATACAAGTTAATATATATGTGTTAAGCTTAATTTGTTTAAACATGTCTCATGGAAACAAAACAGTCCAATAATTCAATGGAAGGATTCATGATTAGAGAATGTGTTGATTTAAATTAAAATTTAGAGGGAGGGGTTGACGTGCAGTGTGTGTTTGCGTGTAAGGTCTTCCTTTAAAACTCAAAAAGTGAATATTTTGAATTTTTTTCATTAGTGTTGTTTATAAGGGTGGATTGTTTGGTCCCCTTTAAAGTTGGCAAGCTTTTGTCGTTGGAGGCCACTCTTATTGATGTGGGTTAAGGATCTTGGTGACCATGATCACATGTTTGTGTTTTTGGATTCCATGCTGAATATTATTATTTTTTTGTGAAAAAAAAATCACCACTCGACTTTGATGTGTAATAGGGAAATCACGTCTCCTATAAAAAAAAATATAAAATAAAAAATTTAGTTAGCGCTAATCAGGTCAAGAGCTTAGAATCTACAATTAAGATGGGTGGGGTTAAAACTTAAACATTGCAATTAAAAAAATACGAGGATTATTTTGACAAATTGTCCTTTTGACAATGGTGAGCCTAAAAGATCAACCTGAATACATACACAGAAAAAAAAAAACCTGGGATCCTTAAATCCGTTCACCATTTTTAATAGGTCACGGTGGTGTTTTTTTTTTTAATTTTTTCATCAAAGCCCTGTACTAAATTATTTTTTATTTTTTATTTAGTTTGGTACTAGATAAAAATGTTACAGCCCTGTTACACTAAGTTCAAAATACATATTAACATAATTAGAAGTCTAGTGAAACATATACATTATTAGATTAGGTATATGGATTGTTAATTTTTTTTGTACAATTTTATATTAAAAATGAGTTTCATCCGATTCAAAATAAAGTGATATATATTTTTTATCAAACCATATCTCTCACTTCTTCATGTTACAGTTCAAGTCCCTAGATTTAAAGAATGTTTCATATTAGTTCCTAAGGACCTATCATTAAATTGTTTAATTTTCTTATTAGTTTATGAGACGAACTAAAAAGAAACTTATAATATGAAAAGTGAAGGATTAATGATAGTTTATATAGACTTAAAAATAAAAAACCAAAACATAATTGAACAGAATTTTAAACACGGTATATATATATATTTTTATCAAAAACATTATATTTATTATTTTTTAATAAAAACAATAAACACACGCATTAATATGTATTTTTTTTCTTATTATTATTATAGCACGTCCAATTTGAACAAAATATTTGGGCTTAAGATTTGGTAGAGGTGCGCCGAGCCTAAGCAATAGTGCAACGCATGGGCGACGCTTGAGAAGACCCCAACAGCAAGCTGTTGTGATGGGCCACTCCCCCAACAAAAATTAATTTAATATCATGTGATCCGATGAACCACGTATCAGATATTAAACTGATAAGAACAGATACTACACTTGATCTTAGCCAAAAGGCCGAGAAAGGTATGAACTTTCTACTTCCCAGGTGGTGTCCATTATATAGAGTGGTATGTCTGGCAATCTCTCCTGATTTTCCGATATGGGACTATAAAGCTATACACCAAAGTTTGGAATTTGTTAATTTGCAATCATGTTTGTAATTTATTTTGATTTTGTAAGTATATTATACATTAGCCTTCAAAGTATTGTTATTGTATACTTTGAATTCAACAATTGTTGTTTTACAAAAATATATAGACTTTTACCACCATTACTTTCATATATAATTTGAATTCAACAATTGTTTAAGAAAAAACAATGTCTTGATAAAAGGTATATCATAGAGAGTCGAATGAGATTATGAAAATACGAAGGTCTTTGAGATAAAAATACATTGGAGGAATCAATTTTTCAAAACCCACTAAATAATCAATATTACATGAATATTTAAATTTACAATCACTTCATTGTTTTGTTTGGTACTCTCTCCATCATGTGTAAATTATTTTTAAACAAACAAGATGCTAAAATTTCAACTTGAATTGGTTTCGATACTTGTATGAGTTGCACTCCTATTTGATCTAGAAAATTATCTATCCTCTATCATGATGGTGGTGATGGCACAATGGCAGTACTGGATCAGAGGATCCGCTTTCTTTTTATTCGAAGACCTAAAATCTCATTTGAATGAGTTTTATTAATTAAAGCGTGGATATTCTCTCGGTATAATTAAATGAAAGAATTCTACATATGTGATAGAAAATCACTCTCAATATTTGTTTTAACAGTTTAATTGATATTTATGATAAAACAATGCGTACATAATTTAAATAAATTTATGTCATCTGACACTTTAGGCGACACTCTTCCACAGGATTGCACATGAGGTTTTGAAAAGGATCCGAACATCTTTACATAAGATAAAGGTCGAACTACACAGTTTGTTGGGGGTGGAGGGGGGCATGATTGCCACCTCTTTCAGGCATTATTGTCATGTATTAGGCTATATAGTATGTAAATCTAGAAAAATAAAACATAAATTCTCGTTTTTTACTGGAAGATATAATTAGTATTTTACTGAGCCAATGATTTCCATGATAACCAATAAAGGAGTGTCACACATAGTGATATGATATCATATATCACAGTCACAAGAATTCTTTGTGCCAACTAATCAAAACACATCGTATAAATGGTAAAAAAATAGTAAGTTTTTTTTTGTTGAAAAGATAGACGATTGTCACCATGATTTACTATTGCATATTGAAGTTATATCATCTGAATTGGAGGTGAGGGGATATAGATAAAACAAACAAGAAAATCTAAGTGAATTGGAGGTGAGGGGATATAGATAAAACAAACAAGAAAATCTAAGTGTTAGATAAAAGCGATTTTTATCTTGACCAGGATTTATTTTATTGAAAAAATTATTCAAATAAAAGCAATTTAAAAGTGTTTTTTCACACACTTAACATTCTTTTACATATTGACATAGAGAATCTCTGTTTTTTAACACAGGGAATCCTTCTCATGTATGTGGTAAGAAACACTTTTTTCAGAGTTATGTTTTTTTTATAGCAATAATCAATGTTTAATATTAAAATACCAGCATTCACAACTTGAACAGTTTTTGCAACATCTACGTGGTGGGTTTTGATTGGTTAACATAGAGAATCCTGGTCTAACACAAGGATCCTAAAATTATCATACACATCATTTATAAATAGTACATGAGAAATCTCTGTTTAAGAGAGAGTTTATATATAATCTAGATACATTGTTGTTATATTAATTGTAGCCACTAAGCCACACCCAGTTTAACATAAAAAAATATAGATATGAAATTACATTACATGCATACCCACAACTTATACATTATATTACAATTGTTCCATAATTACTTAGTCAATAATCTTGAAGAAAAAGATATATATTTAATAATTATTTTATTTATAAAAGATAGAATCACGTCTATATATCTCACCTCGACATTTTCCTCCAAACAGCAACATAAAACAATAAACTCAAAATCATAATATCTATCTATTACCACTGTATTAAGCGAATGTGGTACATAAGAGACAAACAACATGGTTGAATTTTTGTTAAGGTATCAATTTCACAAACACATTTTTGTCGAAATTTTTTAGTTGATCTTGGGTTCTATATATTTGTTGGATTCTGTTGGCTGATCACGGTATTATTCGGTTAGGAACCCACATAAAAGCAGTCTAAAATTGTCAACATAGTTACAAACAACAAGGTTGAAATACAACGTTTTAATCAAATATATATATGTATGTTTTTGGGGTTATTGGAAATAACATATAAAAGCAGTCTAAAATAGTCAATATAATTCGGTATTATTAGGTTAGGAACCCACATAAAAACGCTTTGGTATTCGTATGTCTACGTCTCCCACAGCTTTGTTTTTGCTTTATTGACTTTCACAAATATATATGTTATATGCTTCAATTCAATCAACCCAAGTCAGAAGTTTATCTGAGAAACCCCGATGAGTTTGTTGTGAAACTGAGACAAATTAACAGCTGTTAACCTTTTAATATATCGAAAATACTGATACATTAGGAAACCACAGTTAAAATTGGTTTAAATAATATAATTATATAATATAATGTATATGGAGCCGTATTCAATTCTCTACCTCTTGTTCCATAGCGATCACTGGATGAAGATACTTATTTCGAATGAAATACGGAATATTATATGAGAACAAATAAGTTTTCTTTTTTATATATAAAAATATATTATTTTACTTAAACTAAAAGTCACCATTTGAAAACAGGTTTGATGTGCTCTTGAGTTTACATGAAGCTGAGTTCCTCAAATTCGTTTTCAAATAGGAAAAAAAGTTACAATTTAATTAAAAACTGGAGACAGATTATTGTAAAAAAATGCTTAAAAACTAGTTTTTTTATAATATGTAAAAATGCAGTTTTCTATAAACTCAATTTTTGAGGAATGTCAAATAACAGCGTATACAACACGGATTTCTTAAAATTTTTGGAATGAATATTTTCAATCAGCAGGCAACCATCCAATTTACAACTTAATTAAAACAAGATTATTTTTTTGGAGTTTAAATTTATTCAACCAAGGTTTTTGATTGTCTTCTCTACATCTTATAAATGTTTAGGAGCCTAACTTCCTAATTCCTATAACTTGCCCACTTTGAATTCCTCAGTCCAAAGTAGGCCTCCTCCTCTCTCGTCCTTATCATCCCCTCCATTTCACCCTATATATACATGCATCTCCAAGTCTTCAAATCCAATCCCCATCTTACACTTGCATATCTCCAATCCATGGAAACCAAAAGGTTCCTCTCCACAATGGCATTGCTCATTGCATTGCTATCATGCATAACCCTTACCTCATACAAGGTGGAAGCCCAAAGCCACTCCTCATCCCCTCGCACACTCGCACAGTACTACAGGCCAAGAACATGTGACATATTCCCAAGGATGTGTCTCACTGAGTGGAGCCTCGGACCGGACTGTTGTTGGAAGAGATGCGTAGATTTGAAGAATGACAGCTTCAACTGCGGACGATGTGGGAAGGTCTGTAGCTACACTGAGGTCTGCTGTGATGGACAGTGTGTTAACGTCTTGTTTGATAAGAGCAACTGCGGGGGCTGTGGGAGCACGTGCGCTGAAGGGAGTTACTGTAGATATGGGATGTGTAGCTATGCTTGATAGTTGATACATATATGTAGCATAAAATCTCTGGATTCATATTATCTGTATACGTGCGTGCTGTCATGTTCATGTTAAGGAGTTTAGTTTGATTGTGTTTTCTGGTCCATGTTTAAAGGTATACAGTGTTTTTTATATGCTATATAAATGTTTAAAGGTATATAGTGTTTTTTATTGTCTTCTCTTCATCTAATATAGGCCTGTCAACGGGCCGGGTCCGGGTCGGGTCGGGTCGGGTCGGGGTGGACCCGGACCCGACCCGTTTGATTGTCGGGTCCACATCGGGTCTCGGATCGGGTCGGGTCGACCCATTAACAAAAGTATGCCAAACAAAGAGAGATTGATAAACTTCTTAAAGGCATACAATGACTTCATTTTTATTTCTTTTTAATAGAGTGTAATATATTATAAATAGTTTTTCACTATTTTGATTTTTTTATGTTTAATAAGATGACATTTGGAACATATTTTAGATTATTATGCTTTTACGTGAAGTCAAAAGATTGTAAAAATATTTTAAATGCTTAAAATTTTAAATGAGTATTCAATATTTAGTTATAAATGTTTAGTTGGATCACGACTGTTTGGTTGGATCATAAATAAAAAAAATCACAAAGTATTTGGGTTGAGTCAATCGGGTCCATCGGGTCTATAGGATCGGGTCCGGGTGGACCCAGACCCGACCCGTTTTCATTGTCGGGTCTTTCGAGTCGGGTATTTATGTCTTCTATCGGGTCGGGTCCAGGACGGATTCGGGTTGACCCGTGATCCGTTGACAGGCCTAATCTGATAGTTGTCCCATCTTATAAATTTTCAGGGGCCTAACTTCCTAATTCTTATAATTTGTCCACTTTGAATTCCACAGTCCAAAGTAGGCATCCTTCTATAATTTATAATCACGTAATCAAACACAATCAATTTTATAAGAAGCAAAAATAGCCACCCCATTAATATAAATTAATAAATTGTCATTTTTCAGTTTCACAACTTTGTTCATCTCATTAATCAAACACGTGGTTAACTTTATCCCAGAAACATAGTTGGACGTGTATTGAACGTGAAATTTTGTTGTGACATTTCAAATCAATTAATGGGGGATGGGAAGGTCAAACGTATATTGTATTATCAGTTGTCAACATCGAGGTTGTTCGTTTTTATTAAAATACTTGTTTTTCATGAACGTGTGTTATTAATTTTTATATGATTATACATAACATATTTATTTTCGTATCATTGGATTATTTTTCAATGAAAACAGGTGTTATTTAATTTTTTATATTTGTTACAATTACAATGAAACTTAAATAAAGTTTATTATAATGGTGTAAGGCTTAAATAATTTTTTATATTTGTTACAATCACAATCACAATAAAACTTAAATATATTATTTTTAATGATATAAAAAAAATAGCATTTTTTTTAGAGAATATATGCCCAACAAAAAGATCTTGAAGTGAACTATTCATCTATATTTTTATTCGGCATTTTGTTATAGCGGATATAAATTGTTATAACATGTCCTAGAAGGAACATGATAGTTATATTGAGAAAAAAATATATAGCTAATATTCATTTTACCACTTTCTAAACTATCATTACAGGAGTTTCACCTTGTGGCTCAGTAATTGATAAAAGAATTTGTAATCACAATGTCATAAATTGATCAGGTTATTTCTATGTTCATTTTCATGCTAAACAAACATATTTTAATTTATAATACTAAATTTATCCCTCGAGTCTATTTAAATGATAAATAAATAAAGCGGTTCATTGTGTTACGTGTGAGTTATTTATGTTAGCCCATAAAAACATGTCACATAAACGGTATAAAAAATATTAAATTGTGCATCCAATGACATCTTGATAAGATATTGACAGAGTGATAATTCTGAGAAGAAAAAAAATTCACCACGTACTTGTTTCCTTATTATCACAAGAAACTTTATGTCAAACACAGATCGAGGTCTGAACTCTTTGAAGAGAATCTTTGAAAACAAGGAAATATTAGACATGTCCTTATCCATTCTTTTCGTAGTTTGACTTTTTAATTCAAAATAACATAAATCATAAATAAGATATTTGTGAATCAAAGTCTATGTAAAGCTCGAAGTAGGTAACATCTGTCCATTTGTGCTTCAAGAAAAGATAGACCTAATTAAACATGCATTGATGGACGATAATTATATTTAGTGAAGTCAAAACTCTATTTGCTATAAATTTGATTTTTTATCAATAGTTTTTCGAGTGAAGGAAGAGGCAAAAATAGTGAGGATGATTAATATTTAGGAAAAATTTCATTTTAGGGTTTAATTATTGATGGGAATCTAATCAGTAAAAGCTTGGATTCTTTAACATGCGTCGATGCATTTTACACATTGATGGTAATCTAACATATTGAGGTTTTAAACGATTAATAAATTTATTAATCAAATAGCATTTAATATATTAATAGTGTAAACCTCGCATTTATTTAGTTATTGTAGTTTTTTTCTTTTTCTAGTTTAATTTTTTTCTTTCAATTTCATCATTTATTATCTATATAGTACAGTGTTTGATTCCTCTAATAAATTTGTCCAACCTCTTGTGCAATCTCATTTGAAGTCCATACTATTATATATTATTATATAAAATGATGTATATACTAAAATATAATAATATATTTATATTTTGCTTCAAAAAAATGAAAAACAATTAAGGCATACAATATGATACAATTACGTACACTATATAGCGCACTGCAGATGGAGAGCTGCAAAATGAGTCTAGTATATCAATGCTCAAGCTATATACTGGCCACCACACAAGATATGACCGAATAGAAGAGGATAGAAGAGCAGCTTTTCATGACTGCAATTCCTTCTCCCATTCTCAGAGATAGGGTTCCCAAGATATGACGACGACCAATGAGCAGAATGCTCGTTGGTTTTCCCAAGAGATGACGACGACCAATGAGCAGAATGCTCGTTGGTTTTCTTTTTTCTAAAAACTATATATATGTTCAATGAAGTACATGCTGCTATAAAAAATAATAATACTTTAATATAATTTTTTTTAAAGTAATTTTAAAATCTGTAATCTTGAAACTTGCAAATTGAGCTTGGATTTGTTGACTAACACCCCAATCTAATAAGGAGATTAAAGGATCAAACATGACATTGATTTTCAAATTTCCTCAAAAATAAATAATTCCCGAACTCTATTTGCTATGATTTCTCTTTGCTATGCTTGTGGTCAACAGTTTTCATAATTATTTTTCAATAAAACCTGAATTTTTTAAATAGTGTGCCTCAAACGCGCGCGTGTATTTATGAAATGTGGACATATTTATTTTAATAACAAATTTTATAATATGCAATGTCTGAATTGAAAATTAGAAGAATATAAGCAATACAACTAAAAAAAGAAGATAAATATAAATAAAATGAGGATTCATGATGCACTCTCTCAGTAACATGCCAAAATCCGATAGAAATTTTTTACTTGATCCCGCTGAGGGGGCACTCTCCCAACACTGCGATTCGCAGCTTGACAATGCCTAGATGCCCCAGCGGGTTCACTCCCAAGATAATAACATAGTATATATTTTTATAAAAAAAGTATATACTATTTTTATAAAAAAAATAAAAATTACTAACTATATATATATATATATATATATATATATATATATATATATATATATATATATATATATATCTTATTGAAGAGCAATCAAGGTCTATGAAAATACATGCAGGGTTGTAAACTGCAATGTGTGCAAATCCTTTATTTTTAGTGGGTTGAAAGAAGTGAGAGAATTATAGGTATTGAGTCATTAAATTGATCAACATTTTAGGTTACTGAACAAAGCGTACACTTAGTATTAAAGCTTCATTTGGTATACGTAATTCTTTTAGATAGGTTCGTTTTTACCGGCAACCAATTTATCCAAATTCATGTATGACCATGAATCATTTGGATTAAGCTTTTTGGTTTACCAATGGATTTCTACTCAGATTCAATTTCCAGTGTTTGGTTTGTACATGAAATTAAAATGATGATTTAAATACCAAAATTATCTTAACTAGAAGTACTGTGCATATATATAAAAATCTCTCTTTAGTTATGCCACAGTTATTGAAAAAATTGACTATAGAGCACGATAATATATTCAATAATTAAATAAATTAAATTAAATTAAAAAAACAATATATATAACTTAAAACAAAACCAGAGTAATACCTTAAATAAGCTGCAAGTTACTGTTATTTAATTATCAAAACCGATAGCATAATCATATAATATCCTATTTTAAAAAAGTAATTGTGATTCTTTTATTTATATAAAGATATGAATTATATTTTATTATGTTATTCATGTAATTAAAAAAAAATACAAGTCAAGCATCCCACCAAATTGGTGGGATTTAGAATACATTCGATTTTTTTTAAATACCTAGATTTTGAATCCAGTATGATCCATTGATTTTTCTTTACCCCGTTTGGTTATGGAATAGCTCAAAAAATAAGTGAGAATAAAGCAGAATATGTGCCTTTTATTGTTTGGATGCAGGGAACACCGAGGGATAAACTATATCGGAATAAACTGGTATAAAATAGTATATGGATTCCTATTAATCCCTGGAATTAAAGTTATTCCAGGTTATTCCATCAAAGGAATATGTGAGTCCACTGTTAAATCAATTGTCACCACCCTAATAAATCACATGTCAAATCAACTATCATTATTTTTTCACCTTTCATAAATCATTATCGACACTTTATTCGCATTTTACCCAAACAATAAAAAAATTATTATTACATTTCACAACGAGAATAATTCAAAACACAACCAAACACAAAATCACTTTATCCTTATTTATACTCACCTATACCAGAATAATTATATACCCAAGAATAAGTCTTATTTTGTATCCAAATGGGGCTTTAATGCTACCACCTAACACCAACCAAATAGTTGAATTCTCAAATTAAATTATGTGGCCAATTTGTAAGATGAAATCACATTAACCACGTATCAAAAGGGCCATAAGAAGAAAATAGACAAGATTTGACTTTTAGGCTATGATTGGTTGCACAATTGCAAAATTAATTTTAAACAAAAGCTGAGTTTAAAATTGATTTTATAAATTTTTTTACACAAATCTATCTGCAGCTTGTGGTTTCAGTTTTTCTTTTCAGAAACAGGTTTGGAAAAATAATGTTCTTGTAAACCTAAAAACTATATGTCCAAACGTGTTTCAAAACAGGGTCTAGATAATTCATACGCATATAACTAAGGAAAACTACCCAAAAAGGTCTTCTAAAGATAAGAAATACCCAAAAATTAATGCTTCTTTTAAGAATTCTACACAAAAAAAAAGTCTCATTTAATAATCTCATAATCTGAAATGATGCAAATGACCTTCTAAGTATGCTATAATATATGAAACTTCTCACACCATACTTTACTGAAAAATAATATCAATATAAGAAATGATTTTAATTTAAGAGTTACTTTACATATGTTTGTCAATTTTCTAAGTATGCTATAAGAAATGTTAATATTCTCAAAAAAAAATTAAGTTATTTTCAATTTTATTATTATTTATATATTTTATAAATGTCTTGCACAAGAAATTTCTTTTCATACATTATTAAATATATGTAAGTGCCCCAAAAGATTTTATAAAATTTAGAAATATCTAAAAAATATTTTATAACAATAAAATTCAAATTTTTACAATTTATCTCTTAATGGTATATTTAGATATATAAAAATAATAATAAATGCATGCACAAATAAAAAAATATTTTATTATCTATTAATGTTTTTTAATTGGGGTGTTAAATAATTAAATATGGGTGATTATTTTTAAATAGTAGATAAAATAAGGATAGTCAAGTCATTTTACTTTTTAAATTTGTGAAAAAAGATTTTTTTAAGTAAATTTTTTAAAAATGACTGATCTAAGTATTTCCAATACTTAGATGATTGTTTTGAATATTTTTCCTATAACTAAAGTTAGTCTCAACTCAAAAAGGTCATTTTTAAATTTTATTTAAACATTAATTTTTATGCAAATTGATCAAAGAACTTGCGAAGTTGGATGTGAAACCTAGACCTAATCAACTCAAATTTGGACATGCAATCAGTTATTATAAATTACCAACACCACAATGTAATACAAACATCCCAAACCTATCTCTCACTAACTAGCTCCTATTCTCTCCCAATAAACCATGGGACCAAAAGACCTAAAAATCACCATCAGAAGGGCTTCACTAGTGCATCCACCACCATTAACACTTGAGAAGAGGAGGTCCATGTTCCTCTCCAACATAGACCAGCTCTTCAACTTCGACGTGGAGACCATCCACTTCTTCTCCACCGTCGAATCCTTCCCGCCCTTCGCGGTCTGCAATGCGATCGAGCGAGCCTTACAACAGCTCCTCGTCCCCTATGACTTCCTCGCCGGGCGGCTCAGGCTAGACCCCTTGGAGGGTCGGCTTGAGATTGACTGCAACGGCGCCGGAGCCGGGTTTGTCGTGGCCTCGAGCGAGATGACTCTTGAAGACGTCGGAGACCTCACTTACCCTAACCCAGCTTTCAAGAATCTTGTCCCTACAAGATCCCTGAAGGGTTTAGAAGATTGGCCTCTCATGATAATTCAGGTCCACTCCCTAATTCGCTTTTCACACGGTATTAAAAGTCTCACCAATCTCTTGTGAGCGTACTTCTGATATGTGTTAACTCATATGTTTAACATTGTTGATGCAGGACTTTAGAGCAAGATCTCGACACCAGTTGAATAATAAAAGAACATAATTACAGCAAGATCTCGACACCAGTTGAATAATAAAAGAATATAATTACATAGGAAAACACGTAGATTTATTAGAGCAGAGCAAGAAATAATTAACTGGAACATGGTCTCACTTTCCAACACAATCACTCTCTGGAAGAAGAAAAAAAACACTATACATGCATGTTTAGCAGAAAATAACATCTCTTTTCACATAGAGACCGAATAAATAGTGTACGAAAATACCACTGCAAATATTTAGGCCTATCAACCCTAGCCTAACTAAGCATTCTTGCAAGAATGCAAGACACACACATTAAATATTTTATGTTAAATATTTTATGACACATTTTATGACATGCATGTTAAATATTTTATGACACATCGAAAACTGATGAGATCTGATATGATCATATCGATACAGGTGACCTCCTTCAAGTGCGGAAGTTTCGCTATGGGTATATCCACCAACCACATCACCTTCGACGGTGCCACCTTCAAAAACTTCCTCGACAATCTCACCTCCGTCGCCGCCTCCTCTGAAGGCACCCTATCCGTCCATCCATGCAACGACCGCGACCTCCTCTCCGCCCGATCCCCCCCACGCGTGACGTTCCCCCACCCAGAGCTAACGAAGAACATCGACAGCATCTTCGACGCCTCAACAGGGACCCCCATCGAAACGAAGCACTTCCGCCTAAGCCCATCCGACATCACCCTCTTAAAACAAAAGGCAAACTCCTCGCACGGGGGGGCCGCGCCGACCAGCTTCAACGCCGTGACGGCCCACGTCTGGCGTTGCCACGCCGCCGTCACCGCCGCCAACACATCAAGGCTCCTCTACATGGTCGATCTCCGACCGAGGCTTCGTCAGCATCTGCCGAAGTCCTACGCGGGGTGCGCCGTGTGGGGGGCCTACGCTGCCGCCACCCGCGACGAGCTTGTGGAAGGCCAATTTTCTAGAGTGGTGGAGAGTGTTCGAGAGGGGGCGAAGAGGGTGACGGAGGAATACGTGAGGTCGGTCGTGGACGCTTTGGAGATTGG
Source organism: Acorus calamus (assembly GCA_030737845.1). NCBI lineage: Eukaryota > Viridiplantae > Streptophyta > Magnoliopsida > Acorales > Acoraceae > Acorus > Acorus calamus. The sequence continues at coordinate 3,195,488 of CM060873.1, read as the reverse complement.
GAAGGGAGAGGCGTTGATGAGCGGGGATTTGTTGGTGACGTCGTGGTGGAGGCTTGGGCTTGAGATGGTGGAGTACCCGTGGGGGTCGCCTCTCTATTGTTGCCCCATCGTCGACCGGAGGAGAGGGGTCGCCGTGCTCGTGCCGGACGTCAAAGGTTCCGGTGGCGGTGGCAGCGGCGGCTTGAACGTATTCATCGCTCTCTCTGCTGGGGATGAGGTGGAGCTGTTTGAAAAGATGTTTTATGAGTTCCTCACGTCATGAAGTGAGAGAGACATGCAAAATTAATCTTTAGTATGTGTGGATTTTTTATGTTTGTTCGTGTGTGTATGTCTACGTACGTGTATAATGAATAATGTTAGAGATCCAAGATTATATGTAAAAGAAGGTGATGGTGGTATATATTCTCATCGTTCGTATTTATGTAGATAATATTTTATACACTAGATCGTCTTCTAATATTCTCACTAGGGAATTTAAGGATAATGTGATGCATGAATTTGATAGTCAATGTTATTTTGTGATAATTGTTCTACTGTTTAGGTGGCCAAGGATCTTATATTCTTCAAGGGAGATTGAAGCATATTCACTTTTGATATCATTTCTTAAGGTAACTTGTGAACAAAAGAATTAAATCATCTATGTGGAGTACTGCAAAAGAACAAATGGTACGTATATATATAATTACAAAACCATTCGGTGGACTGGTCTTTAAAAGAGATGTAGATGCAAGGTAGCATTTGAAAACATATATTGAAAAATAGTTTTAACAATAAATCAATTTTTTGACCACGTCTTTATTTTGGGGATTTTTTTTTAATCCATGAATCACATTTATTGCTAATAACAAAAACTGCATTTGCATATTTAAAATCTGAAAAACATATATCGACTGCTTTGAAAAAACACGTATTTTGAGACATGTATTGACATGAATCAACCTATTGATTCTCAATTGATAAAACATGTATTTCGAGACATGAATTGACCTGTTGACAATTGACAACCCATTTGGAGCTTTTTGACTGACTGAAAAGTAAAAGCTGCTACAAACGAGTTATCAAACTCACCCGTAGCAAATTTGGGTGTGTAAAACAAATTTGGTTCGGGTGAGCCTCTGCCTCCGCCTCCGCCTCCACCTGGCGGCGCCGTTCCTCCTCCATCATCCCAACACAAGATGGAGCCATCCAAGAATCAATCCTCCCCACCCCAACGAACATCAAATATGTCTTCCTTCAAAGACTTCATTTACTTGTTTGTTCTTCTCTTTGACATCCAATACCAATGGAACCTCCTGATGTTCAGTCACCAGAGTTTCTCCTTGGCTTGAAGTAGTAGATGAAACAGCTTCTTTTTCAGTTACTCCCACTTGTTCTTCCAAAGGAAGACCACCATTGATGGGCTTGTGAGTCACTGGGTCCAGGCCGGCGAGCCTCAGCTTCTTCTTGATCCTTATTGATATTGACATCCTTGTTGCCTCAGCTTCTTGAGTCACTGGGTCCAAAGGAAGACCACCATTGATGAAACGCATGGGCGACGCTTGAGCGGACCCCAACAGCAAGCTGTTGTGAAAAGAGGCTCTCCCCCAACAAAAATTAATTTAATATTATGTGATCCGATGAACTTAATATCATGTGATCTGATGAACCTCGTATCAGATACTACACTTGATCTTAGCCAAAAGGCCGAGAAAGGTACGTGCTCCTACTCCCCAGGTCGTGTCCATTACATAGAGTGGTATGTCTGGCGTTCTGTCTTGATTTTCCGATGTGGGTCTATAAAGCGATAGACGAAAGATTGAAAACCGACACCTCCAATCAATTTCATAATCTGATATAAACTGCCTCTCCATTAGTTTAATCATCCAATTTATAATTTGCAACTTATATCAGGAGTCCAGGTATTTTGTATGTTTATTGGAAAATTGTTGTACACAGGTATTGTTTGCAGTTATGTTTGTAACTGAGCTGAGTCATGTTTGCAGTCATGTTTGTAATCGAGTCGAGTCTGAGCTCGTTAAGTAACATAAAAAGGAGAAAATAAAAATCCAAGTTCAGCTCAAGCTCGAGCTTATATCATTTTCACATGTATAAGGTGGTGTGATTTGTGAAATGTGACTTCTCAAATGTTAAATAATTTTTTTTATAGCTAAACGAGTCCGAATTGAGCCTTGGTTGAAGTTGTGAAACATTTGGCTTGACTCGTTTAACAAACGAGTCAAACCAAGCTTCAACAGAACTTTTCACGAGCCAAACGAGCCGAGCTTGAATACGAAATTAAGTTCGATCCCAAACTAAACCTGATACTAAACGAGCCGAGCTTGAAAATGTCAAAGTTCGACTCATTCAACTCGTTTACCACCCCTAATAGAAAATTAATCACTCACAATATTTGTATTAACAATTTAATTGATATTTATGAAAAAAATGCATGGATAATTTAAAAAAATTTATGCCATCTGGCACTCTGAGTTACACTCTTCCATTGGATTGCACACGGGTTTTGTAAAGGATCCCAACACCTTTATATAAGATATAGGTCGAACTACACAATTAGTTTGTTGGGTGTGTAGGGTGACAATTCACCTCTCTTGGGGGCTCATGATCGAGCGCATCTTTTAGGCATTATGGTAATGTATCAGGTTATATATATTGTCTGCAAATCTAAAAAATTAAAACATAAATTTTCTTTTTTTAATGGGAGATATAATTAGAATTTTACATACTTAGCCATCTAAATCTATGTATCTGATCGTGTAATTTCTGTCCCCTAAATTTACTTCGGCACACAAAGGAGGTAATTTTTTAACATTTAGGCCTCGTGTGGTATACTCACGTTTTTAAACAACTAATCAAAACTAGTTGAATATTCAGTTTTTCCTATCAAATAAAAATATGTATTTAATTTTTCTATCAAATTCCTACCATTGATTAATTAGAACGAAAAATAATTGAATAAAATAAATTAAGTAGAGATTAGGGAATACTTTCACATTTACGATTGCTTCGACTTCCTGCTCCCTTCAATCACCACATTATTCAGCATTCCTTTGCTCCACTCCTTCCCAACTCTTACAAGGCTTTCAGTCAGCTTGTCCCCTCAGGTTCTTCAATTGGCCTTAACTCATAGCCAATCAGTCATGTTTATATTATGAGTACATAGTTGTATACTATATACCTTATTAAACGAGATATATGTCTTACTAAAAATAGGGTCCATACAATTCATTAATGGAAATATATACATTATATTTTATAAAAATATATATCTTACTATATAAGATATGTTATTTTTAGAAAAATTAAAACGGTCGTCAGGACTATAGGCAAGGATGTTAAAGGGTGGCGTTTAACATTTTCATTATACTAGTTTGGTGTATGCGCTTTGCGTGTAGTACCGAGTTATGTGAAAATTATGCTAATGAAATGTGTGAAAAAACATTAAAGTTCAGATAAATATGGCCTCCAAAAAATTGCAAATAACCTTGCTAGTTGGATGTACGTGCAGCCATGTGTAATTGAATTATATAAGCTACTTTATTTTATAATTGGAAGATAAACAAGAGTCTGCATTATTATAAATAATTTTTCTAAAACAAAAATAATGTTTGATAACTAGGGTTCTATTATGTATATTTTTTATTTTTGAAATAAAAAATATATTATTGTATTTTACCATATACTTATTTTTCACATAACAGTTCCTTTTATAATTCGAAATACACCCTCATATACCTCTTTATTCATTTAATAGTCATCTTATGATGTATATACCTTCGTATGTGAGATATATACTTTGTTAATTTTTTAAATGTACGCGCACCCGTGCGTCATTGAATTATATAAACTAATTTATATTATAATTAAAAAAATAAACAAGAATCCATATTATTATAAGCAATTCTTCTAAAACAAAAAACAATGTTTGATAACTGAGGTTCTATTATGTATATTATATATATTTGAAATAAAAAAAAATATTATTGTATTTCAGCATATACTTATTTTCATATAACTGTTTCTTTTACAAATCAAAATATACATTCATATACCTCTTTAATAATTTAATAGTCATCTTTCGATGTTTATATCTCCGTAAATGAGATATATACCTTGTTAATTTGTTTAACATTTGCTAAAAATAAGTATATTAAATTCAAAATGGTGCAATATTTATTATTTCTAAAAAATTAAAACATATGATAACTACATTTGGGATTGTATTTTAGACTGAACATACATTAAGTGAATATCCACTTAAAGTTATATTAAAAATAAAACCAAAAAAATATTTATTCATTCTCTTTCAAGAACATTAACTTTTGAAAAGTTTTAGACTAAATCATTTTACCAACCAAAACTCAGAGCACATAAAACAAATCTACCATTATCTTCAACAAGAGTGTGCACAATCGACCACATAATCAAATTTTTTACCACTACCCATTAAAAAAATCGATTACCGAACATCTTAAAAACAATCTAATCAATAAAAAAAACACTGCAAAAAAAAAACTTATTTTCACATATAAAGAAAATTTGATCATATAGATCCAAAATTTAAAAAAAAAAAAAACAGAATAAATTTCAAATTCAAAAGCAAGACATCCCATCAATAACTTTTTGGGCTCAAATGGGTCCGATTTCATTTGTAATTTTTGTATTTATTAATGTGTCTAAAATGTTTATATTTTATAATTTTATAGGTATCTTAATGGCCTGAAAAATCATTGGATGGAGTTTCATGAAATTTGAAGTCTGAGAAGTCATGTGTTGATATTGTGGACCTTCTTATAAATCTAGGAATGTGAATCAGGGACTTGTTTGTAATATAAATATGATGTAGTTGTGAAACTGGTAGAACTTGGGGGTGGATTTGTAGAAAACCTAGGAAAAGACAAAGCCGTTTTTGTTAGGGACATGGTTATAAATATGAGGAACTTGTTATAATACATATAGGTTGTTTTTTAAACTTATAGAATTTTTTAAGGACTGGGTTATAAATATGAAGGATGTACCGCTCTATATAGTGTATAGATAAATACTCTCTCCTCTCTGGTCTCTCTCTCTCTCTCGCTCATTGATAGTTTGGGTTTTAGAGAAAACGACACAAACACAAGAGATGAGATTTATTTATAATGGATTGATTACACGCACATGGAGAAGAGAAAGAATTTTTATTTATTTTATGTGGATTGTTGGGAGAAATACTTACTCTCCTCAAATCTGGACATGCATGAGTTTGAACCGAGTCAAAACAGACATAGGAATTCCATGACAACCAATAAAAGCGTCACACACACGGTGATGGGATCTCATATATCACAGACAGTGGAATTTTCCATGTCCACTAATTAAAAAAAACCAATATAAATGGTAAAAAAAATAGTTTAAGTTTTTTTTGAAGAAATTAATTATGGATCCTTGTGATCACTCATAAATTATTTTAGATTCCTGAAATTTTTAAGTTTTTTTTAATCTTTCGAGCAAGTGAAAAATTATCTTTAGATCTCTGGAATCAGATGTTGTTATTGTGTCTGTCAAAAATATCGAAAATATACCGCCAACCAATTTTTTCAGTACATTTTTAATACTCCCCAGTACATCGTTAAATATCTTCAATATACTATTAACACTTATCAATACATTGTTAACCTTCACAAAATACGGCGCATACACTTTGAATAGTTTTTGCACCATCTACTTGGTGTGTTTTGATTGGTTAACAAAGAGAATCCCCTTCTCTCACAAGGACCTTAACATTATCATTCATCATTTATAAATGGTACATGAGAAATTTCAGTTTAATTAAAAGAGAGTGTATATATTAACCTAGATACATCATCATTATATTAATTGTAGCCACACCCAGTTAAACATAAAAATTATAGATCTGAAATTATACTTAACACTACATGCATACCCACAACCTATACATTATATTACAATTGTTACATTATTAATTATTCAATAATCTTGAAGAAAAAGATATATATTTAATAATTATTTTATTTTATAAACGATAGAATCACGTCTATATATCTCACCAAGATATTTTCCTCCAAACAGCAACATAAAACAATAAACTCAAAATCATAATATCTATCTACGACCACTGCATTAAGCGAATAGGGTACATAAGAGACAAACAACATGGTTGAATTTTTGTTAAGGTATCAATTTCACAAACACATTTTTTTTGTCGAAATTTTTTAGTTGATCTTGGGTTCAATATTTGTTAAATTCTGTTGGCTAGTCACGGTATTATTCGGTTAGGAGCCCACATAAAAGCAGTCTAATATTGTCAATTTAATTGTCAATAAAAGCAGTCTAAAATTAATATAATTGTCAATAAAAGCAGTCTAAAATTGTCAATATCGTTACAAACAACATGGTTGAAATACAACGTTTTAAAAAAAAATAAAAAAAAATTTGGGTTATTGGAAATAACATATAAAAGCAGTATAAAATTGTCAATATAATTTGGTATTATTCGGTTAGGAAACCACATACAAGTGCTTAATTTGGTATTCGAATGTATACGTCTCCCACAGCATTGTTTTTTCTTTATTGACTTTGTAAAATATACGTTATATGCTTCAATTCAGTCAATCAAAGTCAGAACTTTATCTGAGAAACGCGGATGAGTTTGTTGTGAAACTGAGGTAAATTAGTCACTGTTAACCTTTTAATATATCATACTAATACAATAGGAGACCACAGTTAATATTGGTTTAAATAATATAATATAATGTATATGGAGCCACATTCGCTACCTCTTGTTCTATAGTGATGACGGGATGAAGATATTTATTTCGAACAAAATACAATATATTATACGAGAACATATAGGTTCGGCCCTTTTTTATATATAAAATTATATTATTTTAATTTAAAATGTACCATTTAAAAACAAGTTTGAGATACTTTTGGATTTACATTAAGCTAAATTCCACAAACTCGTTTTTAAACAAAAAAAAAGTTACAGCTTAATTAAAAATTACAGACATCTTTCTGTGATATGTAGAGATTGTTAGGGATTTCGGATCTTGGGATGCAATTAATCTAAGGAATAAACAAGCAAATCGAAAGCAAAGACACAAAAATTTACGTGGTTCGGCAAACATTGCATACGTCCACAGAGCACACCAGAGATCAATCCACACTATCAAGGAGAAGTTTTTACAATGGTCACACCGAATATAAAAACCCTAGAACTTAATGAAAAATATGAGATACCCTTTTATACTGAAATCTCATTAAGCTCGACCCCCGTCCGCCCCTGCGTAGCGCCAACAATCATCTGTGCACATCATCAGGCTCCACAATATATAATAGAGATGTATATTCTTATAAACTCAATTTTAAACTTAATTTTTGAAAAATGTCTAATAATAACATATACAATAGGATTTCTTAAAATTCTTAAAACTTTTGAAATGAATATTCTCAAACAGCTGGCAACCATCCAAATTACAACTTAATTAAAACAAGATGATTTGTGCCGGATGTCGGCCGGAGTTTTGACTTTAATTTATTCAACGTAACCAAGGTTTTTTATTGTCTTCTCTTCCTCTGATAGTTGTCCCATCTTATAAATTTTCAGGGGCCTAACTTCCTAATTCCTATAATTTGTCCACTTTGAATTCCACAGTCCAAAGTAGGCCTCCTCCTCTCTCGTCCTTATCATCCCCTCCATTTCACCCTATATATACATGCATCTCCAAGTCTTCAACTCCAATCCCCATCTTACACTTGCATATCTCCAATCCATGGAAACCAAAAGGTTCCTCTCCACAATGGCATTGCTCATTGCATTGCTATCATGCATAACCCTTACCTCATACAAGGTGGAAGCCCAAAGCCACTCCTCATCCCCTCGCACACTCGCACAGTACTACAGGCCAAGAACATGTGACATATTCCCAAGGATGTGTCTCACTGAGGGGAGCCTCGGACCGGACTGTTGTTGGAAGAGATGCGTAGATTTGAAGAATGACAGCTTCAACTGCGGACGATGTGGGAAGGTCTGTAGCTACACTGACGTCTGCTGTGATGGACAGTGTGTTAACGTCTTGTTTGATAAGAGCAACTGCGGGGGCTGTGGGAGCACTTGCGCTGAAGGGAGTTACTGTAGATATGGGATGTGTAGCTATGCTTGATAGTTGATACATATATATGTAGCATAAAATCTCTGGATTCATATTATCTGTATACGTGCGTGCTGTCAGGTTCACGTTAATGAGTTTAGTTTGATTGTGTGTTTTCTGGTCCATGTTTAAAGGTATATAGTGTTTTTTATATGCTATATAAATGTAATAGCATTTTGGCAAATGTATTGGATGTGATACATGGGAATAAAACTTGGTGATTTATTGGTGTTTTATTTATATGTTCCATGATATTGAATAAGATGATAGATGGACTCAAAAATAATAATTTATATATATATATATATATATATATATATATATATATATATATGAAAAATTTCAGTATTCATAGCACAATGGTTCAGGGTTGATCTGTGTTAAGCGTAGATCTTGGATTCCAGTTTTAGTGTTGACTTACTGCCGGCATGATGGAGAGAGCAATCCTTACCGCGCGATGCTTATGATCAAGGGACCACCCGCCAAAACTTTGCACATGATCGTGCAGTTGTAGAAAAGGTGTTGGATGTCTCCGATTAATTCAATCATGCATACCATGCACAGCGTCGAATCGCCCATTTTGGCACATCATTGAATCGCGCGTCGCCCATCGAATCTGGTGGCCGTAATATATCAAACTTGGGTACTTCTGTATATATATGATGTCTGGAAAATCCAACCATACGCGGATAATTTAGGCTCCCGTTTGCGTCGGCGTTTCACAGGCGGTGGAGTCGGCATATGCGAAAGCTGAAACAAGCGGGTTCTCATCATTCTGCGTTGACAAACCAGCTTTCCCTTGTCGTATGTAGTTTTTTTTTCCTTTTTATTCATGCTTCTCGTATCCGCGAAAACAATATAAAATGTTAGGAAAATTTTTATAAATAACCATACAAAATAAACAAATTTTAGTTTTGGCACCAGGGTCAATTTAACTGTACGGTCAGGTAGTCTAAAAAAGGCCACGTGGACCACTTTATTCCCCGACCCCGCGTGTGCGCGCAGATGAAACGTTGATTTTTTTTTTCTTAACATGATATTGTATATTTATATATTTATTTTAATATATTATTTATAAAAACGAGATAGATAGATCATACTAGGTGTTGGATAAAATTTAATTTTATAAAACAATCATTTATATAATTAAAAAAAAGATGAGACAACCATTTATATATATATATATGGTCGCGATTACGTGTGGTATGCGGTCGGTGCGGTTTACGACGTGGGTCGTCCGATCGCGGGTCCATCGCATCCAACGGTCAACGTGAATCGCACCCGACCGTCCGATGCGATGGACCCGTGATCGACGGCCCGTGATCGCGCACCGCACTTACCGTAAACCGCACCTATATATATATATATATATATATATATATATATATATATATATATATATATATTTGCATGTTATACAAATGGTTGTTTTATAAAATTAAAATTTAAATATTATCTAAATTTTAAATTTTATTCGAATTTTAAAATTTAAACTTTATCTTAATTTTAAATCAAAATTAGATCTTATCTTTCATATATTATCCCTAACCAAATATTAATTTAAAATAAAAAAATATTATGAGTATTATTTGTATTTGGGAATGAATCATCCACTTATTTTTTCATGTTTGTTTACATATCATTTTATTAATTTTTTCAATACCTAATGGAATTTATTTATCTCATCTCTACAAATAATCTATTGAATTAAAAATGTAAATAGTTCTGTTAAAAAAAAATAAAAAGCAAAATAATAATAATAATTATCATCCCGCGCGCGCGTTGACCTGCGCTACGCGTGGAGTGAAGTGGCGGAGACATGGTTGTGAATCACGTATCTGCCGTGGCAATAAGTGGACCAGTCAGCGCGCCCGACCAGGGATAAAACAGTCCCTAAGACCAGTTTTCCAAATATGTTGTTTCTGGGGCTAAAAGTGAAATTATGTTTTTATGAGGGGGTTATTTTAAAAACATTTCCAAAATGTTATTCCCAGATAAATTTAATAACTTTAACGAACTATAGTCTCTTCTGTCGTTGGTCGCGGATTCATACAACTAGATTTTATCTGGATTAATCCCTCTCTGACTTGTACTTTGTAGGAGACTTCATTTTTTTATAATAATTATAAAAAAATATATATACTCTCAATGTAAATAGAGTAATAAAACTCTCAACAAAACTTAGTCAGTCAAAGCTAGTAGGATGCTACAAACGACAAACAAAAGAACGTATATATACTAAAATAACATATAATTTATCTAAATGGACTGATGGAAATTTCAACAGCCACCAAGACAACATAACACTACAACAACCAACATTTGTTGGTACTCCGACAAACTGAGTTTTGAAAAAGTAAGCCACCACCCCCTTTCCATTAAAGAGATTACTCCTTCAATGATCTTGAGACAATATTTTTCAAACAAAAAAAAATTTATTGACATTCTCTTGACCAAAAATTCCAAGAGAATTAATAAGTACTATTCATAAAATCGCATGCATGTAGTCATGGATATATATAGGTAGCTTTTGGTAACGCGATTGCAAAACTGATTTTCTGCAATCGCTGAGTTTAAAACTGCGATTGCAGGAAGCTGTCTCTCCCAAGCTTTTTGAAATAGCAGTTTTTGGGTACTATTTGCTTGCAATCGTTGAATTTAAAACTACGATTGCAAAACTGTTTGGTTGTATAATTGCATAATCAACTTCCTACAATCACAAACGCTACGCAATCGCGTAATCCAACGCTACCTAGTATAAGTCCATTATAAGTTTGTAAAAATATGGTGTATCAAAAAATGTGCATAATACATCACATCTACCTTGTTGTCTGTCTCTTATGTACCTCATTCATTGTTTTGCTTACCTAACAATTTTGTGCTATTTGAGTAATACATTATGTCCCCCATAAGGGGGCCAATGTGATATATACATGCATGTGTACATATAAACCAACTGCGGAATTTTTTAAAAAAATAATCAAAGATATTTTCGTATGGAATCTTAACAGATCCAAAATCTGTTGAGCCAGTCAGTTAAACATGAAAAGTTTGAACCGATTGATCATTTCAATAATAGTTAATTCGCAACAATATTGGTCACAGTTACAACACCCTGTCAAATTACACAAATCCTCTTCATTAGAAAAGTCTCTAGATGAAGACTCATAGTTTCAACCTTCAATTCCTTAATAAGTCATTAAAAAAATCTGTACAATCAGTTGAAGACTTGGATTGTTATATAAACCATGCATGACCAACAAGTGAAAAATAAGAGAAATCAAGTTAGAGAAACAAAACAATGGAGGTCATGACCATGTCTTCTTCGACACCAATTCTTCCACTAGTTTTGCTCTCTTTAGGCCTCTGGTGATCCATTGTTCTGAAACGCGGCCTCCGCCCCTGCCTGCCTCCCGGTCCCCGTGGCCTGCCCTTGCTAGGCAACCTCCACATGATGGGCAACCTCCCCCACCGCGCCCTCCAAAAGCTCGCTGCGGTCCACGGCCCGATCATGCACCTCCGCCTCGGCCTCACCGACGCCGTGGTCATCACATCCCCCGAGGCGGCCCGCCTCGTCCTCCGCACCCACGACGAGATCTTCACCAGCCGCCCCCCACTCGAGGCGGCGCGCCACTTCTCCCACGGCGGCCGGGACGTCGCCTCAGCCGAGTACGGCCCCCACTGGCGCGCAGCGCGCAAGTTCTCCACCCTCCACCTTCTGGGCCACCACAAGGTGGAGTCCTTCAAGAGCGTGCGTGAGGAGGAGCTGCGCGCGCTCGTGCTCTCCCTGCGCGGCGCGCGCGGGCGGAAGGTGGACGTGACTCACGTGAGCGAGGCCTTGTGCACGCTCAATGCGGGCGCGATGTGACGGACCGTGTTCGGGAGGAGGTACATAGAGGGGGACGAGGGCGGGTTCGGCGAGGTGGTCCGGGAGGTCTCTGAGGTCATGGCGACGTTCAACTTGGGCGATTTCATCCCCTTCATTAGCGCGTTGGACCTCCACGCAAGCATAGTCACAACACATTAGTTATTCTGAACTTTTTCGAATAAATCTATGTATCTCCTCCTGAATACATGTAATGTGTGGAACATATATAATACATGTAAAATCTAGATATGCATACTAATGATAGAACAGGTTTTTATAGTATTTAGATCAAACACTCATTGAGAATATTGTTTATCATACACTAATTTTGTCACTCAAGGGCGTTGGACCTTTCCCAAATGCATATATAATCACAAATTATTTTGAATTTTAATTTCCCGAATAGATATATATCTCCTGTATCAAACATATATAATACATGCAAAATCTAGATATTCATAATAATGATAGAACATGTTTTCTATCATAAGTATATAATTATCCTAGATGATTTATAAAACACTCGCGGTATATTAATTAATTGTATTTCTCGTACATGAACTTTATCATTACGTCTCTTGCAGGGGCTGAGGCGGCGGATGAGATCCAGTAAGGCGAGGCTGGACGCCTTCCTGGATCGAATCATCGAAGACCATCTGGAAATCACCGACGAGGCGCTGAAGAAGGACTTCATGGGAACAATGTTGTCCCTCATGGGGACCGAGCGGCCGGAAACCACCACCGACTTCCCGATCGACAGGACGATCGTGGCAGCGATCTCCCTGAACATGCTCGTGGGGATGATGGACACGTCGACGATCGTGGCGGAGTGGGCCATGACGGAGCTCCTCCGACACCCGAACGTAATGAAGGCGGCGCAGGAGGAGCTCGCGCGAGTGGTCGGGCTGGACCGCGCGGTCACCGAATCGGACCTCCCAAACCTGCCCTACCTAAAGATGGTCCTCATGGATAGCCTCCGCCTCCACCCGGCCGCGCCGTTCCTCGCGTATTCATCGACCGAGGAGTGCGTGATCGGCGGTTACCGCATCCCCGCGAAGTCGTTCGTCATAGTGAACGTTTGGGCGATCGAGCGCGACCCGGAAGTGTGGCCCGACCCAGAGAGGTTCGACCCGGAGAGGTTCGCGAGCGGGGATGTGGACGTGAGGGGACAGGATTTCGGGCTGCTGCCGTTCGGGTCGGGCCGGAGGGGGTGCCCGGGAATGCAAGTGGCGATGACTTGGTTCGGGCTGGTGATGGGGCAGCTGCTGCACTGCTTTGAGTGGGAGTTGCCGGAGGGGGTTGAGGCCCGCGGGCTGGACATGACGGAGAAGTTCGGGCTCGCCGTGCCGCGGGCCAGCCATCTGTGGGCCGTGCCTACTTATCGCTTGTCTTGCGCTTGATGTACGTGGTTGCATGCATGCATAAACGTAGAAATTTGGAATTATGGGATTGGGTAGGTCTGACGACAGTGTTGCATGCAGTAGGGAGTCATGATCACATGTTTTAGGTATGAATAATAATCATGTGTGTGTGTGGTTTCTATTTAGTTTTGGAATTTTTAAATATCAAAAAAATCTGGATGTGGATGTGATCTTTTTATTATGACATAAATCTCATCAAACAATTAATGGTGTTAATTTTTAAAAATGAATGCAAATAGTTATATGAAATTATAAAAAATTACAATGAGTTATAAATAGTTACAAGCGGTATTCTAAAAAGCGGCCCTATACGGGCTAGTCGGCCGCCTAGACATAGGTAGGGCCCTCCCGCATCGCTTAGGCCATAATCGCTGTGTCTACACGATCGGTTTCCTAGACGAGCCGGGCGGATCTAGGTGGGGACTAGGTGGGGTTTTTCTCTGTCGGGTTCAACCCGACCCGAACCCGAACTAACTCGAACCCAATTTGGGTCGGGTTCGGGTTTGGGGGTTCAACCCGCGGGCTCAACCCGAACCCAACCCCCAGGTTAACAAATGTTATGCTGCCATAACAACATACATATATCTAAAACCATAAATTCCTAAAACACAATAAAAAAAATTACACAAATTAGAGCATCACTATGTTTATTGTGTTCGGGTTAATTTATCATATATATTCACTTTTAATTATTTGTATATAAGGTTTAATTAATAATTAATTAGAGTTCGCTATGTTGTTTATTAAATATTTTTTATGTTAATCCCGAACCAGACCCGCCCCAAACCTGACCCAAACAAGCCTGAATTTAACCTGAACCCGACCCAAACCCGACCCAACCCGAATTCAACCCGAACCCGATCCGAACCTGCGGGTTGAGGTCGGGTTCGGGTTCGGGTTGAAGCCGGGTTCGGGCTCAAGTTCAGGTTAGACTCTATACAATGAGGGTTAATGTCGAACCCGATCCAACCCGTCCGAGTTGCACCCCTACACACAACACCTCTCCATAAAAATTAAAAAAAAAACACCACGGCACAAGACTACATGGTAGCACGACACGGCATGGTCATCTTCAACTACATTTATTTTTTATTTTATTTATTTATTTACTGTGGAAAATCCTTTTTCAAATAGGTGCAATAGTCAGTTGAGTGAAACATCATGCATTGACATACTATGGTATATTTATTCCACTTGAAGATTATTGTACACGCTGCATTGACGGGACCGGATCCCATCAATGCTGCCTCTAGACACCTGTTAATTTTTTTTAGGTAAGAGTTTGAATATTTTAGACACATGTTAGCCCTCATTAAGGGATTGATGGGATGCGGTCTCCCAAGTCCCAATTGGCATCACCCCCCAAAAATCTTATGTGGTCCCTTTCCCCAAAAAAAGTTAAAAAATGACAATGCATGGTCAGTTTGTTTATTCATCTTGCCACTGTTTGGATAACACAGGTTGTATAGGATGACTAGGAAGGAATAAACTCAAACGTATACTTATTATAAAGAATAGATTAATATAATATCCAAGAATAGTGAAAAATAAACTATTATTAGTGTCTCATATTCACCTTAAGCCCCCGTTTGGAACAGGGATAGGTTTTATTCTTTGGTATATATTTATCCGAGCATAAGTTAATATAAATAAGGATAAAGTGATTTCATGTTTGGTTGTGTTTTGAATTATTCTCGTTGATAAACGTAAAAATAAATATTTTGTTGTTTAGGTAAAATGTGAATAAATTATGGATAATGATTTAAAAAGTAAAAAAATCATGATAGTTGATTTGACAGATGATTTATAAAAGGTGATGACAGTTGATTTTACAGTGGGCCCACATATTCTTTTGGTGGAATAACCTATGATAACTTTAATTTCGGGGTTGATTGGAATCCAT
Source organism: Acorus calamus (assembly GCA_030737845.1). Lineage (NCBI taxonomy): Eukaryota > Viridiplantae > Streptophyta > Magnoliopsida > Acorales > Acoraceae > Acorus > Acorus calamus. Next base: position 3,180,149 of record CM060873.1, on the reverse strand, counting down.
ATACCACTTCATACCAGTTTATTCTGACATACTTTATCAGGGGTTATCCGGGGCAAATAAACACACCAAAATTCTTATCTGGGGTTATCCGGGGTTATCCAGGGCTATACCCAAAACAAACGGGGGCTAAAATTTTATGTTATTCCACCCAATTTATTTGATTCATATAAAGGGGTTCACATGTCAAATTATTTGTCATCACATATCCTTAGGGAACGCACATATCAAATCATTTTTTTACATTTTATAAATCATTATACACATCTTAATCACCTTTTATATATCCACAACGTATCATGCATGTTCAACCAAACAACAAAAACTTCATTATTATGTTGCCCAACGAGAATAATTAAAAACACAACCAAATAAAAAAAATGACTTATTCTTTATCTTTATCAAAATAGTTATCAATTTCGAAATATCTTATAGCACTACACAAATGGGGGCTAAGCATATTAAATTAATTAAAAATAATAATCTTCTAGTTCTAATTCTCGCTCTACATGCATGCATATATCCTTAAAATAATGATATATGAACATCATATATTTTTCAAAAGAATTTTTTTAAGTACCTTCTAAATGAAGTTATATGATTTTAGAGCTGAAAATGAGACTTAAGGCCAGTTTGGAACGAGTTCTAAACGCTGGTTTTAAGGCCAGTTAAGGTATGAACACAGATTTTTTTTGGTATGAACACGCTGGTTTTTTTAGATAATGGTAATCAAAACTTTGTATTGCTGTAAAATTTTGAAACTTTACAAAAAGTTAAATTCACTGTACATCTCAATTGTATTGATCATGTCGAGTTTGTTTCACTTCAAGGAGGGAAAGACGGCCACACATACGCATACACAATTTTTTTTCTTTAATCAATTTTTAATAAATACCACGCATGCACAACTTTAACCATTTTTGCACTGTATTTTCATTGGTTAACACAAAGCTTTTAAGGGTTAACATCTTCCATAAAAAAAATCCTCGATAATTCTCACCGCCGAGAATTATCTCCTCTTCCTTCTTCTTATGTTCACAACCAGGTTACTAGCTTGTTTTTGTTTTTCTCTATTTCCTTTCACCTTTATCAGTGTTGTTCTTCGAAATCTTTAATGAAATCGGGATAACAATATCTACCTATTTTTCAAAAAAAAAAAAATCATTGATAAAGAAAAATATGTAAAACCCCAAACTAAAAAGGCTTTGAATTGTCAAAGAATTAAATGAAAGTTGGAAGTGGAAATGGTTGGTAGGATTTTTTTTGCTTGGAGGAGGTCTAATTGCATGGAATGAATGACCTTGATCCAGCCTGAAAGTCAATGCTCTAGTTTGTGATGTTTATTTGCCTGGTAACAATAGTGTTTATATCAAGGTGTGAAATGGTAGATTAGGATCTTAGAATATATTCCTTATTCTCTCAACAACTACTGTAACAAGAAAATCAACTTGATCCTTTTAGCATGCAGTTTCACATTTTATAAATCATTATCCACATTTTATTCACATTTCATTAAAAACTTATTTATATTCAACCAAAAACAAAAATTTCATTATCACGTATTAAAATTACCGAACTAGAATAACTAAAAACATAATAAAATAAAAAAATAATTTATTATCTATATATATTAAAATAGTTATGGATGTCAGAATATCTTATATCACTATACACAAATGGGGCTAAGCATATTAAATTAATTAAAAATAATAATACTGTAGTTCTAATTTTGCTCAACATGCATGTATCATTAAAATAATGATATATGGATATCATATATTTTTTAAATGAACTTTTTTTTTAAGTATCTTTCAAATGAATTTATATGGCTTGTTTGGAAACGAGTTCTAAACGCAGGTTTTTTTAATAATCTATCCAGCGTTGTGCCTAAAAGCAGAACTGACAGCCCCATTAATAAATTAATGACAAATGGTCATTTAATTTCTCAATTTTAGGGCCTTGTTAATATTTGTAACAATCACACATTACTTCATGAGTGATATAGGATGTAATACGTGTATTGAATAGATATCACATTTGTACACTTGAAATTTCTTATGACGTGACATTTCGGTAACATTGTCTAAAAAGGAGCGACATTTAGTGCACTATAAGTCGACAAATTCAAGCTTGTTCATTTTAAATAAAACATTTTTATTCCTGAACGTGTACTGTATGTTTATTTTATATATTATCATAAATAACAAATTTAATTCTATATATTATTAAAATATTTTTCAATGAAAACATGTTTCAATTAATCTTTTTATGAATAAAGTTTATTATAAAAGATAAATTCTCAAACTTTTGTGGCCAATATATAGATGAAATCAAAAGGGGGCATAAGAAAAAGTGGACATGATTTGACTTTTATGTAATCCGTATGCATATAGCTAAAGTCAAAGTCAATAAAAAATGAGGTCATTTTTTAATATAATTAAACAATATTTTTCATACAAATTGATCAAACAACTTGCCTGATGTGAAACCAAGACCAAATAAACTCAAATTTGGACATGCAATCAGTTATTATAAATTAGAAACACCACAGTATAATGTAATACAAACATCCCTAACCTTACTCTCTCACTAACTAGCTAGCTTCTATTCTCTCCCAATCAACCATGGGAAGCCTCCCTCAAACACTCCCAAAAGACCTAAAAATCACCATAAAAGCACTTCATTAGTACACCCACCACCATTAACACTTGAAAGGAGGTCCATGTTCCTCTCCAACATAGACCAGCTCTTCAATTTGGACGTCGAGACCGTCCACTTCTTCTCCGCCATCGAATCCTTCCCTCCCTCCGCGGTCTGCGATGCGATAAAGCAAGCCTTACAACAGCTCCTCGTCCCCTACGACTTTCTCGCTGGTCGGCTCAAGCAACACCCCGAGAAGGGCCGGCTTGAGGTCGACTGCAACGGCGCTGGAGCCGGGTTTGTCATAGCCTCGAGTGAGATGACTCTCGAAGAAATTAGAGACCTCACTTACCCTAACCCGGCTTTCAAGAATCTTGTGCCTACAAGATCCTTGAAGGGTTTAGAAGATTGGCCTCTCATGGCGATTCAGGTCCAATCTCTAATTTTAATCTCTAATTCCCTTTTCACATAGTATTATAACAAATGATATGTGTAAACTCATATGTTTAACATTATAGATGCGAGATTTTAGAGTTATAAATTGACACTAATACAATAATAAAAAGAATAAAACTATACGGGAGAACACGCACATTAATTAGAGAGAAAAAGAAATAATTAACTCGAATATAACGTCTCTTAATCTCTCTCTCTCTCTCTCTCTCTCCTCAGCACAATCTATTTCTCTTCTCGTATCGCACGGTTGTCTATCACACAAAATAAAATCCATATTCACGAAGAGACTAAATAAATAGAGTAAAAACAAGAAAAAAAACATGAAAATTCGATCCAAGCCTACATTCGGGCTTCATGCAAAACTGCCTAATTTCTAACACATTGAAAACTACTAACGAGACCTGATGTGATCGAAACAGGTGACCTCCTTCAAGTGTGGAGGCTTCGCCATGGGTCTATCCATCAACCACACCATCTTCGACGGTGCCTCCGCCAAAACCCTCCTCGACAACCTCGCCTCCCTCGCCGCCACCGGCACCCTCTCCGTCCATCCATGCAAGGACCGCCACCTCCTCTCTGCCCGAAACCCCCCACGCGTGACGTTCCCCCACCCGGAGCTCACCAACAACATCGACGGGACCTTCGACGCCTCAATCGAAGCCAAGCTCTTCCACCTAACCCCATCCGACATCACCCTCTTAAAACAAAAGGCGGGGCCCGCGCCGACCAGATTCAACGCCGTGATCGCCCACGTCTGGCGTTGCCACGCCGCCGCCGTGACCGCCGCCACCAAAACATCAACTCTCCTCTACATGGTCCATCTCCGACAGAGGCTTCGGCTGCCGAAGTCCTACGCGGGGTGCGCCGTGTGGGTGGGCAACGCCACCGCCACGCGAGACGAGCTTTTGGAAGGCGAATTTGAGAGAGCTGTGGAGAGCGTCCGGAAGGGGGCGGAGAGGGTGACGGAGGAATACGTGAGGTCGGTGGTGGATGCGTTGGAGATTGGGAAGGGAGAGGCGTCGATGAGCGGGGATTTGTTGGTGTCGTCGTGGTGGAGGCTTGGGTTTGAGACGGTGGACTACCCGTGGGGGTCTCCTCTCTATTGTTGCCCCATTTTTGAGAGGAAGAGAGGGGTCGCTGTGTTTGTGCCGGATGTTAGAGGTGGTTCGGGTGGGGTGAATATCTACATCGCTTTCTCGGTGGAGGAGATGAGAAGGTTTGAGAAGATGTTTTATGAGTTCCTCAAGTGATCACCTCTTAAGGGGGCTAATGTGATATATACATGCATGTGTACGTACAAACTATTACTACAAAATAAAAATAAAAAACATCTGCTGAACCAATCAGTTAAACAAGCAAGTTTGAACGAATTTCCATTTCAACAATATTAGTTAGCAACATTGGTCACAGTTGTTACAATTTACACAAATCTTCTTCATTAAAAAAAGTCTCAAGATGAAGAGTGAGATTCATAGTTAGCAGAGGGGGTTGAGGCCCGCGGGCTGGACATGATGGAGAAGTTCGGGCCCGTCGTGCCAGCCCTGTCGATCATGAATTAATTACATATAAAGCAAAGCATACGACCAATGAATAGAATCGATCGTGAATTAATACACGTACAGACGCTATAATGGGCTGCACCGGGCCAGCCCTATCGCACGTTGGCCCGTGCAGGCACAATACGGTAATATATAAAGGGGTGGGGTTATGGTTTATAAAATTTAAATGGGGTTGGTTAGAAAATGGGGTGGGATAGTAATAAAAGAGGGGTGAATGTAACCTTCCCCTGCTATGATAAATTGTTCTTCAAGATTATTGATCATTGTACATGCTGCAATTGACATCACCCCCGCCAATCTTATATGACCTCTATGTAACTAGCTAGTGTTGGAACTCAAGGATCAAGTAATACAAGTTGCGGAATAGAAACATACATGATCAAACGCTCCAATTAAATCTTCCAGGATCTCCTCTCTTAGAATCTTCTCTTCAATCATAATTACACGCCAGTCGGGAGATTATCTACAAGAAATAATCCCACATATTTTCCACCAAAGTATCTCACAAGATCTCTCTCTGTTTGGTGTCTCTACCTTGTCAATCACTTCCCTCAGACTCACTCGATTCACCCAGATATAAATGTGTGAAAGAAAGAGGAATTATTGTAATTATCTGTTGCAGTTACAACTGCAGAGCAGTTAGAGGAGATGTGGTCTACGTGGATAGGCATAACCACATGGATGCCATATCAGATATGTGACAAAGTGTTACAGCTAGCTAGTCTGAAATCTGAACAAGCAACCTGATTTAACAAATGACAATGGTCACTTTATTTATCAAGCCACTTTTTACATAGTAGAGAATTAAGGATGAATGGGAAAGAATAAACTAAAAAATCTACTTATTCCTAGAGAATAAATGGATATAGAATAAATGGATGTAGATATGCAAGAATAGGAAGAAATAAACTGTTATTGTTATATATCTTAGATTCCCCTTAAAATGTTATATATGTTATTTCATCAAATTAATTTTACTAGTATAAACGGTTTTAGATGTTAAATACAAGTCATCACTTCTCATCAGAGAATCAGGCCACATGTCTACAAATCATCATTTATTTATTTTTATAACTTATTATTCACATCTTATTATCCTTTTGTCTGCAATTTATAAATGTTCAATCAAATAATAAAAATTTTATTATTATGTTTCTTAATAAAAATAATTAAAAATACAATCAATTAAATGAAAAAAAAAACTTATTCACTATCTCAATTAAAATAGTTATCTACGGAATATCTTATATTACTACTACCTGAATGTGGTTAAGCATTTTAAATTAACAAAAAAATAAAATAATATGCTCTAGGATCTAATTCTCGTTCTACGTGCATGTATCCTTAAAATAATGATATATGGACATCATATACTTTTCAAATAAATTTTTTTTAATAGCTACTTTTCAAATGAAGTTTTATGATTTTAGAGCAGAAAATGTGACTATAAGACGGCGTTAACAGAAAATAAAATAATACGTTTGAGGATCTAACTCTCACTCTACGTCCATGTATCGTTAAAATAATAATATATGGACATCATATACTTTTCAAATGAATTTTTTTACAGGTATTTTTCAAATGAAATTTCATGACTTTAGAGTAGAAAATGAGACTAGGGCCCGTTTAGAAACACGTTTGAAAAATATGATTTTAAATAAAGTGGCTTAAATAGACTTGGATTCCTAGAAAACGTATTTTTGCATTTTTTAAAAAGCAATCATTTTGCACTAAAAATTGTAAGTAATTTTTTAATTAAGCTTGCTTCGTGAAACCCATTTGATAATACGTTTAAGCTTTCACCTTAATTAAAAGCAAAAAGTTGTCTCTCAACAGCTTTGGTTTGCTTGCATGATTGCAAAACTGATTTTAGATAAAAATTGAGTTTAAAACTGATTTTGCAGTAAGTTGTCTCTTCACCGCTTTAAAAAAACTAAAGTTGTGAGCATTTTTTTCACATAAATCTGTGTGGAGCTTTTAGCTCAAGTTTTTCCGTTTGAAAAAACAGTTTTCTGCAAACCCAAAAACTGCCTAAATCCATTTTCAAACGGGGATCACTAAGGGTGCAATTGGTTGCGCGATTGCAAAACTGATTCTGCAGGATGTTCACTTTCTCAGCTTTTTGAAATCGCAGCTTTTAGACACTATTTGCCTGCAATCGCTGGATTTAAAACTACGATTGCAAAACTGTTTTGTTCCATGATTGTAAATGCAGACGCTGCACAATCGCGCAACCAAATGCACCTTAATACCTGTTTAAAACCAAGTTTCAAACGCTTTTCAATAATCACCCAGCATTTTCACTGCAAAATCCGTCCAAACGCAAACCGAATGGTGCCTAAGAAGTAGAAGTTGCCGCTCGATAATGCACTAATCCGCCACTAATAAAAGAAGCTTCTCATCCAACGAATACGGGCCGCCCCGCAATCCCCATGCCCCGCTTTGACGCTTCTTCGTCTGAACATCTCCTGAAGGTTTTCAAAATAGCAGTTATGTGTGATTATCAGAGAGATTAACAAAGCCCTGAAGTCGAGAAATGACAGTTTAATGTTAGGGTTTTGTTTTTTTTACAGCTATCATAAATCTTTTCTACTCAGTTTGTCAAATACGCACCCACCTTTGACCTAGCCCACTAATTTTGCATCTTTATTTTCTTTATATTTTTCATTTCTCTCTCATTTTCATACATTTTCCGTTTTGAAAAATTATTCTTGAAAAGGAAATGCCCGAGTCAAGAAAAGAAAATAATCACATCATGGTATAGGAAGTAACACGAGGTTAACTATATATATCCCACGAACAGATGAAATTAGTTGGGCGTGTATTGAATGGTCATCGCATGAAATTTTCTTTTGACAATGACTAGTGACATTTCAAATTAATTAATGGGCGGCTCATACCAAAAAAAAAAATTAATTAATCGGCGAGGGGAAGTGACCACATTTGCTGCACTATTACTTTTAAAATCAAGGGTCTTCGTTTATATTAAAATATTTTTCTTTCGTGGAGGAGTACTATTTATTTTTATTTTTAAAAACAAATACACAGTTGGTATTTCGATATTGTATCACCAAAATAGTAAAAATTTGAAATTACAAATGAGTGGAAAAGAAGATACAACAAAAAGAAAATAAAAAAACATACAAGCAATATAAAATACACAACATATTTATTGATATTTATTGATCCCTTATTTTCATACTATTGTAACATATTTAGTTTAGTATCATTGGAATAATTTTCTATGAAAAAATATGTCGTTTACTTTTTTTATATTTGTTACAACCAAAATAAAACTTAAATAAAGTTTAATATAATGGTGTGACTGTGTAAGACTAAGTAGGTTATTTTTAATGATATAAAAATAAATAACATTTTTTGAGATGATATGTGCAAAAAAACAGTCAAATTAAACTATTCATATATATTTTTATTCTGCATTTTGTTATACAGGATATAAATTCTTATATTTTATTTGATTATCTCTTGTTAATATAAAGTTATAGTTTTTTGATAAAATTAGCCAATAAAATTATCGTAACACAGGTGGAGCAATCTAGACTACCTCTAAAAGTATCAATCTATGAAAAATATTCATTTGACATATTTACCCTTACCAATTCATGAAAATTCATTCCTACCCTCAAATGATATTTGATTAGACATATTTACCCATTCAAATTAATTGAAATCAAATATCCTATATAATGTGTTTAATGTATTTAATTTATACATTTATTTTAATTTATACATTTATTCGTATTTACCAACATTTTCACAATCAATTACATGACTATATGTCTAAATTTAATATATGCAACTTCATTATATTCACAATTTAGTAAATTTAAATTTAATAAATTTAATATATCTATATTGTTGTGAATATTGTGGATAACCACCACCACTTCAACTCCCACAACTTTCTCCATAACCCCCCTCTCTTCACTTCCCTAACCCCCCATCTCTTTAACACTCATTATGTATCCCCACCTCATATTACTTGTAACATCTAACCTTTGAATTTCCTCCATGGGCTCTATAAATTGAGGGGTCTGTAATGTATTCCATAACTAACAAATAGTGAATAAGAATTTCTGTGTACTTTTTTCATATGCTTGTGTGTTTTGTTTATGTATTCATATTCTACTTAGTTTACAACACGTTAGATTTTGGGTTTGTCTTTTTATTGTTCTTTGATTCATTATTAGAATTTCTTTTTTATTATTTTAATTCTCTTAGTGGCAGATTGTTTTGTTAGAAACAATGTTTGTGTGTTTGTCGTGAGATTTTGTGGTTATAGCAGATTGATACCTCAAACTACTCAAATCTCTAACAACAATCTAAAACTTAGCGCATTATAATAAACTTTATCAACACTGTATTGAAAAATTATATATACATGATTGAGATAGACAAACTTTAACAACTAATTATAATAGTTCACAAAACAAACAAATAATTTCAACTAATATTTGTTCATTATATTTCAACAAAATTGTTCATGTGCAACGCACAAGTACATCAACTAGTATTATTAAAGTTACACATGTGATTTTTTTTTTAATGACAGATGGGCCTTCTGTGGTTGACCTTATGGTCAACCTGGTAGGCTATCTTAAATTGTTTGTCCCAATCCCACAAAAAATTCTTTTAAATTTTGTTAAACAAACAGGATTTTTAACACAGCGACAAGATTTGAACCAAAGACCTACCCTTAATCAGTTTTTGAAACCCGACCCGACCCGGCTGGTTGAACCGGTTAAACCCTCATTCGCTTTAAATTAATTCCAGTTCGATTTATCCCTAAAACCCATGATATAAAAAAAACCAATAAAACTCAACAAATCCACCGGTTAAACCGACGTTTTTGTGAACCGACACGGGTTGATTAAACCGATCAGTTCTTTATTCATAGGAATTGTAATTAATTACTTGATAAAATATGAAATCTAATAAAAAAAAATTAGATTTTATATACTAAAATCATGGTCTCATGTTAAATAAAAAATTTATACCAATTTTTTCTAAAATGATTCATATTTTATAGTAGAGTTGATAATTAATATATTTATTATATTCTAATTATGTCATGGTTCAAATCTGATTGACCCGACGGTTGAACCAGTGACCCTTTACCCTCTGATTTTTATGATTCATTGAATGGTTCAATTTTTAACACATTGTTCTAACATATATAAATCATAAACCATTATGCTATTACCACTGAAAAATTATTATATCTTGATAAAATATTGGCTAACCCTGAAAATTATGAAAAAAATATTTCACCACATACTTGTAACAAACACGGGATCTGAACTTTTTGAAGAGGATCTCTAAATATAAAAAAAACTTAGAAAACGGAGGCATGTCCTTATCCATGGATTATTCTGGTAGTTGACTTTTTATTTTAGAATGACATAAATAATAATAACATGATTTCTACATATCAAAATCCATGTAAAGTTGAAATAGGTAAGAAAAGTCATACCCATCAAGGGTCTTTTTTTTTTACCGGAAGATTTTTTTATTTTTTATGTACTCCTGAAATCTTTCTTTTTTTTTTTTTTACCCCTGACTTATTCCACCTCATTTTTTATGTCTAAATTACCCTACATCTGTAAATTAGTATTACATTTCTGTAATTGAGAATACATTTATGTAATTGGTCATTAAATTTCTTTACTTTGTGTCTTTAGTTTAGTTCTATATATGATATTACATATCTGTTATGTAAATTGTAATTTTTATAATTTATGTTGAAATTGTTATAAAAATGATAGATATTACATTTCTATTATGTAAATGGTAGATTATCTCATTGTGCATTATATTGGTAGTTTTTCTTTTATTTGTTATATAAATGTTAATTTCTGTAATTGTTAAATAGATGGATCAAGAAATAATTCTACTAAAATATTACAATTGTTCATAGATTTTTAGTTTGGATTCATGCTATTACAAATTTTATTCATGTTGCTAAATGAAAATTTATTCAAGCGTTTGACTAATTGTTGTATCGTTTATATAGCTTGAAAAGCATGTTGTTCGTTATGAAGCATATACATTGAATGTCTAGTTCGATGGTATTCTAGTGGGTTTCATTTCACCCAAGAGAGAATAAAGAGGATTAAGGGGAAACAACAACTGATCATTAAGATACGATGAAAATGATGTAATTTTGTATACATTGAATGTACTTACAAATAATAATATAATGACACTGAGAATGTATACATGACCATTTTTCTTTACAGATATACTTGAGAACCCATCAAAACAAGAACAAAAGAAATCAATATGAAGTCCCATGAACAAATAATTTCACAGTGAACCAAAAAAATCAAATATATCCATTGAATGAGATCTATTTAAAAACCACACATATTTTATTCTCATTTAGTTCAAGCATATAATTAAAAAAAAGAACAGAATAATCGCATTGAAAATTAGAACAGCAATACTACTAGGCGTTTATTAATACTAGTTGATGTACATGTGCGTTGCACATGAACAACTTTGTTGAAATATAATGAACAAATATTAGTTGAAATTATAGGTTTGTTTTGTGAACTATTATAATTAGTTGTTAAAGTTTGTCTACCTCAATCATGTATATATAATTTTTTAATACAGTGTTGATAAAATTTATAGTAATGCGTTAAGTTTTAGATTGTTGTTAGAGATGTGAGTAGTTTGAGGTATCAATCTGCCCTATCTAACAAATCTCACGACAAACACACAAACATTATTTCTAACAAAATAATCTACATTCTACACTAAGAGAATTAAAATAATAATAATAAAAATTTTAATAATGAATCAAAGAACAAAAAAAAGTCAAACCCAAAATCTAACTTGTTGTAAATTAAATAGAATATGAATACGTAAACAAAACACACAAGCATATAGAAAAAGTACACAGAGATTCTTATTCACTATTTGTTAGAGAAAGTGGTGGGAGTTGAAGTGGTGGTGGTTATCCACAATATTCACAACAATATAGATATATTAAATTTATTAAATTGTGAATATAATGAAGTTGCATATATTAAATTTAGACATATAGTCATGTAATTGATTGTGAAGAGTGTTAAAAGGTAAATACGAATAAATGTATAGAATTAAAATAAATGTATAAATTAAATACATGAAACACATTATATAGGATATTTGATTTCAATTAATTTGAAAGGGTAAATATGTCTAATCAAATATCATTTGCGGGTAGGAATGGGTTTTCATGAATTGATAAGGGTAAATATGTCCAATGATTGAAAAGGTAAATATGTCTAATCAAATATCATTTGGGGTAGTGGGTTTTCATGAATTGGTAAGGATTTGTCCAATGAATGTTTTTCATGGATTGGTACTTTTATAGGTAGTATAGATTTACGCATTGAACAGAATAACCTACTAACAAAAAAAAAGAACAGAATAATCGCATTGAAAATTAGAAAAACATATTTTATGTGTTTTTTAAAAAGTAATATTTTTATACTAAAAGCTGTAAATAACTTTTTAAGTAAGCATGTTTCTTGAAATCCATTTTTTAACACATTTAAGGATTCTCCTTAATTAAAAAGTAGAATCAAACTTAAACATTGTTACAAGACGGTCCCATAGTGATGGTAATCTAACAGATGAGGTTTTAAACAATAATAATAAAATTTATTAATTAATAGCATTTAATATATTAAGAATGTAAACCTTGCATTTATTTAGTTAATGTAGTCTTTTTCTTTGTCTAATTTAATTTTTTTTTCTTCAAGGTTACATCATTTATATTATCTATAAAATACAGTATATGACTCCTCTAATAAATATGTCAAACCCCTTTGCAGTCTCATCTGCAATCCACATTAACACATGCCATATAAAATCAAGTGTGTATGTGTGTGTATTTGTTTTGAAAAAATGAAAAAACTTTACATCATATAATATGATAAAACCACATACACTTTATATGATAGCGCAATATATATTATACTATTATAGTGTATGAGACTGCAGATAAAACTGTAAAATATACTGAGTATATCAACGCTCAAGCTTTAATGGCCAATCCTCTGAGGGTAAAAGAGTAACTTTCTAAGACTGCAATTCCTTCTCCCATTCTTGAGGATAGGGATCCCAATTAATGAGGCCTGTCAATGGGTTGGATCCAGACCCGAACCCGATTCGATCCGGATCCGATTACACGTGTAATATACCTGATCCGATTTGGACCTGACTCGAGTTGGATCTAACCCAGTGGACCTGAACATATAAACGGGTCGGATCTGGGTCCAACGGGTTGGGTTTGCTGACTTTATGTACGTGAAGCAGCTTCATGTACGTGAAGATAAAAAAAATTTAATAATCTTGAAACTCGCAAACCGAGCTTGGGTTTGCTGACTAAGAGCATCTCCAATGGACATGTTAATCATTAGTTATTGTCAGATTTTTAGAAAACATGTAAAAATGGTGCTCCAGTGGAAGTGTTAAGGGCATGTTAAATGTGGGCCCCACCTGTCATATGTTAAGGGAAGTGTTAAATTTGGCTAGTGCTTTAGCCATCCAAATGTGGGCCCCACCATTTAAAATATTCAAAAACATATTATTTTGTGTGGGTGGAGAGGTGGGCCCACTATTATTTTGACTAGTCCATTAGAGTAACAACAACCAACTAAATAAAGATGTAGTAAATAAGTGTCTAGTTGAGTGATAAAGTGTTGACATAGCACTCTAACATCTTGGTTAACTAACATGTCTATTGGAGATGCTCTAACACCTCCTATTCGATAAAGAGATTAAGAGATCAAACTCGACATCGATTTTCAAATTTCCTATAAAAAAAAATATTCGCAAATTCAATTGATTTCTCTTTGTCCTGCTTGGGATCAATAGTTCATAATTGTTTTTTAATAAAACCTGAACTTTTTTTAAATAGTGCGTGCGTGTGTGTGTGTGTGTATGGCATGTGGGCATATTTATTTTAATAACAAATTTTAAAATATACAACGTTTGAATTGAAAATTGCAATTAGTAATAGAAGTAATACAACTAAAAAAATAAGAAAATATAAAGTAACTGTGTGATTCTCAGCCCGTCGAAGCCTAGATGAATTCTTGCAAGGTTCACTCCACATATAATATAGCCTTATATATTTTTTAATAAAAAAAATTATATATTGATTTATAAAAAATATAAAAAAAATTACTAACGATGTATATATTTTGTTGAAGAGTGATCAAGTGTGTACGAATGAAAATATTTACCTTAAGGTTGTAAATGATGACAAATGTGTGTAAATCCTTTAATTTTTAGTGGGTTGAAAGAAGTGATAGAATGATAGGTCTTTGTTGAGTCGTTATATTGATCAAATTTTAGGTTATTGAACAAGGCGTACACTTAATATTAAAGCTTCATTTGGTATACGTCATCATTTTAGATGGATTCTTTTCACTGGGAACCAATCTATCGAAGTTCATATATGACCAAGAATCATTTCACCATTAAGATTTTTTGTTCACCAATGGATTTCTACTCAGATTCAATTTCCGATGTTTTAATTGGATTGAACATGAAATTAATATGATGATTTAAACACTAAAATTGCCCTACCTAGAAGTATTTTGCATGTATATAAAAATCCATCTTCAGTTATACCATAGTTATTGAAAAATAACTAAAAAGAACACAGTATATATTCAATATTAAATTAAATTAAAAAGGCAAAAATCGATATAACTAATTGGAAAGTTAGTTAAATCGATATATTTTCTCAATTTCCATAACTTTCCATGGAATTATATTGATTTTTTTTTTTTTTTTTACTAGTGGTGAGTATAGGGTAGCAGAAGAATTTTCAGGAAAAAACAATGGCATTTTTGTCATAATTGTATTTTCATATTTTATAAAGATTTATTTGAATGTATATATTGAAATAATTTAACTCATGGACTAAATCTGTTAACCATACATACTTCAAGAGACCTGTGGGGATTATTTAATTTTAGATTGTCTAAAACTAATTTAGCTAACTTTTCAGAGAGTTATATTGATTTTTTCTATTAAAAAAATCATATATATAACGTAAAACAAAACAAGAGCAATACCTTAAATAAACTGCATGTTCCATTTTATTTAAATATCAAAGCTGATAGCATAATCATATATAATATCCGATAAAAAAAAGTGAATGTGATTGTGATTGTTTTATTTATTTAAAGATATGAATTATATTTTATAATTATGTTATTCACGTAATAAAAAAAAAGAATAAGGGTTCCAAGAATTCATTCTATTTTTCAAAATACCTTGATTTTCAATCCAGTATGACCCATTAATGTTTCTCCATGTACTACCACCTACCTCCAACCAAATAGTTGAATTCTCAAATTAACTTTTGTGGCCATTAAATAAGTTGAAATCAAAATCCACATTAACCACGTCTCAAAAAGGGCATGCACAACAAGAAAATAACAGAATTTGACTTTTGGATACGAAACCTAGAGGGGCACGTCTAGCTGCACCGGCCATTAATTTCACTCCCATTTGACCTTGCAATCTGTTATTATAAATTAGAAACACCACAATGTAATACAAACATCCCAAACCTTGCCCTCTCACTAACTAGCTAGCTAGCTTCTGTTCTCTCCCAATCACAACCATGGGAAGCCTCCCTCAAACACTCCCAAAAGACCTAAAAATCACCATCAAAAGCACTTCACTAGTGCACCCACCACCATTAACACTTGAGAGGAGGAGGTCCATGTTCCTCTCCAACATAGACCAGCTCTTCAACTTCGACATCGAGACCGTCCACTTCTTCTCTGCCGTCGAATCCTTCCCGCCCTCCACGGTCTGCGATGCGATCAAGCGAGCCTTACAACAGCTCCTCGTCCCCTACGACTTCCTCGCCGGACGGCTCAGGACAGACCTTGTGAAGGGTCGGCTTGAGGTTGACTGTAATGGCGCCGGAGCAGGGTTTGTCGTGGCCTCGAGCGAGATGACTCTTGAAGAGGTCGGAGACCACACTTACCCTAACCCGGCTTTCAAGAACCTAGTCCCTACAAGATCCTTGAAGGGTTTAGAAGATTGGCCTCTCATGGCGATTCAGGTCCAACCCCTAGTTCTTTTTTCACATGTATTAAAGTCTTATCAGTCTCTGATGAGGGTAATCGATTGATATGTGTTAACTCTTATGTTTAATATTTTTTATGTAGGATTTT
Source organism: Acorus calamus (assembly GCA_030737845.1). Lineage (NCBI taxonomy): Eukaryota > Viridiplantae > Streptophyta > Magnoliopsida > Acorales > Acoraceae > Acorus > Acorus calamus. The sequence goes on along the minus strand of CM060873.1, from coordinate 3,164,278 downwards.
AGAGTTAAATCTCGACACATAAAAAATAACAAAAAGAATAAAACTACACAAAAAAACACACAAATTTATTATAGTAGAGCAGCTAATAATTAACTAGAATACAAAGTCTCTCAATCTCTCTCTCTCTCTCTTCAGCATAATCTCTTTATCTTAAAGAGAAAACGCCACACACGGTTGTCTCTCGCAAAAAAATAAATAAAGCAAAAATGAAAAAATTATAAAAATATGTACCCCTACCCCTACAAAGTTCGAGCCTATCAGCCCAACACTAGACCCAAGCCTTCATACAATAATGCAAGACACTCACAACAAACATGCATGTGAAATATTTTTAGACACTCTGAAAACTAACAAAACCAGATGTGATTGATACAGGTGACCTCCTTCAAGTGTGGTGGCTTCGCCATGGGTATATCCAACAACCACATCACCTTCGACGGTGCCACCTTCAAAATCTTCCTCGACAACCTCGCCTCCGTCGCCACCTCCTCTGAAGGCACCCTATCCGTCCATCCATGCAACGACCGCGACCTCCTCTCCGCCCGATCCCCCCCACGCGTGACGTTCCCCACCCGGAACTCACCAACAGCACCGACAGCATATTAGGCGCCTCCATTAATGGGACCCCCATCGAAACCAAGCTCTTCCACCTAACCCCATCCGACATCACCCTCTTAAAACAAAGGCCAAGACCCCGCACGAGGCGGCGGGGCCCGCACCGACCAGCTTCAACGCCGTCACCGCCCACGTCTGGCGTTGCCACGCCGCCGCCACCGCCGCCAAAACATCAACTCTCCTCTACATGGTCGATCTCCGACCGAGGCTTTGTCAGCATCTGCCGAAGTCCTACGCGGGGTGCGGCGTGTGGGGGGCCTACGCCGCCGCCACCGCGACGAGCTTGTGGAAGGCCAATTCGATAGAGTGGTGGAGAGCGTCCGGGAGGGGAAGGAGAGGGTGACGGAGGAGTACGTGAGGTCGGTCGTTGACGCGTTGGAGATTGGGAAGGAGAGGCGTTGATGAGCGGGGATTTGTTGGTGACGTCGTGGTGGAGGCTTGGGTTTGAGATGGTGGAGTACCCGTGGGGGCCGCCTCTCTATTGTTGCCCCATCGTCGACCGGAGGAGGGGGGTCGCCGTGCTCGTGCCGGACGTGAGAGATTCCGGAGGGGTGAACATAGTGATCGTTCTGTCGGTGGATGAGGTGGAGCTGTTTGAGAAGATGTTTTATGAGTTCCGCGAGTGATGGCGTGAGAGAGAGATGCGAAATTGAAAGATTATGTTTAATGTGTGGGTTTATGTTTGTTCGTTTGTGTTTGTGTCTACTATGTATGTCTGTGTGTGTATGTGTGAGATAGAATGAATGTATAATGAATCATGTTTAGGGACAACTCGCGGGACAGTCTCGTGGAAAGTTTCCATGTTTTTTTTATGCAAATTTTAAAAATTAAAATACTTACAAAATTATATATACATTTTGTTCATTGACTGATAATGAATAAAGAATGACATATCACTAAATAACATAGTTGATAGGGACCTTAAAATAAAAAATAATTTTCACAAACTAATCAATATGGGCGGATATTTGGTAGGGGGACTAAAATGAAATAAACGATTGAAATCGGTATGGGGACTTAAAAAAAATATTAAAAAGGAATAGACATGTTAATTTATTTATTTTTTTAGTGAAACTGTGATCATATTTATTTCAATAATAAAAATGTCCGAAGTGGTCAGAGGATACAGATAAATATAAAAAACAACTCCAAAGGGAAGAAAGAAAAGGGTCACCCCACTTGATTCCAGCCCTGTTGTATTCTCATAAAATGCTCGATGACCAGTTTGGTAGAAAAGGTTTCTACCTCCCAGCTATGTCATTCGAGCGTTGCTTGTGACCCTCCATCCATCCTCTTCGAAATATATATCGTGCGCGCCTGCTAATACTTTCCCCCAGTCCCGATGCATTGTCTCATTATTTCCCAAACGTTCTCGAAGCAGAAGCGACACCCATCGAAAATCACTTCGTTCCTAATACGCCATATGGTCCAGACCGTTGCCGGGAAGAATGACCAAGCCACCTTCTTTGCCAGGCCTTGCTCTCCCCTCCCACTTCTGTTCGTCCAACACTCCCAAAAGTCACTCATTGTATTGATATGAAAACTTTGGTTGGTGATCATACTCAGACAACACCAGATCCTAGCTGATCCGGGGCATTGACAAAACAGGTGGTCGAGGGACTCCGTCTCTATCCCGCAAATAGGACAGGACATAGTGATGATGCTAGAGGTCTCCATTTTGCGCAATAGCCCTGGTGACAAGTCTCTCCTGTAAAAGAAGCCATAAGAAGCATTTAACTTTTGGTGGTACCTTTGCTTTCCAAATCATTTGTGCTCGACGCATATTGTTCTCCTCCGTCACCAAGTTTCGTGCCCACCAGTCATAACCATCTCGGACCGTGTACCCCTGACTACGATCCCGCGACCAAACCATCTTGTCGTGATTTTCTGCAAATAGTCTCTGTTGTGCGAGCGCACGAAGCCAATCCGCGTATTGTTCCACCTCAGCTCCTCTCAGCCCTCTTCGCATACGAGTGTCCCACTCTCCATTTGGTACCTCTTCATTCCAGAACTCTTTCACACTGCCCCTTGTCTTAATGGCTTTGTAATGTAGTCTCGGGAAGAGCTCTTTAAAAGCCCGGTCTCCGCACCACCTGTCTTCCCAGAAGCTGATCGATGCACCATCCCCTAGCTCCCACGAGAATTCGCCTGCGAACTCCTTCCATGTCTCAAACAAGCCATTGCAAAGTTGTGAGGCATGTCCTGAACCCTCGAAAACACGCCGACCGTGCTATGTAATAAAGCGTCCCGCTCTCGAATGACCTGAGCCCATGGCGCCTGTGGACGCACGACCCATTTCCAGTACTATTTACCGAGCAAGGCCTTATTCATGACGACAAGGCTCAGAATCCCCAGTCCTCCTTTGTTTTTTCGTAAGCACATTGTCTCCCATTTCACAAGATAGGGGTTCTGTGAGCCCGAAGTCACCCCTCTCCAAAAGAACTTACGTCTAATTGTCTCCATTCGCCTAATGACGCCCTGGGGTGCTCGGAATATAGAGAAGAAAAATACTGACAACGCGGATAACACTGCTTTCAGAAGCACCATTCCCCCCCCCCCCCCCCCCGAAAGGAACTTTCCCTGCCATCCTTCGAGTCGGCGCTCCATCCTTTCAATCACCGGTTTCCAATTGCGCCCATATAGACGTGACGCCACGAGTGGTAGCCCCAGGTGCCTACACGGTAGTGTCAGCCTACTACATCCCATGATTTCGCTGTATCTTCGAGCCCTTCTATCGGGTATGTTCATGGAGATCATCGAGCTTTTATTGAAGTTGATACTCAACCCGTGAGTAGCCCGAAACAACAAAGAATATAGCGTAACCCATAGATTACCCCAAGTTGAGGCTCTACGAGCAGTAGAGCATCATCGGCAAACTGAATATGAGAGAAGGTTCGTCCTCCGTCGCGGATTGCTAGGCCCTTTATCCAGCCCGCTGATTCCGCTGCCAAGCACATTCTGCTGAGTACATTGGCAATGAGAGTAAACAGAACTGGTGATAGGGGGTCACCTTGACGGAGCCCCCTGTGTAGCTGAAAAAACCCAAACGAGTTCCTGTTCACCATCACTGAGGCTTTTGCGCTGTGTAAACAAAGTTTCAGCATCCGAACCCAGTATGTAGGAAAGCCGTGTAAATACAACACTTGAGATAAGAAGGCCCAATCTACTCTATCATATGCTTTTTCAAAGTCCACATTGATTAAAATGCCACTCCTCTCATCTTTGTTAATACTCGATATAATCTCCTGTGTGACCATGAAACCCTCTTGAAGAGACCGGCCCGGAAGAAACGCTGATTGGTTCTCTTCGACAATGCACCCGCAAACCTTGCGAAGCCTTTTTGCAAGCACCTTTGCAATAATCAGATAAGCTCCGTTAAGTAAACAAATAGGCCGATAATCACTTACCGAGGTTGGTCCCTCCTTCTTGGGTAGGAGCACAATAGATGAAGCGTTGTGCCGCCCAATGCCTGCCCGACCCCCTCGCAGCTCTCTAAAGACGTCCAACAAATCATCACAAACAATGCTCCAGAACCTTTGGTAAAATCGCAAACCAAAACCATCTGGTCCCGTTACCTTGTCACCATCGGTGCCATAAATAACCCCTTTGATCTCTTGCTCTGAGAAATCTGCATTCAGTTCCTCCAAGCAAGCTTCGGGTACCTTGGGTAGTCCCTCGTCGTTCCACCGTGGCCGCCACCTCCTATCTCGCTTGTATGCCTCCCTGAAGTGAGACACGAGGCTCTCCCCAATCTCAGTCTCGGAGACCAAGAGTCTACTCCCCTCCAACAGATTGGTGATTCTGTTTGTCCTTTTCCTGCATGAAGCCATTTTATGGAAATACTTAGTGTTGTTATCGCCCGCCTTTAGCCATAATGCTTTTGATCTTTGTCTACATTCAATCTCCTCTTACTTGAATATACGCGATATGGTTTCCCTGGCCTCCTACGTTCACATAACTCAGCCTCCTAGAGAGTCCCTGCCTCTTCCTTAAGGTCAATGGATTTAATAACCTCCTCCAAAGTGGCCTTGTTTCTTCTCTGTTCAACCTTAGCTTGCCTTCCTCAAAAGCGAAGTTTCTTTTTCAGTCTTTTGAGCTTACATGCTAGCCTTCTCTCTCCTACTAGCCAACCCATATTTCCTTCCCACGAAATTCTCACCATCTCCTCGAGACCCTCCACTTTGAGCCACCACGATTCAAAACGAAAATTATGCAGTCTGGCATTGGCCACTGTCAACTGAAGTAGCAGTGGAGTGTGGTCAGAGCACACCCTAGGTAGTCCACTCACCGCGGCTCCAGGATAGATATCGTCCCATTCCGTATCCACTAGAAACCGGTCAAGACGTGATAATGACGGATTGTCCCTCAAGCTGCTCCATGTGAATGATTGATTGGCCATGGGAATGTCCATCAACTCCTCATTCACCCAGTCAGAAAACATGTGCATATCTGGTGTCACCAGGGTGTCACGGTTCCGTTCTCCTGCAAAACGAATTATGTTAAAATCCCCTGCAATACACCATGGCACCTACCATAGAGCTTTCACTGCTGATACTTCTTCTAGCATTCCCCTCCTATATGCGCTATTGTGTGGCCCATACACTCCAGCGAACGCCCAACACATTTCTGTAATCCTGTCCCGAAATAGAACTGCCACCGAAAATTGTCCCACCAAAGAGTCAAGCTTTTCGAGTGATTCATCCCGCCACGCCACGATGATTCCCCCTGCCGACCCTCTTGCCTCTTGTGCCACCATCTCGTTCATCCTGTTACCACCGAACTCCCTGAGTAAACCTCGTTCCACCTACTCAAGTTTTGTCTCTTGAATGTAGCATACATGTATCGCTTGTGCCTGAATGATCTCGGCTAACGCACGTTTTTTCTGGGGGTCATGCATCCCCCTGATATTCCATGATAGCACACGCATCAAGACACAGGTGCACCCTCACCCTCCTCCCCTGTATCCTCCCTCGCCTCTTGTTCCAGCCTTGCCCTCTCCTCTCCTCTTTCTACTACTTCACCCCATGTTTCTACCATTGCTTCTTCCATCTGTGAATCAGACGAACCATCAGTATCATCATCCGCTGGAAACGCCCCTTCCCCTCCGAAGGTCTCTGATAGAAAAGAATTGTATTTTCTATACTCCTTGTTGTTGACTATCATATGGAGAGCTGTGCCCGCTCAGTTGCCATCCCCAACACCTCCGTTCCACCGATCCCTCTTAAGTTCACCTCATCGTCAGGTCTGACCTGAGCCGATGACATCGTCCCCACCAGCTGCCTTTCGTCCCCCGCAGGAGGATGCACTGCAGTTGCCACCCTTTATGCCGCTACTCCCTCCTCAGAAGGGGAGGTAGATAAAGGAATCCCCAACGCTCGCCGAACCGTGGTGTCCCTACTCAGTATGCGATTGACCTTGGGTGGACGTCTCCCCGTCACCCCCCTTAACGGATGCCCCGATGACACGGACCCGCCCAAACTCGAGCTTCCCAGCGAATTCGAGTGACCCGGCCCCACCCGTCTGTAGAGATTCACCCCCGTAACCGCGTATCGCCCCCACCAGGACTAGGCCCAATCAGGTTTTGATTTCTCTATGTCTCCCATACCCGGCCCATCCAATTCTCGTATTGGACCCGGGCCCATAATCCCTTCAGCCACTTTTTGAATATTGTCCACCAAGATCTGTTTACCTTTATCACCTGTACCACCTCCTCCAGACACCATCTTCTTCAAAGTGATCCCTCTAGAAGAAGCGACGAAGACGCCACCTTGCGTAGTTCCCCAGGTTTGGCACCTGTCAACTCGCTCACTTTCCTCGTCGCCATCTGGTCGCAGTCCCTTGATATGCACGCTTTCTTCTGCATTTGCACCTCGGCACCCGGGTAAGACTTCTGACCCGACCCCTCACCCCTCGTACCCGAGCCAGAACTAGTACGGGCATGGTAAGAAGTCGGTACTATCCCTACCAGTCCTCTCCTCCCTGCTAGTCTTTGTCCCGCCGGCGGACTTGATTCTCGTCGGAATCCCCGGGTTTCGGAACCCGTATGTGCCTCTTTCTTGTCCCCTGATCCCGTTCTCGCCACCTCAACCCATGAACGTTTTGTGTCCGTGTGGATGAGGTCGGCCGAAATGTTAATGAGATGCGACTCCCCGTCGTGGTTGATCATGATCTCTGCCGGAAACTCCACCTTGCCAATCGTGTTCACCGTAACCTCGCGGAATGAGCGTCCCTGTTCATCCATGTCCATGGTCAAGACCTCCTGCAGCACTCCAAAATTGGCAATGATCAAGCGTAGACACCCTGCTTTGAGCCAGTGAAAAGGCAACCCCGTAACGCCCACCCTCCAAGTCCTGTGTACCAGCGCCCGTGTGCCAAAATCGGGGTGCCATTTCTGTAGCCCCAGTCTTCCTCCAGCCCATACTAGAGATTCTTCACCCAACACCATTTTAGATAGATCCCCTGAACCCATCCTGATGATGAATATACCGTAGCCCACTCGTCGAACTCTGTCCACTGACCCCTTGCCCCATCTGAACTCTAGTGCTTTTTTTATTTTTGCTAGCGCAGGAATTTTGTCCAGCGTTGCCGCAATGATGCACCCTTCCAGATATTTCGCCTGGTGGCTAGGATTGAACGAGGCGGGTAATGCCCAGCTACGTTTATCTAGAGTTACACTTGTCACCCCTTTCGCCATGTCCAACTCTTGTACACTCCTCGAGCAAGACCCCTCCATGTGTCCCATCTTAGAGCATCTCCGGCAGACCACCAGATCACGACACTCTCTGCTCCAGTGGCCCTTGCGCAAGCATCTCAAACACCTCACGTCGCGTAATCTCTGCCCTCCGCCTAAGGTTGGTCCCTCTCGTCTCTGCTCCTTCCACCCCGTCACCCTAGTCCCCGTCACCCAGTCACCCTAGTCACCCAGACATGTTAATTTATATAGACTTAAAATTAAAATCCCCTTGTTTAAAATAATAAGGGTTAAAGATATATACGTCCCTGTAAATATATGTAACCCCACATAAGTTTTTGTCAAATTTGGGGGCACACTATCCAATTATCATTCCTCGTTGAAATTTTTATTTAAATTTAATGGAAATTAATCCATTACCATATATAGACATTATAGTTTCTATAAATAATTATAAAGATAAATTATGCAAAAGACTAAATTGCATTTGTAGAACTTTTATATTTTTCATATTTTACCTTGATATTGTTTGAAAGGGTTGAAAAATTAGAGATAATTTAGTCATTTGGTAGTATGGGTTTAGAATTATTCATGTTTACGGAAACATAGATGTTTTTAACCCAAATAATAAATTATTTCATTTGATATTTTGTGAAAGATGTTCAAAAAGAGGAGAAATGAAGAGAGGAAGCCTTCACAAATGGGTGGGCTCTAAATGACAAGTAAATTGACGGTCACAGAAGCTAAGCTCGGCGCTGGTGATTTTCGATGATTGCCGACCGGTGGGATGCGGACATGGGAAGAGACATAGACTATGTTTATTTGTTATAGCTTAAATTTACAAATTATATATTATAATTTATATATTATATATTTTATTTTTTTTATAAGCGTTTGACATGTTTGTTGTAACCGTTAAAAAACAAAGAACGAGTAGTTGCTAAGTTGTAAAACAACTTTTTGTTATATAATTGTAAAAATTAACCCTTCAAAATATATAAGTTAAATTTAATTTATGTTTCATAAAAAAATGTGTTTTTACTTATAAATTAATTTTATGAATATTTAAAGAGTCATGCTAAACATGCATCACTATTTACGTCTCATTCACAGGTCCCATAAAGTGTCATTATCTTATTGGTTGCTTATTTGACTTTGAAAAAAAAGATTAAGAAGGCAAAATACAATATTATCATCATTTAAAACCCACCATTTTCTCCTTCATTAAATCCATCTCTACCTTTTCAAAAACATATCAATATATTCAATCAACATATTCAATTCATTTCAAAATCTATTTTTTTTAAGCCAATAAAAAAAATCATTAATTACATTTATGAAAATAAAACTGAAATTCAAATTTCTTAAAAAGAAACTGAAAAACGAAATCATTCAAAAAACCTATTTCATTAAAAACACTAAAAAAACCAAATTTTTGTTTACAGCCTCTCATTCATTCCAATTATCGAACAAAGTATTTGTGATTGATGCAATTTTTTTCAATAAATACATAAATGAAACACAAATCGCAGTATAAAATTAGAGTTCAGAATAAAATTCAGTTACATTTATAAAATGTAACTTAATTTTAACAATAAATTGCATTATAAGTCAGTTACATTTGTAAATGTAATTGACTTCGTTTACATAAAACAATTAAAAGTTAGTTACATTCCACAATGTAACTGACTTCCAGATATAATTGTTAAATAATTTAACGATCAAACACCCCAGATTTAAGGCTGTCAGATTTAACATCTAACATCAAACTCAATAAAAAAAAATTATAATAAATGTAAAACGAACAAAAAATAAAAGGCCGCACCTGAATCGACAAACAACATCCAGTCGTTGAATTATGATTTCCGATCTAATCGGAGGCTGAAAAGTCCTCCTAAAAAATAAATCAATGCTTGAACAACCTCCAAAACAACCTTCTGATCTGGTTTTATGCGTTCTTAAAAAAAATGTTGTAAAAGAGTTATCAAATTTAAGATTTACCATCAAATTCAATAATAAAAAATTGTAACAAATGCAAAATAAGAAATGTGACCCAAGTACAAAATTTATTTTAGGTGGAGAAGAAAAAAAGTCGTAAATGGACAGATAGACAGATCATATTTTTTTTATCTAATAAAGCAAAGAAGAAAAGACTATTAATTACAAAAAAATCATGGGATTTGATCTTCCAAACAAATTTAAAAAATGATAACACATCAGCCATTGTAACCAACTTCTTAATTATATGGAGTAATTATTGAAAAAGACAAAAATGACAAAATAGACATTAACACTTGTGCTACCTCATGGGGCTTATATGGAGCTTGTAAAATGGGGTTTGTGAATTATTATTGATATTTAAAAGGCATATGGATTTCGTGTGTTAGTTTTGCATTCTATGTAATTTTGTCGGAGATGCATATGGGAAATTATAATTATAGAAATTGAAAAACTTTCATGAAAATATAAACAACCAATCAATCATACATTGATTTGGTAATAAAGGTACTGAAATTCATGGTAAAACCTGGAGTCAAAATTGTTCCTATACAAAAAGTTTTTTTTTTTTTTTTTTGGGTATATATACAAGACCCGGACAGGGCGACTCATACCCAACATACAAGACTACCCTTACTACGGGTATAAGAAACAGGACCCAGGGGCCAGGGCCCTTTGGAACCTGGTGGAACAAAGTCCACAACAGTCCACAGCCCAACATTTATATCATCAAAATTAATATAATGCATAAGTATAATTAGCAATCATATTATTATTATTATTATTATTATTATTATTGATAAATACTTCAGCATGTATCAAAAGTAGTATTATATAAAATAATTGTTTAGTTTCTAATTAAATAAAAAATAAAAAAATATTAATAAATTTGAGATTCTTAGATTCATTTTCTAAGTGGGACGGGACGCGATAGGTATAGGTTCTTTAAAAATTTGTTGAGATGAGTTTGTGCAGAATAATATAATCAAACCCGTCCTAGATTTAAGACAAGATTTTGTCGGTGAATTTGAAATTCGAATTAACCAAACTCGTCTCAATCCGCTTCCTCTTAGTCATCCCTAGAAAGGTGAAACCTATTTATAACATTTAATATATTGAGAACAGTGGCGGAGCCAAAGGGGGGCGGGTTGGGGCCCGGGCCCCCCCAAGCCATGCTTAAACATACATAGGTGATCAATGAATATCAATAGTTGAAATGGTTTTTTGGCATATAAGCCCCTCAAAAAACTTTATATTGCCAAGTACTCTTATTAGGTTCTTTTCCTCGCAGTACCCTCAAAAGAGTTTAATTTTGCATCAAGGCCCTTTTGAGGGGTATTTTTAATTTTTTTTTAATTTTCCAAAAATACCATCAAAAAGGGAATATTGCTTAAAATAGTAATTCACTAAGATTGTTTTGACAAAATGATATCTTCCAGGGGTATATGTAAAACAATCCTAATTGAAATGAGTGAGTTTGAAGTGGAAAAATGTTACGTGCAATCCAGTTTGCAATTATAATCATTTGATTTTTTTAAATGTAACTCCGTAATAAAATATATTAATCTTTTATGAAAATGTACCTTATATGAAATAAATATATAGATTTTATCAAATTTAAGACAAGTTAAATATATATTTGTCAATATTATATATTGCATTAGACATGATTAATTAATGAAATAGGGCTCAAAATTGACTTAGTGTATTAACCATTGAGATTTGGAGTAAAAATGTGATAAGCTTTATTTTTACGGGAATATGGGTATCTAATTTTGAGGTGTTAAATATTCTAAATGGTTTAATGATTTTTTTTTGTTTATTTTAATTTTTATCATTATTTTATTGATCCGTAGATTTTTTAAGAGTTATGTTTGACAATATCTTTTTGAAATTCTTACATAATATCTTTATATATTTTTATGTCATTTTTTTCATATTCGTATTTTTAACTTTTTTTTTTTTAGCTTCATTTTTTAAATTTTTCGTGATGGGGTAATTGAGATATCAATTTTTTTTCCTAGATATTCAATAATTATTCTAATCTCTAAATATAGAAAATAAGTAAAAATTAATTTTTGATTAATATTGTATTGCTTTAAGGAATGATTATTATTCAATTATTTTAATTTCATCTTAACTTATCATATATCTATAAAAAAAAATTTATCTTATTCATTCTCTAGGGCTTCTGGCCCCCCCTTACTTTAATTCCTAGCTCCGCCCCTGATTGAGAATATAGCGAGTTGAAGAGTCATTCTAATAAGTGTAGATGGTTCTCATGTATCTGGATTCTACATATAATTGCTATATAATGTCATCCTTGTAATGAGTTGGTGCATTAAGAATTAAAAAAATACAATTTCCAGATTTTGCAAACTCCCCTGAGGACCAACAAGTTATTCGCAAGCTCTTGGTTCCATGTTTCCTCTATCCATGATTTCCTTCATTTTGTCTTTGCCTTTCTTTTTTTTTGAGGCAGTACTGTGTATAGTTGTATATATAATAAGCATGGTTATACTCAATCTTTTTTATAATATTTTTATATACAATTATATATATTTCATTAGCCATCTTCATTCATTGTAATGAAATATATAATTTCTATAAATAATATCATTCAATTTATTAAAGTATATATTAATATGTTTATGATGAGAAAAAAAATCATTGATGTTATGCATTCTATTTCTCATGTTAACGCAACAATGATTTAGGGTTCGATATTAACACGAATAAAACAATAATTATCAAGAACAAATTTTTATTACTTCGATCTCTCAATTTTATATTAACACGATTCAGCTAATTTTGTTGGATTATATTTCTGTTATCCTATCATCATTAGTTTTGTCTTCTGTGCATCATTATTTTTTACTTTAGTTTTGTATTACTTTTCTATTTTTACTTATTTACTTTTATATATAGGGTGTATAAGATAAAATGAACTTGTTCCAACTCCCATTGGCTTCCGTATTAATTATTATTAAAGTTTATCTAGCAATCTAAATATATATATATAGAGAAGTGATTAGGTGCGGTGTGCGGTCGGGTGCGATTCACATCGACCGTAGGATGGACCCGCGATGCGACTCACGTCGAATCCGCACCCGACCGCACGCCGCACGCTCTATATATATATATATATATATATATATATATATATATATGCGGGACGTGCGGTCGTGCGGGAACGACGTCGGTCCGTGCGTCCATCGCATCCAACGTCGAGATGAATCGCCCCCGACCGTCCGATGCGATGGACCCGCGGGACCCGTGTCGACGGCCCGTGGTCGTTCGCGCACGACCGCACGTCGGCACCGTATCATTCCTCTATATATATATATATATATATATATATATATATATATATATATAGGTCGATGATAATATGCACGTGCGGTCGTGCGGGAACGACGTCGTTCGTCCGTGCGGGATTCACGGTCGAGATGAATCGACCGTCGGATGTGGACCCGCGATGGACCCGTGATCGACGGCCCGTGGTCGTTCGCGCACGACACGTCCCGCACGTATCATTTCCCTATATATATATATATATATATATATATATATATATATATATATATATATATATATATGGTCGCGATTACGTGCGGTATGCGGTCGGTGCGGTTTACGACGTGGACCGTCCGATCGCGGGTTCATCGCATCCAACGCGTGAATCGCACTCAACCTCCGATGCGATGGACCCGTGATCGACGGCCCGTGATATATATATATATATATATATATATATATATATATATATATATATATATATATATATATATATATTCGAATAATAATATGCGGCGTGGGTCATCCGATCACGGGTCCATTGCATCCGACGGTCGATGTGAATCGCACCCGACCGTCCGTGCGATGGACCCGATCGACGGCGATCGACGCCGCACCCGACCGCCGCCACACCATTCGTCTATATATATATATATAGACTCGTGATATGGTGCGGCGTGCGGTCGGGTGCGGCGTCGATCACGGGTCCATCGCATCGGACGGTCGGGTGCGATTCACATCGACCGTCAGATGCATGATCGGACGACCCACGTCGCGTCCGCACGAGCCCGCACGCCGCATATTATCATTCGAATATATATATATATATATATATATATATGAAAATGATTAGGTGCGGCGAACGGCAGGTGCGGCCGCGACGTGGCCCGTCCGATCGCGGGTCCATCGCATCCAACGGTCGACGTGAATCGCACCCGACCGTCCGATGCGATGGACCCGTGATCGCTGCCGCACCCGCCGTTCGTCGCACGTAATCACGTCCCTATATATATATATGTATGGACGTGATTGCGTGCGGCGAACGGCGGGTGCGGCAGCGATCACGGGTCCATCGCATCGGACGGTCGGGGGCGATTCATCTCGACCGTTGGATGCGATGGATCCGCGATCGAACGGCCCACGTCGCGGCCGCACCTGCCGTTCGCCGCACGCAATCATTTTCATATATATATATATATGAAAATGATTGCGTGCGGCGAACGGCAGGTGCGGCCGCGACGTGGGTCGTTCGATCGCGGGTCCATCGCATCCAACGGTCGAGATGAATCGCCCCCGACCGTCCGATGCGATGGACCCGTGATCGCTGCCGCACCCGCCGTTCGCCGCACGCAATCACGTCCCTATATATATATATATATATATATATATATATATATATATATATATATAGAGCACCGATTAGGTGCGGCGGCCGCACCGTGCGGCGTCGACCATGCGTGCGGTCCATCGATCGGACGGTCGGGTGGATTCACGTCGACCGTTGGGCGATGGACCCGCGATCGGATGCCGCACGGTGCGGCCGGCACCTCATCGCGGTCGTATATATATATATATATATATATATATATATATATATATATATATATATATATATATATATATATATACGCGAGCGATTCAGTGCGGGAATGCGGAAATGCGGGAAACGACGTCGATCGTTCGATCGCGGGTCCATCGCATCCAACGGTCGAGATGAATCGCACCCGACCGTCCGTGCGATGGACCCGTTCGACGGCCCATCGCTTCCCGCACGACCGCATTCCCGCACTGAATCGGCTCCCTATATATATATATATATATATATATATATATATATATATATATATATATATATATAGTCGAGTGATTGGGTGCGGCGGAACGGCTGTGCAGCCGCGACGTGGGCCGTTCGATCGCGGGTCCATCGCATCCAACGTCGCGTGAATCGCACCCGACCGTCCGATGCGATGGACCCGTAATCGACGGCCCGTGATCGCAGCCGCACCGCCGCACCGCCGCACCCAATCACTTCCCACACACACACACACACACACACACACCATATATATATATATATATATATATACACGGGGGCGATTACGTGCGGCGTGCGGCGAGTGCGGCGGCGACGTGGGCCGTTCGATCGCGGGTCCATCGCATCCAACGGTCGACGTGAATCGCACCCGACCGTCCGATGCGATGGACCCGTGATCGACGGCCCACGGCCCACAATCAACGCCGACGCCGCAGGTAATCGGCCCCCCCTCTCTCTCTCTCTCTCTCTCTCTCTCTCTCTCTCTCTATATATATATATATATATATATATATATATATTATATATATATATATATATATATATATATATATATATATATATATATATATATATAGGGAAGTGATTACTGCCGTTCGCCGCAGGTAATCGGGTGCGGTCGACCGTTGGATGCGATATACGGCCCACGACCGCATATATATCCCCGTATATATATATATATATATATATATATATATATATATATATATATATATATATATATCTGGTTATGTTGAAACAAACACATTTATGTTTACTAATCTTGTATCTTTATCAAGTTTTCTTCTTTTCTCATTCCACATCTTCACAAATAAGGGCGTAAAGTGGATAGTAAATATTTTATTATATTTAAAAATAGGAAAAAATCCAAATAACCCCTTCTAAACGGCTCGAAATCCATATAACCCCTTGGTTTTTTTCTAAATTTCATATAACCCCTTGAAAATACCTATGTAAATCCAAATAACTCCCTCAGAACTTTCGTTGACAGATAAAAAATATTATGTGAATCATCTTTTTTGTTGACCTTAACCGAAAACACAATATATCACAAAACCCTTACAATTTATTAAAAATGTGGAAAGTCTTTCTGTACATGATGATTTTACTCATCCAGATATATTATAAAATCCTATCTGGAGAAGTAAAATCATCATTTTATATATGATTTTTTACATTCTCAGCACACTGTGAGGGGTTTTGGTATACTATGTTTTCAACGAAGGTTAATCAGACAGAATGTTCACAAAGTAATCATAACTCATCGACGAAAAATTAACTCAAGGGACCATTTGGATTTACATAAGTGTTTTATGTGGATTATATAGATTTTATGAAAAATCAGGGGTTATATGAATTTTAGGCTATTTACATCGGGTTATTTATATTTTCCCTTAAAAATATCATAATATATGAATACACGAGAGTTTGTTATTTACTTAATTTATTTTTTTTTTAGAAAAAAAAAAAGAGAATAAAAAAAAAAACATCAACGGCTAGTGGATCATTGCAGTACACAAACAATTGCAGTACACAAACACACATAAACATGTGAAGCATTGTTCCCCTGCCCAACCTGTGAAAGAGTGGGGCCTATATATATATGTTTTTTTATAAAGGACCGACGCGTTATTAACCATACATAGTTGTTACTGGTTGTATATGCATGTCTTGTAAACAAAGGTGTGTGGGACCCCAATACCTATAAATCCATAATAAAGTATCACCTTCCTAGAATTCTAATATACACCTCCCTTAAAAACGATTTTTTTTATAGAGTTTTTGAAGATTCTGTTTTCTATTAGTCTAATCTAAACTCGCTTAAATCCTTAGTTTCAAAGATGCGTTTGACAACTCGATTGGGGTTGTTTTTAACTTTTTTTAAAGCTAAAAGCTACAAATAAACTATCAAACAAGCTCACTTAATTGAAAAATATTATCATCATTACATCAAAATAAGTGCATCAACTTGACAAACTTATGATATTAACTTTGACAAACTTAGAAGCCTCAGGAGGCTTATACAATATTCAACAATTTGACCGATAAAAAACTCCATGGATTTTGAGAGACGGCACAGTGGGTCGCCGTCCCTTTCGGGGTGGTCGACGGTACAGAGGAGACGGCACAGGTCGGAGGGGATGGAGAACTCGGGAAACAGTTTGATGATTGTTCGCTGCTACAGGTGCCTTGGTTGGGGGCATTTAGCGAGATCCTGCAGAGACCCTCCAAAGTGTTGGAGCTGCGGGAAGGTGGGACACCGGAGCTCCTTTTGTAGGGCAAAGCGAGGTTGGAAGGAAAGTGTTGCTGGGGTGAGTCAGGGTGGGAGGATAGCCGGATCGTTGCCACCCCCCCCCTAAGGAGGCGGAGCCTTCAGCGGATATCCGACAGGAGGTAGTTATACCATGGTCTCAGGAGCTGGCATCGAGAGAGGAGGTTTTCAGCCGGAGCTTGATATTGGAATGGCAGGGGGAAGCAGTGCCGATGTGGCCAGAGGTGTTGTCTATGGTGAGTAAGAGATGGAGACAACTGCCTCCTTTCAATTGGTGGGTCCTTGGCCAAAACTGCCTCATGGTGCGGCTCCCTAGTATTTCGGCAAAGGAGATTTTACTGCAGGAAGTATGCTTGTCGTCTGATAAAGGGAAAGTCTTCTTTAGGCCTTGTGAGGCTGGCACGGGGAGGACGAAAGGGGAGGGCCAAAAAATGGAAGTGGTTCTCAGAGGTATTCCACTGCTTTGGAGGACAGAGGGGGCAGTGAGAAGGATCGTGGGATCTTTCAGGCACCTGTTAGGTTTCCGGGAAGATCTCCAAGCGGAGGAATGCTTCCCTGCTATAAAGGCATCAGTTTGGTGTGGGACGGAGGTGGAGATCCCATCGAAGTTACAGTGAATCTGGATGGTTGGTCGGTGGTGGTGGAAGTCTTCTCAGAAGTACGTCCACGGTCGTTCGCGGAGGCGGTGGCTATGGGTAGCAAGAGGAGGGTTTTCAGGAAGGAGGCGGTGGTCTCTCCTTCGACGAGTGAGACAGTACCGGCGACCAAGGAGGCTGAGCCAGCACCGGTCCCGTTGGTTTAGGTATCGAAGGTGCTTCATCTTTCCCCAAATCTGGTCATATCGGAAACGGTGTTCGAGGAGGGGGAAACGAGTAAGTCGACTCGGAAACGCTTGTGTCAGGTTTCGAAGGAGGTTTTCAAAATCTCGTCTACTTCGGCGGGAGATTCTGGGTTTCTGCCAAGGAGTACGGCGGCTGATACGACCACAGGGAAGAAGGTGTACATGACAGGAGGGAAGATCAAAGGCAGATATGGGGGGAGGCGTCAATTAAGAATAGTACCTGCAAAGGTGTCCCGATCGCCTAAAACAGCTGTCAAGTCAGTGGAGGGTCACCCACGTGGCAAAGAGAGGGCGACTGATGAAGGAATCGACGGTTCGGATAGTTCAACTACAGCTGGTAGGGTATCGGTTGTCAGGAGGGACAAGGGATTTTACGGCGAGCTTGACAACGTGGTGGTCGAGGGAGAGAAACAAAATGCATTCTCCTTTTCGAGGGATTATGATCCCGATACACATGGAAAGATGGGAGGTTCGTTTAAACATTATCAGGGAAGCGATGGTGGGGATCCGGCCCAATTTCTTATCGAGGCGGGTGGGCTGGATCTGGTATGCAAGTCTGGGACAGCCCATCCAACCCACGGGTTATATCTGGATGCTCTCAGCCCTGGGAGAGTGGACTATGATCGGTCACCTAGTGACGTGGAGTCTGGAGGACTTCCGGGTTCCGGAGAGGCTTCGGATCAAGTTAGTGGTGGGCATTGGTGCAACGTAGATGGGCAACTCTTTTGGAAATGGACACACTCTCAGGGGCTTGATGAACACAGTGTCTTCAGCCCGGCCCAGTTATCCAATATCTTGAGGGATCTATTGGGAGGGACACCTGCAAGTGAAGAGGTGAAGGGGATGACAGTCGAGCACAGGTCACAGCGCGACACGAAATCTAGGCAAGTGGTGGGTTTACGGAACAGTGGGAGTGGGTCGGCAGTGGAGGTGGATTCTTTGGGTAATGGGAGACCCTTTTCTATCACACGGGAGGCGGCAGTGGAGGAGACAATGGACTTGACAGAACTGCAAGACAAGGACAGGGCTTTTCAGGCGGTCTCAGAGGGTTCCACAAGGGGTGGGGCAATTTTGGCGGTAGCAGGCTGTAACACCCTTCCGGAAGAGTTCATAGGGTCACCGGCTTGTGATAAAGCTAGTGATCTTGGGGTGCAGGAGGAGACTGAGGGCACTCGAAGGCATCTTAAGGATTTCGTTGAAGTGGACAGGCCGGTTATCGTTTCAGCGGTTGAGGCGGAGGAGGCAAACTCACAGTAAAGTGCCCATGTTTTGGGGGAATGGGAGAGTGTAACAGTGTTTTATGTTTAACATACTAAATTGGAATGTTAGGGGTCTTAATGACCCTTGTAAGCAGACAGCGGTTAAGGAGCATATTTTGACTAATAGGATCTCCGTTTGTTGTCTGCAAGAGACTAAGAAAGAATGTTTTTCTCAAGGGGACATTAGGGCCATTTGTGGGGAGGCACTCACAGAGTTCGTGTTCAAAGAATCGGTTGGAGCTTCTGGAGGTATACTCATTTGCTGGAATGCCAGTTTGTGGAGGAGGATCTCTTACTCGCTTGGGGAGTATTCTCTCTCGGTGGTGTTAGAAAACAGAGTCTCTCAATGGCAGTGGTTATGTTCATCAGTCTATGGGCCCTGCGATGATACGCGAAGAGGAGTTTTATGGGAGGAGCTCAATCGGGCCAAAGAGTCATGCGGACTACCTTGGTGTGTCATGGGGGACTTCAATGTTACACGATTCGTGGAGGACCGGAATCGCACGGGTACGATGTCTTCGCAAATGGAGCAATTCTCGGATTGGATTGCTGCGGAGGGGCTCACTGATCTCCCAATTTCCAATCAGGAGTTCACGTGGAGTAACATGCGTGGAGAACCGGCTCTCGCGAAGCTTGACAGGGTGTTAGTTGACCCAGAATGGGAAGCGGCTTTTCCACTATCACGGCTCTCGGGACTGCCACGCATTTGCTCGGACCATTCTCCACTTCTCCTCTGCGGGGAAGACCAAGAGAGGACTCCCGCTTGGTTCCGCTTCGAAAACTGGTGGCTGTTGGTGCCAGGGTTCAGGGAATTAGTGGCTAGTTCGTGGAATGAGGGGGCTGGAGCGCTGTCTGGTGCCTCGAAGATGGCTTTTAAACTCAAGCGCCTAAAGATATGCTTGAAGAGGTGGGCTAGCGAGGCTTCACGTTCAAGGAAGGCACGAAAGAGAGAGGTGGAAGAGCATTTAGGGATTATGGACAGCTGGAGGAGGCTGGTCTTCTGACGGAGGAGGATAGGGAGGTATGTTGTGCTCTCAAAGGGGAATGGTGGTCCTTCAGCAGAATGGAGGAAGCGGAGTGGCGACAAAGGTCTCGGGCCGTGTGGCTGAAGGAGGGCGATAACAACACGAAGTTCTTTCACAAATTTGCCAACCAGAGACACAGGTTAAACAGGATCGAAAAGTTGAAAGTGGAGGACAACCTTTTAGTTTCCCCTGGGGAGATCCAAAATGAGCTATTGTCCCACTTCGAAGGCAATTTCCAGCGGCGGAGGAATTGGAGACCTGTTTGGTTTGATGAGAAGCTTGGTCGGATCCCTGATCACCTCTTCCAAGCCTTAGAGGCTGACTTTGAGGAGGAGGAGATCAAAGCTGCCATTTTTGGTGCCGAGCGTGACAAGGCCCCCGGACCAGATGGTTTTGGCCTAAGATTTTTTGAAGAATTCTGGCTCTTACTCAAAGCAGATATTATGGAGATGTTCAGGGAGTTTTTCCGTTCTTCTAAGGGGATTGGGAGGTTGAATGCCACGTTCCTGGTATTGATCCCCAAGAAACAGGGCATGATTGAAATCAATGACTTCAGGCCCATATCACTGGTCAACGGGTGCTATAAAATGCTGTCGAGAGTTCTTGCCAACCGTTTAAAGAAAGTAATCTGCTTCTTAGTTGATGAATCCCAGTCCGCATTCATCCCCGGCAGAGTGCTTCAAGACGGTTTCATGACAATACAGGAATGTTTATCAGCAGTACACAAGGACAGAAGGCAAGGAGTACTGATAAAGCTCGACTTCGCTAAAGCGTATAATAACGTTGATTGGGGGTTTCTGTTTCACCTCCTCATATGCCACGGATTTGAACCGAACTGGATTCGCATGATTGAAGCATGCATATCAACAGCAAAGCATCTGTGCTGGTGAACGGAATACCGTGTGGATTCTTCCACATTAACCACGGGTTACGTCAAGGTGACCCGCTTTCTCCTTTGTTGTTTGTGATTGTTGCCAATGTCTTCAGCCGGATGATGAAAAAGGCCTCCGAGGCAGGGTGGGTCTCTGGTCTACAATGTGTGTCAGGGGGGACGAGCATCTCGCATGTTCAGTACGCAGACGACACAGTGGTACTAAGTGAGGCGTCTGAGTTTTCCATCAGGGGGGTCAAATTCGTGTGCAGAATATTTGAATTACTATCTGGGCTCAAAATCAACTACCAGAAGAGTTCCATCCTTGGGATAAATGTTGATAACTCCTTGGTTCTCAGCTTTGCGAGGGTTTTCTCATGTGGGGTGCAACATTTTCCCACGAGACTGCTGGGACTGCCTCTACAGGTGGGTAGACTGCCGAAGTCGAAATGGGACCCCCTAGTGTGTAGATTCGAAAAACGTCTGGAAGGCTGGTCGAGCAAACTTCTTAGTCTAGGAGGACGTCTTACTCTGTTACAAGCTGTTCTCTCTAACCTGCCCATTTTCTATCTTTCACTGTTTAGAGCTCCAATCGGTATCTTGCAGCGGATTGATGGAATTCGTCGCAGATTCCTCTGGAACGGGGGTCAGCAAGATCGAAGGAGAGTTCACCTGGTCAAATGGGAGACCGTATGTAGTAGCAAGAGGGCTGGAGGAGCGGGGATTCTAAACCTCCAGGTGATGAATACAGCACTGCTCATGAAGTGGCTATGGCGTGGGTTAGTATATCTGAATCTACTATGGTGTCGTTTAGTCCGAGAAAGATACGGGGGTGACGTGTTTGCCTTGGAGAGTGTTCCCCGGGCTTCCAGGGACTCATCGGGGATCTGGAAGGCCATTCTGACCGGGGTAGAGTTATTCCGAGATGCTGTTCGGTGGCGCTTGGGGTCAGGCACTCGCATCAGGTTTTGGAACGATATCTGGATAGGGGAGTGTTCTCTTTCGTCCAGGTTCCCACGGATCTTCAGGATTTCAACGTGCCGGGATGGCACAGCCCAACAGTTTTGGGCTTCTCGAGGGGAGACTGGTTTTTGGGAGGTGCGAGTCCGGCGGAACCTGAAAGATGATTTGAATGTTACCTTCAGCTGTTGGAGCTGTTACAGGGAGTCTCGATAGTGAACGCAAGTACAGATGAGATCATATGGAGCCCCAAACCAGTGGAGGGGTTCTCAGTTAAAAGTTGCTATAATTGGTTGCGTAGGGAGTGGGCGATCACAGAGGTCACTGCGACCAAACAAAGAAAATATGGGGCTGCCATATCCCTCTCAAGGTGAAAGCGTTTTATGTGGATTATGTTTCTAAACAAAGCTCTTACCAGAGTTCGTATAGCGCGTTGGTCCCCGATGATCGACACAAGATGTGCGCTATGTGGCGAAGAAGAAGAGAATGGTGTGCATCTGTTTGTGACTTGTTCGGTGGTGCAAAAGGTATGGTACTTGCTGCACTTGGCTACTGGGATGTCATGTCAATTCTCATCCCTCGAGGAGCTGTGGAGGGCCAGCAAGGAGCTTCGGAATGCGGGAGATAGGAGTGTGAAAGCTAAGGTCACTCAGATCTATGTTCCCGCTACAGTTTGGGCTGTGTGGTGCACACGTAACCAAGTTATATTCAGAGGGCAAACCCCGTACCTGGAGAACATATGGGAACTGGCGATTAGATGTATTCAAGACTGGGGGAGGCATTGCGCGGGGGCCTCGTCCATAGTCTTCCAGGGGGGGACTTTTATCGGTCCAAGTGTAGGGCTTATGGTAGCGATGGGAGTTTGTAGTTTCTCGTCTACTAACTCTCTCTGTAGTAGTTTATTATAATCTCTGTTATTTCTCAAATTTGGGCTTTTGTCCCTATCCTGAATAGAAGATAAAGGCCTACCGTCCAATTTCAAAAAAAAAAATAAGTGCATCGAAAACTATGTTTTTTATTTTAACAAAAACAGTTTTTGTTATCAATAATAACCATGATTCCTTGATTAATTAAAAAGCAGCATTCATAATTACATTATAAAAAAACATGTATAAATTTTTTTTCAAACCGTGTTTTCAAATACACCAGGAGAAATAAACTATTTTTCAAAAATGTAATAAAAACATATATTTTTAAGATAAAATTAAAACTGTTTTACCTGAAAAATTATTTTTGAAACCTGTTTTCAACTACCTCAAACCAGCTCACGTAGGGGTCACAAAAAAAATTTAACTTTTGCATGGAAGTCTGTCAGTGTGGACCAAATTAAAAGAGTGGTGGGGGGTTACATGGATCTGATGGTTTGGATTTGAAGTGGTCAATGGTTTGCCCTAAATATTTCACATTGCCTAGAAACAGATATAAAATGATGAATTGAATAAGAGGGGGGTGAGACGGTCCTCCTTAGGTCCGGCTTACCACAAGTACATAAATTAGACAGATACATTAATATATATCTTAACTTTTAAAGTAGGATACGATATTAATTTTCATATTCAAATTTCTTCAGATACATATTGAATACAAATATTTTTAGATAACTGATATATATTTAACTATTAGCATTAATTTAAATAATTAAGTGATATTTTAAAGAGATAAAAATTAGAATTGAGATTTTAAGGCTTATTTTTTCAAGTATCATACATTAAAAATTTAATAATATTATAATATATTATCATTGCAATTAATCATACAACCACATGAGCAACATATAATACAAATAAATATATATTTTTATAATATATATCGGATACGGATATTTTTTTCAGATTGGATAGACTGATATTTATATCCGCACTCTGAATATTTGAATAACGGATATTTTTAATTTTTCAGATATGCATTTGGATCAGATACAAATTTTTTTTTAATAATTGACAGGTTCCACAAGATAATATACAGAGAAATAAATTTGATTAGTTGAACAGAAATTCCTGCTGAGAAGATCGTTGCTGAAGTCAAGGAATGACTACTCCATCTTTGGAAACATGTAAATGTTCTATTATAAATATAATTAACTTGCTATAAAAGTAATTTCCACTACAATTTATTTTAAGATACAATTTATTTTAAGGTTCTTCCTTCCCAAAAAAAAATTGCGGCAGATTTTTTTTCCCTCATCTTTTGAAATAAAAGATAGCTTTTGACAAAAAAAAACTTTGAACAGGCTTTAAAGATTTTTTCTGCAAGGATTATACTTAATCCAAATTCTCCCAACTATCCAGCTTTTGAAGAAAATAAAAAATATTTTTTAAAAACATGCTTTCACAAAAGCTGATTTGAAAAGTTATTTTAGTCTCCATTTAAAAACAGGTTTGGACAGTTTTTTGGGTTTGCAGGAAGCTGTTTTTCCGACACCCGTTTTCAAACACAAAAACTAAGGTCAAAAGTTACAAACTGATTTCTGTGAAAAAGTGTCCAAAACCTGAGTTTTCTAGAAGCTGTTAAGAGACAGCTTCCTGTAAAATCATATTTAAATTCAGTTTTTAGATAAAATCAATTTTACAATAGTACATCTAAACGCAGCCTTAACCTTGTTTGGATTTGCGTTTGGTAGATTCTGCATTTAAAATGTAGAAGATTTCTAAGAGTGTGGTTGGAATATGGGTTTGGTAATTAGTTTTTCCTTAAAAGCTGAGTTTAAAACTGAGTTTGTAGGAAACTATGTCACCAATATTATGAAAAAACTAGTTTTTAAACATTTATTTGTAAAAATATGTGTGTAGCTTTAAATTAAGTTATAGCATTTTTTTGTTTGGAAATGGATTTAGATAAATCAGATTATTGCAAACTATAATTTTCATAAGCCTACATCCAAACGCCCCCTAGACACATATCTAAACATATTTTTTAAGTTTATCTTTTCAAACCGTCATCTTTTTTTAAAACAAAAAACATTCAACGATTAAAAAGCTAACAAAACAAAGTTTTTAAAAATTCTAATGATTCAACTGCAAGATTTAAAAATCCTAATGTTTAAACACAGCTTTTAAATGGAAAAACTCTTTTCAAACTTCTTTTTTAAACTAACCTACAATCTTTTTTCTATATTTAGCTTTTCTTAAAAATCGTCATTAGAAAGATGGAGATCATCCTCCACAATATTTTGAGTTTTGATTAATAAATTTGAAAATAAATTTTGCTAGTGTAATTGAATGTTTCATGTTTTACATGTCGGTCGTTTTATTTATTTATTCATTAATTATTATACATCATCTACGCGTTGGTCATGCACATCTAGCATGTGTTGGCATTAAAATGCTATTTGTTTTATTATATTATTTCGAATATTCTTCTCCAAGACACATGCACGTTATTCCAAGCTGAAGCTGTATAAGTTTTATGAAAAAAAATTCTTAATATTTTCATAAAAAATATTCTCAACCATTTTTTTATAGTTATTTGATTAACCTTTAATATATATAAACTAAATACTAAAACAAAAATTTATGTTCAAAAACATTCAAATGTAATTTATTTTTATTTTTTTTTATAAAAAAAAATTCAAATGTAATCGATTATCTAAATCAAATTTAATAAAGAAAAGATCAATGTGACAATTTGACTATGGATTCCAAATTAGGTGGTCTCCTTTCTTTTAAGGTCAAGTTCACTCGTTCTCCTTCTCTTACACCCAGAAACATTTTATTTGAAATCTTTCATTTGTAAAAAAAATTCTAAATTTATCATAACTGAATTCATGAGAATGAGCATTTTGTTTATAAACCGGAACTGTCAACCAGAACTATCATAATCAAGGATGGCACCATGTGGGATGTGATAAGAGGTCAATTGATTCAATCACATTTTTAAAAAATAAAACTATTATTGTCACACTTTGAAATTATAGTAACTCACCATCAGTGACCCCACCAACCCACCAATTGACTCCATTTGACCTATAGATTTTATATTTAAAATTATCAAATTACCCACGTTACAATGTTACCCTAATAAACATTGGATCTAAATCATTTTTCTCTTCCATCTCTGCAATCCTCCGCTCACCGCTTTCAACCTGCTGTCGTGATCACATTGTCCCTCACTATTCGCTGTCTATCGTGAAGGGCAAATACCTTTATAATGATAATCCTTGTCTACTGTCTCTTCTTTGATTCATTTAATTGTTTATTTTTAATTAATGTGAGTTATTTTATTTTTAAAATAAAAATTTCTGTTTTTTACAAATATATGATAAAAATTAAATTTTTTAAAATTTTTGTAGAATTTATTTTATTAAATAACTCTATCTATAAAAATTCATGAAACCGTCTTTGCTCTTAATCCATAAAACTTGTACAACCTGCTTGTTTCATTAATAATAGAGTGAAAAGAGGAAAAGCTGGACTAAATTATAAAAAAAACATATATGTTTGATATCAATAAATATAAAATTAAATATAAATTAATTAAAATAAACTTTATAATTATAATGAAAGGAGATAGATATAAATTATTCTTATTAATCTATAAAACATATAACTTTATTATAATAAATAAAAAAATACAAAAACAAACATACATCTATATTATTAATAAATAATAATCATATGTAACATCTATACTTCAATGTTAAACCAAAAAACGAGTTTCGTTATAAAGTTATAAAGACATTCCAAGACTCACACTCACACACATAGAAGGGTCCGTTTGGTTCCGCGTTATTCCGCTTTTTCAACTCCGCCCAAACGGCCGGAGCCAATCATGAGCCATTGTAATTTGTGACTCACACTCACACACATCATGTTATTATTTTTTAATGTCTTTTAAATTAAATCCTCATATAAACCGACACCGACCCGTCTCTTCCTCAGCCCCTCTCAAACTCCCAATCCCCTTTTTAAAGAAAATCAAAGGAAAACAAATCAAAGAAAGAAAGAGACTTTCATGAAGATGACAGATTTTGATGGATCTCGATAAGGAGTGGAAATGAAGGACCACCACCGAAGGAAACGGAGCGGCGGAGGAGACCTGTACGGGTGGTGGCGGAGGTGGGGGAGGTTCTTCTTGTTCTCCCTCTCGATCTTCCTCTTCTCCTCCTTCGCCTTCTCTCCCTCTCTCCGCATTTTCAGAGGTAATAATTATGTCTTTCAATCCATCAAAACCCATCCCCTTTTTTGGTTCAATTTCAAATACCCAATTCAGAAATACTCGAAATTCTTTCTCGATTGTTCAAATTTTCAATTTTTTTGTTTCAGATCTGATTTGGGTTTCCCTCAAAATCAGATCTTTGTCTGAAAAATTTTAATTTTTTTTTACACTAACCCCCCTCCAATTTCTTCTGATTCCCAACAGAATCCTTCCGCCCGGTCCTCCTCTCCACGTGGCGGAACCCTCCGCCGCTCTCCGCCTCCTCCACCACCACCACCACCATCTCCGACGACCACCCCACCATCGACCGCCGCCTCCTCTCCCCCCACCCGTCCCTCGAAATCCGCGACGCCGTCAACTTCCCCGACCAAACCCTCCTCTTCCTAAAACACCCCCCAAACCCCCTCGAATTTACCAAACATGCCATCCACTGCGCCTACTACCCTCCCTCCTCCACCTCCTCCTCCCTCCACCTCCCCCCGATCTCCATCGACGCCCAGATCCTTCGGTGCCCAACTCCTCCACGTGGCTTCCTCGTCTCCGTCTCCTTCGACAGATCCGACGGTCGACATCCCCCGCCGTCTCGTCCCCACCAATGGCACTCCCTCGCTTACGAGGCCGTCATCGACTCCAAAGACAGCACCACCGTCGTCTTCGTCAAGGGCCTCAACCTCCGCCCAGAGCGCCTCGCCGACGCCTCGAGATTCGCGTGCGTCTACGGGTGGGATTTCTCGAGACCCAGATACCTCCTCACCTCCGACGCTCTCTCCGTCGCTCAAGAGATCGTCCGCTGCCGGACCCCCTTGAGCGTGCTCAATCCGAAGCCCAATTCGACGTCGAGCGTCATCAAAGCCTCGGTCATCTTCAAACGCTTCCGCGCGCCGCCCCTCGTCGTCCCCTCCGTCGCGCGCCCTGCGCCGGTGCCTCCCGCGCGCCGGAGGCGCGCTCACGCGCTCTGCGCGTGCACAATGGTGCGCAACCAGGCGCGGTTCCTGCGCGAGTGGGTCACGTACCACGCGCGCGTCGGCGTGGAGAGGTGGTTTGTGTACGACAACAACAGCGACGACGACATCAAAGCGACCGTCGATTCGATGGCCTTCAACGTGACGAGGCACCCGTGGCCGTGGATCAAGACGCAGGAGGCGGGGTTCGCGCACTGCGCGCTGCGCGCGCGGGCCGCGTGCGAGTGGGTCGCGTTCATTGACGTCGACGAGTTCCTCCACCTCCCCAACCGGACGGCGGTGGCTTCGATGCGCGAGGTGCTCGCGGAGCAGCCGGATGACGTCGGGGAGGTGCGAGCGTCGTGCCACAGCTTTGGGCCGTCGGGGAGGAAGCGCGCGCCCGCGCGGGGGGTCACGGCGGGGTACACTTGCCGAATGGCGTCACCGGAGCGGCACAAGTCGATCGTGCGGCCGGAGGCACTCGACGACTCGCTCATGAACGTCGTGCATCACTTCCACTTGAGGGAGGGGTTTGGGTACGTGAACCTGGAGAGGTCGGCGGTGGTGATCAACCACTACAAGTACCAGGTGTGGGAGGTGTTCAAGGAGAAGTTCTATAGGAGGGTGGCGACGTACGTGGCGGATTGGCATGACAAGGAGAACGAGGGGTCCAAGGACCGCGCGCCGGGGCTGGGGACGGAGGCGGTGGAGCCGCCCGATTGGGCAGGGAGGTTCTGCGAGGTGCACGACACTGGGTTGCGGGATTGGGTGATCCGGGAGTTCACAGAGCCCGGCACGGGGCGGCTCGCGTGGGAGGTTGGTGGGGGGAGGAGGAGGGATTGATGTTTTTTTTTTAATTTTGAATTTTTTGTGTTAAATTTAATTTTTTTGGTTTTTTTTTTTTTTTTTTTGATTGGTGATTGGGATGGATTGATATACAATGGTTGAAAAGAGAATTCATTTGTTGTAGATATGGGAGATTTGATAAATTTTTCAATTATTCATATAAGATGGGAGGAGAAATGAAAGAGTTTTGGGAGATTTCATCCTTTTGTATGTACCTTTGAATTAAATTGTCTGTTTGTCAGCCTTTAGCATTGTATAAATGTGTGTGTTTAAATTTTTAAGTTTTAGATTCTTAAAATAAGGTGGTGTTTGGCGCGGCGGAATGCGGATTTTAAGTTATGCTTAATAAGTGCATAAAAGAGATTTAACTTGTTTAATAAGTTGTTGTAGTATATTTGATTAATTAAACTTGTTCGAGATTTAAATGGTAGAGTCAGAACACTAGTAGGTGAGTGTGTTTATGGGATTCTTGATTATGCGGAACACTTAAAATTCTTGTTTTATTACACAAGTATCCTCAGTTTAGCTTAAAAATAATTATAGTGTCCCTTTATACGAACATATGATCAAATTTTCACTTTCACAATTTAAAAGGGTGTTTTTTTATATATAATTAACCAACAAATATATTCTGTCAAAAATTTACTTGTTCCTTATTCGCTGATTCCTCACATATATAACAAACATGTCTGTTTATCATAAAAACTAAATTTTATAAACATGCATCAAACTTTACTATTTCGTTTACAAACTCATTAAGACATTGATTGAATGGAATTGTCATATGAATTTTGCATTTGCATAATCAGTTTTTAATAAGCGATTTCAAAATGGTACTTCAAAATTCAGCTGTTGATTTAAAATTTTAGTTTTAGTGTTTTACAAGTCTACAAAATAGCTATTACAATGAAAAACTGGATGAGCATAAACTGTTTTTTTGAAATTGGTTTCAATGGGAATGTAAGTGATGGATAACTATTCCAGAATGAGCATGTAAGTAACATTAATATCATTTTGTAGGTGAACAGAAAATATCATATTTATCCCCTCTTCTGCTCCCCCCCCCCCCCCCCCCCCCCCCCAAAGAAGCATACCAATAAAACATGATAAATGAATAACTTACCGAAATTTCCATCTAGATTCTGTTAATTAAACAGAGAATTAAGTCCTAGTGGTGGTGATGCATGACAATCTAAAAATCTTTTAAAAAGGAATTTCTTTCAATTCAGTGCTGCGTTTAGCTTCACATATATAAAAGCACTGTTTGCCCTCAACAGAAGAATCCATGCTTACAATAATCTCTCACTATGTGTGAGACCACTTAGACAATTAAATGTTGCATGTGATCTTTAGATTATTTACTATTATATAGATGAAAAAGAGTAGGTACAGGGGACCATCTGGAGACCCACCTGTCAACACAGAAAGAATTCTGGTGGAGGTCCCTTTCATTGAGCTTTTGGTATTGCTCTCCCATGTTTTTCACCAATGTGGTTCCCCAAAACCTAATGTTTTGTCCCTGTTGATTGTATGGTCTGTGTGGTATGTTCGGAATCTCTCTGTTTTCGAGGGATGCACTCCGTATGCAGAAAATATATGAGTCTGTTTTCTTGATTTTAGACGATTTTATGCATTAGTATGTGGATGGGCGATTAGTGATACAGGAGTTGGGGGGGGGTTCTGGTTTTTCAGTTCAGTAGAGTTCTCCTTTACTGTGCTGTGCTTTTTGTATTTTATTCCTGCTTTGTCTTATCCTTTGGGCCACTTTTTTTAATTATCATAATTGAAGGATACTGGCCTACCATTTCATAATTTATCATAATATATATATGTTTTGTTTAATCATTTCATGCTCCTCTGGTTCACAAATTCTTTAATATGAAGTGGTTACTTGACATTAGCCACTATCCGATACCTATTTTATAAAATGACAATGCAACCTCTAACCATCTCTTGACATATTGATAGATGTACTTCTTCACCGAAAGATTAAGTTTTGGAGTATTGTTCTCGTAAATAAAGCAAGTTTGATTATAAAAAAAAATTTAGGAACAAAATAAAAATAAAAATGACATACATTTTTATGGATTTTAACATGTTTTTTTGAAGGTTTAATGTTTAAACCTATGGATGAAGCATATATATACTTTCATAAAAAATGAAATATATACTATAATAAATTAAATGTATAAATTTTATATTATAAGGTTGATTGCAAGAATGATTGTGTCAACGCTTTTTTTAAAAAAAAAATAGAGGGCAAACTTCAATTTCTATATGCATGTCAAATTGCAAGTCAATTTGGGGGCACCATTTGGATTCATTCTCACTCATCCACCTTGTCTTTCTTCCTGGTAAGCATAAACAAAATCTTTGGAGGATTATTGTGCCTGGGCAGGGTTTACTTCATGTAATTTAATTCAAGTGCCTTGAATGTTCCTGGTCTACTTTTTCTAGAGGTGATAAATCTATATATAAATAAATGAGACAATTCAAATTTTATCTCATAAAATTAAATAATTAAAATTTTATTTAGAACATTTAAATCTATCACTCCTCTCTTCAAGTTCGGGTTACCTGAATATTCAACCCAAACCCACCCCGAATTAAGTCCGGAATGCTCGAGTTTAAGTTCGTGTTGAATTCGAACGTTAAAACCCCGATCAAACCCACCAGAATGTTTGGTTGGATTGGGTCCAACCCACCCAACTTGTCCCTAACTCTTGATGTCTCACTTCAATGGCATTGAAAAACTTGAATCTTTTTACAGAAACGTTGTTACACACATCCTTTTTTTCAACCTCAATTCCGATCTTACAATTCTCGTGTCAGCATTATATACTTACATTAATGATATATATGTAACTCTATAATATTTTATTTTTTCTATAAATTGTTTCAAACAATTCATTGGAAGTACATTTTTCATATATTTTTTATGAATGGTACATTCTTGTTCTAATCAAGTTTATGACTTCTCTTGTAAGAGTATATACTAGGTTAGATGAATATATATTCGGTTAGGAAAAATGCAAGAAGGAGAAGTTAATTTATCTAATCGAATTCATTTTGAGTATTTACTATATTTTTTGTTTACATAAAAACATATATTTTATTAGACAAATATACGCCCTAAAATGCAAAACTCATGGAGATCACAACCCTATATTTTTTCAATCCAATCAGTATCAAAGTACACAGCCTATGAATCAAACTGCACAACCAATTGTTGCATATAAGTCTGATTCTCGTATTGAATATTGATGGTACTGACCAAACTCAGGTCCGGCTGAATCTCAATAAAAGAGCGAGACATGTACTGTGCAGTTTGATACTAAGCGCATGTTTAGATACTGTACAAATGGGGGTGGGATTTACATTTGCACATGATCACACATAATATTTTGTTTGGTTATGATATTTAAAATGTAACAAATAAAATCCAGGGTTTTCATTTGCCCCATTAAATGGGCAAACAAAATCTCAATCAACCCATGTGTTTTCATTTGTAACAGATTTTATTTTCACACCTCTCAAGTGTATGTAAATCAATTTTACATTTTTATCCTCTAACAAATTTATTAAAGTCCATATTATCCAAAACAAATATTTCATCTCCTAATCTTATCTTAAGAATTAAAATAGATAATTATATTTTATAAATTTATATAACTTACAATAATATAATTGTGTGGATTATAAATATTAAGGTGGCATGAAAATATAACATGTTATTATATTAAAATATATCAAGAAATATTAATTAACTATCATAGATATTATCCAACAAAATTTGTTATTTATAAAATATAAAACAAACCTTGGAGGATTATTTGTTAGTTGAGATCAGATTAATTTTTGTTTATATTCTATTATATTAGATACTTTTTTAACCACAATGACTTATATATAAAGATTAAAAATACCTAATATATGCAATATTTTAAATTTTAATTTTTTTATATATAATATATTTTTCATAAATTTTCTCGGGTTTTAAGAAAATAATATATTTGATAATCATTTGAAAAAAATATTTTATCTATTTATAATATAATTATCTTTTAACATAATAAATTGACACATATACAAAACAATTTCACATATTTGAGACAAACAACTACTAACAATAACATGTGTGTAAATAATAGCACAACATGAAAACAGACAAACAATGTAAAAAATTTCACTACACCTGCAATATACCTGCAATGTAAAATTTTACATATAAAAAAAAATACGTATAAATAATCACTATATCCAAACTTGTCCTAATTAAAATTAACTGGAGTCAGTCCTGACCGGATTGCCCTCATGTTTTCCATTTCAATCGGATTTTTTTCTAAGATTCCGATCTGTTAATTGAACGGTCCGATTTGTTCGATTCTAAATATTTTTTTCTTTCCGATGTTTTCCCGCTTTTTCGGTCGGTCTTCCTTTTCATTTGGCGCTACATCTTATTTCTATAAGCACGAGAGGACGGAGAGTTGCTGTGCTGTCGACATTCAAAAACATCTGGCCGTTCGTTTGGAGGAGTTGATGAGATGATGATTGGGTGTGGTCGAGTTTTTTGAACTCGGCTTTTCAAATCAAAATCTTCCAGAGAGAGAGAGAGAGAGAGAGAGAGAGAGAGAGATGATGTTGGGGAGGAGGAGAACCTGTTCGCTCGACAGCTTGGAGAGGCCTCCATCGAAGATCATCAAAGACGACGAGCTCTCAATCTACGGTACCCCCCTCGCATAAAAATCACTCCTTTTTTTTTGTTCTTCTGTTGATGTGTTTGAAAACCCGTTTGAGATTCGGGAGTCATTGGATCTCTGATTCAAATGGGTCCTCTTCAAATGGAGTAATCGGTGACAACAAAGCTCCAATTTTTTTCAGTTTCTTTTGAGTTTCCTCTGTTTTCGTTGTTGTGCTATAGATCATCACTCAGTCTCAGCTTTTTCAAACAGTGATGGTGAAATAATGAATCACATCTATGACTGCGTTGTATTTAGACTTAAATGACATTTTTTTCTCACAAATTCCCCAATTTTTTCATAGATTTAGCATTAAATTTTGGTGACTAGGAACCCCAAATAGTTGGGAAATAGTCTTGGGGATTCGAATTCGAGACCTACAGGGGACAAACTTTTTGTAAAATAGTCCTCATTGGCTATAGCACAACAATTCAGGGTTGATCTATGTTGTTAGAAATAAGGGAGAGAAAAATAATAATAATGAAACCCTAAAACTGTTGTTCAATTAGAGGGAGACTAAAACCCTTTATATAACAATGTGGTGTTACACGTGTAACACATTAAGATAATAACAAACTAATATAATAACAAACTAAGATAATAATAAATCTAATCTAATATCTTTAACATATGTTAAGGGTAAGTCTTGAATTCGAGTCTTAACGCTGATTTACCCACTTATTTGTTGGCAAAATTTTGAAAAAATTTCTGTGGGACCGGAGCAAACAGGCGGATGTAGCCTTCCCAACTTGACTCTAAGGTTAGTCACAGTCATAGGAGGTCTCTCCGATATAAAAAAAAAAAAAAAAAACTTGTTGTCGCAAGAGAGGTTTGACCAACGTTTTAATTCATAGTGACAAACAATATTTTGACCATGATACAACTCTTATGTTTTAGTTCTTTCTTGATATCCAAAAATCATAATGCAATTCATCAACCCAACACAGACTCACGCCTCTAGCTGGAGATTCAACGTCTAATTATTAGGAGGGTTGATATCAGGTTGATAATCAAGAGTTTTAGGAGGGATGTTGTCAGGTTGAAAATGTGTTGTGAGACCCACTTCAACCTTGTGTTGGGTCGCTTTGTGTCTAATTGGGGGTTAACATCCATTAAAGCTGGCGCCACTTGGTTGGCAAAGACTTTGTGTTTGTGTTTATGTGTGAGTGAAATGTCTTTCTTGATTTAGTTCTATTCCTTAATGATCCTTTGCCAGTTTTGTTTGAAACTTGTTCAACCCAGATATTTTTAGTCTTTTGTGTTCCATTCTTATGTTGTTGTTCATTAGAGAACACCGTGCATGCACCAAAATTGAGAACACGTGTGATCTTATACAATTACAGGTTCAGTTGAAAACATATTCTATGTTATATGTATTATGTACAAATCACCATAAATATGCATAATGGGATTGAGTTAGATACTTTGTTTCTTTTTGTTTCAACATGTTAAATTGGATAGTGTAATTGAGCTTTCAAACACCTTTTATATACTGGTTGTCTGAATCATGATTATCATGTTGAAACATGCAAGTTCTGAAAATTTGCCAACTAGTTAAAGTTGATCACTAAGGAGCAAACCCCAGTTAGAGGCATGATCAGTTTTCCGAAATCTGTTCTCTGAAGTTTCATTGTGCTTTGAAACCTGCAGTAAAGATTATGCCATTGTTTTGAATGCATTAGCTTGGCTTCAAGTGGGGAGGAGTTTGGGAGGGGGAAGAATTAGAAAGAGAAGAAAAAGAAGTTTCCAGTCAACAAATGTCGCGTGATGGAAGAGAAAGCCCTAGGTGGATGCCTCATGCCCGGACCACTTTTTTAAACAGCAGATATGCAGCCATTGATTGGGGAAATGAATCAATGACCCTTAACATCTAAAGAAAAACTGTATCTCCATCAGATATATTTGCCGATCTTTGACATTATTTGAGGATTCTGAAGGAATATGATCATGTCTTGGCCATATCAGTTTATGAATTCAAAAGCAAAATTCACGTGGGTGCAGTTCTGCTTGGATTTACTTATTTTGATATTTAATGGACTAAAATTCAAATGGATACGAATCCTGCATCAGTTATCTTTGAAAAACCAATTAGTTCATAACTTATTCAATATCATTTGTTCTTTAGGACGCATTCCCACTGATTGGGCATGCATATGGTTGCTCATGTATGGTTCTATCCATTCACACTTTGTGATTTCTGATGTGTGTCAGTTAACTGAACTTGGTGAAATCCTTGGCAACTATGATCACAACTACTTAACTGAATGGGCTATGTTGGCAAGCTGATAACACTAGTAGATTCCAGGTTTTAATACTTTGTTTTAGAAATTCCTAGTAAAACATGTATTATGACTTATTGATATTTTATTTTTTTGCTTGGTAAGTGAGAATATATATTGCTATGGGAAATTTGAATGTACAAGGGAGAATAAAATGGAAGAAGATTCGTTAATGGTGAAGCAATGCCGTTACCATTTACAAAAGAGAGGAGCAGCTAGAAATAAAACCTATAACATCAATGGATTCATCTGAGACCAAACCATTAGCTCTGTCAGAGCACCTTGTGCCCTTCTTTGTCTTCCTGAAGGAGAGTACTGAGGGTTTCCCAAAAGTGTGGAGGAGCAATTGTGGTTTGTCCCATGGCAGATTGGTACGAATGCGAGGTCGGCAACTCCATTGCCCTCCCTGTAAACATGAGAGATATGCCAAGAAGAAAGAGACTCAGAAAGGTGCTGAAGAGTACGAAGATCGTGAAAGGCAGGCCACGGAATCAACCCCCATCCCATGGACCAGGCCACGAGAGTAGTCGAGTCTGTCTCACTCCATACATGAGAAGCTCTAAGCTGAATAGCCAGTTGGAGACCTGCAACCACCCCTTTCAACGCAAGAATGTTTATGGAACAGGCCCTGGTTTTGGCCGACATTGCTGTGAGACCATCTCTTGAAGAGTCCCTAACGAGGGCACCAAACCCATATCTGTCTTCAGAAAGCGAGCCGTCCAAATTTTCTTTGAACCAGCCCTATCTGGGAACCATTTCTTTAGCATGGTAAGAAATGTTGAAGGAACCTTGGATTTTGGGTGCAAGAGGGGAGTTAGGATTATCCAAAAAGCGGTTTTTGAATCTTCCGTGGGACCGGGGCAAACAGGCGGAGGTAGCTTTCCCAGCTCGACCGTAAGGTCAGCCACGGGGAGTCCTCCGATATCAAAAAAAAAAAAACTGTTTTTGAATCTTTGGGTAGTTGCTTGAATGACCTGCCTGACGATGAAAGATTTATGTCTTGAAGTGGATCTAAACACTCTCATTCCGTTCCTTCCATATCGACCATACAACTTGGGAGAGGAGAAAATGAAGCACCTTACGCTCAGAATCCGATTTGGCGAATCCAATGAACCATAAGAAGTGGTCAGCAGGCTTAGGGATTTGACTTCTTCGAAGACCAAGGGATTTGAGGATGGCATTCCACACATATGCTGAGAAAGAGCAATGGATGAATAGATGATCTGCAGTTTCCTCCAACAGGTTACATAGACCGCAGGACCCATTAGAAGAGAGTCCCTGGGATAATAAACAAGCTCCAGTTGGCAGCTTGTTTAGGGCCTCCTGCCAGCAAAGGAAAGAATGCTTCAGGACCTGAATAGGATGCCACAAGTGGGTTGACCAAGGGGTTGTCAGGCGCTGTGATCTCACCTTGTTCAATGCTGCAGAGGAAACTGAGCCTGTTTTGCGTCCCCTCCAAATGGGCTGATCAGGCCCGACACCACCAACTTCTAGTTCTTGAATGAGGTCCCAAATGTGGTCGAAGATGTGTGGCCAATGCATCGGTTTGACCAGCAACCATTGGAAATCAGGGGCATTTAAAGTAGTCGAGCTTGGAGGTTCCCAAAGAAAAGTTCCACTTCCTTGACAATGATGTCTGAGATCAAATCCATTTAGCCACGGATCGTCCATAGATTGATTGAGAGGCTTTCAAAGATAATGTATTAGACATCCTTTTGAATCCATTCCCAAGACTTAATGATTCGTTTCCAAGCCCATGAATGGGAGGAAGTAGCATTGGTGGTCCAAATGCTCCGTTTTGTGAAGTATTTTTGCTTCATCCAAGTGGCCCAAAGGGAATTGTTTTCCTGAAGCAAGTTGCCAGAACCTCATTCCCATTACTGCGTGATCCCAATTACCAACCCTTTTGATGCTTAAGCCTCCTTTAATTGGGGAGCAAACAATAGACCAAGCTACCTGATGCTGCTTTCTGCTATTGCCTACTTCAGCCCATAGGAATTGACGCATGAATTTGTTGTTTCTATCCATATAGAAATTTGTGCGTTCCTAAAAGGAAGAACTTGTTAGCAAGCTATATCCAGAAGACCACGACTTGTTACATATGATTAGAGATGACTCAATTGAACTATTCAAGTGTCATGTCTGATCTTTGTTTAGAGTCACTGCAGTATCAGGTCTGTTTGTTTGTCCAAATTGTAATGTTTGTTTGGTTGTGCACAAAGTCTGGTTATCCCATGCATGGTTAAGAAACATGTAGCTTGGTTGCCTCCTAATTAAAGATTCACTGATAAATGTTATATGAAAATGAGGTCCAGTGACAAGCTTGTTCTAAACATTGTAAAAACAAGGTTTCTTTTTTTAAATTATTGGTAAGGTTTCTTATTGTTGCAAACCTGTTTGGAATCATTGTTTCTCTTTGCACTTGATCTATTGAATTGATTTGTATTGTAAGGCCACAATGTTTTGTGTGGGTCTGAAGATATCCCAACTCTAATTACTCAAGATGCCCATGGACTTGAAAATTGGTATATATTGATTCTAATTGTTTATTATTTTATGAGCTGCAGTTGAAATAACATGAGCCATTGAACTTCAACTGGAAATCTACCTGCATTATTACAAATATTTTTTCTCCATCAGGATACTCCTAAGCATATTCCTCATTTGTGTTTCTATCACAAAATATAGTTGTGTTTCTATCACAAAATATAGACCAAGTTATTCTCTGCTTAAAGAAAAATAATGTTTTTAACATTTAATAATGGTTAATGGAGGAAAATTAAGGTCTGTTATAACAAATGATGGTGTTACCTGCTCAAATAAATTGATATTTCATCTTCACTTGTTAGAGGCTACACTTCAGATGCTTAGACTTGGTTCGCGACGTGCCTTTGCCCCCTCATCAGATGCCATGAAGCTAGAAGTTCCATCCTCACCACTGGATTCTTCGTGTAGTCCCAGTCAGACAATTGACTCCTTCAAACAAATGGAAAGTCCCAAGACTGACTGCTCGAAACAAATGGAAGTGGACTCTGCTTATCCAAGCATACTCAGGTACTGCACTGTCCATGCTGATAATGCTCGTTCTTCACCCATTTCGGAATGAAATTCGGATGACTTGCCCCAGTCTTCAGTATGGCAGTATGCATTG
This sequence comes from Acorus calamus, assembly GCA_030737845.1. Classification (NCBI taxonomy): domain Eukaryota; kingdom Viridiplantae; phylum Streptophyta; class Magnoliopsida; order Acorales; family Acoraceae; genus Acorus; species Acorus calamus. The sequence goes on along the minus strand of CM060873.1, from coordinate 3,125,526 downwards.
AACTCAATTGTAAAAGCAATTTGAGATGTAGTAGTTGATTTGTTTGATTGTTTTGTTTTATATCTTTGATTAGTCCTTAGACCCAGGATAACAACTTTAGCTGAGAAGTAACTGTCATTTTGAAGCTTTCTCAAGTTTCTGGTTCACTTAATAAAGTATAATGAGTGCATGGCATGTGTTATCATGCCTGTTAAGCCTGTGGAAGTCATGTAATTTCATCATGTGTGGCCCATTCTGGGGTGGTGGGGTGGGCTAGCCAAGATACTAATTATGTCATTTGGGGTGAGGGGTGAGGGGAGAATCTGTACCATGGTTTAGTTTTAGATTGCCTCTTGAGGGAAGATATTCTTCGTTTAAACATGTCCACATCTCTTATACATCAAAAATCATTTTAAAACTATAAGTCTGATAAGGAAGAAAGCTGACAATATCTTTGTGACTTATGAGCACATCTCCTAAACACCAAGATGCATATTAGAGCCATGAACATTTTGCAAAATAAAATGAATAAGACATGTTTAAGTACAAGATTTGTCTTCTAGTGTTGATTCAGTGGGTGTTTAATAAGATAATGAAAAACCAGTTTTGATAAGACATTCTATCCACAGTATGTAGAAGTGTCTATTGTGTGAAGGATTCTGTTGGCAGGTCTAAGAAGAAAAACTAAAGCTCCAACTGGCAGAAAGGACCCTTACATTAGAAGATCAATATCATGAGTAACATGGAAAACAAGTTAGCTGAATCTTTCCTCCCTGGTTAGCCACCTTTAAATGTTTTTTTTTTAATGTATCACAGTTCTATGGTTTTTGTTGAATACTTTTCTTTGATGTGTATATGGCTCTTGGAGTGTGATGCCAAGGTTGCAGAACTGGCTTTTAGGCGGGTTGCAGTTTTAGGTGTCAATTTGGATTGGATTTGATTTGATAGGTCAGGTTACTTTGGCCTAATTTGAATACGATGAATATTTAAATTAAATGTTCTATGATATAAAACTTGAATCATGCAATTTGATATCTCAAGGATAATGTAGGTACATCCCTAATAAATGCAATCCCATGACAAGTAAGCACATGTTTTAATTTTTTTAAAGGGTTTTTTATTTTTAAGTGTCCGCAGACCATCATATTTAGTGCTTGATCCCTCACTTATTTGTATTTAGGTTTTAGTCCCCAGATTTAAAGAATAATTCTTTTTTAGTCCTTGAGAGACTTATCTGTAAATTATTTAGTTTTTTTAGTCCCTGATAGGGATTAAAAAGGAATTATCCTTTAAATCTGGGGATTAAAACCAAAATATGAATAAGTGAGGGATCGATCATTAAATATGATGGTTTGTGGGGACTTAAAAATAAAAAACCCTTTTTAAAAATAGTAAACATTGTATAATAAGATATGTTTTGATATAAAAAAATGTATATCGTTTCATTTTGAATTGAATAAATATGTTTTTAGCAAGTGTAAAAAAATTTAATAATGAGATATATGATATTGCATTTAAAACTGTAAAAAAAATTGTGTAACAGTGCCCTTATCTTAAAATTTAGGGTTTTTTAGTTTTAAGTCCCTGTAAACATATTATTTAGTGATCGATCTCTCACTTCTTCACATTTTGGTTTTAGTTTTCAGATTTAAAAGATATGCTCCTTTTTAGTCCCTCCCAGGTACTAAAAAGAGAACTAAATAATTTAGGGATAAATTCCTCCCAGGGACTAAAACCAAATATATGGGGACTAAAACCAAAATATAAAGAAGCGAGGAATCGATCACTAAATCTTATGGTTTATGGGGACTTAAAAATAAAGAACCCTAAAATTTATCACACTTTTGTAATTACATTTCTTTAATTCTCTCATCCGTCGCCCCTCATCTTTGCTCTACGTCAACTATTCTTTGTTGTAATTGCTGCTACACTCAGTTCAAAACTCAGTCTCCACGTCAGTTGGTTTATGTGGAAAATTTTTTTAATGTCACGTTAGCTACAAAAAAACAGTTCACAACCCCCCCCCCCCCCAAAGTTCCCGTCTAATTTTTCAGCTACCACCATTTTTTTTGCATTATCCATTTAATTTTCATGTACTATTTCTCTCTCTCTCCTCATTAGCAACCACAACAAAATCAACTATATCATTTCCATTACTGCAGTAAATATACCTTGTTTGCCATCACGAGACAAAAAGTAGGTATATGCCTCATTTGTATAAGATTCCAACATTTATTTATCTTCATCTTTTGTTTCAAATGTTTTTTAATCGTTTGTGATAACCTTTTCGTCATAGATAAATATAAAGTAAATGACAAATTCAACTCTGTTCAATACTGTTCGCCCATGGATAACCTTTTCTCTTGCATTTTAGAGTGCGTATGTACACATGTTCATAACGCATATATTTTTTTAAATGTCACAGATAAATCGCATATTGTGGTTATTGACCAAAAGGAGATGAATGATTTGGAACAAATTGGAGAGAGAGAGAGAGAGAGAGAGAGAGAGAGAGAGAGAGTTGATACTGAACCCCAAGCTAAAATAAACCGCGATAGAGAATCTGAAGACATTAGACATTGTAAGCAAATGAAGAGTTGATTATTGGGATGTAGTTTAATAGTATTGAGAAAGCATTTTCTCGGTACAAGGTATTTTTTTCGCTATGATTTTGGAGTGTCATGAAGAGTGGAAGAAGATTCACTCTTGATGGTTACTTAAAGGTAGTTATTTTTGCATGTTTGAAGGAGAAAAATTAAGAAAGAATGACGAAACTGCTGTAGTAACACAAGCAAAAGGTCGTCTGAAGAGCAAAAGGAAGAGGTCTCATGATGCGAAATTGTTGTAAACAGAATTAAAAACATAAGTACCATTAAAGATTTGGTCTTCTCATACTGCATGTGTTTTATGTAATAAAGCATATACCTTTTTCTGTGAAACATATACTCTCTTACTAGTGTTTATGCAATAACATTTTCTCCTTATATTTCAGAAAACACGAAAAATGAAAAAGTAGCAGGAGAGGCCTACCAAAACCCTCACGTCGTTATCACAATCACAAAGTTCATAGCACGACGTTTTGATAGGATCACAAATACAAAGTTCACAACATAGTTTTAGATGGGATCACAATCACACCAGTTAGATGAGTAATTTGACATATAGATGATATTCAAATGTAATTTTGAACAATTTTCTTATTTATAAGAACTTAACATTTTATTTCTTACATGGCGTTTACATTCCTTAATCACGTTACTTATCTAATACATACTAATGTACTATATGAGCACATACATAAGGTATCAACGCATATACCTACTCTCCAAAGCATATAACACAATCATCAAACTCAACGCACAAAATTTGTGTCAATCACAGAAGGCATATTTTACAATAAAATAATCATACCACGCAATAAAAAAATCATAACCAAAATTTGCCAAATAATACCAATTTATATGACCATCAAAACATGGTAGAATATACATTAGTCAAACAATACTATTTACTTGTTCAAACATTACAAAATTAATCATCCATAAATCAAGTGGTAATCATAGTACGCATATAAATCATATCATCATTGGTGTTAAAATAATAATGAATATCAAGCATCCTTCAAGCAATCCAATGACAGATAAGGACATTACAATCTTGCTCACCGGACTGCTGCGGAGCAGGGACATCAAGAAGGAGGCGCCATCTCGCTGCTTCCTCTAGCACCATCTTCTGTAATAACTTGATAGCCATCTTCGTCCAAACACTATGCTCCTTCTTGTGGAGGGATTCGAATAGGATGAACTATTTTTTAGTTGATGATGTTGCAACTGTAGCCTGCTTCTTCTTGTGGTCCCCCGGTCTCTCCAATGCCAGATATTGGTTTTGATAGTGCACCATCTTTTAGAAATAAACTAATTTTATTACATTATCCAATCAAATATATGTATGTACATTGTCAAATAGACATATACCTCTCCATAGAACGTATATGTCTCGATAGCAATTTCATGATCACTAAACTAATATGTTCATATTAGAAACATATACATGCGGAAAGTGTGAGAAGTATTTATGATCGAAAGTTGATGAAGGAGATTTGTTTTCGTCCACCAAAGGTGTCCCGCGTGCCGGAAGACCAAAAATGACCACCACATCCGACGAGATGAACTGAAGTTCCCTCCCTTTGATGATGAATCTCTCCTGTATGGGGTTCCAGAAAGATAAAGTTGTCTCCAACAAGCACTTCTCCATCCTGAACAGAGGGATGTCGAGGAAACCCCTAAATGGAGTAGATTTGATGCTCTGCTCTAGATGTGCAGATGCCACTCGTTGAGCTTCATATCCTTCATGAAATCAACTATTCATGTGATTGTGCACCTTGTGTTCATCAGCTTCAAAGAAGACTTCACCTATTTCAGAAACACCTATAACAACAAAAACCCGTGCTATTAAATAATAAAGAAGCACATCAATAGTGTATGAATAGTCAATGTATATTTTTGACAATACTTTCAGTTACCATGATGGTTGAATTGATGAAAGATGAAGGTTGAAAATGGTGAGTGGATTAAGGTTTCTAAGGAATGAAAAACCCTTTGAGGAGGTCTTTAATTTCTAGTTTCAAGTTTTGAAACAGGAAAAAAATTGATTTAAGATTAAAAGCATTGAAATAAGATTGAAATATTTGATTGATGAGACCATATGCTGAAAAAAATTAAAACATGGAAGAGAGTGTGTGGTAGTGTAGATATTTAGTCTCCTTCATTATCTAGTCTCCTCTAAAGAGCTGCAAAAATGGTGAAAGTTGACGGTGAGAGTAGTGACGTAGATAGAAGATGGTGAGGCGGTGAGGGAAGGGAAGGGAAGAGACATTCACCGGTGAGGCGGAGAGGGAAGGTTAGAGAGAGTGTGTCTTTGTTTTGTGGAAGACGAAATGTTTTTAGCTGAAGAGAGAGAGAGTGAGTGTTTTGTAGAAAACGAATGGGGAGAGATAAAAATTGCATTGTAACTCAAAACGAATAAGTGCATACATAAAAATTAATGGAACATGGTACATACCCACTAGAAAAGTATATGTTGTTACAAAGGTGCATATACTGGCCACATTTGAATCGTGTTTTGAGAATGGTCGATGGGCCATGTAATGTTGTCAGAAACATTAGCTCGACCATTTAATGCGGTGTCAGATGACCATTTAATGCTGTGACATCGTCAAATCTTGAATTTCAAAATTTGAAACACATCGAGTCCGCCTAATTTAAAAAACCACTAAAACCACGTCAGCTCAGCTTTCCACATAGGATCTGACGTGAGGACTGAGTTTCGAACTGAGAATTGGTCATGTTATAGTGGTTGCTGTTTCTTCAACTTTTTCAACTCATTTACACTATTCTATATGATCAATCAAACTAAACTATCCTATTTGTTCAGCAAACAGCTTCTGAAAACTAAAAAAATAATAGAAAGTAGTTAGAACATTAAACATTGAATTTCTAACTTGTTGAAATTTGTAATGTTTTTAATTAGTTTCCAGAGACAGCAACTTGGCCTTGTTTTTTTCTAAGCTGCATATTCATTTTCAATTGCTTCTCACTTCAGGAAGCCACCTCGACCCTTAAGTTTCTTCACAAGAGGGCAAGCTCAATGACTTTTAAATTTCAAATTTCCACAAATGTGCATACTATATATTATTTTTTCTTTTTTAAAAAATCCTGGAGAGGATTAAATGCATAAAATATTTAAGTCTAATGTCTAATGGAATCCATGTTTGAAGGCTCATGTTTAGTAGAATTTGAAGATCAAAACCTACATTTTCTTTTCTATAAATGTCTGTTTGTTTGCAAATCTACTGATTAAACTACCCTAACATTCTTATATGTTGGTAAATTAAGTATATATTTTATGTGATGAAAAATGTCTATTCATATATATTTAAATAAATTTTATATACTCCCTCACAGAAACAAAATAAAATCACACGCTTTGAAGAATACATGTCACTAGTGAAAGCAGAGAGATTGCTTACAGTGGTTGATAACTTCTTAAAAAGGAAATAGAGTGGCAACTACATTGCCTAACCATTTCAAAGAATGCAGAGTCACACAAACACACAAATTTCTTCAGATTTCGTAATGACTCTTTCAAAACCCTATTAATCACATACAAAGAAGACTTTCCACACCCTTCACATAAGGCCAGCTCAACATTGGCATCTTCTTAGTACAACATATATAAAACACACAATCTTAAGAAAACTTTCACCAACCCCAGATCACCCAACCAATCACAAACTGCCACGTTAAGTGAATTGCCCCACACCACCTATATATAAACCGTTCATCACCCCCTCTCCATGCAATCAAAGTCACCTCTCCCTCCTTGTTTAGTATAAACACAAGAAACTCTCAAACACATACCTCACTTGAGATGGCAAGGTCATCGGCACCGCTCATCGCACTCTTTGTCGTCTCGGTCTTGGCCTTGATGGCCGTCTCAGCCTCGGCCGCCACGAGCCCCGCCCCGTCTCCCACTCAGGGGGGTGGAAGCGGACAATCGGCCGCACCGGCACCACCTTCAATGGCGGCAGCAATCTGTGTGTCTCTGGTGCTCTCTGTCCTCTCTTATTTCTACTAGTTGTGGATGAGGTCTGTGTTTTGGTTTCATTTTGTTGGGAGAGGTTGGTTTTGATGGTTGTTCTTGTTGAGTGTGTGGGGTTGTATCATTGAGGGCTGTGGTTGTGTCTCACATTGTATTGTTGTTTTTTATTTTTTGTGTATGTAGTATTGTTTTTCTTCCATACTGTGATTGGCTATTATCATTATATCAGTGTATTCATGATTTCTATTAGGTTTACTTGGCTGATTTTGTTTGTGATGGATGAATAGTTGAAAAGGTCTACTTCTGATTTTTTTTTTTTTTTTGTTGGTGGTGGTGGTGATTTTTTTTTTTTTTTGAGGGGGGGGGGGGATCAATTGAATACCTATTATATTTGCATTTTCGGTCATGAGAACTAGGGATACAAGGTGACTGATGAGATTCTAGACAAACTTCTGAAATGTGACCATTGTATATGTTCCCAACAAGGTCCATAATGGCCATAATGGCCTTTGACATACATTCATTGCCAAAAAAGCTTAAAAAATGAAAATCAACTTCCTTGTCTTTTCATATATTAGAACATGGCTTCAAATTTCCCATCTAAAAAAATGTGGTATGAAGTAATAAATAAAGAATGACCATTTACATAAAAAAAAATTTACACAAACAAGGCACACCAAACATAGTATATATATAGATATACCAAACCACTCACAATAGTGGGCCATCAATCACTTCTGATCTATAAACCAGAAGTTCCCTTCAGTAGTAGTAGTTCTAGCAGTAGCGCAGCAGCAGCAGCAACATCATTGGTACCATGATATACCAATCAAATTTGTGCAGAACTTTAGTTGCATATATATAATTATAGATATAATATATATTTAGCATTTCCAGCAGGAGGCAGTGACAATGAATGGGCTTGGACTTCCACCCAAGGGTGAGGCAGCCCTTGTTCTCCACCACTGTGAACCCATGGGCCCCTTCCCCCTCCCTCCCCAGCCAACCCTTCGCCTGGGCCCCCATCTTCACCGGGATGGGCTGGAGCCTGGCCCGGCTTATCCTCCTCCTCCACTGGTCGGCCCGCTCGTGCCTCTCCACCCTCGCGGGCCCCTCGCAGCTCACGATGTTCCGTATCTCCTCCGCGAAGTAGAACTACTCCATCTTCGCCCATCGGGTGTCGTACCTGGGCAGGGCCATGTCAAGCGCGTCAAACACGACCGAGTAGTAGTGCATGGCCTCCATGAACCGGCCCATGAAAAAAGGCCCATTGTTATTCACATCCTGCTCCACTAGCACCAGCACCCTCGGCGCAAGCCTGTGGACCGTCTGGAGCATGGATTTCAGGGCCCCGCGGCTCTCCTTCACCACGTGGTGGAGCTCGAGCACGGAGTTCACAACGAGGACCTCCCCCTTCTCCACCCTGACGTCCTCGGGCCGTAGGCCCTCAAGGTTGGTGACAATGGCCTGAAACTCTAATTCAAGACCCAGCCCATGGGCGAAGTCCACGAGCCCATCTCCTATGGACTCCAACCGCTCGGTCCGTGGCCCAACCCCAGTTAAACGGATCCGATGCATCGGCGGGCAAGGCCAGTCAACGAGACTCTGGATGAGATCTCGCCACTGGTGGCCCATGGGCAAGCCCAGGGACATCCCCAGGTCCACTACATGGGCCGAACTTTCTCCTGCAAGAACTTCCAGCATGGACTCATTGGCGACAAAGTGTCCAAACCGGATAAACAGACACATCTTATAAGCCAGCCCGAGCGCCTCATCCCACTCGGGCGATGGGCCTGGCATCCCACACTTAGTCAGGCCCACGGAGCCCAGTGAGCCCAGTGGGCCGACCACGGAGAGACGGTCAGACAGGCCCACGACGAAACAAGAGGCAACCCGCTGGAATGACGTGCCCAGAGCTTGGGCATGGGCTCGTAAGTCTATAAGCAAGGCCGAGGCCTGGGCCCAATCGCGGTAGGCCACGGCCTCGACGCATGAAATCAACATCCGGACTAAGTCCATTGCATCCCTGCCTCCGCCGCCACCAACCTCCACTTCATTCCCGGCAATGGCATCGAGGCCCTCGCCATTGAAAAAGCGCTGCTTGTAGGACTCGACATGGTCCCGGAAGCCGAGGTGGGGGAGGCCCACCGGGCCCGTATCGCCGACGACATCGGTCTTGTGCCTCTTATAAGGCATTTGGGGGACCCATGCATCCAGGGTGAGCATGCATGGGCCATGACACACATCATCAGCAATCTCTTCTTTGCAGAACACATGAGGCTTGGGGTGGTGGTGGGGTAGGTAGTTCTCAAGGCAGAGAATATGAGCCATTTGCAAAGATGTTACTACTCAGCAAAGCTCTGAAAGAGTTGTTGTTGGAGGGTTGGGGAATTATATAGGTCATTGATTATGTCATATGATACAATGGGACGGTTATTACAAGGGGAAACAATTAGTCTGCTTAATATGTGACATTTTTTTATTCTATTAATTAATTTGGGACCTAGGATCCTAGAACAAGGTGGGGAATCAGGAATATTTTTTAATGGCTTCCAATGTTTTTGGAGTTGTGATTTGTTCAGGTTTGGGTGTTCCATAGAATCAAATCGGTATCTGAAATATTTTCTCACGTTATAATTACAAGTGAGGGAAGCTTTATATGTGTTTTTTAAGTTTGGGGAAATTAATTAGGGTCCTTGTGATCACCCATTGTTAGGTCCCAAAAAATTTTTAAGTTTTTTTAAGGTCTCTAAAGCGTTGAAAAATTCTTTTTAAGTCCATTCAACCAAATGTTTTTTAAAAACACCTCAAATGCTCTCGCTCAATTATGCGAATATTAACAATATATTGAAGAGTGTTAACAGGACATTTTCAATATTTTTGAAAAGTGTCTGGTTGAAAGGACTTAAAAATAATTTTTCATCGCTTTAAAAACTTAAAAACAACTTAAAAAATCTAAGGATCTAAATATAATAGATGGGTACATAACCCCCAATTAATTTCCCCTTTAAGTTTCTCTAATGTTATTATGCATTGGCCGGCTTGGAAGGTTAATCTTCATTGGACTGTTATCTTGCGTCAGTATTGCATCATAGTTACGTATGGTTCTGATTTTTAAAGTTTATTTTATATAATGAAACATGTATCTTAAAAAAAAAATTGTGAAAAATGTTATACATGGGGCGTTGTTAAACTGATTTTTTTTACAATTCAAAATATAGTTTTATATATCTCATTAAAAATCCAGTAAAACATATACCTCATTAGACGATGTATATATCTCGTTAAATATTTTCTTATACTTATTAAAAATGGGTCCATTCAACTCAAAATAAAACGATATACACATTTTATCAAAGCTTATATCTCATTCTTCATTAGATGATATTTACTATTTTATAAAAAAATGAAAATATGTGTGGTCTGAATTTTAATTGGTAAAGTAACCAAGTCTAACATATTCCTTATATTTAACCGTTTCAACTGTGACTTTTGCATATTATAATGATTTTAATATATATATATATATATATATATATATATAAATTATTACGTGCGGCGAACGGCAGGTGCGGCCGCGACGTGGGCCGTCCGATCGCGGGTCCATCGCATCCAACGGTCGACGTGAATCGCACCCGACCGTCCGATGCGATGGACCCGTGATCGACGGCCCGTGATCGCTGCCGCACCCGCCGTTCGCCGCACGTAATCACGTCCCTATATATATATATATATTATTAATAAAATATATTTTTTATATAAAGAAAATGATATACATGCTCAAACGAAATGAATATTAACATTTTTATAGTTAGTTATATGACCGTATGTAAAAAAGAACTGAAAAAAAATAGACCGAGTGTATCAACAACATGTACTCTCTTTTTAGAAACACTTTGGTAACTCTATTCTAAAAATAGAATTCTTCTTTTCGTGAGAATACAGTTTGGAGAAATTAAGGATTTTTTTACGAATGCTTACACAAGTTAAGACAACTGGAGTGTATAATCATACATGCCTGAATTCTTAAGGGCACGGTTATAGCCACCCACTACTTATCCTACCCACTCCATTTATTTAAATAAAAATCTTATATCTAACCCACCTCACAAGTTTAACATAAATGATGTCTTCTGTGATTAAAATTGTTCGACATGGATTATGTCATTGAGAACCAGAAATCTTAGTTCACATTTCAATTCCTAATTCAACATAGACGATGTCTTTTTTTTTAAGGTTGTTCGACATGGATCATATCGATCGGAAAACTAAAAACCTTAGTCCGTTCTCGTTCGACATAGATGATGTCTTATGTGTTTAAGTTGGTTCGACATAGATCATGTCGAATAGAGACCAGAAATTTCTGATATATGGTCGACGAAGTTACTGTTGACAAATTGATATTAGGTTGACTCTTATATTGACAACTTAGATTTACTTTGATAATAAAGTATTAAAAAATTTTATGTGATTAAATCTTATTAAATTATAATGCTTGTGATACAATCACCAACATGTTTATCTCATGAATCTAAAAAATAAAAGTGAGATACACATTGTTTATAATTGAGATATTATAATCAATGACCACATATCACTTTGCTTGACTTTATTTATGAAGGTCAATGATTTATTTAACACATTCCATTCCCTCCAATGTTTTTGTCGATTAACGACGCCGCAAAAAACAATCGTCTTACACCTAAATGGAATATAAGTTATCATATACATGCATATTAAAATAGAGCAAAAAAAATTATTACATCATACGTACATTATTATTCACGATCGACATAATCCATGTCGAACCACCTTAAATATATAAGACATCGTATATGTCAAGCTGGAAATAAGGTTTCTGATTCCTGATCGACATGATTCATGTTAAACAATCTTAAACACATAAGACATCGTATATGTCGAACTCGTAAGGTGGGTTAGATATGAGATAAATTAAATTTTTTATGAGATGAATAGGATAACTGGTAGCCCCCGTTTGGGTAACAGGTTAAGGCAGAATAAAGGTGGTATAAGGATGGTATAAGAATGAATAGGGAAAATAACTGTTTATTTGTAGAATATAACTTGGTATTACTAAGCCAATTTAAATGAGTATAAGATAGTATAACAATTCTAAGTAACCCTTAAGATAAACTATATTCACTTTATCTATTCTCATAGACCCACATGTCAAATCAACTTTTTACACCTCATCACATCATATCACCTATCAACACCTCTTATGCATTAATAGAACTCACATGTCAAATCAACATTTTTTACATCTTATTTATATTTTATTCTTTATCAACCAAACAACTCAACATTTATTCTTACGTTTTCCAATGAGAATAAAAAAAACACAACCTAAACATAAAATCTCTTATTCATGTAGAATTATTATCTATACTGGATATAATTATCTATTCCAAAATAACTCAATTCATCAATCCAAACGGGCCTAGGTGGCTATAACCGCTCGCAATTCTTAATCCACATGAGTCTCCCCTATTCAATTGCTTGCACATCGGATGATCAGAATATAGTAACAATTTCAGAGAATACCAATCATGCACCCCTACCTATCAACAACTCTGAATTGGGCATTGCTGGCTGCTGCATGACAAATTTGTCAAAGGGCATATCATTATATATATATATATATAGGACGTGCTGCACGACCGCACGTAAGTATTACATATATGCGACGTGCTTACGGTGCGGTGCGGTGCGCCCGCGATCACGGGCCGTCGATCACGGGTCCATCGCATCGGACGGTCGGGTGCGATTCACGTCGACCGTTGGATGCGATGGACCCGCGATCGAACGGCCCACGTCGTAAACCGCACCGACGGGCGCACGACCGCACGTAAATCGCGATTTCCATATATATATATATATATATATATATATATATATATATATATATATATATATATAGAGTCGTGATATTATACGGTCGTGCGGTCGTGCGGTCGCGATTCACGGGCCGTTCGATCACGGGTCCATCGCATCGGACGGTCGGGTGCGATTCACGTCGACCGTTGGATGCGATGGAACCCGCGATCGGACGACGCACGTCGAATCCGCACGACCGCACCGACCGCATATTATCGGAAATCTATATATATATATAGGTCGCGAGTTACGTGCGGTGTGCGTGCGGTTTACGACGTGGGCCGTTCGATCGCGGGTCGGCGGTTGACGTGAATCGCACCCGACCGTCCGGCGGGTGATCGGCACCGCGACCGTCATCGGTCCATCTATATATATATATATATATATGGTCGCGATTGGATGCGGTCGGTGCGGTTTACGACGGGTGTCCATCGATCCAACGGTCACGTCGCACCCGACCGTCCAGATGCGATGGACCCGCGATCGAACGGCTCACGTCGCGGCCGCACCTGTAAACCGTAATCGGCCGCACGTATATATATATATATATATATATATATATATATATATATATATATATATATATATATATATGGAGCCGATGTAGGTGTGTGTTTGTCGGTGTGTGTGTGTACTCGTGATACTATACGGTCGTCGATCACGAGTCCATCGCATCGGACGGTCGGGTGCGATTCACGTCGACCGTTGGATGCGATGGACCCGCGATCGCGACCGCACCGACCGCACACCGCACGTATTATCGCTTTACCTATATATATATATATAGGTCGTGCGGTCGCGATCGTGGGCCGTCCGATCGCGGGTCCAATCCAACGGTTTCGCACCCGACCGTCCGATGCGATGGACCCGTGATCGACGACCCGTGATCGACGACCGCACGACCGTATAGTATCACGAGTAGAGCGCGGTTCTAAAACGAACGCCCGCATTTTTCATTTTTGCGGATGCTTGATGTGCATTTGATGTGTGGTGTTGGACCACCCTGTCGTATATCACTGTGCAAATTTTACCACACATTAACCCAACCCAACCCCACTTTAACCAAACCAAAATAAAATTTAAAAACGAAAAACAAAACCCACCTCTGTTTGGTCGACAGACAAAAAAAAAAGCCAAAATCGTCCCTCTCATCGACAAACAACAACAAGAAGCCGATGACGTCACGGCCTCTCACACGACTCCCCTCAACAGACCGACGCCGCCCCCTCTTCAACCCTCCCCGACGCCCCTAACACAGCCCGACCACGCCCAAGCGCCCAGGCCGACGCCGCCGTCACTGCCTCCCACACTCCCCGATGCGATCAACCTGGAAGGTTCGTCCTAGTCCCTCCATGACAATTTATTTCCTAGGGTTTTTTGTTTACTGGAATTCATTGAGCTTTGTCGATTTAGGGTTTTTTCCCCTAGCTATTTTTGAACTTTATACATGACGCTTTTGATACTGTGTGAATGCATCTAATGATGATGAGTTATTGTCTTATTTTTACTTCATTATTAGGTTTCGCTGTTATGTATCTTCTGAAGCTTTTTTGGGGGTGGATTATGTATCAGAAATATGTAATTGTGATAGAAGTGATTTTTTTTTACCGTTGTGACAGAAGGACGTTTTATGTGGTTGTTTTGTTTAAAATGCTCAAATTTTTGGATTTATGTTTGATGTATAGGTCTTCTTTAGGGAAATTATGAAAGACCCTGTGTTTTATCCCATGTAACATTTTATGGTCATCATCAATGTTTGAAGTTTGAATAAATATGTGATGGAGCTTATTCTAAAATTTATTTGTTGTTTGATTTGCTAGTTTATACTGAAATATACTTCGAAGTTGGGAATGAATTTAGTATGATGAAGAGTTAGATTCAAATTCTTCTGATGCTGTTTACACTCCTCAAGTAAATCATGAAATCTTCTGACCTTTTGTGGGCTTCAATTCGAACGGCAGAATCTAACTCTTCATCATGTGACTAAATTCATTCCCAACTTCGGTCCATTTCAGTATAAACTATCAAACAACAAATAAATTTTAGAATAAGCTTCATCACATATTTATTCAAACTTCAAACGCGACGTAAAACACAGGGCCGTTCGCATTTTAAACAAAACAACCACATAAAACATCGCATTAAAAAAAAATTTGGTAAAAAAAATCACTTCTATCCATCGCATCCAACGGTCGACGTGAATCGCACCCGACCGTCCGATGCGATGGACCCGTGATCGAACCTTTCCTGCCGCAGCGGCGTCGGCCCGCCGTGGTCGCCGCACGCAATGAGAGGCCGCGACCGAGGAGAATGAGAGGGACCTGATTTTGATTTTTTTTGCTTTTTTTTGTTTTTTGTTTTTAAATTTTATTTTGGTTTGGTTAAAGTGGGGTTGGGTTGGGTTGGGTTAATGTGTGGTAAAGATTGCACAGTGATATACTTAACAGGGTGGTCTTTTTTTTTTATTGGATAATCAACACCACACATCAAATGCACACCTGGCGTCCGCAAAAATGAAAAATGCGGGCGTGTGTGTGTGTGGGAGACTCAAGCTGAACAGAATAACCTAGGCCTAAGGAAAAAATAAGAGGGAAAAAAATTTCATTTTGTAAGAATAAACTCTAATATTTATGTTTAGATAAGTGAACAGCGCGAAGGAACATGGATGCTATTTCATGTTTATGGACCTTACTTTTTCAGGCCCCACAGTGCATTGTGAAGATGAACCTCTACTATGTGAAAAGATTTTTTTTTTTTTTTTTTGGTAGTAGCCCAGTGGGCCGAGGGCTATTCAAGGGGTCGGACAGGATCGAACCCCGGATATACCGCCCAAAGGTGGGTACACTCACCACCTCGACGAACGAGGAGAGGTGTACTATGTGAAAAGGACTTGAAAGGGATTAATCAACCACCCGTTTTTTTTATAGGAAATGGTTTGCTTATGCACTCTAATATATATATATAAAGGGTAAAGTCCAAATCAGTACAAACTCAAAACATCTAAGAAACTGCAATCCTTCGCAAAAGAGATTTTTGCATTAGACCGAAGTTTTCAGGAAAAGAAAGAAAATTACAATTATGAAATATCCGATTAAAATATAAAGATATGAGCACCCAATGTGCTTCTATGTTGATTATTGCTTGGTTAAGCTAACTTGTTTTCACTATTCTATTGCGCATTATTTTTGGACACACATATTGGGTACATAGTAGGGGTCTGCAACGGGCCGGCCTGGCCCGGCCCGTTGAAACAGGGCCCGGGCCGGGCCTGGGTTCGGGCCCACATGCGGGCCTACATGTCAAAATTTAAAACATTTTATTTTTTTATTTTACGTTGTTTATTTATATATAATGTTAAAATAACACAAAATTTAAAGTATAATATTGAAAAAAATATTTATATCTATTGAAATTTTAAAATAAAAATATTAAATGTACAAAAATTAACTCATTATTCTATTGTTAATAATTTATATATTCAACCACAATTCAAATAAAAATTACGCTAGTTTATTAAATTACCCTCCACGAGCCTTGGGCCAGGCTTTGGCCGGGCCCGGGCCCCAGACAGGCCCAACTAAAAACGGGCCGGGCCTGCCCGGCCCGTGAACGGGCCCGGGCCATTGGACCCTTAGTACATAGTTCATGCAGCAAAAAGAATAAAATAGCATATACTAAACAATGTGCAAGAAAAATCATCACCCATGATATAATTTAAAAATACATTGAGAAAACTTTGATTGTCACAAAGATTGGGTACACAGTCATGAAGCAAAATAGGAATTTAATTGGTTATACTAAACAATAATGATTTTTAACCCCAATTGGTAGACTACACCCCAAGCCCAATGAGATAGCAAGTTTAAATTCCTCCAAATACCCTTTTATGTTATATTCGCCTTTTTTATCTCATATATCGTAACTCTCCCCTTAATTAATAGAGGTGAAACCATAATTTCATTATTCTTTCTTTTTATGGGAACAATTAATTCAATCGAACAATTCAATTGGAAGCAATTGTGTATACTGAATGCATTAATCGATTTAGATTGATTAGAGGAACAGAAGAAGAAAAAGTCGATTATCTGTTTTGTGGGGATTCCATTTGTTTTTATTTTTGTTTCAGTCAATCAGTGGAGAAAAGAAGAATTTTGATTCATTTAGTTTTTTTATGACCAGATTATAGTGCAAACAATGACGATCCATTCAGACTAATCCTCTTTTTATCTGAATACATTTTTTGATTTTGAATTTTCATCATTCCCTTGAATCATCATAAACATGTATTGAATCTGAATTTCATTTTAAATTCAGATACACGACCTGTATCTTGATTTACATGCATTGTTGTGTATCAAGTATGATATGTACAATCGTTTATGATTGTGTGTTTGTGTATAATTATGCATAATATGTCATTCATCATATTTTTTAACTTTGTATCAACATTATTCGACTCATTCAGATTCAAGATTTTCAAATACAGTGCACATTCACTTGTATAGAATGTGTATTTGTTAATTCAAATTCTAGATACACCTGTATCTGAATTTGAATTCTAGCCATTTTTTAAGATATTTGTTAATTCAAATTTCAGATACACCTATATTTGAATTTAAATTCCAACTCAATTTTTGAAGGTTGTTATTTTTATTTTTATGGATTGATTAATGTATAGTTGATTAATATTTAATTACTTATTGTTGACATTTTGAAAACTTTTTATGATTTTTTTGTTTTTTGTGCAATTCTCAATAGCATGTAGACCATATTTGTTCATTAGGATTTTCAAATACATTATTGTATCTTAATTGATAACATGTGATTGATATTTTTTTTTTCACCGGGCAGTGATAGTATTTCAGATTTTTTGAAAATATGTTACGTCAAATAGAGGATTTAATGGTGCCACCCTTTGTGTAGGATTCAGTTACGAGGTTTAATGAGGATATTAGTTAGTTGAACCAATTTTTAAAATTATAGGGGCAGTCATTGTCATTGTCATTTTAGTGGTTAGAAAAAATCAAATAAAAAATCAATAGGAGAGTGTCACATTTGGGGCTCACAAATGAGGCTTAATTTCTAGAACCTAGGTAGCAGCACTGTATACTAAAACATGTGCAAGAAAAATCACCACCCATAATGTAATTCAAACATAAATTGATAAAATTAGTGTAGAAAAACACAAACAAAGAACCACAACAAAGACCATAATTAAGGAAAGTAAATTAAACTGTTTTCCATGCTATGGTTAGCAGGTGACAGGTTAATAAAAACTTAAAAAAAATATAACTAAAAAGTTTGGAAGCTCATTTGCCGTCCAAATTCTTGCTTCATGTTGGACACATGAGATATATAATAGTCATGCATTCTGAATGAAAGGAGCACATATAGAGATGTATAATGGAAGTAATAACCCAATGTTCATATCATACTTATGGTGAAGGGAAAGAGTTTCAGTCAGGTTTTCTAGCTGACAACAAATCAAAAGGTTGCACCTTGATTGTATGAACTTAATATGCATAAGCAATAGATGACAAAAACCACACTTACCTAAATTTCAACTCTCCAACAATTTGACATCATATACATAGAGTTTACATATATTTAATAATAACCCATTATAGGACTTCATTAATATTTTCATAGCTATATCCAAATTCTTCGGTATTGGTTCAGTCCACTCCAGAGAGATTATTCCAGCTCTCTAGTTTTTCCACCACAGAAACCTTAATCCATCTAATTGCCTACTTAAATAAGATTAACCAGTCTCAATGACATGAATAAGTCACAGAGAAGTCACTTGGCAGCTTCTTATAAGGTTTTGTAGAAAACACTCTGCAAACTTTGTCCCCACCCACCACAATAGGATATGCATACATAATATAACTTGTATTCATTCAAAGTGTCATTTATATTTGTATTTTAAAGCAGACGAAATTCAAATTTGTTATAGCTTCTGGTTCTAGATTGGAAAAATTAAGCGTGCCCTTGATATCGTACGTGATGGACAGTGCTATACTCAAGGCTACCATTAGTGCCATACATGCTATAAAGTACAAAGATCGTTTTCATAACAATACTTCAATTTATATCACCCTCTAGGGCTCTACATTAAACTTCTATTTAGTAGTCATTTATGTACCCTCCTACATTTTCTGTTTAGCGTTTAAGGCTTCCAAAAGAATTTGCCTTTCCTAGCAACACAGGAAGCAACCAATACAACAATACAGGGATTTCACAGCTAACCTTTGAGGTATCTCATTTACACAGAGAGAACTAAAACCATCCAAAATTATTTCAATATATATTTCTTTTAATGGAAGGATGGACATGAGGAGAAAGTCCATACCTCCAGAATCTCAATGAGTAGGGGAGAAAGTTCAGCCCAGTGAGGTTCCACCATTTGCGTAATCTCACTCCCGCTGTTCACCTGCACTTATTTTTCATTAAGCCACAGGCAATAAGAATGGAAAACAAAGCAAGAATAAGAGGAAAGGAACAACCGTGTTGGTTCATTAGGGGAAAAGCGTCTGATTCAATAAATTCAACTACTTTTCACAAAGGTATATAATACATTATAAAGGTCATGAAAAAATGAAGCACATGCCCCGTACTAAATTTCACAAACACTAGAGATGAAAAAACCACCTGGTGATCTGGTGATGCTCTTCCCCCATGATATTTCGTAGGCAAAAAAAAAAAAAAGAGAACAACGTAGGAAAACAAAATAAAGAAAGAAAAAATGAATACACATACACAACTGGACAGCAGTCTCAATATGAGAATTCATGCCCCCTTAGGGATATGTATTTCTTGACCCAAATTGCGATGTCATCGGCGCAGGCCTGAGCCTGTGGGGTCTTTAGGAGCATGTCAAGCGTCGCAAACTCATGGACTGCATCCTTGTACTCAAGAACAGGTGCGTCCACATTCACTTTCCGCAGCTCCTCGGAATACGCGATGGCACGATCCCTCATCCAGTCGTGCTCCGCGACTACAGTTAGTGTTGGGGGCATCTGCTTCAACGGTGGGGATCGCCCAGGGATAAGTGGGTTCGCAGCTGGATGGTCCAGGCTGAACTCTTCTTCGGGAAGGAAGAGCTTCCATGCCAATGTGCACATGGACTTGTCATAGAAGTAGGAGTTTGCAAGCTTTATCTCGGAGTGTGTGGGCACACTCCCGATGAAGAATGGATACATGAGAACCTGGGCAACAACTTTGACGGGGTCTAGGCGCTTCCCGGCCTCCACTGCCTTTCGGGCAACGTAGTCTGCAATGTTGGCACCACAGCTTACACCAAGTAGAACACACCTGCTTTGACAGACAGCAAATTATTAATTGAGAAAATTGCAATGGGAATGGCAATCAACAATAGAAGAACACTAAAGCAAATAAAGAAAAATCAACTAAAAAAATAAAGGAAGGAAAACAAGCTCAGCAAGAGAAGGCCTTTTAATCAACTTGGTTGGCCATAATTGCAA
This sequence comes from Acorus calamus, assembly GCA_030737845.1. Taxonomy (NCBI): domain Eukaryota; kingdom Viridiplantae; phylum Streptophyta; class Magnoliopsida; order Acorales; family Acoraceae; genus Acorus; species Acorus calamus. The sequence goes on along the minus strand of CM060873.1, from coordinate 3,105,565 downwards.
TAGGTAATATTACATTATACTTGCAATCACACCAGTTTTTAAGCTACATATGATAAGCTGTGCATATAGTTTTGCTGTTGAAATCATAAAATGCATATATGCAGACATATTCCTTTATATAATGATGACATCTCACAATACGCAAAAAACTGGTGTTCTCTCCAACTAGTTTTTTAGGTCCTGGAAATATACGAGAGATAACTGCACAAGACAAGATTGACTAAAAAGATTACTAAAATCACCCAGCACCTAGCTTATCACCTGGAGGTGTTCTAAAGCAATCAGGGGCATAGACATAGCCATAGGATGCAGGGATTGGGCAATCAAGATGGCATTAGACACTGAACTATGCCCATGAAGTGCCCAGCTTGGGATAGCTCAGGCATGCTTTGGACCAAAGAGTGCTCCAATTGCATGCACATGAGCAGTCGCATACTATCTGGCATACATACGAGAAATCCTTGGTAGCAGTAAGAGTGAGTTAGAAATGCAATCTCATGCGATCTCCAATGTCATCTATGAAGGGAAAGAGAATCCCTTTCCCATGAGAACTGAGCTCTCACATTGGAATATGCTGAAAACCAGAAGGGTTCTACAAAAGTCATATTCATGCACCATAGTGTTAAGCACAGCTGCACAGGTAGGTATTCAACATAGGTGTGTCGACCGGGATAAGGTTCATGCATTCATGCACCATAGTGATAAGCACAGAACTCACCAACATGTTTCCATCAGATGCAAGTATATTACAATAATGACGATAGAGGAAGCATCAGTATTTGTGATGCTTGCAACTTGCAACACTTGGATAGAGCAAAGATGCAGCAGTGCAAGCAATCAATCTCGTTAAACATTCCAATAGCACATCAGTCCTTTCTCTTCCTTATTATTTCCAGAAAAGGTGGGAGAATATGCACATCGGTTGTTAACATGGCAGTGGAAGGAATTAGGATTGTAATGTCATGATGGTGATCAAGATGGCAATTATCATATGGAGGTAGGGGAAAACAATGGAAGTGTGGTCCTTTGAAAATTAAGTGGTGGTACAAAAGAGGTACAAAAGAGTATAAATGTGCTCATTTCCTTCCTCCAAAGTGGGTCTACTGGCCATAATTAAATCAGAGTTATCTTTTATCCTGTCTGAACAGCATACCCAACTCATCCAGATAAACCCATGCCAGATGATAAAATTATGAGGATAAAGCTAGTGTATTTGCAGGTTTGAAAATCCGAACCATACTGAAACAATTGGCTAATAGAAGAATATGAACACACGGAAGGCAGGAAAAATAGTTTCAAGTACTGAACACATCAAGATATTTGGAACTCCTAAACATCAGAGGATCATCCACTGTCACCACCATAGCTTCTACATCAATCTCAAAATGTAGCTGGAGATGTGTGATAGATAGCACATAAGTAAGTCTCTGTATCATCAGATCCTAGAATTATCATAGCACAAGCAATTTTCCCAACAAAAAAAAAAATAACAAGAAACCTTCACCATATCTAAACAATATTTTAAATTAAACAAAGGAGCTAAATCCCTTGACCATTCTCAACAATGCTGAAAAGAAAGCGATGAGACCTTAGCCGTAACAAAACTTCATGTGAATCTTATTAACACTCTTAGCATCCACACGCCAATGCATTCAGTTCACAATGAAAGCTAATAAACATTATAATATAATTATTATGAGTTGCCAAAAGTATAACTCTCATGTCATCAAAAAAATCATCGACTGATCTGTTATCATGGTTCTCAAACATCTAGACTCAATATAGCTATTGATAATGCCATAGTGGCTCACCTATAAATACCCTTCCTGAACACATAATTCACACTACCTAAGATAAAATGACCAAATCACGTCTTTTCACAGATCTTCCTCCCATTTTGAAGAACTACTGACATACAACCACAACAACCCATAGACTAGATAAATAAGAAATACATCAAACCCCATCATGCTTTTCTGAACAGCCATGTTTGACGAGAATTTCACTCTGTAATTCTCCACCAGGATTTCTCAGAGACCAAGTCTACCGCTTCCCAATTCAAACCAGACTCAATATAATATCCAAAAGATGACAAATTTATTCTCCAGACAAGACCGTGTTCCCGCAAACAAAAAATTCAAACAACACGTCCCATATACTCTATATCCCCCAAATTCAAGACTTGGCCGTAATTCTAAACAACAAAACAACGCTAAATCAATTTTTTTTTTTTAAAAAAAAAAAACATTTTTCGAACAAATCAAACAAAACGAAGCATCTATTCTTTACCTAGACGGATCGGCATGCGCAGCAATCCATGGCTCAACGACCGTCGCCCCAAAAGAGTTCGCGATATGCCGATGCGCATCGGATCTCCGCACCTCCCCACCGATCCCACCACCACCGCCACCCATCGATCTGCTACACTCCGCGAGGTTCGACTGCTTGGCGAGCCAATACAACGCCCGCAACCCATCATCGAAAGCCGCCGGGTACTTGTTCTCGGGCGCCAACCTGTACCCGACCGCGATGACCACCACGTCGCAGAGCTTCGCGATCCTCCTACAGAAGAAATCGTTGGCCACCGAATCGCCGGACCCCGAAACAAAACCCCCGCCGTGGAACTGGAGGATCACCGGGAGCCTCCGCCCGGTCTGCTCCGCCGTCGGCAGATACCCCCTGTACTCCCCACCGTTCAAGCTGTGCCGTCTCATCCGATCTGAAGCGACGGTCGACGAGGGACGGTTAGGATCGACGGATCGGCGTCGATCCGCGTTGGGAGGGGTGTCGGAGGGGGAGAGGGAGGAGTCGGGGAGGAAGATGCGGAGGGAGAGGGAGGTGAGGGGGTCGATGTGGATGTCTTTGGTGGCGACGCCATCGGAGAAGGAAGGGTTGGCGGCGGCGAGGGTCTCCTCGTCGGGGCGGGAGGTGACGGCGAAGGGACGGCCTTGGTTGGTCTTGGAGGGGTCTTTGGGGACGGAAGGGTTGTTCTGGGCGTCGATTGCTTGAATCCGGGACTGGAGGCGGTGCTTGAGGAGGAACTTGAAGAAGACGCTGTAGAGTTTCACTGCCACGCTCGGCATCTCCAAATACACCTCTCTCGATCTGAATCTCTCTCTCTATATATATATATGGATTTCGATCTTCTTCAATCTCTGTTGATTTTTATTAGAATTTGTTGTTGACGAGGGAGAGAGAAAAAGAGGGTTTTTGAGTTTGAAACGGTGATTGATTGAGTTTGAATGAAGTTGAATCTCAGGATGAGAAAGAAGACTGTTGGTTATGATCACCTTCTCTTTTGGTTGCCTTCACTTTATATTTTTTTTATTATTTATTTCGATCTTATTCAAATAAAATAATAATAAGTTAGTTGAGATTTACATGTGATATGTATATAATAGAAGGGTGGCCCTTTATTTGAGTCTTCTGATTTCTAAGTAAACCCTTTTAAATGGATTGTTAAAGATCTATTTAGATTTTTCTTATAAATATGCCCTTAATAAATAAGTTTTTTTAATTTTTTTAATTTTTTTTAATTAACATTCTTTTAATAAGCATACATATTGCGTATATATAAGGTTTAAATTTTTATTTATTTTTTTAGAGTTTAGGATTTTGAAAATTTGTGTGAATATGTGTAAAAACATTGGATTTTCATATTTTTTTATATTTACATTAATTGTTTTATTAGAATATGTTAATTAGTGTTTTATAGGGGGAGACGGGCAAGGGTGGGGGAGAGGTTTTGATGTGAGAGAGACTTATTTTTGTTTACATATGCGGTTAATATATGAGAGGCTTGTACATTAAATGATTAAAATGTGAGGGACTTACTTACAATTTAGAGGGACTCAAATAGAGCCACGCATAATATAATGTGGCAAAGATAATTATTTAAAACAATAAAAATACAAAATATATTCTATTAAATTATTTGCTGATTAAGTTGTTAGAACTCTGTCGTATGCTATTAGATAGAGATGATGTTTGATTCGTTGAGCTTATATTTCAATTGGGTTGCTCAGATAAATATTATGTTTCATCGTATGAAGAATGGTGATAAACCCAAAAATGTAATTTTAAAAATAAAAAAAAATGGTTTGGAATTGTTATTCAAGATTTATTATGGAATGTTTAATGAATTATAAATTTTAGTGGATTTTTTTTTTATATACATTTTAGAAAAATCTCATTTTTATAAATAATAATCATGATTAATTACTATTTTCAACAGTATCTTAAAAGGTTTTATATTGTGCATGTCTTTTTAAATAGATCATTTCATAAGATTTAAATTATTATATTATGTATAAATAGCTTTTAATATAACATTCTTTTCTCATCCTACAAACATCATTACTATGAAATCATGAAAATTAAACGATTATTTGTTTTTTCCATCAGTAACAGTATATGTGACCAAATTTTTTGGTGGGAGAATTCATGCATAATTTATTTTTTTTAAGGGTTTTTTTTTTAAAAAACATCTAAGGGTATTGTTGGAACTTGGAAGTAGAGTGATGTATTTTAATAAAGTGGGATTTTTTAGTGGTATATATGCACAAAATCCAATTTTAGTTCAAAAGATAATAGTGTTTATGACATTATCATTGTAAATAATAAAAGTAGTTTTATGCATGTGTTAAAACGTATGATACAATTTATATTATAATTTACATTTCAATGTGGAGTTAAATATGTATCAACCTAAATTATTGAGTTTGTTATTCATTTTTAACTTGAAAAAAAACATGTTTTTGAACGGGATGTGGGTATATCTATTTTGAATTATTAACAAAATAGGCCATATTCAAATAAATAATGAGAGAAATATAGGCAAAAAAGTAGAAACATACAAAATACAACACACACGCACAAGCACCTGATAGAGGTCTCTACCTGGTCGCGCCTAATCCATTACCTGCAATGTGTTCTTTTTCACTAAAACTTGTGTCGCTCCCTGCCAATCTTGTCCCCCACTTGAGGATATTCAGTCAAACCATCTCCCAAAAGTTTTTGCGTGATAAAAACTAACACCTCAAAATACCATAGCATTCCTTGTAATCCAAATTGCTCACACACAAGTTGCATCATCCTTTTAGTAAAAATATGTTATGATTAGCAAAATTTTGAAAAAATATGTTATGATTAAAAACACTCCTTGGATTGGAAAGTTTGAAATTGTCAGACAAAATTAGTTAAAATGTGAATTAAAACCATATATTTCTATAATTTTATTTTTTAATTAAATAATATATGAAAAGAAAATAACATAGTTTTGGTGAATATTTACCATTATCCATGATATTTCCTAGTTTAAATATACATTTCTTTTGTTCAAAATTAAAATTGAATAAAGACTTTCAGTTATTACATAGAAAATTAAAAGCAAATCAAAACTGAAAAACTTACAAAGAAACAAAATTAAGAACCCAGTAATAGATAGATGGATAGATAGATGTTATCTTAATTCCTTTTTATAGTACTTTTGACTGCTCGCATACATTTTAAATTTTTAATAGTATATTCAACTAAATTTTTTTTAAAAATAAGATATATACAATTAAATTATTATTTTTTATAATATTATATACACTGATACAATGAAAGTATATACTGATAATTTCATATGTTCTAACCAAAAAAAGTATAAGAAACCGAAAAACCGTCGTTGTAGTAGGTGGAGCAACGTGAGTGTTGCTTAACGGGGAGGAGGAGATGGAATTCACGTGGCAGATCATGGTCGTTCGTTCTAGTTGTGTCGTCGTCGTCCAAATCGAACTGGTCAGGGGGTTGATGAAGTCCCAGCTCGTCGAAAAAGTCTACCGATCGGACGGTTCTAGAAGCAAATACAAAAAAAAAATGGGAAAAAGTTCATATAACCTCTTGTAAACTGCCTGAAATATAAATAACCCACATACTTTCCATATAACCTTCTTAAAAATACCTATAAAATCCAAATAAGCTCCCCCTGAATTAAATTTTCGTTGACAGATGATGATTATTCTGTGAATATTTAGTCTGATTAACTCTGGATAGATAACACAATATACCAAAAAAAAAGCCATCCAAAAAAGGTGTTTAAAATACAAACTATCATCTATAAATAACGATTTTACTTTAACCTGGATAAAAGGGTTTATAATCTATCCGGAAAGAAAATCGTCATTTTTAATTTCAACATTTTTAATAAAGATTTTGATATATTTTGTTTTCGGATCAGAAGTAAATTTCAAATAAAATATTTATAAATTATTATTTAATTGTCAATAAAAATTTATTGTTTTGAAAGGGACTGTATATACTTTAGGAAATGTGACGTCTGGTGTATCGGTTGGAACAAAAAGACGACATGTGAATGCGAGAGCACGTCCGACACTGTAATGTTTGTCTTTTGTTTTTTATTGTATTTCTCTCCTTCGCCTTATATAACAATCGTTTATAGACGATGATTATTATCCGTTGGATCTGAGTGACAAGAATTCTGTGGCCTGATCTGGAGGTGAGTGTATCGTTTTGCATACTCTCGCTTTTTTTTTTGGGTTGTTGCACGTGGGGCCCGTTACAACCAGCTGGTGATTGAATTAACGGTGGATATTTTTTTGGATGTAAACAACGGTGTTTTGCAATTGATTTTTTAGCGTATTGTGTTTTTGTTATTTTTAAATAATAAACATAGTTTAATAAAGTATATATATGTTTTGATGAAAAATGTATGTCATTTTATTTTGAATGGAATGAATTCATATTTAGTTAGTTTTAAAAAAATTAACAAGATATATATCTCGTCTAAGTAGGTATATAGTTCACTAGATTGCTAACGAGTTCTTTTTTCATTAAAAGAGCACAATTATCAACAAAAAAAAAAAAGGGTTAAGAGTCTTTCTATGCGAGTTTTCTCTATAAAAAATCTTAATTTTGAGTAATATTTTTCATGAAATTTGATGAAAATTGACCAAGTTCTCCACATGTTCTATGGAATATCATTTGTCTATGAAGAATTGAATTTTATATTACATGATGGTGGTGGCCATGAATATTGAATAATATTGATTTTGCCCGAGCAGATGAAGTTGCAAGCTGCCAATGAATAATGTCTTCAGGTTCCTTCTATGCAGAATAAAATATTTTTGACAACCTAATAATTTTTCACACATGGTCAAGCAAGCAACATAAATAGAGCATTGGAACCACTAATCTGGAGCAAGAATTCCTCTGCGTGATATAACCAGTGTTGATACTATAGTCATTATACTTTAATATATTTCATTTTGACAATTATATAACTTCAAAAAAGGTGCAAAAGGGATTGTAGGAAGGAATGACTGTCCCTGACATTTTCCTGCAAAAGGATTCTACAAGTATTGAATGTGTTGGTCAAAATTTCATTACTGATTCCTCACTCACAATTTCACATATTTTAAAAAAAAAACAAAGATTAAATAACATATATAAGCCAGCCTTCAGTGCTCGATTTTCAGTCCACACTCACTCAGGAACGACGCGACGCATTGCCGTTCCCTTTTTCATCACCAGTTGCATGTCTGCCTCTGAATCTTAGAGTTGTGGGATGTTTTACCACCCTTGTCCTTGTAAGAGTTCCTAGAAGAGCCGGCCTTCCGCCCACCCTGAGCTGCTGCTATAGCCCGCCGTCTCTGCTTGTCTAAGCGCTTCGCCAATACAACATTGCCATCATCTGTGTCGTCATTATCCTGCAACAGATAAAACGGACGTTAGTACAAGCTGTGCATCAAAATCTTTATCTACTTATGCTTTTTTTTTTTAACTATGGTTGAGCTCGTGTTAATCTACACATATCAAACATACAATTCAACACCAGCAAATAAAACCACATGATACACTATAAGGTGGAAGATAAGTAGTCAAAAACATCTGAAGTTGATGGGAAGCAGAAGGACCAATCGCATGGAAGACACTTACTTCCTCTCCTTGTGAAGATTCATGTACATTTCCATCATTGACTTTACAAGAACCATGATCCTCCACCTTATCATTGTCGTTGCAGCTTACGGCTGGCTCAAGGTTTACAGACTGCATTCAGAAAATAAAAAAAACAAACATATAACAAGGAACAAGACATGCAAGTAATAATAGAAATCAATGTAGATGCACTCTCCCCCCTCCTGATTGAATAGTTTCACAATTGTTAGTTTCAGTTATGTGAGAAATTATTCTTCCCCAGGGTCTCATTGTCAAAGCAACTCAGAAAACTTTTGAAGTTCTGAATGATATATTTAATAATTTAATTTTTTTAAAAAAAGATGAAGGAAATAAAGAAAAGGATAACTTAAAGCTGGCAAAAGAAAAAAAAAGAGGGACCAGTACTTCTCCAAGGAAAAGGAGCATGTCTGGTCATGACTCATGTAAACAAGAGTAACATATGCTAGCCTAACTTAGGTTGTGATTGGAAAAACTAATGGAGACAAAACCCAGGTCTAGACATATTCAATCTCCATTTCGATGTTTACAGCAAAATATTAACCATTTAAATAGAATATTTCTTCCAAATAAACATCTTAGCATGAAACATTGGATCACATATCCACCTTGAGGCTCTGTCGATATGAATATAATTATAAATGTATGTAGAAATCAACATATCAATTTTAGAACCCAAATCACTCAATATTTCTTCACCAGTTCACCTAGTACCTGATGAGACATATGTAAGGATTCCAAATGACCACCCACATCACCATATCCTTCATCACGCGGACAATTAGTATCCGTGCTCGCTTCATCATCGGAAGTGTTTTCATCTTCGTCAATACCACCGTCAATAAACTACAAAATACAAGGTATTAAAGCCATATTTATGATCTCAGAATATCACTACACGGAATATGCATATGGAAAGGTCACTAAATGATATATGAAGTGCCTGGTTTTGACATAACAATCATGTTCTGTATTTCTACCTTTTCAATATCATGTTGGTCCTTCTTTGTAAATCCACTCGCAGCAAGATCCTTATCTAGATGATCAGCGGACTTTGCAATTGAAGAGAATGATGGCCGACCATTATCCTCCAAATCTGATTCTGATTCATCATGCTCATCTGTTTCTTCTCGATAAGAGAGATTAAACCTAATGAAATAGATTCAAAGTTTTGGCAAGTCACAAGAACTAAACTATGGAGAATCTCATGGTAATATATAGTGCCAGATATCTGTGCTCTAAAAAGTAGGGGTGCTCATAAATCAGCTAATTGCAGAGTGGTTATTCACATTTGATTTTCATTTATCCAGGTTAGAAAAATGACGGACAATTCCCATTGGACCTTAATGGCATAAACATGAATTCTCTTTAATTTATTATGCCTGATTTTTTAAGCATGTGATCTTGATAGATGGAAGTAAAAAATTGATGATGAAAAGATCTTTTGTGAAAAGTGAAAGAATAAATCCATTAAGAATTAAACTTCACGGAAACTCACTCAAGAGAATTATGCTAGTAAAACAAAATTCTTAATGAAATATTTAAAAATGATTAAAAATGAATATAACATAGATTAAGTCCCATGTTAGCAAACATTTTTTTATTTACTCAATGAAATAGCATCCCCAAGAACAAGGGAATAAAAATATTCCCCTAACATTTGCAATCTCATTTTCACTTCTTATGACATGGCTCATTCGAAATGAGGACTTTGACATAAAAGATCCCAGATTTCACTACAGGGCTACCGGCATGCTTAACAAAGGACCCAGACAGAAAAAGAGGTCAACGGAAAGAAGCAAATCACCCCAGATTCATTAGAAATTTAGAATATCCTCAACTACAAAAAAAACATAAGAGAAATTTCAGCCACTGACCTCTTTCTAAAAAACTTGAAAATACATTCAACATCACGATCAAAGTACCTGTAACAAGAGATTATTTGTAAATGGATTATATGGTATCAGGACACAGTATTGAATCAAGGCAACTACTAACAGAAAATAAATACTTGAATCTAAATAGTTTTTACTTTTTAAAGAGAAATAAAGATAATATAAATTGGGATTCAAAAGCAGCAGGACTGCATACATTTCTGCATTTCGATGGGAAACGGATACCATTTGAGGAAAATCAATCATTGTAACCTCTTCATTGTCATCAATCTGTGAGAAGAGAAAAAAAAGTTAAGCAATCCTATTTGATACTGACAAGTATATTTATAGCGCACAAGTCAAAGAAAAAAACTTTTAAGACATCAAATTATTACTGCGAACTCCTAAAAGAACTAAAAGAACAACTAGTTCTCCAATACTTAATTTCCAGTCAAGAGGAGTCACTAATTGCATTATAATATAAAGTCTTCTGGAGTGAATGTGGTAGTTAGGCTCCTTTTAGAGGGAGATTTCTTCTCCTTTTCTCTTTATCCTTTTCTTGATCTTTTTCAGTCAAAAAAAATCCTCTTCTTGAACTTTTTTTTTTCCCTTTCTTGGAGATCCCTCATCTCTGGTTTTATTCCAGGGGCTCTATTAAGTTATATATGAAGCTCCAGCCTTTCTCCTAAAAAGGTACTGTTTGAGAAAAGGATAAAATAGCCTCCCTTAATTGCATTAAAGGTGGGGAGTGCCAGATCTTATTAAATGGATATAAAGTAGGGCAAGCTAATTCTGTTTGAGAACTAATAGAAGCATGACATGCAAGTAAAAGGGGGAAGAAGCATATAGAAGAAAAATTCATAGTTTCACTTTATTGATTCAACCAAAGGCTCAGCAAAATGAAAATGGAAATGCATTGCTAGGTAGGTTATTGTTATCTAACATTCATCAAAATAAATAACCCAAAAACATGCACAGACAACTTCAGTCACTATAAATGAAAAAACGGATGTCAAAGGAAGATGCTTCTGAATACTGAAAGGACTCTAGTAGGTTTGATAAAATGATGGCCATCGAGGTGACTAACCGACTATATCATGCAAAAGAAACTGACGCTGGGGAATTTCATGTACAGAAACAAGGTAGGGTGTTTTATAGGATTGTTGTGTTGATTAGTTGGAGAACTCCATGATCATAAGATAGATGCGGCTGATCAAACATAAGGTTAATAATTATAGGGTTTCCAGGTATGGGTGTCTCACCCACCTTCACTATCGACGTGAAATAACTGGGGGAACATCTAAAAATAGATACAGCATATACAATCCCATAAAAGATTGAATGAAACCAAGGAGGCTGATCAAACTTTTTAGGCGTTAGATATTGATACAATTTTAAGCAACAACATATTGACCACCAAATGATTAAACTCTACCGACAGCGTAAAGAATGAACCACGAAACACTCAAGTAATAGATGGGAAACATCCATAACCAATAATGAAGTGTAAAATTCATGACCCAGACTCATGATATCTTGAAACCAAACATCTGAAAAATGTAAGGTTGAGGACATAGCAGGAGAAACATGTACCATTATGTTGAATTCATTAAAGTCACAATGTATGAGTCCATGTTCAGCTAAACGAATAACAAGGCCAATGATTGTTTCAAAAACATTGTCTGGGTTTTGCAACTGCTTCACTTGAACACTGCATGCAGCCAAAAATAGAGAAAAGAAGTTACGCTTCCGCTAGTTTTGCAAGGAACAAGCCATCTGTTTTTTTTTTTGGGGCAGAGATTCAGAAAAGTATATCATGATACTTCATTACAGGCTTCCAGATTTCAGCTACGTAAACGGCACTTAAGACGCTTGTGGGTATTTGTGTAGCATGAAAATGAACCAACTAATCACCACAAGCAAAACATGAATTCTTACAGTGGATAGCCCTGTACAAGTGACATAATCACGCAATGCCGATTACAATCCACAGCATTTGGAACTGGAAAGCCATGCTCTTCCAAAGCCTGAATGACCCAAACAATTTTGGATATGAGATAATATAATATGTAAGAAATAAAGTTAAAAATGTCTTGAAGAGTATTAAAACATGGATGCAGACCTTCATAAAAGCAAACTCTTTGAGTGCCGCAAGCCGTGACAGGTACAGCCAGTTATAACTGTTGCGGTGAAGCAAGTAGTCACGCTTGGATTTAACAGCCCTAAAGGAGGTCCTTCCTAACCTGTGCAGTTTCATCGCTAAAATAGTTCCATCTTCGGTGGCAACTTCAAATATATCTTCACACACAAAAAAGAATGGCACCCATCAACATAAATGAAGCATAGATACAGAAAATAGATATTTTAGGAGCAACTGAATTGGAAAATTGAATTAGAATGCAAAAAATGGACCAACTGATGCTAAGTACTAAATTGACAGACTAGATATGAAACTATTTTTTCACATTTGCACATATGTATCAAATCACCTGATTCCTTCCCAACACCAATCTGGCGGCCAACAGAAGCAAATACACCACGGTTGACAAGGGCCTTGATTGCAAGGAAATCATACCCCAAGTACGTGAGCCTGAATCCATCATCTGTGGCAATAACAGGAACAAGAGTTTAGAAGGAGCCTGCTCATTTTGCTCTTCGACTCTATGCGTATTTGACAAAATTCACCAAATAATTGAAAAACCCAAGCATAATACATGAAATTTTGCCCAGCCCAGTTACTTAGTGTACGAAACCTGAAAATGTATTTCATGCATTACCCCTGAATTATTCACAGATTACTCCTCAATCACAGTCATCTTAGTGAAAATCATCCTTATGTTTTGCCAAATTGAACGGTTAACATGGATAAATGTTCAATTTGCATCGAGTAAAGAAGAGCCCCAATTAGAACAATTAATAAATATCCCCAAATAAAATAATTAACATGAATGAATGTTCAATTTGAACCAACAAGTCAATAATTTGACCCTATTAGAACAATTGACATGAACAAATGTTCAATTTGAGCAAATGAGTTGACAAGTAACGTCAATTAGAACAATTAACATGCACGGATGTTTGATTTTGAACCAATAAGCATTCTCAATGAGAACAATTAACAAGAGCGGATCTTCAATTTGAACCAACATATTTTTCCTGAACTCCAATTTTAATCCATTTTTCCGAACAACTTCCGAATCCAGAACTTATCAATTCAAACAAACGAATAGAAAGGACACAACGATTAAATTTTTCCTTATAAAAAAGAGAGGGTCTTTTGGGGGAGGGGCTCACATTTAGATGAGTCGTGATGGACCAACTTGTGCTTCAGGAGATTCTTAAGCACCTTATAAGTCCCTCCGTGCCTGGGAAAGCCATGTCGCGTGACAATTCAATCACCAATGACAACAAAGGTCATAAATTTAAAGGAGGGACGAGGAGGAGGGACTCACTTGAGGCCGGCGATGCGGTCGACGAGCTCCGCCGGGACGATCTCATGCTGCAAAACAAAGAAAGTTCGAAAAAAAGTGCCCGCAATGAATGAATTTCTAGAGAGAGTGAGAGACTGACGTTTCGCATTCCCATCTCGACGGAGGTGAGGACCCTGAAATCGTCCTTGGACATGTACCTAAGCGCGTCGACGTTCAGCTTCATCTTCGGTTCTCCTTCTATAGAGGCGGAGGCGGAGGCGGCGCGTTCGCCTTCTCGTGCGGTGACGGGGAGGAGATCCGGAAGTTTTAGGGTTTGGCGGTGGCGGATTCGGACGGCGATGAGGGTTTTAGGAGGTGAAGCCGCTCTGTTTTTTATGACGATTTGACGATGGGCCCTTTTATTGTTCTATTGCCGGGCCGGGCCGGGCCTTTAACGGACGTACTTTGACTAACCTTATTAATTAACATAAAATTATAAAATTATGGAAAAAATTAATGTTACACCGGTTTTTATTTTATTTTTAAAAAACATATATTTTTATAAAAAAATAAAATATATATTATAATGAATTGTATAGACTCATTTTAAAAAAACATAATTTTTTTTTATAAAAGTATAATATATACGTGAGTATAAGTAACTAACGACAAAAGAGCGTGTCATTCCCTATTTCAGTTTAGTCTAATATGGAATGAATAAAATCATGGAATGAACTCCATCATTATGAGTAGATCGACTAATGTGTTGGAAAGGTCATGTGTCATTTTCTTATAATTTTGTATCAATTTATTTTTGTTCATGAATCTTTACCTAAATGACAATTATGATTATTGTTTTTTTAATCTAAACATGTATGAAAAGTCTAATTTCATGCATTATTTAAAAAAAATGATAATCATATCTATAGCTTGTTTCCTGTCTCAAATCATAGAGAAATGAAAAAAAAAAGAAAAAAAACACTAAAAAAAGATAGAATGGCATGTCTCTTTATTATTGATCTAAAATCAAAATGGTCACCAAATTGATCAAGATTGGCATCACTAGATCAAAGAATTTTTAAAAAAAATTTTTAATAAAAATAAGGCATTTAATCCATGTTAGAACAAGATTCTAATATCAATTTTTGAAATTCTTCCTATAATTCTTGAAATCCAAATTAATTAAAAAAACAAAGGGAGCAACCTTCCCCCACCCCCAATCCCTTTGTATTATGTCATTTGGGATATATGTGTAGTTCTTATCTTGAAATTTTTTTAAAACTTTTGAAAAAAAATGCAGTGCTGTCAATTTTTGAAATTTTCTTAAATTTTTTTTAAAAATACATTAGTGTATCTTCGTGCATATTTCACTTATTATAATAGTGTAATTCAATAAGTGAGCATACCATTTTGGGAAAATCCATACAATCCCCTATAAACTACCCGAAATCCATATAACCCCTGACTTTTCTGGAAATCCATATAATCCACTTGAAAACATTTACATAAATCCAATTAGCCCTATAAGTTACATTTTCATTGACAAGATGAAAATATTTTACGAATATTCTGTTTGGTTGACCCTGGAATGAAAAGCACAAGTATCATTTGTGAAAATATTTTACGAATGTGTTAAAGATGTGAAAAATCATTTGTAAAAATAATTTTCATTCCTCTAGATGGGTCTTATAATCTATTTCGAATATATAAAATCGTTATTTATATAGGGTTTTTCCGTATTTTTAACAAATTGTAGGATTTTTTTTATATACTGTGTTTTTAGTCAATGGTTAACCAACTAAAATATTCACAAAATATTCATCATCTGTCAATGAAAGTTTAACCCAGAGGGAATTATTTGTAGGTGTTTTTAGGGGTGTATATGGACATCATGAAAAGTCAAGGGCTTATATGAATTTTGAATAAGTTTACAGGGGATTATTTGGATTTTTCCCTAAGCAAAAATATTCCCACCACCCAACTTAATTTTCCCACGACCCCATGTTTACCAAAAAAATCAGTTTTTTTGTTTTTTCTGAGTCCATTAATCCCATTACCCGGTTCAACAGGAACCCCATCGAAATCTTCTTCACTGGGATGACAGATGGTCTGTCGACCTGATTACCGAGTAAGTATTAACAATGCCACAAGTCAAAGTTTACTTTCACTGAGATGACATAAAGTCCGTCGATCTGTTTGAGCAATATGGAACTCGACACCGCACACGTCAAATTCTTTCAGAACAACAGCTTTATTTTGAAAATCAATTATATGTACAAGTCATTTAAAGTCCTTATAAAAAACAAAAATACCATTGAAGTCATTTTGAAAATCATTCACATGTATAGTACAAGAACAAAATCATTCAAGTACAAGAACCAAAAATGTCAAACTGACACTCATTTAAGTCAAATAAATAATAAGCATTCTATATAAACAATAAATATTGTTTTATTTTCTACACACATGAAGTCCCATTCTGAAAATGAAATGGTTCATGCCCATGGGGTTGTTTAACATTTTATTTTGAATAAGACTGCATGTTCAGAAAACAAAACAATGTTTTATTGTGTATATGAAATGTATTTATTATTTGTTTAGCTTAAATGGATTGTTTATTAGATATTTTTATTCATTGTGCTCGTTATTCCAATATGAAAATCGGAAATAATACTGACATGAGAAATAATTCTCAATATGATAAAATTCAAGAAAAAATTGAGAATATATGCGCATTAAATACACGAATTATTATCATACTCAAAATGACTATACAGCTACATGATTTTCATGACTTTATGACATTTTTATCTTTTGTAAGGACATCTGTGATCGATTTCCAAAAGAAAACAGTGATATTATGAAAAGTTCATGACATGTTCAGTGTCAAATTCCATATGTCATTCATTCGTCACGTTTCCTGTCAACACTTACTTCATACAGATCGACGGACCTTCTGTCATCTCAGTGAAGAGAACTCTGACTGTGACCCTGTCAATACTTACTCAGTTCAAATCAACGAGCCTTCTATCATCCTAATGAAGAAGACTTCGACATGATCCCTGTCTAAGTAGTGGGATTAATGGACTAAAAAAACACAAAAACTGATATTTTTTTGGTAAATATGGGGTTGTGAAAAAATTAAGTTGGGTAGTGGCGACTATCAATGCCCTTTTTCCGTATCATTTTCCTTCCCTGAAATAAACACCTGCCTAAAATAATCACCTGCCTTTGACCCATCAAGGAATCCGCTTTTAATCCACAACTTTTTGGATAGGAAGGTCTCACTCAGTTGCACCTAAACAGCGCACCTGTAGATATCTGTCTCGGAAGACAAAGCAGAAATAAATAAATAAATAAATAATATAAAATACAGACAAACACACATTTCTGGTGATCCATGTGCTGGCTTGGAGAACTTTTTTAGTGATTTCCACCCATCATGTCCTCTAATTTTCTCTTTCAACAAATGCCAAAACCATTGAATTCACTTGGAAATTAAACAACAGATGAGGAGGATTGATTGAAAACTGACCTGTAATGGTCTTCAAATGGATGTTAACACTGCCTTATTCTCACCTGTCTTTTATCATTTTTTTCGAACCTGTCAAATCATCTGCAGTTCTTGCAAAGAATCCATTTCTGTACTATGGTTTGGTTCGATAACCCGCAGAGAAAGAGGCATCCACCCATATAAGTATCAATCAAGGACAGTCAAAAAGAAAAAAAAGGAGTTTGAAAATTTGTTTTGAAGTAGTCAATTGTCGATCGAATTTTTATGTCATCCTCATCTCATCATATAAGTTATCTTGCTCAAAAAGAACATGGAATCCACATAGAGAGCATGGAATAAGAAGTAGGTGGTGCATACATGCTACTCATGAAACCAAATTTAAATACAAAATTTTTCCTGGTGGCAAGGGCTTCGAGGAAAGAAGCGAATGCCGGTGATGAATAAGATTGCCAGAGGCAGAGGATCCATCTATATCAAGCTGTTCCTGGTTTTGCATTCGATAAAGGCTTGGATGGAGGGTTCTCTCCCCAGATAATCTGACAATATCTCAGATGGGTCCTTGGATCCACCCGGGGCCAAGACCTATAAAACATATGGAAGAAACTCCAAAATAAGATTTAATACATAGCTGTTAATCAGAGGCCATTAATGAATTGAAACACTTCAAGTGAGATTGAAGCGTCGAAGGATGTAAAGGTCCCTGCATATTGCTTTTACATCAACATGCAGCTTGGCAGAGTCATATTATTTTATTTTTTCTTTATAGTGGGAATAATATCTGAAATAAGAAGACACTTTTTAGTGTGTGCATGTGTGACCAGGAACCCCAGCGTTGGTTGGGAAAAACTCAGATGCACATAATCACAAATAAATTAAGTGTATCATGTAAGCCCGGAAGGACTTGAACTTGAGACCCATGGATGGCTCTAGCCAAAGTGCTGTGGGTTAAGACACATAAAGTTGAGTTTTCACTTTTACGTAAAACCAAAACCAAAGGAATACCAATACGAACCAAACTAACCAGACGAGCTCAAGGAGATAATACCATCCTCCAATTTTCTGAGCAGCTGGTTTCCCAAGATTAACTAGATCAGATTACAAAACATCTACGATAAAAGTTTGATGCATGAGTGGGGAAAAGAGATCAAATGGCACCTTAGGCATTTTAACTACCACAAAAACGAAATTTACAAACAAAAAACAGATCAAATTAACATGCATTCCAACCATGAATTAGATACTGAATTATAAACATTTCTGCAGATAATTTGCTAATAATATAAACCATTCCGAAGGTACCACAAAGACATATTTGATTCCCATTCTTCTGTTATCTTCCTTATTAGTGCACCAGAAATAAGTTACAAAATTAGAAAAACCGATACAATTGTTGAGGGAAAAAGCTAAGGAAATTTTGATAGCACTGCATCAGACCAAAGTTGAACAAGACATTTTATATCGAAGTCAAAGAATGGTCAGCATCATGATATTCCCACCTTTAACTGAACTACATAAGATGATATTATAATTCATCACTGTTCCCACTATAAACAACATGACCCACCTTATTTCTGAATTGAAGGCCTGCATGCTGGCTTAAAATATCATCTTGAAATTTTGATGCAAATACATCAGCAGCAAAACCTAGGAATCAATATCAATGCAAGTGCTCATTAGGTGACATGTAAGAAAGGAACAGAAACAAGAAAATCCAGTAAAGACAGAAAAAGACAAGAATTTTTTAGATAGAAATAAGTATTTCACACCTCACTCCAAATGCAACTATACGAAGCAGCTTCATAGCCAATGGCTAATCGTGGAAAACAAGTAGCAGGATTGGTTCCTTCCAACAATGGAAGTCCTAACATCACCTGCGCATGTTTTAAGAAAAAAACATTTGTGACAACGTAACAGGACATTCCATCAATTCATAAACATCCAAGATATGATTCTACCTTTGGATGTAGATTCTTGAGCAACTCTACTATGTCTATATTGTCATTGGAATGAATGACTTGATCAATGAGGCCTGATAACCAAGCACCTTTCATTCAGTGAGATCTTAAGCAGAAAAGCATATACTAGAGCTAGTTATCTTATTTAGATCTACATAATTGAGTAAAGAAAATTCAGACTAAACATCATCCAGAAAAGTCAAAAGTTGCATAAGAAAAATACATTAAAGACATTAGAAGCATCTACTGGACCAACAGCTGCTACACGGTAATTCTTGGAAAGAACCATAGATTAAAGAACAGCCACCAGGCACGCTTTAGATGTGCAGGTTCCATACACATCAGAACTACCAGCCCTCCATCATGTGTATGTGCCTTTTAGGTTGGTGGTTTTCTAAGTTTCTCTTCAAGTCTCACTAGTCATTTCACCAAGAGGATTTCAGATTGCCACATGTATGATAAATCCAATTGTAGGCTCAAACAAGTTTTATTAATTCGTAAAGCAACAAAGATACGGCAGCATATGTTCAGATGTTAAAAAAAACAGAAGAAAAAAAATCCTTCAAATAATTTATGATTAACAATTTAAAAACAACATACAGTATAGAATCTCTTGCTTCAGTTTGAGGCCAGAAAATGAATCTCTTCTTTTCTTTAGTGACCTACACATGTCAATCGGGATAGGCTTTGTAATATCCTGCAAAAGACTAATTGACACTAGTAAATTCATGTTAACAGCAAATTTTAATGGCTTTGCATTCAGTACAATGCGTTAAAGCAGAGTATAATAGACTACTGAATAGGCAAGAAATTCAAAGTGTCTGAATATGCACAGAAGCAGCTACATATATGTAACAGGCAGACAAAATGTTACTATTTCACCCTGTGGCCCCATATAGCACACATCAGTTTATGTAGGACATCAATCATCAACTCACCATATATTGTATAGAAAAAAATATTCACAGATATGATCACATAGAAAAGGCGAAAAACAAAGTACAAGTCTTAACTTTTCATTGATATAAGGGAAATGCTTGGGAAGCTCGTTTACTGTTTATAGAAGTCAATCATGAACTGATTATGTTCATTTATACATCACCCATTGATCAGTAAATTAGTTATCTCATGGATTTCATCAAACATAAACAAAAATACCAGAAGAAACATTCAACTCAACATTTTTACAAATTTCAGATCACAATTCCAAGTTACATATAGAAATAGCATACATGCAATAATTTGTGGGAAATACTCTGCATATTTTTCATGATGTGCAGATAACTTCATCAGAACTCCATTATTTGGTACGCAATGGGATTCACAAGACCAGAGACCTCATGGTTGAAAATTTTGTAGACAACCACTTAGCTATGGATCCAATCCCTCGTGTAACTCCATTTTACTCATGAACAGGAACATGTCTAACATAGAAGGCCATCACCCAGTCAAATCAAGCATTTAACAGGATGCTGGAAGTGAGAGACTGGATATGGTCCCAACCGTTGATATTTTTATACAAAGCGGCAGCTTTGAGAACTCAAACCCAGGACTTTATTATGGTAGACTGAGCAATTCATCATTGCTTCAATCAATGACTCTAAGGAACACTATATATATTTATGATGAACCAATTTTTGGTGGTTTTTTAAATAATCTTTCTTATCCTCATGTAATTTCCTGAATTTTTGCCAATTTTCACATTTTCCCTCACCAAACCATTCCCATTTGAGAACCTGTGACTACGCTGATCATATGCACATCATTTAATATGTAAAACAACCAATATATGTTTCGATATGTAATTACATTAAACAGGATCCTTGGACAGTCCAAGCTACAGATGTTTTCATATATTATGTCAAACTTTATTGACTTGGCAAAATGGGTAAATAACTACAGCCACTAATCCAGGTAAGTGAACTTTTATATACTGTTCCAAGCAGTGTGGTAAGATATTAATCATCCCAACAAATCAGTTCGCAAAAAACGCATCTTTCCTAAAGGCATATCTATCCTGACAAATTTCTGCCAACGTGTTGTGAGAAATACATGAACCAAATACCTACCCGTGCATGACAGTGGACGTCATTCATTTCTATCTTTATTTTAATGAAATATTGTGCAGATATATTTGTAGGAATGATATCCAAATTAGCACTGCATCTCAAATCATACAAATAGATTTGAACTACCAGATATGATATCACTGAAAGGATACCTTGCATGCAAACTTGTGCAGTTGACAGAAGATATATACAAAGACATTAACTGATGATTCATGAGAAGAAAAAGAAAACTATGATTGTTAAAAGCTCCAACAAAAATTTAACAGCAGATTACTAATTCACCTGGTGAAAACCGGATATTAATTTTAGAGAGAGGCTTTGATAACACCTGGCATACAAACTTTGTCAGTACATCAGTATAGAGATTCTACAGTGATCAAATTAATACATATTGTTAAGGCATACCAGTTCTCCATCATGCGACCAGGAATTTCCACAAAATCACCGTCAACTCGAAGGCCAGAAAATCTAGAAAATGTAGCACGATTGCATATGTGATGGACCTACAATAGCATCATTGACAAAAAGCATCAGATTCTTTTACTTAAAATGTAAAATACATAAGATACTTTGAGATTTAAATTTCTTAAATGGATATGGAACAGAAGCTATTAAATCAATCAAACTGTTACTGTCTAATTTAAGAGATTAAAGCAATCTATTTCTAGATATCCTAAAATAAAAATACTGGTTAGTGCACAAGACAGCCGTATTCTTAAACACCAGAGATAAATCAACAGAGACATCATCAGAAAAAGAATTAATTCACATGCTGTTGGCTATATGGCTAGGAAGGATAGAAGTTTTAAGGAGGATAAAACAACTTGCTCAAGTTGCAGAGAGTATGGTAAATAATAAAATAAATAGGATGTTATTTCTCATGGTTTTGACTTGCAAGTCTTGGTTGTTTTGCTACGTCATCCATATCATCAGCTCAACTTACTTTAAGCATTACAGGAAACCAACCGTATGTGTTTATGCACTAAAATTGAAATATTGCTAGTCAATACATGACAGATAAACTCACAGAATATAAATAGATAGGATTTCACACCAAACAAGATTTGTGAGGCATCATCAATGCGAAATGTGGATGGTAACAGCGAGCATTGATACAGGTGGTGATTCTCTACCGAATCAGATTATCCATTTCACTAAAAAAAAAATTCTGAAACTAGCCAGCATTGAATTGGAAACTAATGGGCATTCCACCAACCAACACAAATAAAATAATGATGGCATCTTAGATCTACAAGACGAAACACAAATGATGGATTCCACACCAATGATGACATCCCAATGAACAAAAACTTTTTCTTGGAAAGGGATACATTTCCATGAACATCAGAATGAAAACAAATCAGAAACAGCCACTAGCAATGTGTATGAGATAGGATCAATAAATATTATTTCAATTAAAGAAATAATAGACATACCACATGCATGAACTCATGGAAGCGACTAGCTACAGAAAAACACAACACCAATGATGACATGCCGACAAACAAAAACTTTTCTTGGAAAGCATTACATTTCCATGTAAATGTCAGAATGAAACCAGAACAGAAACAGCCATTAGCAATTTGAATCAGATAGGATCAGAGAATAATTATTCAACTCAAACTATAGTAAACATACCACATGCATGAACTCGTGGAAGAGGCTAACTACTTCAGAAAAACGCAACAGTCCATCCTCCCCATCAACTTGCTTTTGAACTTGTGACATAATTAATGCCACTGGAATCTGTTTAAAAACAGGACAAATTAGTCAATCATTGTGAACCTAAATAATAATTAAAAAACTTAAGATGTTGATGAAATAGTTTGGTCGGCATGTAAAACAATGGAAAGTAAACCATTCACCTAAATCACAGAAATAAATTAAAAAGAAACGTAAAATTATGACCACAAAAATGACAACAAAATTTCAGGTAGTAAATAACTTACAAAACTCATTACTATTATATCCTTAGAAAATTCATTTGTGACCTGTGCATCCCATCACATTCCAAGTCCAAACACTGAATTCACATCTTGAGAAACCTAAGAAAATTATAATTAGACCCATGCTCAAAACCAATTTTCACGTTTTCCATAATAGAGTATATACTAATATAGATAGGCACATGACGACCACAAACAGAGCTGCAAAACAGACTCACATGATTTTAGACCCAGTTCCAGGTAATTTGAAGTGGTCAACATGGTGGAATCTTGTCATTATTAATTTGCATATAAGGATTTTAGGGTCCCACCCAATTTGTTCACATTAGAAGTCTAAATTGCATTGTGTATTCAGTTCTCAATTCTGAAAAACTATACACGTACTTAAAGTTGTTGATGATATAACTATTTGATCGGCTGATATATTTATGGAATTTTATTCATAGAACATGCATGAAAATTAGGTGAGAAGAATTCAAAAAAGCCTGCATAACACACACACACACACATTATATACAAATACATATATCTATATCCATAGATAGATTATTGATATTATCTCAATTATTATATGGATGCGTTAACACATTAACACTGTAAATAAATTATTATAAAAAGAAAACTATGAGGTTGATGGTGCTTACCGAGATTTTAGCTTATTACTTAACTAATGCATACTTGGATAAATCTGCTCTAGCTGATAAAAATGAAAAATACAAATAGGGTTTTCACCTTTCAATTACCTATCAATTGAAGAAAGTCTCATGGCCATAAAACCCAAAGAATAATAAACTCTGATCTATCATTTTAGAGCCTATAGACCAACTCATATTCGCTTTTTCTGTCTTTCGGATGATTATGGATTTATTAACAATGCGATGACGTGAAGTAGATTAGAGAAAATTTAAATTGTGGGATTATTAAAAGGAATAAATATGAGGGAGGCCCATAGTGTCTAGGCATGCTTAATCCACAAGTTAATAGATGGAATTATTGGGATCTATGATGAGGAGTTCGAGCTCATCAAGAAAACCAATTTTGTATTAAATAAGTTTAGTTCTACTTTGCTTATCTGTCAGCATTGAAAGCTCTAGTGCGGGGGGCATCAAATGTGTCATTGTTGGGAGGGCATATTGTAATACAGGGATAGTCTCTTCATGGTTTTTTTGGGGGTAGGGTGTGAGTAGATACTCTTCTACTTCTCCTGCCGGGTTTTCATTCTGATGTTTGTTTCCTTTGTATTTTGCAAACCTACTTCATCAAAAAAACATTGAAAGTTCTAAAACTAGTGGAAATTTAAATTATGTATTTTTTGAATTTCATCACAAATAAAATTTCATTCACGTCTTTTCACTTAGTAGATTTAACTTGATCAAATCAACCGTTAAGTTCTAAAACTATTCTGTCACATGACAGGCTTGATTCTCAGAGAATCAACCAATGCATGTGTATTGTTGCAAGCTTTTCAAGGCAGCAAAAAGGAATGATTACATGTGGAAAGATGACAATACTAGCAAACAGACAACTGCATGTAAA
This sequence comes from Acorus calamus, assembly GCA_030737845.1. Lineage (NCBI taxonomy): Eukaryota > Viridiplantae > Streptophyta > Magnoliopsida > Acorales > Acoraceae > Acorus > Acorus calamus. The sequence goes on along the minus strand of CM060873.1, from coordinate 3,081,302 downwards.
TGAGGACAACCTAAAGAAAGTGATCAAAGCACCTAGGACATACATTACACATTATTTTCACTCCAACAATATGACATCCTTCAACTATTAATTAACAATATTTCACAAACCTCAAACTACAATATTCTCTAACAGCCAGTATCTCCATAAACAATATTTACTCAAAGAATATGACTCACTTCATTAAAAAAACAAAGTAAACATAGAAGATGGTATATGTTCTAATTGATGCAAAATAACAAGGATATCAAGACTGGAAAATACTCCAAGAGGATGATGGTCACCTGGCGGTTACCATTTGAAGAGAAGTAACTATTTTGGAGAGCCACAACACAAGCATGGCCGTATTTTCCTTGCCTAATTGAACAAGAAATAACTTAAAAAATTCAGATCTACTTGCGTTACTTGAGAAGGAGTGGAAGAATGGTAAGGAAAGAACCGGACCTGGAAAATATATCAAGATAGAAATATCCCAAAAGCTCGCGAGAAGTGAAGTCCAAAACAGAGAACAAACGAACCATACCATGCCAGACCTCTGCTTCCTCAATTTCCTCAAATATTAACCCTGTATTAGGTTTAAGAAAAGTCGTGAAGAAACAAAAACTGATTATCTAAATAAATCATCAGTTCTCCACAAAACCATATTCCATTTCAACCACTCACTCAACCGCAATTCAAGCAAAAGTGAAAAATGATTACCAAAGAGGTCTTGAAATATTTTGAAAACCCCAGAAAGCACCAATTTGACAGGAAAATATTGTTTAACTATTCCAAGGTCCAGATCAAACTTCTGCTCTTCCACCCTCCTCATGTAATACAATAGATCTTCAATGCCAAAGGGAGAATCACCCTCCTCCTTTCTCTGTTGTGCAGAATGGTTGTCATCATAAAAAAAATGATAATAATTAATAGTACAACAACATCAGGGGAGAGTCATGTATCAACCAACCTTAAAATCTTTCAGCAAATTTAGTTCTTCAGTTGCCAGGTCAGTTAAACTTCCTGATATATCCTCCAAAAATTCAAAGACCTGGAAGGTGCATTTAAATTACATCAGGCATGCCAAAAGTAAGATATTACTCCACAAGGTCAATAGGACCAAAAATTCAAACAATTTTATGGAGAATATTAGACACCTGGTTAAGTAATTTTGATGCAAGTCTTTGTCCATCAAAATTTATTCATTCCTTAAAAAGTCGCATAGTATGAAATTTATCAATTTCACCAAAATTCTCAAATTTCCAGACTGCATTATCTACAGATGCAGAATGTTGTTAAGGTAACATGAAAATTTGTCAAAACATTGGACTCAAAACTTCTCAGCTAAACTAAATAATATCTGCCTTATAAACTGCAAGGACAAGCTATCATGATGATGCAATGCAAACCTTTATAGATGACTTTGCCATTTTAGATTCAAGAGCATAATCTGAATAGTTAGAATACCCGAGCAAACGAGCATATTTATGGCGCAACCTGACCTGATAACAAAAAAGAGACAACACTAGTTATGCATCCCAATATGAGCACTGAAATTATTAAAGAGTTGCACATGTATAAATCATATATAACAATTTATTGTCGGTAGATAATCACCAACTTATCCATGCAATAACAACCTGACAGGTTTCTAACCATGAATCCACACCTAACCCAATTCTGCCCCAGGTCTTGGAAACTGAGCTTAAACCAAACCAAGGGCTAGGTCCAAAAGACCGCAGCTCATTGATAAGTCATGCATTCATACAAGAAACCAGGTCAAGGCAGTTCACCACACACATCCCTGATGATTACAAACTTAAAGCTTTATTACTTGCAACCCAAAAATGAATATTTCATAATTGATTAATCTAAATTTAAACAAGATTTTAGAAGTAAAAGAACAGACCATTTCAACAAAAAAAAAAAGTTTTGTTCAAACAACAGTTTAGTGATAACAATTAGTTAGACCTTTATTAAATGGAAAGGTTAAAGCATCTAAAATTTACTAGAAATTTTATTAATGGTTGTATGAATCAAATACATGCCCATCATTCACTTTGATAACCAACCGACATAGTTACTGAAATAAATTCACAATGCAATCAATCAAGTTCTATCCTCTAATTCCAGTGCATAACAGAACAAAGAAACTGTACTTAGAAAATTAAGAATCAGCTAAACATCTTTACTAATTACCAAATTTTCTAATATAAAGAGATTTTCTTTTCCACATCTCTGCCCATGGGCCCCAGCTACCACCTTCCTGGTCGCTCCTACCTGTGAAAAAATTAATCGATCAAGCAAGCAAACTAAATATAGGAAATCCACAATCATGCAGCATTCTTCATTCTCAAATCAAATCATTGCACATGCTTCAACAGGATGTAATTTAACCATGACCAATGCATATTTGTCTCCTGAAATGTTCAACTGCGCATCATCAATGGCAAGAAAAGTTACACTTCCTTCTATTCCGGAATGCATATATTAAAATGTAAATGTCATTATGCTAGCTCACAATAAGTCTCAAGTTCTTTCATCAGTCAAGCCCCACAAAAAAGCGGTTGATTGCAAGATGGTCCAATCAGACTCTGAAGATCTAATTTGTAAAACTACACTTAACTTGCTTTGTCAATAAAAAGTCCTTAGACAAAAGTTAGTAGCACGGATGAAATTCTAAAGCACCAGAATACACCACCACCACATATATCTTATCCTATTTTAAATTCGTTACATGTATGCAATGCTTCAGATACTAGGAGGAAAAGAGGAATTTCAGGATATGGAGAAAGGGGTCACAGGGCAGGGGGCTCATGAAAGAGGGGTGCACTGACAGGAGATGAGGACAATCACCAGTAATGAGAGAGGGTTCTAGAAGAAACAGAAGGGATTCCAGAGAGGGGAGAGGGTTAAAGATAGAGAGATTGTAACAGAAGGTGAGCTGGAGAACAAGGTTTAGTGAATTAGAAAATTCAATAAATAAGTTTGAACTTTCTGAGGGCAATACAGTTACGGCAAAAAAAGTTTGGAAAATTTGGTACATAGAATTGCAGTGATATAAATATAAGCCATAATCCATCAAAGGAAGTTTCAATGACCAGAAAGCCAAAGAGGTCATCCCAGCAGGGTAAATCAACTGATAAAATAATACTTTCCCTTATCTATTTTTATTATAATCCTTATCTATGTTATTCTTATCTAATTAAACTTAACAGATGGAAGAAATAAAAATAACCAGAATAATTCTTTTTAACAAGAGCGGGAAAATTGGAAAGCTAAAAGAAATAATCTCTTGCAGTCAAAATCAGTCGCATTAATACTGTTTCTCCCTCCTTTTGTAATGCATTAACCAGTGTGATGAAAAAATTTAAGTTGTATAATTTTTAAGGGTGTCATTAGCGGATATTACCGATTTAGAAATTTCAAGAAGATAGAGATTTGGAGTCCCAGATTAGGTTCAGTTGTTCTACAACCACAAAACACAGCCTTAACAGATGAAGCCATATCTGCATGTGCCGCCACAACCAAAATAGTAGGACACTGTATTTGTTACATTGCCCTACATTACGAAGTAGCATCCCTTGTTATGGTATATGTCCATATCTGGCAATAGTGCTCAGCAATTACAAAATCTACAAAGACATAAGTATCAGTACCTTAGAAAACGTACATGTCGACAATTAGTTATGCCTTAGTACATGTTGCATGTCCTTTAAGCATTCTTAGGTGGGTATCAAAAGAAAAGGAAAGGGAAAAATTCATAGAATAATGAAGTTCTCAAAAATAAATTTAGTTGGTGCTAACTGAGGTCATTTTACAACAATTTAATAAGTACATGAGCATTAACGAAATGTCATAGATCAATGTGCTCCAGCACAACCCCACCTTACAGTGATCCAGAACAGGGGAAACATGCCAGCTCTTTAGAGTGACCCTGAGTTTACCATTTTCATCTTTCTTTAAGCCCTGTATATACAGAAATAAAAGATCCTTTTAGGATATGAGAGAGAAAAACATCACAGTATTCCAAACTAACAACAACAATAGGTGAGAAGGAAGATTAAAAAAATTAATCATAAAAAAAATTCTGACAAAATTAAGGTCCATACATAGTGCCTGATGAAAGATTAAAAAACCATCAAAATAATGCTGATTATAAAAGCAAACATGTTTTAAACTGCTTATTCCAACAAAGAATATAAACAAAACACTAATTCCAACAATGCAAAATGAATACAAGACAACAAGCATGATCATTTATTATTCTTCGTCAATTATGAAATGAAATCTTGTCTACTTTATTCTCTATTTCCATCGCTCATTATGACCATATCTAAATATATGTTACCCACCAGGATTCTACAAAGTATGTTTACAGCAACTTATATATCAATCTTCACAACCTTACTAACCATTTCTCACAAGTTCCCAGATGAACAGATATATAATAAATTAAGTGCAAACTAAGAGCCTGCACCAACAAAATTCAACTTAGGTTGTACTTGAAAATGATTAAAAAATAGCTTTCGGAAAATCTAAACTTTTTAACTAATTAAAACATCCTTTTCACTGCTTCTTACACATTGTCTTTACACATGTAACCTGTGTATTCAATTTTAAGGCTACCATGAACAGAGTGCAGAGGGAACATCAGGAGACAGAAGAAAAAAAATCTATTTTTCCATCACAGAATTTAGAACAAAACATTTCCTAATGATACCTTGGAACAGCCACATAGCAGTCATATCACCAATAATCCTCAGATGTGCATGACAAACTAAGTAAGCCTTCATAGATAATTAAATACTAAAAACATTGCATATTTGACAACAGAGAAGCATGTTTTTTTGGTAAGTTAGTATTTGGTTGTAACAAAGTATTAAGCATGTTATTTGCTCTTATATCTGTTTCTTTAAAAAGAATGTTTTTGTCTGCATTAATAAATGAATCAACATAGTATAAACCGCCAATGAAATATAATAACTAAATAAACACTATCCACAACAAATAGTAAGAAACAATAGATTATTCCAAGAGGGCCCAACAGCAGACAAAAAAATTCTATCCAAAATGTATGAGTGATCAAAATATTTACTTGACTGCCCTAGATGAGCCTCAATAACAAGGTCATCCAAAACCTCAGGGAGCACAGATGGGATTCCATTGTTATATGTAGTGCCAAAATGCCAACTCTGTTTAATACACTTCCTACATTCCTATTCATATCACATGGTATCTATTTCACATTGTTGGATTCATAGGCACCAAGAAAAACAAGTACATAGATAAATACATACTGAAACTTTACCAGGCCTAAATATCTAAAAACAAAACAATGGAAACAGTAAATGGTAAGAAATAAATCAACCTTTATAAACTCTGCAGGCATTCCAGCCAGTTCTGATTCACTGAAGAGAAGAAAACTGCTATCCTCATTCAGATTTTGAATATATTGCATATTTAGCTCATCTATTCGAGTTCTTAAACGGTCCAACTCCTCTCTCTTGTTTAGAGTAAGGTTAGCTCCATGCCGCTCAAAATCCTTCATCTGTCACTGATGGAAGGATAATCAGTACACAAATCCATAGATGTGTGCACAGTGTTTTTACCTTGAGAGAAAACATATCAGCATAAAAGTTGGCATGTATTATAGAATGGCAAAAAAAAATTAGCATATTGGTTAAAAATTGCAGACAGCAAGGCAGGCAGGCAAACTCCTAGATTATAATATTTGACAATTTTAAAGTTAATTAGTAATAAATTTGGTTGAGAATCAATGACATGGCCTAAGAGAACAAAGAATACAGCAAATAAACTGCCCTATAAAACATATATTCTTTTTTTGCTTTTCCTTGAAGACTTCTCATTAACAATTTTCCACAAAATAACACCAAAAGGGAGCAGCAATATGAACAGCAACAGACTTCTATATATATATACCCATTAGGTGCGGCGTGCGGACGGGTGCACGCGACGTGGGTTCCGATCACGGGTCCATCCACACGGTCGATGTGAATCGCACCCGACCGTCCGACGATGGACCGTGATCGACGGCCCGTGGTCGACGCCGCAGGTCCGACGCCGCACCTAATCATTCATATATATATATATATATATATATATATATATATATATATATATATATATATATATATATATATATATATACGCTCGCAATGCGGCGAACGGCGGGTGCGGCTGACGTGGGCCGTTCGATCGCGGGTCCAGCATCCATCGATGTGAATCGCACTCGACCGCATGCGAGACCCTATCGACGCTATATGCCGCACCCGCCGTTCGCCGCATAGAGAGAGAGAGAGAGAGAGAGAGAGAGAGAACCTATGCGGAACATCAGTAACACAGTCCGCCAATACAGACATAAAAAAGATGATAAATTGTGTGTGCAAGTGTGTGCACGAAAAATGCAACAATAAATAGTGCTAAACTTGCAAGAAGAAAATTAATTGAACTTTCGGAAAAAACAACCCCAAATGTGATAAGATAAATGTAAATATACATCACATAAATCATAATCATTTTCATACCAAGTATTTCACATAACGTTTTGCTTCAGGGCTCAGCCATTCCCCTCGTTCTGCAAAAGCTTTAATCACACGGTAGACATCCTCACGCTTTCTGATCACCTTGCATGAAATAACATATTTTTATAGTAGAAAAAGCATATTTTTATAGTAGAAAAAGAAAAAATGAATGTCATAACCAAATGAAATAACTCAAGAATCCATTTCAAGTTTCCATGATAATCCATATCATGTTTAAAGCAACTCCTCGATAAAGAAGAACGATCACAATTTACAAATTTATTTCTTTTGAGAGAATGATAGATGAATGCCTCAATTTTATTGAATAGAAGAAAATGCCCAATACATAAAAACAAGAAAAGGAAAAATACTCAACCTATTGGCCCACCATAAAGGAGATTTCTACTAAGGGCCAACCGATCATTCATCCCCCTAAGCACATCATATTAGAGTCATTATATAGGCCTGTTGGGCCTATTCCTGGAGGCCTGGGGGGCAACGCCCCCCCTGGGCCGGAGGGCGCACGGGGGTTCGGGGGGCGTTCGGTTGGCAACGCCCCCCGACTTGAATTTTTGTCATAAGTATTTTAGTCTTTTTCTGTTTCCAGGGTTTGCACATCTTATAACTATATAAAGGACCTTTCGACCCCCATTATTCAATATAACATTATTTCATTTATTTCTTCTCATCACACCACTCGCCTCAACACAAAAATGCCCCCAGTCTTTTATGAAGTGAACCATCATCTCCCAAATGTTCTCCACGTAAAGCAGAGCTCTTTTGAACAAACCTGAATCCTCATTAGTTCATACCACATGGAATAAAAGATGTGAATTTTTTTGCTTTCACACTCCTATCTCCCTTCTTCCTCAGCTTCCTCCCCCCTCCCACATGCCATCCAAAGACGATAAGTTCATATTTGACAGAACACAGACGATAAAGACCAGTGAGATGTATATGCATTATACAAGGATGAACTCACTCATGAGACATAGTTCAAGTTCATGAAGGTGAATTTAACTAGAATTTAGGTTTAAGGGTAACAAGGCCCTAGGGTCCGATGGGTTCAGTCTAGATTTTTCCAAGAGTTACGGGATACTGTTTAGGACGACCTCTTAGAGATGTTTGCAGACTTCTTCAAATGGGATCAAGCATTGGGTGCTTATATGCCCTTTCCTTACGCTCATCCCTAAGAAGACAGTCTTTCAGAGATCTCTGACTATTGACCAATTAGCATGGTGAATGAGAGTTATGAGATGGTGGCAAAGGTCCTGCTCAATAGATTAAACTGGTCAATGGGGATTTAACAGAAGAAAACTTGACTACCCTTGTGGTTGGCAGATCACTTCATGAAGGATTCATAGCCACTTGAGAAGCCATCTCAGGAGTGAAGCAAGCAAATAGGAAAAGGATGTCGTCAAATTAGATTTCCAGAAGGCGTTCGATAACATCAACTAGGGCTTTTTGTGCCATCTGCTGGAATGTCACGGGTTCGAGCACAATTGGATTCGGATGGTTCGCACAGCATCTCGATAACTAAAGAATCGATGCTTGATAACGGGAAACCTTGTGAGTATTTCCTTGTTTGCAAAGGGCTCCAGCTGGGAGATCCTCTATCGCCCCTGCTCTTCATTATGGTTGAAAACCCTTTGAGCAGAATGCTGAAAATGGCTGGATATGAGAATTGGGTCTCAGCCTTGGTCTCCAATATGAGTGCCTTATTTGGGGTGTGTTTACCCCTTTAAGATTTGTTGCTTAATGTGGCTTCTTACCCTTGATAAGGTATATACCAAATTCAATCAGTTAAATGGGCACATGACTGCAATAACATTTGTGAGCTATGTGGAAGGGAGGAGGAATCAAAGGATCATCTCCTCTTTGGATGTTACTTTAGCGGCCAGATTTGGGAAAAGGTTGGCATGGAATTACATTCTCACTGATCATTTACAGACCTAAACAACATGTGGAGGTGGTTCCATAAAAGTTCAAATGCATCGATTGAGCAATCTTGCTAAGTTCCAATAGCTTGGTTCCCATGCAGTATGTTGGAGCACTTGGTTAGCGTGTACAAAAAGATAATATAATTGAGCTCATCAATCACACAGCACAAAATCCAGTGCCCACTGTGAGGAGAAGATAATAAGAATGAGCTCATCAATCACACTGACAAAAATAACAGAATCCAGATTAAGGACATGTATGACAGCAATCAACTTTTTGATATGATAAAAAGAAATTTAAAAAAAAGGACTTGTTCCATTCAAAAGAAGAAAAAATTTGTTCCTCCTCCAGGACATCACAAAAAGGTAAGAAGCGTCAAAAGATTATCCTGTAGACTCCAACAAGAGGTAAACAAAAAAAAGGCAACTTTGAAGCAGAATCCAAACCTGCACAACAGAAAATGATCATCTAGCTTCCTCTCAGCTTCTGCACTGGCTTTGCGCACATCGTCATTAACTGACACCATCTTTGGAAAAACACAAGATTGCACCAGAGGAAACAGTTCAGCAATAGGAAACGTGGCCTACAAAATGTAAACATACAGCTTTTGCTGATTCAGTACAGAAATAAGATATTGCCCAAAATAAAAACAGCATTTTAAATGAAAAGGTGCAATGGTAAGAACAATGAACATAAAATCATAAAACAAGATACGTGGCTTACTACTTCTCTTTTATTGAAATGCAAGGCATGAATTTTTATTCATGCTCTCACGTTTATGGGAATCTGTCATAGTTCAAGATGTCTGGACTTTCTTCTATTTTTAGCTGGATCAAATTCAGAAACAAGATGTGTGTCAAACTAGATGATTTTTTATTGTGATTTTTTAGAAAGTTTAAGATATTGCTTGGCTGTATTGTAGATTCACCTGGGAATTAGTTCAAGTGCAAACTTGCCTAATGCTTCATCTACTGTTTTATAGGAGTGCATCTCTGACAAAAGATTTCAAAATTTTAACTAGAAGTGAAACTTATTTGGTGGTTACTACAATTTTGAGCCATTCAACCAGTGGCTTAAGATGAAGCTAATTATATGAAAATTATAGGGTAAGAACCCCCGAAAATAGGAGACGAGGGATCTCCTTCAAGAAAAGAAGGAATCCGAAAAGTAAGGAATTTGGCGAACTCCTGTAAGAATTTGACCCACTCGTGAATAGAGGAAAGGGCAATCCAAGGAAAAAAGTTCATTTCGTGAAGCCAAATGGACCAAAAACAAGAACCAACTACATGATTACTCCGATCGCCTTTCTTTGGTCTTCCACAGGAACATGAGGACCCAAACTTCTCTCGAGAACTAAACGTCATTGAAACCGCATAATGTATGCCATTGGAATTTCGCCCGATTCATCTTGTTAAATTTTGTTTTTCATAAAACCTCTGATTCATGGAGAAAGCACTTCCCAAATCTCTTTTATGTAGTTGCCGATATAATGAACTAACGGAAAAACCATACGGGGGGACAGGAATCTAAATTAAGAGATACTTTTTGGAGGCATAGTAGATCACACGGAGATGAATTTCTGAAAGAATCACTTTCTCAAGTCGAAATAGATTATAGCCGGTCATAAGCCATCATGTCAAAACTGGATTGCCGACCGTTTCAATTATCCAAAAGTTCCTCAAGAGATTGAACAAGATCCGAGTGTCACGAACAAAATCCATACATTTCCCCAAATGTTCGAAGATAGATACCGATCTTTTTTTCCCATTGTGATTACCAGTCCATAGAAATTATCCATTATAGAACCTTGAAAATTAAGTGGCACTCGTGAGCATTAGCCGCTTAAGGAGGCTCAAGTGGATTAGAGTATTCCGATTCAACCTGGGAATTAGTTCATCCCATCGTTGTGCATTCCCAACTCGCCTACCCTGAAATCATCAAAGCAGCCTTCCAGCTGCATCATCTACATATTGTTTTCCACCGTTTCATTAGCCATGGATCCAACAGCATCTTATGAACCATTCTTTAAACGTTTCACAAACGTGTCAAAATATCCTACTTTCGACATACGAACGTAGCAATGCATCACTTCTGACAAAAGATCAAAATATCAAAATTCATTGCACCTCCCCTAAACGCCGAAGTCTAGAACACTTAATTGGTGGTTAGAAGACTAAGCAGATTTTGAATCAAGCCATTCAACCAGTGGTTATTTCTTCCTCCTTTGCCGAAAGATGGAGCCTCACGTTGTTAATTGGAGCTCAGCCTTAACCTTACAACCGTGCAGTATTAGGCCTATTTGACCACGTTCATGTTGTGGTGCCCATGCCCATGGGATTGAATTGACCAAGAATTAGGCTCCCACCTTGAAGCCATAAATTGGTCTTCTACTATCACCATGATAAGTTATATATGGCTCACATTTCAAACCATTTGAAGATTTACTTTAAAAAAAAAAAAAACATTTGAAGATTTACTTGGTATTAGGTTGGGATTCTCAAACCACATCTATCTTCTGTAAGAATATTCTGGCTTTCCTCAAAAGTTAAGAAGGGCATGGAATTGGTAAACCTCCATGGTATAACCATATAACCATCCACCGCACAATCCCCCTGCCTCGGGTTGTGAAGCCATAGGAAAAACATCCCATCACGGAAAAAAGGCCCACAAAAGGAGAGGTGTCCATGTCAACCAACCCATAAACACCCTCAAGAGGCCTTTGCTAGGATCTCCTTCCTACGAGAGTGGATGCATCCTGAAGAAGCGATGTAGTAGCCTCCCAAATATTCTCGGAATACAGCTTATTTTGGACAATCAGCTCATTCCTACATCTGCATGAAGGTGTAGTACCAAACAGGTTGCTACACAATTTGATAAAATTTTAAGTTTGGATATAAATTACTTCCATGGACACTGTAGAAGTTTTGCCTACAGTATGAGAATGCAAGAGTAGAAAGTCATGCAACAATGATTGATGTGTTTACCTGGTTTGTCTAGAAAGATATTGAAATCAAACAGAAGAGCCCTAATGGATAGATGTAGAAAAAAAAAACAAAAAAGGCCCCAATTCATAAAATAAAAAAAAATATTGCCTCAGCTACATAAAATATTAAAGTGGGTCAAGATAATTTCAACTAAAAAAGTTGAGAGTAGATGTGTGATTTGAAACATTGCTGATCGTTTCCAGATTTTAATGGCTAGAAAAAAAAATTGGAATAACATATTGAAGCCTACTCTCTGTCACTAACTTAAAAATTCAGATAATATCCTTCTCCCCAGAGAATCCTTATCATCAATAAATGGACTTCAATATTGCATGGAAACATATTTAGGCTTATGTCATGGAGTATCGTTTCCTTTAGAAAAAGAAACATATAAAAACAAATAAGAAGTCAATGTTGCATTGGGTGAATAAATTCAGAGAGAGATAGCATAGCCTTGGTACATACTTTGTTGAGAGGTATAGAGGCTACTGAATCATGAACAGATTTAGACTTGGTGATAACTTGATCAGCTAACATCAGAATTTCTGAAGCAGATAGGTTGACCTGAACACTTGAACATGGAAGCTCTGCCACAATCCAGTCCAAGGACAATAAATCAAGGATCAGTAAAACTCACATCAAACATCTGATGTAACTCGAATAATATGTAGGATGATCTTCCATTGAATCCCTGGATCAAATTATGTTACCTTGATAAACAGAAATAATGTCATTAAAAAATAACCGTATTTCACAATTTCATCACATACAATGTAAAGAAAAAATGTCAAGGGGCACCAACCTTCTCCTACAATACTTTTTTTTTATTATTATTATTATTTAAATGTAAGTTGTAACACTTGTAAAAAATACAATAGCAACATTTGTAAGTAGTAACAGGAGTTACCAATAAACACCGACACAATCAACCTCCTATTATAAATTAAACCTCCTATTATACAATTAACTAATAGCATCACTTGTGCAAACCGGATTTTTGTCTCTGAACTGAGACATACAAACACAGTTCTGACCTTGTTTGTCATGACCGAAAGTCAGCCAATAACAACACCCCCCCCCCCCCCCCACAACACACACACACAAAGGAACACTTGTATGCAATGTTCTAAAAAGCAGGATTATGCGGGCAGCAAAATCAAGTCTAAGTTGCCTCATCCAGAGATTAAGCAGAACAGGAATTAAACGGGGATTAAGTGGCTAACCAAGGATTTAGCAGAGATTAACCAGAGTTTAACTGATAAATTCGATTTTTTCCCCCTTTCACCCCCATTTTATTGCATATATTTCAATTATTTTGCATTTTTACCTATTATACATATTATCTAATATCTTTTGTCATCGAGAAAAGTAGTCAGCCATTCATCAATTAATCCCTCCCAAAACAACTAATCCCTACGAAACCACTGACTGCCCGACTAACCTTTGGCTCATTTTACAACATTGCTTGTATAGAGTGGCACACAATTGTTTGATACATCAAAGAAGACGATGAAAGGACCAGGAAACATCATGTGGTGAGCACTCGCAAATCGCAAATCGCAAACCCCAATGTATCTGGATAGTGATGTACTAAACCCAATTTTGCTCGTATTCAATTAAATGCTGTAACCTCAAAAAAGCTCCCATTTTTCCCCTTTATATTTCAAGTGATTCGGACAGAAACCCACGTAGAAGCAAAAAAAAAAAAAATCAATCGAAATGTGTGAGAGCGTACCTTTCTTTCGCTGATTCTTCTTCTTGTGGGCGTTGATGGCGGAGATGATGAGATTCGCTGCGACTGCGACGATCGCCACTGCCCCCGTCGCGGCTATGATCCTCCTCTCTCTCTTCCCTCTTGTCATCTCTCTCTCTCTCTCTCTGAGGTTGAATGGCGGACTCGCTCGAGCGGACAAAGCGAGGGTTTCAATTTTGTTAAAGAATAGATAGCTACAACCATGTTAGAATAGGTGAGTTGTGGGTATTTATATTCTAAAGGCACTCTGGGATTGTGTTATTATTTTCATTGACATAAATGAATCTCACAAGTTAAATATTTTTTTATATTTTATAAATTTTTATTTATAATTTTTGAACAACTTATCAAACTATAAAAAAAAAAATTTACGTTTCCTTATAAGAATAATTAAAAACACAATCAAACAAAAAATCATGTAATTCACCGATTTAGTTATTTATTCCTAAACAGTCATAGACCCCATAATGGAACAAACCATTCTTGCATTCCTATTAAAAGGGGTGGAGCGTGGTTGATAAGGTCTCGAATGGTAAGAATAGACAATGTTTAATCATGTGTTTTGAGAGATTAAAAATTAAAGTAAAATGTTACATATAGTCCAATTTTTTAACCCCAGTTCTATTCATACATATTTGAAATTTTTTTAATTAATAAACTCATTTGATGAATTATGTGTTATTATAGAAAATATAAAATATATTCTTTCATAGATTGTATGTATCTATTTTTTTGAAAAGCCGATAAAGCTTCTCTCATATGTATTAAAATGGACAACCCAAAAGATCAAAGCAATATAATAAGCAAAGATAGGGGTCATACCTAATCTTTATAGATTAAAGATTTATAGAAATTAGAGCATGTCCAAAAGAGAAATGAAAATAAAATTATTCCTCAATGACGAGTCCACCATCCCTATATAAAATGGACTGCGCACTAGCATTGAATCGACCCTAATCCTGGATGAACCTCACTACCATTTCCCAAATGTTTTCTATGTAGAGAATGTTCCCTTGAAACAAAGAATGGTTGAGTGAACCAAATGGAACAAACCATAGCAATAACAAATGATTGGAAAATCTTTGCTCGAACACTCTTGTCCCCATTGGACTTCACTCTTTCCCATCTCCCACATGCCTTCCAGATTCAAGAAATCACTCGCCATGCTTGCAGCTACGGTCAACCACCCCCAAACACAACGCGCCATTGAGCAACAGATGAGTAGCTCTATAACACATAGTATCACACTTATAGATTGTATAGATCTATTTAGAGAAAATATAAAAAAATTAAATACATCTACAATGTGAGTATCGTTGTAATTTTATTCCAAGTAATACCCTAGGGTAAGTTAAGAACAAATGTCATTCTGTCATAACAAATATAAATTTTAGGTCATGCACGAATACGACTCAAAAGAACATCTCTGCACAAATTATACCATTCTGATGAGTATTGTTGAGAAGAGGATTTTAACGGAAGTATTTCGACAAAACAAGATATATTTTTTTATAGGTATTTATGCAAATAACTCTAAAGAATTGCAGAGAAAATAGCACCATGAAAATGATGGTGGATCACCACAGTAATGTAAGAGTCAATTAGAAGGTAATGATTAATTCTCTTAACAAAGAATATGATATATACATTTCATCTTTGAGCATATCAAGAGAACAATGTTAGAGAGATGCTGCAGAAGCACAAATTAGCTTTTCCAAAGTTGCATCAGATATCACCCTCTTCATTTGAGTCGATATCAAAATCAATGTCAAAAGAGCTCGCGGATTTCATCAAGCTTGTTAGTCCTGTGAGGTCCTCCAGATAAGTTGGATGGTTAAGTACTTCAAGAACAAATTCCATTCCTCTTGACCTGAATTCAGATACCACCTGAAAGGAGACATTTATTCCATAAAAACATGAGCTGTTGAGAGGAAATTGTTGATGTTAGTTTTGTTTCAGATTAGAATAGAATACTAAATGGCCTCAACCTTCATTTGTTCTGAACCTCTCCCACTTTTTTTAAAGGTGTTAGTTAAATAGAAAATCTTTTTTTTTTTGTGCGTATATACCTTCTGAAAACATGCTATTTAATTGTATACCATTGAAATATTCAGTAATATGCATGCTTTCTACTCTAATTAAGCGCCATCATTTTTTTCTTCTAAATATGTCTATTAACACTGTCAAGTCATAAAGACCAATACCAATTACAAGTTTTTAAACTGAAAATGAATTAATTAATCTAAAACCTACAAAACATTATATCTTAAACATCAAAGAGTTATTCATTGTTAAAGGCATCATAGATACCAATACTCAAAATTGATGCCAGTTCATACGATACCTTTGCACGCAATGATATGGAAAGAGAAAGAAGGATCGATTTTCTTTTTGGTAAGAAGGATCAATTATTGACGATCAATTATTTACATTATGATCAAGATTAGACTATTATTATAAAGAATAGGCTAACATTATTTCTGTCCTTTTCTACCCAATGGATAGGAAAACTCTAGTATAATTTTGATTATAACAAGTGACACAACAACACAATTTTATATTGAGAAAGATTTTAATGGCATATAATTAAATAGGTTATTCGCAATGTTACAATATAAATAACATGATTTTAGAGGGTAAAAAAAAAACTCAATCATCAACTAGGTTCAATCACTTACAGCATCACTACAAGCTGTACAACTGTTGGAGGAGTGACCCACGAGTGTCAATTGCGAGAATTGAGAAAGACAACCACGTATTTGATGAGGCAAAATGCCTAGTGACCTCTCATTGGAGACGTTGGAGTGAGCAATGTCACCGGGAGCATATATCCTGTTCAAAATTCAGACCAACATCCAAGATCACAACAAAATGTGACATCAGATGAATGCGTTCTCAAATTATTAATGATTGTTGAAGTCCAGAGGTAAGATGATGGAAACATTTATATTCAATTTACTTTAGATGGTCATCAAGTTACTTAAAAGCAACCACAGCTTATACATGGCACAAATGGCATGGTTTTGCATTTTCATTTTCACGATATCCAAATTAGTAGCGAAATTTGTGTAGCTTGAAAAACATAATGAAATATGTGTAGTGTTTGGAAAAAGGAGTGCATGGAATCTTGTATCCATGATTCTGTTTTATACATATATAGATATACGAAGACAAAAACATGTTCGAGGAGGAAAATATGGACATGAGATGAGGAAGGATATAAAAGAAACTAGCTTCATGAACAAATATATGTTCTTTACCCATTTGGATGATGCAAAACTCCCACCAAAAGTTCGACAGCAAGGCCGGAAGCAATGCTGGCAAGGGCTGGTCGTGTAACTGTACATTGTTGGTCCAGTGTCCTGTTTGAAGTTGACTGCACAAAGAGACAAAAGATCATTGTGCATTAAAACTCAAGGCTTGAAAAAAATGTGCCAAATTAGCTCATAATAAAAGTATTACATCAATGGGAGCAACAATGTCATTGCAAAAGTAACATCCCAATCGTGACCCTCCATCTCTCCTTGATGCAGATGAGTTGCCCAGAGGAAGTGAGGCACTCGCATCTTCTACTTTCTCTTCATCTTTTGGCATGGAAGAGATGGGACCAGATCCATGACGCATGACGAGGAAGCTGTCAAATCCTAGAGCCGCATTAATGGCAATCTGAAATGGGGTAAGTTATGTTAATGTATACAAATCTGAAAAAAAATCATCATTTTCCTTATACAACTCCAATAACATTATTTTCCTTATATAAATCAAGGGTCATTGTGCTTATAGGAAAGGACACGCCCTCCACCATTATGGGTAACTTATGATTTGGATTATGAAGCATAAGGGTTATGGTCATCTGTAGAGGGATATACCACAATACAGAGGGGTAGTTAGTCTTTTCATTTACTTTTATTTTGTTCGGAGACCCCTCGTCTCCTCTATATTTAAGGGTATCTTTATTTGAGTAAGATCGCTCTAATCCTTCCCTAAAAAAAAAGAACTAACAACAGGTAACTAAATGCAAAAGCAAGACTTTTTTTAATTTGCCAAAGAACTGTTGTGGGATACATTCTGAAGCACACAATTATCTGGCTATATAACAATTATGGAGGCTAATAAACTATCAAAGAAGGGCTAAAATATGTACCTTGTTGGCATTTGCTGAAAGAAGGCTTGGAAGCCAACGGCTCTCCCTCGTGTCAGTCAGTAAAAATATCACATCATGGGATTCAATTAAGTTTTGAAGTTGTTTGCAATCTTCAACCACATTAGAAGAATCTTGGGTAGAAATAGGATGTCCAGGCATAGGTATCGATAACACAACACCTTCAGCTTTCTACATATCATCGAACTGAAATTATAGAAAAAAAAATTATATTGTAAAAATGATGTATAATGAAGAGAAGATGATGTTTAATTACCACGGATGGAAGACTACGCTTTAAACCTTTAACTGCTGCAACAGCTTTCATATCACCAGCAACGCAATCATCAAATGAGTAGAGGTTCTGCCTCAACAAATTAGACATTGAAACTCGACCATTATCTAGTAGTGTAATTTTTCTGACTCCCCAACTCTGCAAATGGAAGCAACTTTTAAAATATAAATATCCAATTATATTTTTTTTATAGATCTAAATCACATACCATGGATGGATATATGAATATGACTTTTTAATTTTCATAATACAAATATCATGAGCAGATTTCATTACCATGAGTAGGCGTGCAACCTGGCATCCAAGTGTGCCAGCTCCTAACAGAAGACATTTAACAGTGGTCAAAGTTTCTAAATCCATATCCTTAAAAACATTCCACTTCATAAGCTTTAAATTCAAATCGGCCGCAATTTCAGCTGACCTGCACATAATTCAATATTTGCATATTTTTAGCAAATATTCACAGAGGAAAGCAAGTGCTAAGCTCATGTTTGTTTACAAGAACAGATCTTAGTGGCCTTGGTGATTACATATGTTTGTTTAAAAAAATAAATTGTGTAATGATAATCTCTTATTCAAAAAAAGAACAGACCTTAGTGGATCCATTGATCGAGCAAGGCTCACACACTTGGCAGACAACTTTTCCCCATCTAGCTCCCATCCTAAAGATTTAGGCACGTGTTGAGCATCTCTCCACTCTAGATCAAATGAATCATACTTAGTTCACAGAATCCAAGATTCATAATCATAGATGAATTTGTAGAATAAATAACACAAAGCATAAGTTTAACCGAATTCTGCAGCTCTACCTTGGGGGACTGAAACCAAGGCCTCACCAACGAGAGATCGCCCCAAATCGGGAAAACCCCTATTTGATTCTCGGTAGCATAAAAAGCAAACTTTTTCTAACTTCCATCTCGAACAAATTAACGCAAGGTAATTGCAAAGGGGCCAACCAGGATATTTACCATTACATGAATCATAGAAACCAAATAGCAACTGCACCCACAACCAACCTAATAAATAAGCTGAACGAACATATCTTGAAAACCATATAAGATATTGCTTAAATGAAAAAAATATTGAAAATACAACATTCCATATTATATTGAAGAATACAAGTAAAAAAAACATCTTACTCAAACAAGCATGTTTTCAGCCAAAATTATCACTATTGACTACTGAAAACTAATAACTATGCAAGCTTCAAGAATAAGGCAAACCCTTTTAGCATCGTGTTGGCAATCATCCAACTCTCTTAATGGCCTGATGGTAGCATGTTCATCTGATGAGATACAAACCAAAAAGAACGGAACATCTGCACCAACACAAAGATTTGAGTGCCAAGAAACAAAAGTAGGATAGAATTGTCACAACAAAAATTTCTCAAGATTGCACTCTTGTAAAAATCAACAGCCCAACCTGTTGTCAATTTCGAGTTGCGCCATTCATTCAAAGACACAGACAGGGACTTCGCCTATTCAGAAAACAAAAACCCTGAAGTAAGCAAGGTTCAATACAAACCAAACATTGAACATTCTATATTTCTGGTACCTCATCTAAATTGAAGAACTGCGAAGCGGGTCTTATATCAACCAATGTCGCTGGAGGGTTGAGAAACAGAGCAGGAAAAGCAAACCAGTAACTAAAAGTTGATTTCTTTAAATCTGCGAATGAGATCACAAAAAACCTCAAAAGGAGTGTGCCTTCCTCAATCGCCCTCCCAGAGCAAATATCATCCCAAATCTGTAATTCAAAGGGGTGTCTCAATGCAATGATTATCTAGATTTAAAAAAAAAGCTACATTGATCTTGGGCCTCACCTTCTTGGCCTCCCTCTTCAACAGGCCCCCCCTGTCAAGACCCTGAAACTCCTCTACCGTGTTCATGTTATAAAGGGTCCCAGGCACTGGGCACTTGTTCCGGTCTCCATGGACAGGTGACGAAGGTTGTTGATCCGGCAATGACTCCACATAAAGACTCATTCGGCTGGGAACTATATCGTGCGAAGAGGGCTTATAAAAACCTGAAATTCAAAAAAAAAAAAAATTTTTGTGAAAATTTGCTTTTGACCCGGATAATTTGGATGAGTCATGAAGATTGGTGGGGATGGATCGACCTGTGATGGGAATGGGGGATTGGTCGAGACCGAGTGTGTCAAGTTTGAGAGAGGACAGTCTCCACCAGAAACCCTCATCGACTGAGCTCTTCAACATTGAGAATCTGACGACATTCTTATTCTTCTCCAATGCCGTCATCATCGATGACAACATCGATGCAATTCTGGTAGTCTCCCTCTAACTTCTCTCTACTAGTCTGAATGCATATGCAGATGCACGTGTTATAGATTCTTATGTTAGAAACACTCAATGCAATAGCGTTTTATTGTAATTACAGGTTTTATATTTGTATGACAATAAATTCTCTTCAAACACGCAATCAAATGATATGAACTAATCAACATAATATATCTAAAAATAGTGTCCTGTAACTGAAAGGAATGAATTCCAACATGACATATAATGGTATCAAATCCAAACTCCAAGACGCCTGGTAGAAATACTCAATGTAATGGCAAAATGTAGTACTACAAGTTGAATACATATTTGATAATAATTGCACTAAAATCTCAAAACCAAAATATAAAAATCATCAACTGAGTAGATCTAAAAAGTTGCATCATAAACTTGAGAAAATGAACTATCCAACTAAGCTCCAACATAATTACTCTAACGTAGCTGGCTCTTTTAGGTATCAGAATATCTCCCAATTGTTTGTGCCCTAAATAATCCCAACATGTTCCTTAAAAGTGCAGATATTGTATAATTATTCGGTTTTCTACAATTTCTCCCATCCCTCCAACGTAAATAACCCAATATCAGTTCACAGTCAATACCAATCAGTCGTTTCTTGGTCAAAACCAGGTAAATCTAAATTTCCATTAAAAAAAGGCTTTCATGAGGCAGATTGATATGATCCCTGATTTGAATGTCTTTTATTATTTTGTATAAGTCTTTTATTTTAGGATTAGGTCAATTATTAGCTTATTTGGATAGATGTTTGTTAGGATGTAATCCCTATTTCTATGGGATTGATTATTGAGTCTTGTTTGCTATTTATTTGAAGTTATGAATAAAAGAATGCAAGGATAAATTATTAAGCAAAGTGCTCTAGAGCATTAGGAGGCCGATTTACCTTCGAAGTAAATCACTTTTGGGATTCATTTATTGAATTCTAGCTCTTCTTCGAAGAGCAACCTATCATTTGGTATCAGAGCCATATATCCATCCACCACCACCTTAGTCCCAACAGGCTATGGTCAAGATTGCAAACGATGGAGTCAAAGCTCGACAAGCTCGAAGGAGGTATAAAGGAAGTCAAGGAAATTCTTATTGTCATGAGTGCCCAATTTAAACGGCTAGCTTCTTCAATTATTGAAGATAGAAGACATTGCTCTACAGAAGAGGAAGTACAAGTTGAATCTAAAGCATTAATTCAAATACATTCGAAGAAACACACTCAAGCGTGCTACAGACAAAGAAGAAATTCTTTCATGCTAGTAGGGTGTCGACTCACACGTCAATCAGGTAATCAACCTAGATCAACAAGCTCCAACACAAGATTGCCGTGGGTGGAGATGAAGGAACGAAGAAACAAAGGCATTTGTTATAACTGTGACCAAAATTTTGAACCACATCATTGTTACAAATCAGAGGCAACCTATCATTTTTTGATGAAAGAAGAAGACTATCATCAACTCAAAGAACGATGGAGATTTCATTTTAACCTTGAGGACAAGGTTCTCTTAAGGGGAGTGGATTGATATGATCCCTGATTTGAATGTCTTTTATTATTTTGAATAAGTCTTTTATTTTAGGATTAGGTCAATTGTTAGCTTATTTGGATAGATGTTTGTTAGGATGTAATCCCTATTTCTATGGGATTGATTATTGAGTCTTGTTTGCTATTTATTTAAAGTTATGAATAAAAGAATGCAAGGATAAATTATTAAGCAAAGTGCTCTAGAGCATTAGGAGTCCGATTTACCCTCGAAGTAAATCACTTTTGGGATTCATTTATTGAATTCTAGCTCTTCTTCAAAGAGCAACCTATCATTTGGTATCAGAGCCATATATCCATCCACCACCACCTTAGTCCCAACAGTCTTCATCTTCCATTCATTTCTCCCATCACCTTCCACCCAAAGAAACCCATCATTAAAAAAAAAAAAAAAAAAATCATTTTATCCATCAAGCACAATCTCTCTGGCATGGCCAAAGTTCACATGCTATGGTCAAGATTGCAAACGATAGAGTCAAATCTCGACAAGCTCGAAGGAGGTATAAAGGAAGTCAAGGAAATTCTTATTGTCATGAGTGCCCAATTTAAACGGCTAGCTTCTTCAATTATTGAAGATAGAAGACATTGCTCTACAGAAGAGGAAGTACAAGTTGAATCTAAAGCATTAATTCAAATACATTCGAAGAAACACACTCAAGCGTGCTACAGACAAAGAAGAAATTCTTTCATGCTAGTAGGGTGTCGACTCACATGTCAATCAGGTAATCAACCTAGATCAACAAGCTCCAACACAAGATTGCCGTGGGTGGAGATGAAGGAATGAAGAAACAAAGGCATTTGTTATAACTGTGACCAAAATTTTGAACCACATCATTGTTGCAAATCAGAGGCAACCTATCATTTTTTGATGAAAGAAGAAGACTATCATCAACTCAAAGAACGATGGAGATTTCATTTTAACCTTGAGGACAAGGTTCTCTTAAGGGGAGTGGATTGATATGATCCCTGATTTGAATGTCTTTTATTATTTTGAATAAGTCTTTTATTTTAGGATTAGGTCAATTGTTAGCTTATTTGGATAGATGTTTGTTAGGATGTAATCCCTATTTCTATGGGATTGATTATTGAGTCTTGTTTGCTATTTATTTAATGTTATGAATAAAAGAATGCAAGGATAAATTATTAAGCAAAGTGCTCTAGAGCATTAGGAGTCCGATTTACCCTCGATGTAAATCACTTTTGGGATTCATTTATTGAATTCTAGCTCTTCTTCGAAGAGCAACCTATCACAGATCCCAAGCTTCCATCCAAGCACGAATAGCTTCATTTAAAAGAATATTTTTTTGGTGTAGAAACTATCGATTCAGGATCTTAGACGAGGAAAAATCAAAGCATCGCTAGCGGAGCCATTGAAATGAAACGATCGCTCATAAATTCCATTCAACGTTTATCAATTTGAAATAATTTTTATGCAAATCTGTGCTTGTCTATCAGATTTGGGTGGTTTTTTCAGGTTTTGATCGATAACATGAAAAATGAACACTCAAATCGAACATCAAACAAATTTTGATTTCATGCGATGCATATTGGAATCGAAATCAAGATTGAGAACCGGTACCTGTGACGATCGTAGAAACGATGGTGGGTTTGGAAATCGATGAAATCCGACGATCAGAAGGGGTTATTATTTATGTATTTTTGTTTTTCAATTGATTACACGTTACGTACGTGAGAGTCGCCCACGCATCTATTATATCTCAAAAAGTAACCCCCTGTAATCTGTCTCATATTCACATAACCCCCTGACTTTTCCATATATCCATGTAACCCCTTCTAAATACACCCATAAATCCAAAAAAACCCCTTCTGTCGATCAACCTAACCATATGCTAACCTTACATGTAAAATGTCGATTTTAACCCTATGTATAAACATTATCCCCACTGCCTTCAAAACTAAGCACGAAGAAAAAAAATGTGATGAGATGGGGACAAGCAATCATCAACCAAAAACAATCTCTCCTAACCCACATTTTTCATCACCACCGATTCAATCCCCCAACCCCCCAAACCTCATATACACACAGATTTCCAATTCAATCCCCCAACCCAACCCCACAAACCTCCTATACACACACAGATTTCACAAAGTTTAAATTTTTATTCAATCAAAGATTTTGGGGACGGCATGAAACAGATCCTGACGAAGTCGATCCAGCTTGTTGACCAGGTGACGAAGACCGTTGATGACGCCCACCTCCTCAAGCTCGGCCTCCGCTGCCACTCCACTGGCCTCGTCAAACGCCTACATCAGCAACGTCTCTTGGATCCTCCGCGTCTCCGCCTACTCCGACGACAACGACTACCTCGGCCTCACCCCATTGCCGCCAACGAGCCCATCCTCTGTTTGATCTGGGAACCCATCACCACCCATAAATGTTTGATGGATTATTTGATCCGCCCATTAATGAATTATTTGACCTAACTATAGCCACCCATAGATGATGTTTGATGGAAGTGATGAGAAAGGTTAAAGGAGGGATAAATTGGAAATACTAGGGGTCTTTTTTGGATTACTGGATGTTTGCAAGGGGTTAAATGAATATAACATTTTTAACTAGGGTTGAGATAATGGAATATGCTTAGAATATTCTAATTATGTGAACTGATTTTTAACTTGAGGGGTTTTTTGGATTTATGGGTGTGTTTAGAGGGGGTTATATGGATATATGTAAAAGTCAGGGGTTTATGTGGATATTAAGCAGATTACAGGATATGGATTTTTCCCAATTTCTTAAGTTTATTTTTTTAATCTCATTTTTATTTTATTTGGTTTAAATGTAAAATTAGTTTTTGAAGTTTAAGTGGATATCCATTTTTCATTAATTTTTCATGTAAAATGTGTATGTTAAGTGTGGAATGCATTTTCATTTAGGGTGCATTTGACAAAAAAAAATAAAAAAATTTGGGGATTTTAATTTTTAAAAGACTAAAAGCTAAAAATTATTATCAAACAGGTTGACCTACATGCATCATCATTATTAGATTTTGTGAAAGGATTGTGCATCGAAATCTGTATTTTATAACGTACGCAGTAGCCATCATTATTACATTATAAAAAACCATGTATAAAAAAGTTAAAAGTTATTTTTGAAACTGTGTTTTTAAACACACCTTTAAACGGATAACTCCGAATTTGGAAAAGCGGGGAGCAATAGAAAACATTTTTCATGTTGTTTTTCAAACGCGACAAATATAGCTTGGGATCGTTCAAATGCAAATGCTAAAAACATGTTTTCATATGTGGTTTATTGGATAGATAAATAAACCTGAAAGGTTTATATGCAATAACCCTTTCAACTATTTATTTTCATTGAAAACCTTATGACTAAAGGTTTATTGGATGGCTTGCAGGCTTGGGCATTGGGGTTTGGTTGGATTTATATGACAGGTTTGATTTCCTGAACATTACATACAGGGGTGGAGCCAGGGGGGCAGGCCCTGTATGTAATGTTCAGGAAATCAAACCTGTCATATAAATCCAACCAAAATAATACATCAAACATAAGCTACCATGAAAATTTTACTCAGTCCAGGTTACAACCCCAGATACAATGCACATCCTTTTTAATTTTTTAAACATAAATAAATTATATTTATAATGAATTGTATAGATTTATTTATGGAATGTGTAAAAAAAATTCTAATGGAGTCAGTGCATGTCATAAACTAAGTATATGGGACTATAAACAAGGCCACAAAATGGAATGCGTGTAACAGTGCTTATTTTAATCATCTACAGTTTTACAATCCTTGTATCAACACATGCATGACAAATGCTCTCCATAACCTTGGATCAAAAACCTTGTTGCACCAAAACCACAATCAACACACCTGCAAATAATGGGAATATATTTTACAAAACCAAAGATGCTTTGTTTCCTGGGCAATAATAAATGTGCACCATGAAATGAATCCTCTGCTACACTTCCAAACTTTACATGGAACTAAAGCAATGGAAGCTGCCTCAAGAAATATAGATTCCAAAAAAAAACAAAGACAGTTTGTGTGGTTAGCTTTTATCATACTCAAAAACCAAGAACTGCTCTCAGGTTCATGGCATGTACACAATTATTCCGTTGGAAGGACAAAAAAAAAATCACTTCTGTTTTGAAGGGAAAGCAAAAGATCAGTCGAGCTTTGAAATCACGGAGTCCACGACTTCTTGGGTGGTGCTGGTCCCGCCGAGATCTTTGGTCATGTACTTACCTTCCTCGATCACCCGCTTCACGGCGGTTTCTAACCGATCAGCGAAGGAAGGGAACTGAAGATGCCTCAGCATCATCGCGGATGATAGAAGCAAGGCTACGGGGTTCGCCTTCTTCTTCTGCACTATTTTCTCGTTGCCCACGTTACCAGCCGATGCGCCCTGCTCGAAGATAGCGTGATCCGCACCGACGTTACCTGGGAAGAAAGTATAAAATTTATGAGAAGGAAAGTTCAACATGAAGCTGAGGTGTTTCACCAAACAGTGAATGTGTGATCTGACCATAGTTACCAGAAAAAGAGTTTTATGGTGCATATTCACTAGTAGTCATTGTGTTGGTGGCTAAGGCTCAGTTAGGTAGCATTTATTTTATTTTTGGTTTAAAAACAAATAGGAAAAAAAAATCATTTCTACCACTTAGAATAGTTTTTGTTGGAAATTTGGGTATAGCAACATTCCAAAGAATCCTATCCTTCAAGGAGACCTCAAAAGTTGACACTCCTGTTCTAGAGTCCAAGAGTAGAGTCCGAGAAATAACTTACAACAAAGCAAATGCCCCCTTTTTTTTTTTGAGGGAAAAGATAAGTTGCTAAGGACTTCCACGAGGACCACCTTCCAATAATAGTGGTACCAGTAGCAAACATCACTTCTTTCATTTTTCTTAAATTGGAACATTAAAAAAAAACTTATGAAAGGTTTCCAAATGAGCCTGACATTCAGGACATTTTATCAAGTAAACCAAGACAAGGAACTTTAAATCATCCAATAGGTTGTGTTATATATTACCTATCATTTCCAAAAAAAAAGTGGATAACAATAAGAGAAATGGTGATCTAAATGAAAAGGTTTCACAAAAATATTAGATCTAAGGTAAAGAGCATTTTTAGCTTAAAATTCAATGCTTTTTAGATCAACCATTTCCTTCAGGCATCCAAGCCAGCATTGGTGGTATCACAACTCCATATGCATAATGGAACGACATAACCTTAGTACACATGCACTAGCATTCAGAGTATGACACTTCTAATCCCATAATTGAAAAGAGAAACTTATCATAGGCATACACGATGCAGACGTTAAAACAGCAGGAAGTAAAACAGGAATAAACTAATTATTAGTAGAATATGCAAATTGGTACCTCCCGGCATGACACCTGTGCCTCCAGCAATACCTGCAGCTGTGTTTGCCACAAGATTGCCATATAGATTTGGTGTAACCTGTCATTATCAAATAACCCACATGAGATTCTTTCATACCAAATCTCTGAAATGTGTTAACCCAAACGGAAACAGATCTTCAAACATGTAGAATGCGGACAACCAAAAAGTATGCATTGTACCAGCAAGTCAAAAACATACATTGACAACGAATTCAGGGAGGAACAAAGGGAACAGAATCAATCACACAATAATTTGTCACACAGACTTATTTTTAAGAGATGACAAAAACACAACAGTTCGAACTTTGCTCAAAACAGTTATTCTCATGCTTACTTGCACAGACAACTCCTCAGGTGTCAGGAGTTATTGCATAAATATTTTTCTCAATACATGTTTAAAGTGGTTATAAACATATTCCAAAGAATGGTTTCATGGCCAACTGAAATTGAGCTATAAGCTCCTTATAATAAATTTTTTAGAAAAGGCACATACCACATAGAAACAATTAACATCCAAAACATAGCACAACAAAATTTAACATATTACTGAGAGCATATCCTCCATTTCCATGATATCATTAATGATTAATGCTACTAGTCTGAATGTTTTTCCATGTTAAAAATTGATGAAAAAATATTGAATATGAGAACTAACTCTAGGGAATTGAGGTAGGAACTAGGAAGACAAAGCTACTCAATATATCAAACACCAATCAAGTTCAAATACACCATCTTCACCAAAATTTATCAAACCCAGCCACTACTTCGTTTCCACTGGTTTAAACTTATTTTTAATTTAACAATCAACTGCTATTGCTCCCCCACAAAATTCCTTATTTCAGATCCATGTAACTGTATCAGCCTGAAAAATTAACATACACAGCCTTTAACGTTATATTCTCTACTTGAATGTCCTGACTCCTGAGAAGCTCTGAAAAATTAAAGGAGTGTAAGCAACTCCGCATCTGTAGCTACGTCAACATTAGCAGAAAATATCTGATTTATGTATTCCTATTAGCACAAAGAAGACCCCCAAATCTTGCCTTACATGGAGATCCAAATGCAATCTCAAGTTCCAATGGAATTGAGAAAAGTCTACAAAGGCCCAACTTTCTAAAGAGACATGCCATTCCAAAGATGAAACTAGGCCAGTTCAGCACCACAACAGCTAAAGAAATGTAGATGGAGTAGCACCATTGATGCACCACTCCCCATATTTTGCAGGCACACACTCCTGTAGTTCTACTTTAATTTTTAGAATGTATGAGTACAAATATATAACAAACTTGTGATTGTCTTAAACAATCCAGATCTCAAGCATGTCACAGGTGCTAGATATTGCCCCTGAAAGTATGGGATAGCGGGTATCAGGCTATCAGCTTAGCATTCAATACAGAAAGAGAAAAGTTGTAAAGAAAGCCTCCTCATCACAACAAAAGGAAAAAGAAAACCCATCATCCACACTTCCACAGTTAATTTCACATCAGAATCTCTTTCTCGTGATTGGCAGCACAAATGTCTGAATTCATACAAGGAACCTCATATTCCTGAGTATACCCATGCCATGTTGAATAATCCAGCCTTCAAGAACTTTGTGCAATGGTATTAGAAAAAAGAAAGATTAAAGCAAAAAATCATGATACCTGTATATTTTATTCATTTGAAGAAGAAAGCAGGAAAAGATAAAATTAAAGTGTATCACCAATTAGATAGGCCAATAAAAAAATGTGCACTAACCACCTTATTAGAGAGACAAGTGATTGACTGATAAAAGACAGAAGAGAAATCAGACTTTCCAATTTCTTCTATATTCTGACAGGAGAGGGGTAAATCATGGTGTTTATAGCGACAATGTAGAAAGGAGACACATATGGACTAACTGAACAAAAAGAACAAATGACAAAAGGAACAGAATAAACAGATTAGCCATCCAACTAGCCAAAAAAAGTACTAAGCATTATAAATAGACTACATACAGCAATTGAATATTTTTTAAGCATGCAAGTTCAGGATTCTTAAGAATCATTAACATAACTATGTCAAGTTAGATATGTATCTAATAAAACTTTGCTGGCACACCAGCATTTTAAGCAGCTGAGAGAGCATCAGCAATGGTGTCTCAAAGATGGACCAAAAAAGCATGAAATAAGTGGAGAAAGAAGCAACAGAAACAAATCTTAGATCCATTCAATTCAACACTGTATACATAAGCATCAGACTGAACGACATATCAATTTAATTGAATGCAAGGAGGAAAGGCCTTAAAATCTATTTTAAACAAAAGGAATGTGTAATAAAATAACTTACCATGACATCAAATTGTTCAGGCTTTGACACAAGTTGCATGCAACAGTTGTCCACAATAATTTCATTGTACTTTATCCCTGGATACTTTGTCGCAACCTCACGACAGGATTCCAGGAACAATCCATCTGCCAACTTCATGATGTTGGCTTTGTGCACAGCAGTAACTTTCTTTCTGTTGTTGAGGAAAGCATACTCAAATGCGTATTTTGCAATCCGCTCTGAACAGAACTTTGTTATCACCTAGCATAGCCAGAGAATTAGAAACAAACTAGTTTTATGAGAAGATATTCGCAACAAGAGAAATGTGCATGCACATAAATAACCATTTTGAATCTAGAAATCCAAGGTTAAGTAAAAATTGGTATGCTACAGGCTCCCATTTCATCCGATAATATGGTCTTGAGAAAGACCCAGCGGTTTAACAGAGAAGATGTTGATTTTCAATTTTTCATCATTGTGCAATCATCTATTGATCTTTTTACGTTTTTTAGAAAAGTTCAGTACCACCATCTATAATTTATTGTTAGATGGCAACATTAAGAAGATGAGAAAGAGACTCAAACTCTTAACCTCTGGGGTCACTCTCAGAAGCTATGAGAACCACGCATGGCCAATGGGGCATCTCCTGTGCTGGCGTGAGAACTCTACTTGTGGTTAGGGGTAGATTATCCACTGAGTAGTAGTTTTGCGTAGCTTGGTGCCTTGTCTAGAGTCATAGTAGATATCTCTTCCACTATTGACTTGTAGTTGGGTGTTTTTGTTGTGTTTTTCTTGTTTGTTTGTAACAATTGGGCATTCCATTTCTTTGAAATATAATTAAGACCGAATGCCTACCGTTTCTCTCTAAATAAAAAGAAAAACATTTTCCCTCTTCTGCTTTCATGTTGAAGCGTGCAAATCACGTAACCGAATTCAAAATTTTCATATGCTATTATAAGAGACCAACCCATAAAAAACATAGAGATCCAAAAAAAAACCAAATTTTCCATTACCATCATTAAAATCACCAAAATGTACATAAAAGATATTGAGTGTGAGAGAGAGATTCAAATCAAAACACCTTGAGCGACTCGACGACCCCAGGCACGACCTCGTGTTCGAGCCCGGCATACTCCCCCTCGGTGTTCTCCCTGATCACCACGATATCCACGTTTTCATGCCTCGTCGGCAGCCCCGGCAGGTTGAAGCAGTTCACAAGCGACGCGTACAGATCGAGCTCCTTCCGCAGCTGCACATTCAGGGAGCTCACACCGCCTCCGACGGGCGTCGCGAGCCCCCCCTTCAAGCACACCTTGTTCTTCCTGATCGACTCCATCACCTCGGCGGGGACGCTCGTCATGTCGCCGTGGACCTCGTATGTCTCGAAGTAGACGGGGGCGTGCATCGCCTCCATGACCTGCCGGACGGCGCCGGTGACGAGGGGGCCGATCCCGTCGCCGGGGATGAGCGTAACGGGGCGCGGGGACCCGTCGCCGGGGCGGGGCATGTAGGTGACGGGGCGGTGGGGGAGGAGGCGGTGGGAGGGGGTAGGGTTTCGGAGGAGGTGATTTAGGGTTGATAGAGATCGTCGCGCCGCCATTTTTTGGGGGGGTTTCGATCGCCGGAGATGGAGAAGGAGAGTTTTTTTTTGGGGGGGCGGTTGGTCTCGAAAAGCGGAGACTTTTTGATCGACTGACGACGATTTCTTTGGGTTGGTCCAATACTCCAATTGCACCCCTAATTTTACTTCACACACCCCTTTCTTTCTCAATCCCACCTAAATAAATTAAGTGTTTTAAACACCCCCATGTAAATTAGTCTTACAAAAAATCTATTTATGTAAGAGGAGGGTGGGCGGAGGCAATGGGGGAGCTAAGATTTTTATAAAGTGAGAATTAATGTCACTGATGTAAATATATCATAAAGTTATATCACTATATATATATACACAGTTCCGATTGGGTGCGGTGTGTGGTCAGTGCGGTGTGCGACGTGGGCCGTCCGATCGCAGGTCCATCGCATCCAACGGTCGACGTGAATCGCACCCGACCGTCCGATGCGATGGACCTGCGATCGACGGCCCGTGATCGCACACCGCACCGACCGTAAACCGCACC
The DNA here is from genome assembly GCA_030737845.1 of Acorus calamus. Taxonomy (NCBI): domain Eukaryota; kingdom Viridiplantae; phylum Streptophyta; class Magnoliopsida; order Acorales; family Acoraceae; genus Acorus; species Acorus calamus. Next base: position 3,050,036 of record CM060873.1, on the reverse strand, counting down.
TAATCGCGACTCTATATATATATATTTAATTTTAATAGCATAGATTAAAGATGAATATGTATAAAATAAAATAAATGCATTCACACAAAACATATCACTTAATAATTCTAAAAGATAATTATTATATTTTAAAACAATATGTTAAATTTCATATTGATGATTCACAAAAAAATGTCACTACATATATCTAATAAGCAATATATACCTTAAATAGCAAATATTATATTTGATTATTTTAGATATTTACACAAATATTGTAAACCTTAAATAAATTAGTAAAAATGACATTAAAGTAAACAGAAAAAACTTTAGACCTTCAAATTTTAAAAAATTGTCAACATCATATTTGTCAAAAAATTCGAATATGATAGACACCGTACCCTTTCCAAAGCTTACGAGTTGTTAATTTGTTTTTATCGATAGCCAATCTGTCTAGACTTTTCAGTTTTTGTGTCTACATGACCAGTCAATAGGAAGTGTGCATAGTACTTAGATATAAATGAATCTTTTTATCATAATCCGATTAAGAGGGTGTGCATGGTAAACAGAGGGATGCATTTAGCCGGGACCCTTGTTACATAGTTTTGGGGGTTTTTTTAACAAATCCGTCGCCTATTGTCTGAAAAAAGTCGAAAACACGATAACTCGAGGGGTTTTTTCGTCATTGTCACCAGCTGTTCCAAATAAAGCGTCGTCGGTTCACTGACCCTCCTTTATCGGCATGGAAGAGGAGGAGCTCGAGCATCTTCGATCAATGGATTCCGACAAAGCAAAGGTTCTCTACTTCACTCTCTCCCCTCTCTCCTCTTCATGTTCTAATGTTTGGTAGGCAAAATATTACTTCGATCGGTTTCAAAATCTTTGCTTTCTTCGCAAAAGAACGCGAGATATGATGTAGGTTCATCTAACAAATCACAATTGTATAATACGTTTGACAGGGAAAAAAGTTCGACTTGATTGAAAATATTTGTTTTCTTGGCAAAGGAACATGAGATACGATGTGGATTCATCTCGAAATTGTGATTTTTGGGCTTATTTTGAGGTCTAATCAAAGAGTTCTTTGGGTGATCTTTGTTTTCTTGCCAAAAGAACGCGATATATGATGTGGTTTCATCTCAAATTGTGTTTTTTCTGGGGATTTTGAGGTCCCATCGAAGAATTCTTGGAGGGTCTGATGTTTTTTGGCTTATGGGTTTTGCGGGAAGATTCGGGTTTCTTGATGTATGTTTTATTCCCTGTATGAACATGACTTGCAAGTTTTTTTTTTTATGAGTGATGTTTTAGGTTTTCGATTTTGCTGAAGGAAGTTTTATTTTCCCCTATGTGGTTGTGGTGAGTGTGACATGGAATTCCCATGAACGCTGGATAGTTTAAATGGCGCACTGTTCACGAGGACCTGATCATGTGATTTCCAGCCTTTCCATCCATAAACTTTTTTGATGAATGATTGTGATAGACGATGAGTTTTGATGACACCTCAATTGCAAGATACTGGATGTTGAATCTGATAACTAGGTAGTCTATCCCTGTCATGTTCAATAATGGAGTTTCCATGATTGTATATTATGAGTGGAAAAAAAAATTGGACTTGCGATTTTTCATTGAGGATGGTCTGGATATGTTGTGAAGTGCTAAGACACTAAGACCAACTCATGGTTTTGATGCACTATGCAGTATACTGACTCATTGGAATTCTATAAATTGTGGATCAATTCATGATGACCTCCCATCTACAACTTAAGCATCAGACTGTTCTTTCTGTTTTTGTAAGCTTAGACATAACTTTGTTTTAGCTTATCCATAAATTGTTTTATCTTAAAAGTATCCCATCTCAACTAACTACCTCTACTTATGTGTGTTCAAGTTGCACTCATTCCCAGCTCTATAAACAGTCTATTCATGTTGCATGCATTTCTATTTAATTACACTTTAAGTCTGAGTTCACTTCTTTAGAACATCAACTGGTTGTGTTTGTTGCACTCATATTTTGATGAAGACTCCATGGTGTTACTGATGAACATTAAATATTGATTCATCTTGAATGTTTTGTATACTGCATGATCTATAGCAGAAAATAATTTTCAAATTTTCTTACTGCCAGTTTGCTGGTGGGATTGGACTGATTATCTAATCTTACCACCAAACAAGAGAAACTACTTGACACAATTAACTTGGATTAAGCTGGATGTGATAGTTTTTCCATTCGCGTCATCTCCTTTACTTTGGTACCTTGATGGCTTTTTATATTTAGTTCTCTTTAAGGAAAGGGATGGGGAAGGGATATTAATGCTGTTAGGAGCTGCTCAGCACGATAAGGATGTGGCATGTCTGAAATGTTTTTAACCCGAGTGAGTGGTATTAGAGGAGGAGACTCAGGATCACCTCTTTTATGGTTGCTATTATGATTATAGTGTGGGTGAAAGTGAGGGAGCTCCTTGGGATCCCATGCACCTTCACTAATGTTGATAATACGTGGGACTTCTTCCGGAGAAGAGTCAAGAAAGGTGATATGAGCAAAAATGCAAAATTTATCATGATCTTCCCTCATGCGGCGTGTTTGTGCTTGTGGAGAGCATGGAATGAAGCAATCTTCTAAGGGGAAAAAATCTTTGGTCTTGGGAGTGCACTCTTATTGAGAGCGATCACTAGAGTTTGGTTTGTGGAGGGAATGGAAGGCCATTGGTCTATGGCTTTCCGTGAGTTTGTATCCTTTTATTGGGGCTTTTGTTCCTTTTTTTTCCTCTTCAGTTTTATCTTTGCTTTCTAAGGAGACCCCACGGCTCCGATTTTGTTTTGGGGTCATAATTTTTTATTAATGAAAGGTAATTCTACCATTATGGGATAAAAAGGTCTTGTTGTTGTAATAAATCATCCAATCATATATTCTCCATCTTATCAATTATATATATGAGATGTGCATGAAATTTCTTTTAGGAGCATGTGTCATGTTGACTTATGCTTGCCGTTCCACTTAAATGTAGAAATTCGTTTAGTGCATCCTGTTGTATAATATTTTTTAAACCACATAAAACACTCATTATCCAGGCCAAGTTATCTGCTGTTGCTGAAGAACTTGGGAGAGAAATCCGTGTTTTCACAAACCCAGCAGCTTCTGCGGAGTCAAATGAAGCAACAGCTATATCTACATCTGAACTTGGTAGTCATTTCTTGACTTCCTTATGTTTCAGTGATTTGATTTGATGTGTTTTAGAAAATACAAGCTCGATATCATGTAATTCCATGTACAAATCTGTTAATTACAAATCATGTTGACAGATGAGCCTGATGATTTCTATGAATTCACTCCCGCGGATTATTATCGTGCCATAGCAAATAAAATGGGAGGTAAAGTTAACAACAGTGTGTCAATATTTACTTTTACTTTCAAAGTTTTGTAATCTGATTTTTGGAAGTATGTTTGATAGATTTGGATTTTAGTAAATTGATATTGTTTTTTGAGCTAATAGCCTGCTCCTTTTCCTACCCTTCTATCTTGCAACTATTTTTCATGCTTCAAATGTTGTGCAGACCAATTTTTGAAGACCCGTAAATTCCGGGAAGCAGAAGCGGCAAAACGTAGGGCAAGAATAACTAAGGTATAGCATGATTATTTTCTAATATTTTCATTGTTTTTCAAGTACCATATTGGATTTGACCAGCAAAAATCTTAACTTTGTTTGTTACTTTGTCATTTACTTATTCATGGTTATATATGTCTTTTTTTTTTTAAAGAATGATTATATATCAGAATGATTATATATCTTATATCTTGTGAAGACTAAATTTAACCTAATAGCTCAACTTTTTTAACATCAGGATGCAACTTGACAACAATCTGCATGACTACCTACACTGAAATTTTAGTGTTACATATTGGTTGGCGTGTATCTTTTATTATTGATGTTGTACCTCTGTGGTGGACATTGCAGTCTCATTGTGACCTTATTCGCAAAAGGACTCCCAGTTTGTGTTTTTAGTGATTGTTGAACAATGTAGCATGAACATGGGACATGTATACAACATGACATGGACACAATGACATAGCAAATCTTGGAAATTAAGATATAAATATGGCAAGAACATGGTGATAAACAATAAATACACATATTATATTTGTCTACGTGTGTGTGTGTGTGTGTGTGTGTGTATATAGGTGGGTGTTTCTGCGTGTATGTATATAATATTTACATAAATTCATATTAAACATTTGAGAAATAATATTCGTAAACCATACTATGTAATTCATGTTAGCAAAAGGGAAGATGTTTTACTTTTGCAAGATGAAGAAAATTCTACATGCACAAGTGAAAAGATGAAAACTGTCCAAAAGCGAAAAAGTGAAAACAGTCAACCCTGTGCTTTGTGGTTTTACCTATCCTTATCTTGATCTTCTCCTCTTCCTAAATTGGCAGGCCTTCGGAATACAGTATGATCATTAATATTTAGAGGTTCCTGGCCATTTATTTCTAAGAACATATTACCAACGGTCACAACAAGTAGGGATAAAAGGAAGTCCCATTCACCCGTGTTGGGTTTCTAAATTCCATTAACACTTTTCATATCTGAACCTCGCTTTTGATGGACTGTGATTTTATTTATTTATTTATTTATTACATTTTTTTGGTGAATATAATGTTGGGCCTTTGTTGATATATGTCTGTGATGCCACCACGGTAAGGTGAACGATGCTTCTCTGAACCAGTTTTTTTTTCTTCTCTTTACACAGGCAGTCATGAGGGTTCGCTTCCCTGATAATAATACTCTAGAGGTGAAATTCCAACCATCAGAGACAATTCAATGCTTAGTGGATCTTCTCCGGAAAGTTCTTGCTTGTCCAGACCTGCCATTTTACCTATGTAAGTTACACTGTGATTCACTACAGAAGTTCTTTTAATTTGTGTATGGTGTCATTTTCATTAATGGCTGAACAAGTACATTTTCTTTTGACTGAAACCAAAATGTAAGACCAGTCGAAACAGAATCAAATCCTTCACTGTTGGATTCTGGGCAGTACTCATTTGCTTTAGCGATTAAATGTTTTCCACTGTGGACGAGAAAGGTTCCACTCACAGGACTGTGCAAGTTTCTATTTATGTGGAATTGTTATATATATGGAAACCTATTTTTACTACCTTTATCCTTCAAAGCCTTTGACAGTTTGACCTTTGGTATATGTTGTCATACTTGTTTAAGTGGAACTGAGATGCCCAAGTGGAATTGATGTATCATTTAAACATATAGTTTTACTAGTCGAAACAAATTGTCCCATATCGCATCCGTTCAGTTTTATGCTTTTTTCTAAATAATAAAAGGTGGGCGGGGCCATCATAGTTCTAGTACCAATAGACAAAGGTTGGGAGTAAGAAGTCACAGCCATGTATGAATTGGTATCAAAAGTACATAACTCATTTTGTTCTTTCTTTTTCATGCTATTTCAATGTGTGTCTTTATTATCTTGTTACTACAAGATTGGTTTCTTCTTTATGATAAGAGATATTGCAACATGTGTATCATGTTTGTCTTCACTGACTCTGCAAAAAATCATGTTTCAGATACTACACCTCCCAAAGAACGAATCAAAGATATGTCGAAGGATTTTTACTCTGCTGGCTTTGCTCCTGGCGCAATCGTATACTTTTCATATGATCTCCCAAAAGGTTGGTCCTTCTCCTTGATCATTTATTTCACATAGAATTGTACTGGGGAAGATTTGATTATTTTATCATATTATATGATTAAAGGAGGGTATGCATCACAGCCACAACTTCATTTGCCTGATGACACCATGTTAGTTTGCTAAAATTCCACCTTCTCTACAAGAGTGTGATCATGAAAACCTAATGTGGAACTGTTTCCTTGAAATGGTGCCACACCTAATCTCCTTCCTATGCGCTTGCATTATGTGTGTGTTCAAACAAAGTCATTAGTTCTGTTTTCTTGGTTTCCTTGTATGGGTAGAATTGTCATAGAATAATTCTATGAGGTTTCATTGGAACATGAATCCAGATTAGAAAAAGGAAGAGAGTGAGTGTAATAAAAGAAATCTGATACATAAACGGGATGATGATCTTCATTAGTCACATTGGGAGACCATGACTTAAGGGAAAAGACGAGAAGCCCTTTCACTTACTAATATTCTACTGTAATAGGGAGACCGAGCTTTAGTTAAGTCAACAAACACCTCCCACCTCTGTAAAAGAGGTCAAATGATCAAATCCTGAGGAGCACCATTTTTCAAAAAAAAAACATGTAATAGGGAGACCATAACTTAAGGGAAAAGACCAGTAGCCCATTCACTTACTACTATAAATTCTAACCTAATGACGAGGGAAAACATTTTTTGAGTAATATCTGCCATATCTAGTGCAATCATGTACATATCTCATGTGATGTCAATTTTGATGCCCACATGGCATCTGTGTGTTTTTCCGGGCACGTCTATCCCCACCAAACAGTTTTCTTATCCCCCACCGACCAAAACAAAAAACCCAAAACATGACATTTGGTTTTTTAGTGGCTAACCCCACCAAGGACATCTCTTCCCACCAACAAGAACCATATACTATTGTTGTTTCCACCTCCCCAGTGAGAATAAAACACACACGTCTTGCTCTCTATGGGTCGTTCGACCCGTCGTAGGTTTCGTCTATGGGTGACTCAAACCGGTCGAACACGTTCGAAAAACAACCACGTGAAATTCACACCGTTCGACCTGAATGAGTCATAGGTTTCGTCGACTCAAACCGGTCGAACACGTTCGAAAAACAACCATGTGAAATTCACACCGTTCGACCCGAATGAGTCGTAGGTTTCGTCTATGGGCGACTCAAACCGGTCGAACACGTTCGAAAAACAACCACGTGAAATTCACACCGTTCGACCAGAATTAGTCGTAGGTTTTGTCTATGGGCGACTCAAACCGGTCGAACACGTTCAAAAAATAACCATGTGAAATTCACACTGTTCGACCCGAATGAGTCGAGAGTTTAGGATATGGGCAACTGACATTCGTCGAACAAGGTCCAGTAAAAAACCTGTCTCACCCAGTTCGACCAGAATGAGTCGTAATCATTGGTTATGGGCAATCATTAGTGGTCGAACAAAGTTGAGAACCCACTAAACATTCATGACAGTGATGTATGCAGAAGTAACAAAGAAAACCTAAGAAATCTTGTGGCTTAAGAGAGGCTAAACCATCAATGAAGAAAGAATGGTTGAACCCTGAAAGAAAAGTCAAAGAAGCAAATTCATATCATATTTAACTGGATGGACATTAAAAAACACCCACTTTTGTCTACACAAAATAACAAAATAACAGGTTACATACTAGCTTTCGCTTCAACATTTGACCATTGATGAAAATACTTAAACCTGTCAAACTATCCAAAAAAAATACATAAACAACCAAAACATGACACACTGTTTTTTTTTTTTTTTTACAATAACAAGAAGGTAAAATCAATGCCAGATCATGCTTCCTCTGTTTGGACTTCGCTCCAATATAGGTGAGTGAGGGAGGGGTGTCCCGTGTTGGAGGAAATTGATCATGCCTTCAAGAATAGGCCTTTGTATCGATGTGAAGGTGCTTCCTCTATCAAGTAAACCTTTAAGAAACTGACATGCAGTTGTGACACGCCGTATGAATGAAATTTATGGTAAGTTCTAAACATAACATTTCCAGGTTATGAGAAACCATCAATAAAATTATTGAATTTATTACCGAGGGTAGGTCAGAAGAGGTACTGCCCCTGTTAAATAGTCTCTTGTTCTGGGGTTTTGTAAGATTGTATGACTTATCTTTGGAAACCACCCCAAGTAATCTGGGACTGCATCCCATGGCAAATTGGCACGGTCTCCCCTGGTGGCTGCACCTAGTAGGTAATCCTCTCATTGCTCAAGAGCTTCACATTATAAATGGTCATTTTGTGAAAAATTTAGATATGGAACTTTAAAAATGTCATACATATTCCTAACACTAAATAATATTGAAACAAAAGTTCTTAAATTAAAAAAACTAGCTTACAGTGACAACAAATATTGGTGTGGTAATTCTTTCAATTGCTTCCAAGCCCTCTTTTGAAAGGCAGAGTTTTGTATGAAATCAGGATCAGGCCCCAGGATAGGAAATCTGAAAGTGCAATGAGCATGATCAGTTTGAAGGCTGCAAAAGAAAATGACAGGCAATGCATATGATTTAGCATTCAGATGAACTAATACAGATGATCATGCACAAGACCACCATAAAAATAAATTGACATGAAATTATCACAAATTGCAAGAAAAAAAGAAGAGCACTTCTGATGACACCTTAAATACCTTATCATAATTTCAGTTTTATAGTGACCCAATTGTAATTTCCTGAAAGTATCTTATTTATTATTTGCCACCATGAAAGTTCATTACCCAATGACCATATGCATCTTTAGAAAGTATATTAATATGTTACATTGAACACAACCATTCGGAACCTCATGTACTGTGGAAAGAACACAATCACCCTTAATATTTTTTTTTGTAGGTAAATGGTGGGTCTCAAACCCATGACTTCTTAGTTGTACATTCTCTTGTCAATCATTGAGCTACGGATCCAAGCCAACAATCTCCCTTAATAGTTTGTATGGATGACCATATTTTCCTCCTATTTTGCTTTTAATTATGTTCCAGCTTTGTTGATCCACCGGTATATAAAAGATGCATTTGTTATTTTGACAATTGTCATACACTTAAGCTGCTTAGCTAGTCATTATTAAACTCATATATGGCACTCAAGATATAGATAAGGATGGTACATATGCAAATTGCATGACTTTGAATGTTCCAAATCCCTTAAAATCTGTTTACAGGTGCAGCTAAACAACTCAAAATAATGTAAATATAGTTGTATAATATTTTTACAATGGAAATTAGATGTATATATTATTATGTCACATGAATTCATCAGAAAAATATCTAGAAAGATAATGGCACTCAATTCAATACTGCACAACAAATTATCCGCCTTGCTTGGCAAAACCCAAGAACACATTTCGTGAAACCGATTTAAATACATTGGCACAAGTAGCATACTCACCAAGCAATCCTCATATAATAACAACAAAACAAGCAAAAAACAATAGATACCTTGATACCCAAGTAATATTTCAACCCCAAAAACACACAAAACACAAAACAAAACAAACATTAATCAATCACAACACACAACACTGGCATACAAAGAAATTCAAGAAAAAAAAGAGTTTAAAAAAAATATAAGAACCTAAAATGGGGGTCTCCTTTGAAATGGGTTGAGTTGAAATGGGGGTCATGGTGAGCTTAGTCACTTGGTAAGTGGTAGGTGGTGGGTACAGACTAGTGGTGTATTAAGAAAATGTAGACGGGCCCTGTTTTTCCACCTCCAAGCAACCATGATCAACAAATAAGAAGAATCCTCGACTTGGTCCGGAGTTCAAAAATATCTGAGTAGGCACGTTGGTTTTTTAAGCCAACCCATTACAACTGATGCAAGCCTTGCTAGTGTCAGCTTGAATATTTGGGGGATAAGTACTCGACCTATCATCTCTATCATTCACTCTTGGAGAGACTTTTAGGAGTTAGAATAGTTGGTAGATAATGAAAAAAGTGACATTGACAAACAGTAATTCTTCCCAGGTGTTGGATAACTCTTCAACCTTTCCTAGACGGGGGATATTTGGCTTTGATCATCAGGGGGGATGAAGTTGTTCTCCAAAAAAGGATATCTTAAGTTTTGTTTTTATTCATTCATGCCACTCTTGTAGTTCTTTAAATGTTTAAGCTTACAAGAGTCAGTTTTAATGAGAACACCTAAAAAAAATTTATTTCCCATGTCATAGACACATTGAGTCATATACCCTTTTAAAATCTAGAATCACATTCATCATGTTATTTGACGTGAACTTCATATACATTAGGAGGGAAAAGAAAACAAAGTGGCTCCTGATAAGTTGTCCAATGTCAATGACTGGAATCCTGTAGATCTTAAACATTTTATTATCATGGGATAACCATTACCTTGTATGTATCTTGGGATTCTTGGATTTTGTATGATACTTCCATGAGGAGGGGTTGTATTTTAGTTATTAAATCAATCTGTTTACTTCTCGTTGATGGATTTATAAATTAATGTCTTATGTTGGACAATGCAGATGATGACAGACAAGTTGCGAACTCAGGCCCGTTCCTTCGTGACGAAATCTTGTCCCTGAACGGCCTGGACTTGGTCCCCGAACAATCTGAGGTCACCCATTCTGCCACCGAACCTGTGGTTGCGGAGCCTCCCCCTCCTGTCCGAGAAACAAAAGCTGAGGGGAAGAAGCCAGTCAAGCCCAAATGGCTCAAATTGTGAAATGGCCACTCGGGTGAGTTACTTCTATGCCTAAGTCATTCCTACAGTCACTTTTGCATAAACACATTTTGAATTATTTTTTCTGAAGTATATACATATCAAGTGAAGTACGTATTTTCACAAAAAGTGAAGTACATACTGAAATGAATTGAATGCATACATTTTATCATTTTTATAATAAAAAGGTATATACTCTATTAGAGATTTCATATCCCTTGTGACGATGATGACAAAAATGTCTGTGTATCCGCGCCCTTTTATGTATCGTGGATTATTTCCCATTCCCCTTCTACCTACCCAGTCAACCGCCATGTGATGTCTGAACTGAAGCTTATATGGGATGTAATGAATAAGCAGTTGGATTTACTTTTGGGAGTTAGTAATGGACTTTGATTTTTATTTTGCAGAGTACATGCTGGGAACGTAGAGAGAGCTTCAAAAGATCACCTCACAATGCTGGAACAGAACAGGGTCACCATCAGCACCTGAAATATATTGCTTTATGCTTAGGGAAAGTTTCTGTGTCCTTCAATCTGCTGAAAATCTGTAACCATTCAGTCATGTGGGACTCAAATTTCATGTAAAGGCTTCTCATGACAAAAGCAAATTTTAAGAAATCTTACAAAATTGAGCTTCCTGAAAAGCTGCTTTTAGTGAAAAAAAAATTTCACCCTTGCATCTCATATTTTTGCCTAGGATTGCAACTAGAGTAGGTTGGGTTGAGCTAGAGTACAATTCCAACCCAACTCATAGATGGAAGAGTCCAACATAAACCCAATCCTATCTGAACTCAAAATGGTTAGATAGTTTGGTTCTTTTCAAAACAGTGTTATTCAAAATTATTTGGAATTCAACAAAAGTTGTAATAAAGAATAATTTGCATTTCCACCGACCACTGGAATAGATAATAGAGATTAAAGGAGATTAAAATAAAAGGGGTGATGTAGAGGGAATGAGAAAATTGATTATGGTTTTAATTTTTTTTTTATCTCATCCTTGTCTAATCTTATCCGTTGAAATTGATACAACGCCCCCTTTAAAAAATAAAAACAAAAAAATCCAGCCACCATTGATGTGGTAACGCTAACTGGCTCTTTAAGTTATTTTTTACTAAAATTCGAGTGAGGCTATTTTTTTCTAATATTCGTTTTAGGAGAGCTATTTTTACAAAAATTATCCTATTTTATTTCTTGTATTGGAATCCGAATAAAAAATTTAAATATTTCATGGATTCAATTTTGTCCCAAATAACTTCGTACCTCAATCTGTATCTAACGTGTTTACTTATGTTGAGATTCAGATTGAACTAAAACGTTAAAATCTTAACTTGAAAACATGTATAAGTAGGGTTCTCCAATCCTGTACAGTCAAATTAGGCATGATTTTGAAAGCTTAAATATGAAGACTCACAAGCTCAAGTTGCCATGCCTATTCTCATTATATTGACTCACTGTGTCCAGAACATGCTGGTCTTTTTTTAGCATAACATATTTACAACCACTGCATGAGCCTCACTGCATTATTAAAAGATATAAATGGTAGGGGGAGCATGTGTATTGGTCCACCACCCCTGCTGAACAAAAGTTGTGAGTTTGTACAATCTTTAAAAACAAACAAAAGAAAGAGTTAGATGAGCTTCCCTTGTCAATCTAATTTTTGTTCAACTAAACAAATAGGTGGGAGGTAGCCAATTGTTTCTTTTTCATTGTTTAGGAAGGGGTTGGAGCCTGGGGAGGGGGGGGGGGGGGGGGGGAGGAGATTTATTTTATGAAAAATGTTATGGTCATTTTAATATTTTTGAAATATATATTTAACTACTAAAATGTGTTTTTTTTTTGTAAATAAAAATAATGCATTTACTTATATGAATTGAATGCATATTATTTTTCCGTAACAAAATACTTACTTACATATTATGCTAAGCGATTTTATATATTGCGTTAGTGATGTAGTGACTGCAGACAAAAATAGATTGGATATACCGATGCCTTATTATGTATTAGTTAATGAACTGTTAAGTGAAAGCATGATTGATGTAACCCATGTCAAGCCTTACAAAGCATAGTTTTTGTTGTATTATGAACCATAGTAGAAGATCTTCATCCTTGGAAACTTACTGCCTTGGAATTGGATGGTGGGCCATGGGAGTCAAATGGAAGCATATGTTATCTATGGACCATGGGCATCAATTTGGTATGTCAAATCGGTCATTAAATTTCAGAAACAAAGGGTCTGATGGGCTGTCAGCTATCAGATACAATAATGTGCATCATAAATCTGTGAGTACAGATATTAATAATGAAATTCAGTTTTTTTTTTTTTTTTTTTTTTGGATAATATACATGTCTAGATATAGATATACTAAGGTGAGATATTAGGGATGTGAGATATAGTACAATAATAATAATAATAATAATAATAATAATAATAATATAAAAGAGGTTTAACATCTAACTTTCCAACTTCTCCCCCATTTTATAAATGGGAGAAACATAAATGAAAAATGAAATGGTTATTTAAAAATCATGATCAATCACACAAGATGATTGAATTTAAATAGTGTATAATACAAATATATAATTTTATAATACATGTTAGATTATATATTTTTCAAAATAGACAGCTCGATATTCATAATTAATTGTAGATAGTTTTTCACATAACATAATTTTTTTTTATTTTTTATATGAATTTAGGACATATACCATTATCTTTGCCAATATAACTGTAAATCCGCACAAAATATTTTATAAAATTAATCCTTCTTGAGCTATAAATTAGTTGTGTAATTTACAATTTAACACTAATTATTTAACTATTAATGACAGTCTTCCAGGTTTTCGAGGAATTATAATTTAATCTTAAAATAAATTTAATTAATGTTTAGATCGATTTTTTTTATTTTAAATAAAAAAATCAACCGGACAAGCCTAACCGTCTAAACGAACAGTCTCCACTGGACGGCCAGGATCTTCTGATCGAATGGGTTTGTGGACTTTCAAGTCTTCGACTTCAACGCACACGCGAGCGAATACGTCATTCCGGCATCACAATCCCTCTGTGGGCCCCACAAATTTGAAAAATGAAAATGATTGAAAGCCCATTTGTAGGCCCCAAATAAGTCTCATAACATAACATGGGTTGAATTTCCGGTTATACCGTTAATTGTGATTTCTAACCTCTTAAACAGAATTAATGCAATCGATTATTATTTCCTTCATTGAAACCGCGCATGTGGAGCATTAAATAGAAGACTCAATTACATGTTCATTGGAAAGCAGTCTAGATAAGGATTTCATTTTGTTGATGTTGAGCAGCAATGTTCAGAAGCAATTGTGTGAAGTGTTGAAATGATATTTGAATTAGAAGAAGCAATTGTGCCAAATGTTTTTTTTTTTAATATGAAACGCGGTTCTGAATATGATACATCAGTTGTTTAACTTTTTGAATGTCAGTTACATATGTATTCATTTTTTTATCATTTCTCTCTGGTTATTTTTTATTTGGCTACCTTTTTATGAAAATGTAATTAACTTATTATATGTTTATGTAAATAATACTAATTACATTGAGAAATGTAACTATTTGTTTAGAGCAACGTAATTTTGAAACAAAGTGTCATTTGAAAATATCAACGACTATTCATATGATCACTAGTGACACTATGAGTCTTATTATTCATTTTTAGTTTTTATGTTTATCTGATTTGTAGTGATTATAACAGTACATTAGTTTTATTTGATAACATTTGACATTTCAATGTAGGAAATACAGTGGACTCAATTATATTTTCTGTGGATGGCAGTCCGCATAAAAATTTCATTGTTGAACTGGAACAGCAATGTGCAGAAGCAATTGCTCCAAGTGTTTGGATGACATTTGATACAAAAGAAGATGTGCGATTGTTTATTTACATTCAATATTATTTATATTTGTAAATGTTTTAGTTACATTCATTTGAATTACATTGTGTGATCTCTTCCTTTGAATGTCTGACATTTTACAATTACAATTTTGAATAGTTAGATACAAATGAATACAAAACAATTTTCATTAACATAAAATAGTTACATAATACAAATGATAGGTACATTGTGTATAACAGCAACAACAAAAATGTAATGATTAAGGAAATATAAATCACGACGTACATATACACAAAACTAAATAAATGTAAATGATAAAGTGATTAAACAATTCAACACAGATAATTCTTTTCTAATAGTTAGTTAAATTTGCTGAAGAGTTAATCTCAATCAATTAGATTACAAATACAGTCATCTTTATCATAGTAGTAACAGTAAACAAACTAATAAAAAATTTACATTGACCAATACATTGTCATAGTTAATTACATTTGCTAATCACTTATATACACCACCAACTACTTAAAGTAAGTTACATTTATTACATGTTGACATTGCCCATATCAACTATTAAGCAAAATGGAAATACATGTAATTGAAATCTGATTACAATAATATTTTTTGTCAGCTACATTTAAATAAAAAAATATAAACAGAAGTTAATCATACATTGCAGTTTTCTCTATAAAAAATTAGTTACATTTTGCATCAATTCGAATTAAAAACAAAAAAAACCCAAAAAAAATCATTTAATCATAGGATCTTCAAAAACAACAGAGACATTTTCAGAAATACCCAAAAAAGGGTTGCATACCCATTTTTTTTGTTGTAGTTGAAACCTCCGGAAGAACTCTCATACATTACAGTTTTATCTATAAAAAAAATCAGTTACATTTTGCATCAATTCGAATTAAAAACAAAAAAAAAAAACCCTAGAAAAAAAACATTTAATCATAGGATCTTATAAAAAAACAGAGACGTTTTCAGAAATACGAGAAAAAAGATTACATACCCATTTTTTTGTTGTAATTGAAACCTCTGGAAGAACTTTTTTGTTTTCAAATCGATTCTTGAAGGAAATATCAGGATTTATTCGTCGTTTTAAACAAAAGGGAGTTTTTTTTTGCTCTGATTTTCGATTCAAATTTGATTTTCAAATTTCTAAATTAGTTTGAATGTGTTTGAATGGGTGAGAGATAGTGGGAAACAGAATGAAAAAAGAGGAGAAAACGCGAAACAAGGGGTGGGTCTTAATTAGGGGTAATAAAGTATTTAACTATTTTGTCCTTTTGCAAAAAGGGCTTAGACAACCATTTAAATTTTGACACATCAAGGGGCTTGTGGGAGAGGTCTATTTTCCCCCTGTGTAGCAAAGCTCTTTGAAAAATGAAAAATGCACATAAAAAAGGGAAATCTAACTGAAATCCATAAACCCCCCTGACTTTTCTTAAAATCTATATTATAAGATCCTGAAAACACCTAGTAAATTCAAATAATCCCATAAATAAAATTTTTGTTAATAAAAGATGAATATTTTGCGGATATTTCATTTGGTTAACCTGACTAAAAACACAATATACTAAAAAAATCACTATAATGTGTTAAAAATGTGAAAAATCTTATAAAAATAACGATTTTACTCTCTCTGGATATATTATAAAATTCTATTCAAAGGGATAAAATCGTCATTTATAAAATACTTTTCTTATTTTTAACACATTGTAGGATTTTTTGGCATACTGTGTTTTTATGCAGAGTTAACCAAACATAATATTCATGAAATATTCATCATCTATAAACATAAATTTTATTCCAGGGGTTATTTAGATTAACTAGGTGTTTTCAGGGGTTTATATGGATTTGAAGAAACGTCAGGGGGTTATATGGATTTCAGTAAGTTTAAAGGGGTTATATGGATTTTTCCCTAAAAAAAAGAAAAATGTACATATTTTAATTATTTAAAAATCAGTAGACATGTCTATTAGGAATATATATTTTTGATAAAAATTATATATCCCTCAATTTCAAATTAAATGTAATCATTTTTAGCTAGGGGCGGGTTGGGTTCTGCGGCCATCAACAAGCCTTGGGTGAAATTTTAGCAAATGTAAAAAATAATAATTTATTGAGATATATAATTCACCTAAAGATGTATGACTAACGAGATATATGAGACTGTATTTGGGGTTGTAAATAGGACTATGTGTAATAGTGCTCTAAAACAGATTTCTTCATCACTCATTTTTTAATATTTATACAGAGATCCTGAAAAATAATTTTGAGTCTTTTTTTTTTGTCCTTCTATCGATTTGAGATACTTTTTTTTTCTCATTTCATTCCATTTCTAACCCTCAATGTTGTTTGTATTTCCTATTTGTTTGTCCTCTCCACTCACCCATCCATGGAGTCTCTCTCACTCGAATTCACCCCGTCATGATAACATCCACCGGATAAAGAGAGTGTCCCTTCTCCTTATCTAATTCCATCACGACAGCGGTAGCACAGAGTTAACAATGTACCCAGCGATATTAACAATGTACTCAGAGATTAATAATGTGCCCAAATAGTATAACAATGTACACAGTATCATGGATTGTTAACACATGCCTTCTCTCTCATAAAATAATAATGTCATACTCTTCCAGAACCCAATCAGGATCTCTCACAAGCTAATTCATGAACACAAAATGATAAAACAAATACAAAATTTAAAAATATTTTGGTAAGATTAGACAATGCTTACAACAAGAAAAAATGACAATGGATGTAGAAGGGTATAAGAATTGAGTGTTATCAAATGGAGAAGAAGAAGAGTTTGGTGGGATAGAAAAGAAAGTAAAAAGAACTTGATTTAAGAAAAAAGATAACGGAGATAAAAGGAGAAAAATAGTCACATTTAACGGTGTTACTGACTGAATAAATGTGTGGGGACCTAGAAAAAATATTTCACCAAATTGGAGACTTAAAAAAAAGGGCACGTCTAGTCCCACCCACCTTTTTTCTTACCCCACCAATCGACTAAAAAAAAATCGATGTTTTGCTATCCCCACCGATCCGGCCAGTTCGACCAAATTTAGTCGCCACTTCAGGTTTTGGACAACTGGACTTGGTCGTTATTTCAGGTTTTGGGCGACTGAATTTGGTCATCATTTCAGGTTTCACGCGACCGAACCTGGTCGAACGGGATTTGTAATAAAGTTTATAATTTTTTTTGGAAAACATAATTCCACGACGTGTATCCTCCTTGAATCTTTCATATCACTCCAAATCTGAGTTGTAATATAGGGAGAATAAATCATTATTCTTAAATGTAGAATATAAGAACAATTTTTTTTACATAAGTTTTAAAAGGCAAATATAAGTTATAGACAAATTTCAAAAGGCAAATATAAAATGTGTTTGGATCAACTGATATGTTTTTTTATTTTCAAACAAAGAATCATCTTAACTACGAATTCAAACGAAGCTTAAAAATTATATATATTTGTCTAATAAGATATTTTTATATAAAAAATTGAATTAATTGAAAGTATATCTACTTATATTTTTTCAGTCTCTTAGCTGTTGTTTGGATAAAAGAATAAATGTAGAATATGATGGATAAATCCAAAAATTTATTTGTTTACAAGGAATAAGTAAATATAGTTTTGAACCCTGTTCGATCAATTACGGTCGCCCAAAACCTAAAATGACTACCAATTACGGTCGCCCAGAACTTGAAATGGCGACCAAGTCCGGTAGCCCAAAACCTGAAATGGCGACCGAATTCGGTCGAATTGAATCGGTGGAACAACCAAACACCATTTTTTTTTTTTTTGATCGGTGGGATAAGAAAAATCCTTGGTGGGGATAGACGTGCCCTAAAAAAAACTCCAAAGTGTGAGGAACCTAAAAATGATAAGCGGATAACCTAAAGGACCCGTAATTAATTTTCTTAAAAAATATCAACATTTTAAAAAATAACATTCCTAAATTTTACAAGAATTTTTTAGATATTCCTAAATTTTTAGATTTTTGTTTAGAATTTTTTATCAATCAATCTTATAATAACTGTCTTACATAAATATTTTTATGTAAGTAATAGTAAAAGTATAACCTTCCAAACAAAATTCTAGAATTCACGAATATCTATAAAAAAAATTAGAATGTTACTTTTTGACAATGTAATTATTAATAGTGTATCCACTACCTTTAAAATACTAAGAAAAAATATAAAAATATTTCATGATTTTTTTATATACTTTCTTGACATGTGATGATACATTTACAATGAGTATGAGAGAATTAAAATAATATATATAATATAATTATTTAAATCAATTTATGTCAAAAGATGGTAAAAAGAGACTATTTTAGATAACTTTTTTTTAAAATATTTGATTTGGATATTTTTAGTAGTTGGAGGATTTTTTTTTATATTTTTCCTCCGAAGTATCCGGAAGCAAAAAATTTTTTCCGGAAAATGTGACTTGTAAAAATAAAAAAAAATACAAAATAATATAAATATCAAACGGTCCAACTATTCGGCACAACACGTAATAAAATATAGATCGAGGGAGTTATTTATAAAATTCAATTCACCTACAGAAACCTACAACGCGGAGCACAATCGGAAACGTCAGAGCGCATCATTGATCTCCACGTGTCAGTCAAAAAATCAACGTGAGAACGGTCGTTGATTAACGGCGGCTCGCGGTGAAAGGGACGCTGAAGAAGAGGAAGCCGAGTTGGTGGTAGGTGAAGGCATGGTTTTGGAGGGGCCTATATAAGAAAAATCACATATTTCTCTCTATATAAGGAGATTTTTTCGAGACCCAATCGTTGAAAGATCTTCTCAATCGAGGTATCCGATCCAGTCTTTTCTCAATTGCTTCTCAACTGGGTTGATCTCAAGTTTTCTTTTCTTTGGAGGATTGAATTTTGGGTACTTCGTTTTTTTTGTTTTTTTTGGATACCCTTTTGAACGAATACGTTGAAAGTTGCCTTTTTTTATTAATGAATTGGTTGAAAGTTGGTTTCTCATTGGTGTTTGGAGGGGTTATTCTTATTCACACCTGTGTTGTTTATAAGGTTTTTATGTAGGTTGGGTTGTATAAGAAAAATCACGATATCTTTTACTCCATATAAGGATATTTTTTGAGACCCAATTGTGGAAGATTTTCTCAATCGAGGTATCCGATCCAGTCTTTTCTCAATTGGTTCTCAACTGGGTTGATCTCAATTTTTTGTTTTTTTGGAGGATTGAAATCTGGGTACTTTGGTTTTTTTGGATTCCTTTTGAATGAATACGTTGAAAGTTGGCTTCTTTTGTATTTCTGAATTTTTATTTAATGAATATGTTGAAAGTAGGTTTCTTTTTGGTTTTTGGAAAGGTTGTTAACACCAATGTGTGTTGTTTATGCGGTTTTAAGTTGGTGGGGCTATATAAGAAAAATCTACGATATCTTTTACTCCATATAAGGATATTTTTTGAGACCCAACTTTGGAAGATTTTCTCAATCGAGGTATCCGATCCCATTTTTTCTCAATTGGTTCTCAACTGGGTCATCTCAATTTTTTGTTTTTTGAAGGATTGAAATGTGGATTTTTTTTGAACGAATACGTTGAAAGTTGGATCCTTTTGGTTTTGTGGTTGGGATTCTTTAGTTGTTCTGAATTTCATTTGAATGAATAGGTTGAAAGTTGGTTTCTTTTTGGCGTTTGGAAGGGTTGTTCACACCAACATGTTTTATTTATGCAGTTTATGTAGATGGGGTTAGGAAATAGAAGGGTTTGTGATGCAGATCTTGTTTTGTTACTGGAAAATCATCATGTCAATTGTGTATCCCATGTTGGGTAATCTTTAGATTTTCATTATATGCATTGAGAGTTGAGTTAGAACAGGAGAATTTTAGATATATCATATTGAATTTGATGCACACCTGTCATTATTTATTTTATTGTCTTTTGTTCACCGCTTGTGGAATGGTTGATAGCAGATGATCTGAATCACATTAGGATTGGTGATGCGGTTTTACATACATAGGGTTATGAAAGAGAAGGATTTGTGATTCAGATCTTGTTTTATTGCTGAAAAATTATCGTTGTATATAGTATATTGAGTATCCTGTGTTTTGCAAGTGTTAGTTTTCATTGTATGCGTTGAGATTTCAATTGTAGAAAGAATTTTGGATATATTGTACTGAATTTGATGCATACCTATGTTGTCGTTCGCTGCTTGGGCAGTGGTAGATCGATAGAAATGATCTGTAGCACATCTTTAAATTCTTCCAAGTCTCGTTTTTTGTAAAATCATGATATGCACAAAAAAATGCTACTTGCATGCTCATAATTTTCTCAGATTCTATAATTCATTATTTTTGGAGGGAGTATCATATTAATATTAATGATTGTTTATCCTATGTTGTATTTCTGATCTCAATGTGAGTAACTACTAACTAGGACCACTTCTTTTTGTGCTTGGATCCAGTAAATCCTTCACTTTTCCTTGAATGAAGAATTAGAGATTTGAGATGTCTGTTCCATCATCTTTGGCCCATTATTCAAACTTGGTGAAGAATCTAATCAGTGGTCATTCTGTGTAGGCATAAACTACTATACTGATCAAACATGTCTTTAAGAGAGGACTCATCAGTGGGAAGAAATAGCTCAAGGGGTGAGTTTTCCTCAGAGGATAGGGACTCTGATGGTGTCCCTGAAACTGGTTGCCTATCCATCATTGTTCTTGGTGCTTCTGGAGACCTTGCAAAGAAGAAGACATTTCCTGCCCTTTTCAATCTTTTTCAGCAGGTTTGTTATGCTCTTTCTATTGAGAATTATAATTTGTTGAAAAATAGTGCCATGAATCAAAGTAGAGAAAACTAAAACAAGCACACAATCACATGAGAAGAATACATTGTTTGGCTAAAGCTTGACTATGTCTACGGAGAGGGTAGAGAAATTTTTTCACTATTTTTCTGAATTTCAGATTGCATGCAGGGCTACAGACTCCCCCCCCCCCTCAAACCCTAGGTCTGCCTCTCAATTATATGAGAAACCTTAACCTACAAAGGAATATGTATAGTCTGCATACATTATTATAATGTCCCATGTAGAATATAGAAGTTACAAAACTGCCACTGCACATGAAAAATACACGTGCACAAAAAATTGAATACCATCTAATGCTATGAATTGATTCATAGTGGCAAACAATATTTTGGCCATGAGGGGAACTTTGTTGTAGTTCTTTCTTGATATCTAGAAACTGGAATGCAAGACATAAACCTAACATAGTCCAATATAAAAGAATTGTACTTTTTTCATTTTTTTTAGAATTGCACTTTCTTCCCATTTTATGTGGTTAATGTGGATCAATTTCATATTTATATGAAGTTCTTCAGCCTGTGGTTCTGTTCTGCCTTTCCTTGTCCAGCATCCAATTCTTCTCTATCCACACCTTGTACGATTCGAAAACCAGTTTTTCTTTCTCAGTTGAACATGTTTTTTGAGCCATAAAGGAAAATTATAATGCAATTCTTGATAACAAAAAAAACAAATACTGGTGATTCTCTTAAATAATAGTTTAGGAAAAATTGTTTCGTAAGACAGGAATCTTTTCTTATTTAAGCTTGTGTATAGTGAGTAATATGTGATGCTATTTTATTAAGAGAGTAATTTCAATTAAGAGAGTCATATTAAATATAATGAATGGGTTTCCTTTGCAATGCAATAACCATGAAATTTATCATCATGGAATTCTAAAACTTTTTTCTTCATAGGTTGTATAGTAGGGTTTATGCCAACCCGTTAAATGCTATTGCTATGCGACAATATTGTGTTTGATTTTCTACCTTTATGAAAGACAGCTTTGTGGGTCAAGTCACTTGCTATGCTGATTTTGTTATGCACGACCAACCTGATGATATGTTAAAAAAAAAACTCATGCATATGATGGAATATAATTAAAGCATAAATGAAACAATCAATTAGTTCACAAGATATTCAATGTACACCTACTTCATAACTGCTGTCTATGGAGGAAGGGATTGAAGTTGCTATCTTGAAATCATCTTGTATAGTTCTTCATCTCCTTTCTCTTCCTTATTTTGAGAAATTGTTGTTCCATGAAACTAGGAGTTTTTTGTTTATCTTATGGGGCAACTCAAGTGGGTTCTTTGCACACCATGTTATGTTATGTTTGGTATCGGAAAGACTGAAACTGTTCCTGAACCTGTGAAGTATGTCAATATCATAAACTTTGAAGGAATGTTCCATGTACACATGAATGTTACCTATGTACCAGTTTCATTGTTATAATTGTAGATATTCTACATCATTTTAGCTTCTCTTTCCAATATTTGATGAATCTCACCCCTTCGTTGCACAGGGATTCTTGCAATCAAGTGAAGTTCACATATTTGGATATGCACGAACCAAACTTTCAGATGATGAATTGAGAGATCGCATCCGTGGGTGAGATTTTTCTTTTCTTTTGGAAGTAATTCTTTTGATGTTTTTCACCAAGTTTGTTATTATCATTTATTTTCTGAACAAATCTTTTCTATGCATGATTGATGCTTCGTTTTACCATCAACTTTGACTTTGTAAGAGTAATATTTCCATCCACAACTAATTTACTACAGATCTTCCTTAAGTGTTTCACTGCTTTATGGTTGAAGTCAGCCCCTAATGGGTGTTAGTTAACCAGCTGTCAGTGAGGTTGTGTAAGGATGGTTAAACCCTCATCCAATTAAACAGGTATCTATAGTTTACTAAAAGTAGTTTGTGTTCACTTATGAGATTTGAGCTACTTGAAGCCTTAAATAAACCAGTTAAGACCTTAAGGATCAGATAAGATGCTCCATATGCTTTTATACTTTTTTTTCCTTTTGTGGTTTGTTGTCCTGATGTAATCTGACAAGAAACTTGGATTCAAATGGAGCCTTGTGAGACTTCTGTAGACATTTTGGATACTTTAATTTATTACTTGACCAGCTCTCTTTGCATAGCTTCTCTATTTTATTTTTACTTCCTCTTGCAAATAGTTTTCTATGGTTTTGGCTCTGATCATTTTTATATACTTTGATAACATCAAGTATTCTTCTTTCTAGATTTGTAGGTGAGCTCTCTAACTATGCTTTTCTTTATCCATATTTAATGTTTACTGTTATTATTAATGATAATCTGTTTCTTGGACATCCATGGTCTTGCTTCTGCAAAAAATTTAGAATAATCTTAGTTTTGTAATCTTATAATCACATGAGGATGCCTTCTATTCCTGTTGAAATACAGGCCCGACAGGTGCTGGATAGAGACATCCATATTTTTCCTTATCTTGTTCTAGGGATGTAGCTGTGAATTTAATGTTCCCGTCAATTTCATCAAAGTATTCTAAACATCATAATTCAGTTACTAAATTCATTTTGGTAGCCCTGTGTCTTTCATTATTTTATGATATCATTTTTAATGTTTTATTTATCAAATTTTTGCTGAGAATGTCTGCACATTAAACACTGCATGTAGTTTACTTTGATGTTATATATCATAAGAGCAGTTAATTCACGTGGGAGCACTGGTTGAACAGTTATCTTAGCCAAGGAAAGGGAGCATCATCTGAGCACTCAGAGCATCTGTCTAAGTTCTTACAATTGGTAATAAAATTATTCATATATTTGGCTTGTACATCTCAATTTCCCACCTTTGTAACTTTTTACAATTTGATCTCGCAGATCAAATATGTGAGTGGTCCTTATGACGGAGAGGAGGGTTTCCAACTATTGAACAAAGAAATTTCAGAACATGAGATATCAAAGAACAGCCAAGAAGGATCCTCTCGGCGGTTGTTTTATCTTGCTCTGCCTCCATCAGTATATCCTTCTGTCTGCAAAATGATTAGACATCATTGCATGAATCTTTGTAAGTCGATCATTTTAGTCCACTGAGAAATGCTATTTTTAGAATGATGCAGAACAATATAGCACACGGGCAATATATAAAGTGATCTGATTCATTAATAGTTCACAGAACATCTTGATGTATAGGTGAGAATAATATTTGTGCTAGGAAGCATACACACTTTATGAACATGTCTTGTCCGTGTTCGACATGTATCAAACACATGACATGGCATGACATGCGTTGGATACATATCAGACACTCCATGTGTCCAAAATTCAAAAATAATTTTCTAAATTTCGGACACACATTGGATGGGAGATGGACTCAGTCAGTGTGGACTCTCAACGCAAGAAATCAAATAATTTTAAAATCACAATATCAATTGTAAGGTTTATGCTCACATGAAGTCAAATGATGTTAGAATCTTAACTGAGCTGATACTTGACACACCGTTGTAGTTATATCAATTTTTTTTTAGCTCATGAACATGTGTTCCATTTTTAAAATATTCTAAATATCGCATATATATTGTTTTAATTAATTGTCGTGTCTTTACTCTTTACTGTGTCTGTGTCCTAGTTTTTCAAGATTTTCCGTGTCACCATGTCGTGTATCATGTCGTGTCGGTCTCCCGTGTCTGTGTCAATCAACTCATGTCAGTCTTTTATTATTCATTTCCAAGAGTTCATGTCAGATATGCACAATGAATCTGCATATAGGCATTCATAATGCTAGCATGGCAGATGAACAAAACCAACTATGAAAAACATTAATGTTCTTTGTTACTCTATCTTAATCATTCTAGCTACATCTGTTCTAACTCATAACCCAACCAATTATTGTAGTATTAGTTGAGATAGTTTAGTATGGTTTTTAAATGTTCCTACTAAATGATATATATCCATATTGACTTTTATCTGAGGGAAATTTGTTAGAGTAAAAATTCCAACACATGTTTTACCTAAAATTTTTTTCCAGCTCATCTTGGTGGGTGGACTCGGATTGTTGTTGAGAAACCTTTTGGTAAGGACTTGGGAACTGCAGAAGCGCTGAGCTCGCAGCTTGGAGAATTGTTCAATGAACCTCAACTATACCGCATTGATCACTACTTGGGCAAAGAATTGGTCCAAAACTTGGTATGTGCAACATGAATTGTAGTCATATGTTTTTAAAATTTTTGTACTCAATACTAATTATGTCCTATATTTTCTGGAATAAACAGTTGGTACTTCGTTTTGCAAATCGCTTCTTTTTGCCTCTTTGGAATCGCGATAACATTGATAACATACAGGTTAGAATTCTCCCATTGATGATGAATATGATTTACAAAATCTCTGTCAATCTTATTATAAGCGTGTGCCCTATTGGAAAGCTTTATATTTGTATATTAGGATACTTTTATTTATAGTATTCTTGGAGGATCACAGTATTCATGGAAGCTTCTATGTACCACAAATATGTTCTTTTGTTTATTCTTGGAATCCTATAGATTACAGTGTCAATTTATTTGTTTTGTTTTTGGAATTTCGTCATCATCTTATTTTATGAATGTCATGAACACTGGAAAACATTATTCTATGCTGAAGATGTTAATATCAAGTGAGTTCATTATCGAAGTTGGAATGTAGTAGTATGTTGCATGACTATATCGTGTTTGGGAGATTAATCATCAGTCACCTTACTAGTCATGGTTTGGTTTAAAAATTGCAAATCCTGTGTGGATTTTATTCATGAAAGCATTCACTGTGTTGCTCTTGTCAGGTATATGTTGTTTGTTGAGTCTTCATGGAGTTTAATGAAATTTAGGTCTTTGCTGCAGATTGTCTTCAGAGAAGATTTTGGAACTGAGGGTCGAGGTGGATATTTTGATGAGTATGGGTACGTTTCAATAAATTTATCATGGCCCCTATATGGTTAAACATAAACTGTCAAATTAATCATCTTTATGATATATGTAATTGAGTTCTTAAGTTAAAAGGTGCATGCTTAGGAATTGGCCTTGTAAGTCGGGAAATGTAATATTGGCTTGACGTGGGTACTTTATTTGTTAGGATGCCTTATCTGACCTAACAAGTGAATATGTTGGCTTGTTTTGCAGAATCATACGTGATATCATCCAAAATCATTTGCTGCAGGTAAAGTAAATTGATATCTAATAGCATATTGTGGTATTACATTTCTGTAGATAATGATACACTTGCTATTAGATATCTAATAGCATATGGAACTGAAAACAAATGGGAGTTACTCCTGGACAAATAAAGTAAATTGATATCTAATAGCATATTGTGGTATTACATTTCTGTAGATAATGATACACTTGCTATTAGATATCTAATAGCATATGGAACTGAAAACAAATGGGAGTTACTCCTGGACAAATCAAGTGGTCTATGATCATACAATGGCGTCCTCTTTACCATGATTGAGATACCTAATTATCATAACTCAAAACCCAAATCAGCTTTACACCTTATAACAAATACAAGAAGGAAAATAATTTACGAATGATGCTGTTTGTGAGAGTCTGATTACTTAGATTTTAGACAACTATTGAGGATTCAATTACGACAATGCCAGAATGCAGTGCATCCAACAACAATGAAGAATATCAATGTATTTTTTGAACATGTAAAAATCTAGTTCCAATATTATATCTGATTTAATATTGTCACAAGGTTGTTTATTGAATTTTCATGAGGCAGAAACACCCCGGATTTTCTTAACCTCTGACGTCCTCTGAAGTTGTATACTTGTATGCCACCCATACACTGCCATGCGCGTGCACACACACACTCTTTCTTAAAATTTCTTCTTTATTTTGTCTAATGTCTGCATCTTGTTGTGCCTTTTAAATCCTTATCTTAATGAACTATATACTAAACCCACTAATAATTCCACTTTCATGTTGGGGTGGGGGTGGGGGTGGGAGTAAATTGTTTTCTGCACCATTATGATTGCTGTTGTTTATTGAATGGGATATAATTTTCTCTTCATGGTAACCCTGGGTGTTTGTAATGTTTAAAAAAGTTTGAGAAATTTAATTTAAAATTGCCCGTCGAAAGAGCCATGTGTTCGGTTAGAAAAGAGCATGTTTTTCAAGTCTTTTGTGTTCTGTGAGATATATTTTTTTGTAATATTTCTGGATACTCCATTTTGAATTTCCTTAAAGCCTTACCAGTGAATTTTTTATTTACTAGTTCTTATCATTCTATAAATGCTGAAAACTTAACATGTAGTTGGTTTTATAGGTGATTTTGGGTTGTTTTTACATATTGTATAGAATAAGCTATATTAATATTCTACACTGCAGGTTCTTTGTTTGGTTGCGATGGAGAAGCCTGTTTCTCTTAAACCTGAGCACATCCGTGATGAGAAAGTGAAGGTGAGAACTCTTCTATTCACTTGTCTTTTTCCTATGTTCCTAAGTCATTGCCAGTAGACAAGTTATGTAAACTGAGAATCCATGTAGCAGTTATAATGATGGATCAAATATGATCTTATCCAATCCTTATTTGTCAGATCCTAAAATTTTTGTAATTTAATGTGATGCTAGATTCATCTAATTATACTTATTCCAAACAGGTTCTTCAATCAGTTCTACCCATACAAATGGATGAAACTGTACTTGGCCAGTACGAGGGTTACAAAGACGACGCAACTGTTTCAAATGACTCTAACACCCCAACATTTGCGACTGTGGTTCTTCGGATACACAATGAAAGATGGGAAGGTTGGATTCATCTACCTCAGATTTCCATGTCTTTATTACATATAGTTTTGTCATTATGCACATGTTTTGTTCCATTTTTCTTACTAATACAAGATGACATTCTCTGCAGGTGTTCCTTTTATACTCAAGGCAGGAAAAGCATTGAACTCAAGGAAAGCAGAAATACGTGTTCAATTTAAGGATGTTCCTGGAGATATATTCAAATGTATGGTACTTGTGCTTTTACTGGAGTCCATTTCTAGCTCTTAGTTTAACTGTGGTTGTATATTTGATATCTTTTTCGCTTCATGAGTGAGATGCCATATATGAAATCAAATCATGAAGGGAAAAAGAAATCAGTGTTCAATTTAAGGATGTTCCTTTTATACTTCTGATTGACCAGACGAGATGATATGTAGAAAGTCTTGAGGCCTGTTAACAACAACTTCCCCTTCCCCCAACACGCACACGCACACGCACACGCAAAAGATATGAAAAAGAAATGGAAATCATAGTACTATTGGGAAATAGATGGGGACGTGATGAGTAAGTTCAGCTACATAAGTGGGCTATGATGTTGGGGAGAAACACATAAAGCTGAAATGATGGTGCTATAATGAATATGTCCAGGAGCGACATGATTGAACCGCTGGCATCTGGAATACCTCAGGAGCTGGCATAGTTTATATGAAGCAATCCAGTGAGATTGTTTGTACCCAAGAGAGGTTCTCATACATAGTTAAGGATGCAGGAATTGTAGAGGTGATGTTTAGAAAAGAAAAGATAAATATGGCATGGATTCATTAAGTGATAAAAGATGTGCAAGTATACACTTAAAATGCTTCTCACTAGAATCGGTGCCATATCCCTAGTGAAGCAAACGACTGATTCTTGCACAATGTATCCAAGGATAGGATGCTTTTTATGTATATGTTTTGCTGGATTATCTTTTTCACATGTTTGATTATTGATCACTTATTGTCTTGTTGATAATTATTCGAATCTGTGTAATTTTATTGGTGACTCGGGTGAAGAATGTTTTGTTTCATGTTCTTCTTATGTAGGTAAAAAACAAGGAAGAAATGAGTTTGTCATACGCCTGCAACCTTCAGAGGCCATGTACATGAAACTTACAGTAAGTGTTTGATCGCACATTCATTTTAAAGTTTATAGTGTTTGGTATATTGAATTTTTTTTATATATTTTATGTATTGAATGGCAAAAGTGTTAATAAAACAATAAAACATGATATTGAAGATGCCATATAAGAAGTTTATATTTTTTTCTATTAAATTTAGGTAGATATCAAAGAACTAGGGTTGTTACACTTGTGCCCCTAAACTCTTTTTCAAATTAAACCACTTACTTTATACAACACAAGATTCCATTAAAACTGTTATCTGGATTTTTTATATAGTATTCTGTCTTCTGACTACTAAGATTATGTCACTTGTTTCCTTCAATTTTGAATGAAATATTTCAAATTTGTGGCAGTTTGATCCCCTAACGATCAATATGTATATTCGAAAGGTTTTGGCAATTGTATCTGGATTTTTTTTATAGTATTCCGTCTTTTGACTACTAAGATTATGTCACTTGTTTCCTTCAACTTTGAATGAAATATTTCAAATTTGTGGCAGTTTGATCCCCTAACAATCAATATGTATATTCGAAAGGTTTTGGCAATTGCACACGCTGCATTCCTGTTTTGGAAAATTTTGAAATGTAGTTTGTGCTGCCATTGTTTCTGTTCGTAGCAAGTAATATTTTCCCAAATAAACATTACCTATCCACATCAAAATGGTTCTTTTATGTAAGAACATTATTGGACGAGTGATTGGAGTGGAAGGCCAGAATATAGAAACTAAACCATTATCCAGATAGGATTATTAAAGAACATTAAATGCTTCCTTTTTGAGAGGAAAACCTAACAATAAATGCATACTTAATCCTTATGGGTAATAGGACATATTTGGTTTGTGCCAGGGCATAGTTCCATCAAGGTGTGTCAATTTCATTTTCACACAAGGGCTTGCGAGGTAGACCTTATGGGTTTGGGATAGTCCATTGTATACTGAAGCAAACTTTCTCATGGAATGTAGGGGATCACTTGTCTGTTCTGGGCCGGTCCACAATTTAGGATAATGTATGACTTGTATAATGCCACATTTCATAATAAGGCTTCACTATATATGTCCATGGTTCAAGTCATGTTATCTTTGACATCTCAAGGGCATAGTTTGGGAACTTCTACTTGAGGTTCGATAGACCACATGCTAACAAGTAGTTAAATTAGGCTCTATTGGATGCGAATATGTGTTATTTATATGTGTGTATGACTATTTTTTTCCTTCATGATCACTAATTTTCATTATAAAGATAAGAAAATGCATGACCAATCACGGAAAGCTCCCTAAAGCCCAGAGATAAATGACTCAGGCTCTAGGTTGGTGCATTCAAGGCAATACCTTGTCTGATCAATAGACTGACTTCCCGGGCAGGTTGAGTAGGGTTCCAGCAGTAAAAATTAAAATTTCCATGACCAGGTTAGTTAAAGGCATGGACTGGATAGGATCTAGCCATCCAAGTTTTGGAGATATGCTTGACCACCCATAATATAGTTGTTTGTCTGTGTATGAAATGTTAGGCAGACAAGATGATAAATGGTCAGTTCTGTCTCATAACCTGAAGTGAACTTTTATGTTGATCAACTTTCAAAATCTTCTGTTGTCTATGAGGATTTTAGTGTTATTGCTCATATTTGTGTTCCCTATTTGCAGGTAAAGAAACCTGGACTTGATATGTCAACAATACAAAGTGAGTTAGATTTATCTTACAAGCAACGATATCAAGGAGTCACAATTCCTGAGGCATATGAACGGTTAATTTTGGATACGTAAGTGCTTTAACTGCTTCTTGTCCTAGACTTCATGCTTGTCATTCACTTTTCGATATAGCATACTAGTATGTCCAATAGCAACTTAATTGGCTGTTGTTCATGCTGTATCGGTAGGTCATGCCTCTTAAGTTATCTTAATGTCACACTTTGGTACAGTGAGAGAAAAATATGTATAGTTCAATTTATATAGTACAATTTATGAAGTCATTTAAAGGTCATATATCTTCACCATCACATATCTTCATTTTAATTTGTTTCCTCAGAAGAATTTACAGATGCAACATTTTTGTGAAAGTTCTTTCACTTAGTGAACTATTCCATTTTTATACACCACACTTTTCATATATTCTGTTTGTAGTTTCAAAATTCTTTGGAAATTCAGTAACATCAAAACTGTCATGTTTTGCAATACTCTTTTGCAGAATTCGAGGAGATCAGCAGCATTTTGTTCGTCGAGATGAGTTGAGGGTAAGACAGTCATACTCACATGCATGACCACAGTATGGATGTTTATGGGCACGCCATTTTTCCTCCTTCAGTTTCAGTAGGACAGGCCAAGTTCTTCCTGAACCTGGCCACTTGTTTCTAAGTAATCCCTGTCTGGGTCTCCCCAGATTTAGCCCCTGTTGTACCCAGATATGAGTACAAACAGGAGACAAACACAGATGTGGGACACAGAAATTCTGAATCTAATACCAACACAGATAAGAACACGCCAAATGATCTTGACAAGTGTCCTTTTTCCAGAGATAATGCACACTCTGAGGGGGTGGAAACCTCCTAAGAGCCATGTCTTAATGAAACTGAGTTCTTATATATCATAACCATATGACAATTACATAATCATTTATACAGAGAATACAAGTACCGACTACTACTAATAACCAATGATTTTTAAGAATTATCCACTTTTAATTACAGCTCCACTGATAGATCTAATACAAAATGCACAATGATTTTTAAGAATTATCCACTTTTAATTACAGCTCCACTGATAAATCTAATAAAAAATGCACATAATATCATTCGTCACTGAATAAGCACAATTTTACATGCGCCATGCATACTTTTGTTCATATATTGTATTACATCTAGGTTGAAATATTATCACATATCAGTTGATATCACAAAAGATGGAACATCAAATGTAGCAAGGTGTGTAGGATGTAAACATATATGACACAATTGGACTTGTCAATTTCAAGGCATATTCATCATAGATCAATCATGTTTTGTCATGCATGGTCTCTAATGCCAACTGTTCCCACCCTTGAGAGCTTGTTTAATGTTCGATATGTGAATTTTATGTGTGTCAGGCTGCATGGGAGATCTTCACTCCCCTTCTACACAGAATTGATGATGGTGAAGTGAAGCCACTCCCCTACAAGCAGGGCAGCCGCGGTCCAGTGGAGGCCGATGAACTTCTGGCTAGAGCTGGCTACATCCAGACCCATGGCTACATATGGGTCCCCCCTACCTTGTAGAGTTGCTCTGTGTTGACGTGTGGATTCTCGATAAATGCATTACGCAGAGTCGGGACTGCTTTCGGCTGGCTGATAATGGTGTTTTAATGTGAATAAATTGAGCTCCTGCTATAGAGTAAATATTGGAGTTCTCTGGTTGCTAAGTTCAGGTAATGCTTGTTTCAGGTATGTAATAAGATGCTTGAGATTCTAAGCCCCCGATTCGTTCGCGGGTAGCTTATTCGGGATTAAAATAGTTATGTATATGGGAATAGAAGAGAATTAGATTATTTCCTATATGGTTGTTATTCTTTTCTTTGTTTGGATAAAGATTTGCTTTTTGTGTTCGTCATATATGTGTCTCCACTAAGTATAGTTTATCAATGTTTATTCCTTTTCATTAAGGAATAACTATTACAGTTTATCCACTTTAAATAAAAATATTTTTTCATGATTAAGCCTGTTCTTTCCTTATCCAACTAGGAGGATATATATTAAATTGACATGGTTAAGAATATCCAATATGAAATATCTAAATTTTCTCCTTCCTAATTTCGATTTTTTTTAAATATTTTCTCTAATTTTACTTACCCACCCTTGATTTAAGTGTTTTGCTACCAATCATAAACAACAAAGAAAAGTTGGTTAAAGCACCAACTATTCTCCTTGTTATCTTCTCAACAGAATCCAATCCAAAATCTAAATTCATCTTTTCATGTGGAATTATGCACATACAATTCTTGGATACTAGATATAATATAAAAAACATGAATTTTAGGGTTGCTATAAATTACAAGATTGGTGGGGATAAATAGAGGCCAAAACAAATTATAATAAGAAGATGGTCAAATACTACAAATGTAATACTACAAATGTAACTAAAAGATATCCCTATCAAAATTTAAAACCTAATAAAAACCATGATCTTTCACATTAGCTTAAATTTTCCTTTCATAATCCAACAAAAACCCTACTAACTAATGGGTCCACCAAACTCAGATGCAACAGCTAATCTAGAATGCCAACCACCAATTTGATCCCCAGGGTGAATAGCAATGTACTTTTTTTGGGGAGCTATTATACAAGTCTCCTTTACATCCTTGTGTGTTATCTCCAACAAGATACTGTTGAATAAAACATGCAATTTTTCACTTTCATAAGTAAATCAATACAATTCATCAAACTTTATGAAAATATATACTTGTTACATGAATTATACACTTTTAAAACATGTGAAGACTGCACGTGAGATTGCATTTATGACAGCTCTTAACATTTTCCTTCTTTTGAAGGTGAGCATTATATAAATGTACTATTTTCTAGTTAATTATTAGCCTATAAGATGGATTAAGATTCAAACTCTTAAACCTTGAGCCCCCGTTTGTTTAAAAAATAAGAGAATAGATTAGGTGATAATGATTTTAATCATAAAAAATGTTTGTTTAATATGGATAAACTATAATAGTTATACTTGGATAAATCAGAATAAATCCTGATAATTATACATGAGGACCATCCAAATTTATTATTACAATCTAATACAACAAACACAAAATACAAAAGTTCATCCATACCAAGAAATAGATAACAACCAAACAGGAAATCATCTAATTCTTCTCTTTCCT
Organism: Acorus calamus; assembly: GCA_030737845.1. Taxonomy (NCBI): domain Eukaryota; kingdom Viridiplantae; phylum Streptophyta; class Magnoliopsida; order Acorales; family Acoraceae; genus Acorus; species Acorus calamus. The sequence goes on along the minus strand of CM060873.1, from coordinate 3,016,229 downwards.
TGTAGGACTATTTTATTCTCGGATAAGCTATTCACGAACCAAAATGTGAGTAAAAGCGTCCGGTTGATGTTCATTCTAATTCTTACCATGTTGGAACAATAAGGAAAACTGCATTATGAATTCTTCGTTCTTGTTGAATATTCTATAATACAAAAAAGAGAGTAAACGTCTGTTTGGCTTTATTCTCATTCTTATCATGCTGGAACAACAAGGAAAATTGCGTTCTAAATCCTTTATTCTCGTATTCATTCTATGTCAAATTTTTTCTTTCACGAAATTTATCAGAATTGAATTCTTGAAAAGTAGGAATTCTTCTTCTAAACTATAGTTACCAAATTTACCTTTTAATACATGTACTTCTACCATTTTGTCAATAGATGGTTCATGAATGCCAGTGTACTTTGGAATGAGATCTTAGGGGGAAATGCCACATGCAGGGTGGACCCAATCATCCAATCTACTGATTTCTGAGTCTACCTCACAGCCTTGTCCTAACCTCTTTGGGGCCATCCTTTTCATAGGGTCCTTTGACTGAATAACAGTGCATGATTGAAACAGATGACCCATGTTTGTATTAACTGTCAAATCAGTCCAAATGCATCATTGGCAATGCAAATTTGATAATTGCTCTTGAACAACCCTCCAACCTGTCATAAGAATAATTTTCCATTTTGATCAGTCCTAAAATTAATACTTAACAGATATCAACCAGTTCATATCTTATTCTTCAATATTTTAGAAAAATCATTGTTGTCATCCCATGTGTTTAAGCAAATCCTAGGCAGATAGCTATGGAAGATACAAGGTTGTATTAGGAGGACAGATTGGTCAGCCCCCCCATCATTAGCCAAATTCATAAATAATCAAACTTATTACTTTGATGAAAATGGACATAAAAGGATTTGTGAAAACATTAGACTCAA